>OZ020509.1:35861327-36556327 GCA_963971375.1 Platycheirus rosarum | reverse complement strand
TTTTTGTGGAGTTTTTGTTGAATTAAATTCAATAAAAAGGTTTTGTGTCCTTTACTCCAAAAAGTGTGCGTTTCGCCCAAGCATGAACGGTGGGCTCATCAGGTGGAACGTTCATGCTCTTCTAAGACGCACAAAATAGGTCGATGATTATCGACTCTTCATAAAACACATTGCAGAGGGCAATATATTTCTTTTAGGGAACTTTGATTAAAGTTATGCACCTAAATCTGGGTGTTTTGCTCGTGGACCAGCAAAGTCAATACAAAATATATTGCAACAACAAAAAGTATTGCTAGTTGTTTGTTGTTGTTTTTTTTGTGGAGTTTTTGTTGAATTAAATTAAAAAAAAAGGTTTTGTGTCCTTTACTCCAAAAGGGTTTGCATTATGTTTTAAAAATGATTTCGGGGAAGTGGCCGCCGTGGCTGGCTCGAATAAATTCCAGCCGAGGCCCAATTTTGCCAATTTTGTGAAAATCGGGATCAGTGGCCATTTAGTTTTGGGCCCATTCACCGAACGTGTGACACGTTTGATGGGCGTTCGGCTTCAATTCTTGATTGAGTTGGATTTTGTAAGCCTGCAAACCAAGATCCTCACGCAAAATCTTCCATAAAGTGGATAAGCACAGCTCCAATTGTTGCGCGCGATGGCGGATGAACTCATTTGGGTCTTCTTCGATACTCTGCTCCAACGAAAGGAACCATTATTTGGTAATAAATTTGTACAATTTGCAAACTTTGTTGAGGAGTAAGTCTATTCATTATGAAATCGCAAACCAAACTGAGCATAAATCAAGAGACAACTGTCAAAAAGACCAACTCCGAAAAAAGTATTGCCAGATTGAAAACCACACGTCTATTAAAATAAAAAAATATTTTTTTTTAGAAAATTCTTTATTTTTTTTAATTAGTTTCAGAGTTTTCTTGGAAAAACTAAGTATGCAATAAAACTTGAAAACTAAATGTCTATCGAAGAAAACAAAAGTTTTGAAAATCATTCGACCGGTTTTTTTTAAAAGTCGTTTTTTTGAAAAACTTTTTGAAAAAATATTTAAAATTTTTTTCTAGTATGTCATTATAAGGCAATCTGTAGTTTTCATCTAGAAAATTATTTAAAAAAAATCAATCCACCCATTTTCAAAATATTTTAAAAACTAATTTTTTTTTTAATATTTTAAAAAATTCAAAAAAAAAGTTTTTGAAAATTTTGAAATGCAATATTAATTGAATTATAAATGACTTCCTGTGTGCAAAATTTTATTGAAATCGGAATAATAGTTTACGATAAAATCGCATTTGAAAAAAACTGGTTATATGAGAGGTACCGTTATAAAACAAATTTCGAAAAAATTATTCTAACTGGAAGATGTATTACTGTAAAAAATTTGTAACCTGAAAGTTTTATCAAAATCGTTAAAGCCGTTTTCGAGAAAATCTAACTTTTTGTTCAAAATTGTATGGCAGGTACCGTTATTTTTCGACCTAGAGCAAACATGAAAAACACCCCCGAGATACTACCTAATTAATACTAAATACCAAGTTTGAAGCAAATGGGCCCATCCGTTTAGGCTGGAGAGGCGCGAACAGACAGAGAGACAGACAGGCAGACGGACGGAATTTCCGGACCCACTTTTTTCAACTTCTCTATTATCGTAATGTCATGTTTGATTGTTGGATTTTTTTTTTGAACGAATCCATAACTTGCATTTTAGTACCTAAATCGCAAGTAAAAATAGTAAAAATAATAGTAAAAATTATTAACATTATCTATTATTATTATGATAACAATAATGATATTGATAATAATAACTACAATAATAATAATTGATTTAAATCATAAATGGAAATCTACATATATTCTCAGTTCAGTATTTGTGCCATTAGTTTATTGGTTTTAGTTTATTATGTATGTATTTAAACTAGACGAATACCTTTATACTGTTGATAAGATAATTTTATATTTTTGGTTTAATTAATTTATTGTTTTTTTCTTGCAGGATAATAGAGTCTTAGCTGAGCTCGAGGAAACAAAAACATCTGGAACAACATTGAGTATTGAAACCGGTGACTTTAAATCTGAGCCTAAAAATGGTAATATTTTTTGCTTAGAATATTGAATTATATTGATGGTTGTTAAAGTTCATACATATTTATCTTATATTTTCAAAAAATGTTACAAGGCTATTATACCACAATAGAGATTATTGAAACAAGTTTATTTGCAGACATATATATGAAACATGTAATTATTTGTTGCCCTCTGTTTTGCGAGCACTTTTCATTGCTTGAAGCTTGAACCATTCTACTGAGCAGCTTTCTTCTTGAATTCTCTCAAGTAAATATTCCATCGATTATATAAAAAGTGCCAGATTGCCAAATCACCCTCTAAATGGATTAATCATCTTTAGTTCTTTTAATTTATTTTCTTGATGTTCTGTCAAAACTACATGTTGAACTGGATTCATTGGGACTTGTGTTATTGCTTCAGGTTGTGCTTACACTCCAGCTAACTGCGTTTGCTGATTTGGAAGTGCAGCTTTTTGAAATATGAAAATTCGTTCCTTTAATTTTTAGTTTTCAATTCAAGTTTTTTATTTTAAAATTAATCTCTGTTCGAGAATTCGTGTATTAAATTTTTGTATGAACACTTTAGTTTATAAAAAAATTGTTTTGTGTATTAAAACAATTCTATTTGTGATCGTTGAATAATGTGATTTAGAATATACTCGTTGTACTTTAATCTGCACTAAAATTCAACTAGTTTTGAAAAAAAAATTATTATAATTTTCTTTCGGTCCAATCACTGAATCTCATCTTTTCTTTCATTTCCGCTAAATTACATTACATTACATATTGATCTGCTCCGTAGATAAATCTACGAAGCAGAGACACTTATGAGCACTGGCTGCTGAGGCCATCGGCTCAGACAATTACAAACACAACACACAAGACGACATTGATACAGGACAGAACAGAAGATAGAAAGAGGACGGAAAAACAAGACACATAACACATGTCAACAGCACGCAGTCGGTTTCGAGACGGTTCCCCATCTTTCCACTAACCACGCGCAACGATGCTTGATTTCGCTGATCTCACGAGAAGCGATGCTTTTTCTTAGTAAGATCCTACCAACTGCCCCATATTTATCTCTTTTCTTTTAGAATATTTTTTTAAAAAGAAAAATGAAAGTCGTATGTATATTCAAAAATTAATCTTTATTAAGAAGAACCACTCTTAAATGAATCTTGATACAAACTGACTTGAATATCAATATCTTGTTTCTTGTATCCAGAAAATATTTATAAACAAATGGGCACGACTGGGTCGCACGTACTTGCTTTAAGTAATGAAAGTTTTTGTTTCTGCCTCCATGTTGTTAGATTTATGAAAAATAGTAACGAAAAATTCTATTAAAAAAACAAATTTTTACTTTTTAATATGATTTTAAGTTAAAGTATTTATTATTTAATTTACAACATTTATTTTTAACTATTAATATTAAAGTCGCGACGCGCGTTTCGGACTTGCGTCCATCATCGGGCTAATAAATACTTTATTATAATAATATATAATGGAATTAATAAAAGAAAATCTCACCCAAACTGCAACTATTGACCATCAAAAAATAAATGAAGTCATACATTTATTAAAAATAACTTTAAAACAAAATTATTTTACATTCAATAACAAATATTATATACAAGACGAAGGATTAGCCATGGGATCCCCCTTAAGTGGATTAATGGCAGATATATATCTCAATTATTATGAAAACAAATACATTTTATCAACTCATAACCCTCTACACAACAAAATTATCTTCTACGCAAGATATGTTGACGACACCTTCCTCATCTTTAATGGTACATGCAGACAAATTGACATATTAAAAAAATACATTAACAACTTAAACAATAAAATTAAATTCACAACAGAAATTGAACAAAATAATAATATAAACTACTTAGACTTAAATATAAGCAAAGACAAAAACCAAAAACTAAAATATTAAATTTATAGAAAACCTACTACTACTGACGTTGTTATACACAAAAACTCCCACCACCCACATTCACAAAAAATGTCATCATTTAATGCATTCATAAATAGGTTACTAAACGTACCTATGGATGAAGAAGATTTTAAACACGAAATTGACATAATAAAACAAATAGCACTTGCAAATGGTTACAATGCAGAAACAATAGATAAATTAATTTACAAAAAGAAAAAGAAAAAACTTCAAAACGTAAACAACGACATAATGCATGATACAAAAAAGGACAACAAATATATCTCAATAGAATATACGAATATAATACCACAGACAATAAAAAATGAGTTCAAAAAACTTAACATAAATATTTCATATAAAACAAAAAATAACATTCAACAAATATTAAGACCAAAACATAACAAAAATATTAAATCATGCTCTGGAGTATATAAAATAATCTGCAATGACTGCGACAAATATTACATAGGACAAACAGGCAGAACATTTCACAAAAGATTCAAAGAACATAAACCTAAAATAAACACAAAATCAAATTTCGCTTTACATTTAATTAATGAAAACCACAACTATAGCAAGTTTGAAAATAACCTACAATAATAATAATAATTTTGCATTTTCAAGTCATATAAGGTGGAGCAAGACAAAGTGCTTAACGACAAACTAACAATTAAAAGTAACGCATTATACGACACTGCAATTACATACCAATTAAAACACAAGATAAAAGAAGACAACACTATATAACAATATAGCGAACAACAACAAATAAGTAAACAAATAAAATTAAAACAATGGCAAAAAAGTATTTATTAGCCCGATGATGGACGCAAGTCCGAAACGCGCGTCGCGACTTTAATATTAATAGTTAAAAATAAATGTTGTAAATTAAATAATAAATACATTAACTTAAAATCATATTAAAAATTAAAAATTTGTTTTTTTAATAGAATTTTTCATTACTATTTTTCATTGCTTTAAGTGCCTAATAACATTGGACGGCAAGATTTTTGACAAAAACAAATAACATTTACGTTCAAAATAACACAGTTTGAACTTATAAAAACTATCAAAACCACAATACTTAACGGTTTTTAGTAAAAATGAGGTACGCCATCAAACGTCTTAAATAACAAAGAATTTATGAAAAAAGTATTTCGAAAATTGTAGGACGGATTTTGATAAAATCCTGTTTTTTTATTTTAAGTTTTTTGAAAAAAATTTTGTTTTTAAAGTTTGGCATGCAGTTTTTTAGAGTTTATTAGTATACGTGTGATTATTAAATTAAAAATATTTTTTTTTTGATTAGTTTTAAAAATATTGATTTTTCAAAAAAAAAAAATCAAAAACTAATTTTTAATGAAAAAAAAGTTATTCAAAATTTTGATATGCAGAATTAATTTGGCTGCTTAGATCTTCACAAATATAAAATTTGACAGAAATCCATAGAGCCGTTACCGATCAAGCCAAAAATTAAAAAAACCATTATATGAAAGGTCCCGTTAATAGAATAATATGGGAAAATATGTGGTTCTAGTATAATGATAGCCAATACCAACAGAAAAATTCTGAAAAAATTTCATCAAAATCGTTGTAACCGTTTTCGAGAAAAATAAGCTTTTCCAAAACGGTCGTATGGCAAGTACCGTTATTTTTAGCCCTAAAAATAAAATTTCAATTTCCCCTCTGAGCAATGCCAAAAGATAAACACATACCAAATTTGAAGGCAATCGCTTAACCCATTTAGGCTGCGGCTCGATGTACACCCGGACAGACAGACAGACAGACGGACATTTTTTTGCCAATGACTTTTTTAGGCTTCTCTATGATCGTAATGTCATGTTTGATTGTTATCTCAAATGTTTTTATATTCACGAATCCTAAACTTGCCTTATAGTCCCTATAATCGCAAGTAAAAATGAATCAGAATAAGATCATTGTTTTGGAGAAAAAAAAGATCATAGTACGGGAACCAGGTAAGAATTTGGTCAATTATTTCTTCTCAAGCGATAATTAGTAAAACGCATCAAGGAATAGTATTATAAAGCCTCGTGAACGTCAGCTGCAATTCCGTTGGTGGGATGACCGGTGGTAGCCTCAGGAAGAAGAACATTTTTTAGTCATTTCCTCCTGGCTAAAAATTTGTAAGCCTAATGTTAATGTACTTCTGCAATTAATAAAAAAACTCAGCTAACATTAAGTTGAATGAAAACTCGTCAGCTAATGCATTTAAGTAGGCGATAGATGCTCCCGCCTAACGCGTGCGTTATAACTATCAAAATATCAGCTGACAGTCTTTTCACCAAGATACAGCCAGCTGACATTTATTTTCATTAACAGTTTTGCATAAGCTATCATCTAGTTAAATATTAGCTGAGAGCAAATCTCTGTTCAAGCGTGCAGCTGACGCATAATTCACCTTGTTACAGCCAGTTGTATTTTGTCTCCTCAAAATAATGGATAAGCTATAGTTTGGCTACCACCGGTCATTTAACCAACGGAACCCCAGCTGACGTTCACGAGGCTTTATAATACTATTCCCTGATGCGTTTTACTAACCTAACCCTGGTAAGAGCAGCCTCTATATGTCGATTGAAATATAGATACTGATCTAACCAGATGCCAAGGTACTTTACTACATCTTTACTCGCCATTGGATGCCCATGTGGCCCAGCGATCACTAGCTTGCGCCAGTTCCTTCTCATATCCCTAGAGGCCCCAGACAAAGGGGTTCTAAAGAGGATAGTTTCACATTTCTGGAAGTTAATTTTCAGCTTCCAATCATTACAGTACTTTTGAATTTTATCGAAATCACGTTGCAAGAGAATTCTGATGACTTCAACTTTTGGACCTGTTCTGTACGCAACTAAATCATCGGCATACGCAATTGCATGAGGTAGACTCCCAATGAGATCGCTGGTGTAAATACTAAACAGAATCGGCGAGTTCACCGCTCCCTATTGCAGACCGTTTTTAATATCAAACGTTGTGGTAGATGTTACATTGCCACTCTTGACAACAAACTTTATACCATTAAGCATGTCGTAAAGCATATATAACAGTGGTTTACTTATGCCCCATCTGGTAAGCTTCAGATAAAGACCTTCTAACTATACGGTGTCAAAAGCCTTCTCCAAATCAACCAGACAGGCACCCGTGCATTGATTTTTAGCATTGTTCCATTGGACAGCAGATACTAACTTAGACGCGGCATGAATTGTGTCATGTCCCGCCTTAAAGCCGAACTGGGTGTCTGGAATTATATTTTGTCCTCGGCCCACTAGAACAGAGCTCTATTGATAACCTTTTCGAATACCTTACTGATACTCGGAAGAAGACTTATCGACCGGAGATTTGCCGATTTGGAATTGTCCTTTCCCTTTTTGGGGAGAGGATGTACAACTGCTGTCTTCCAACTCACTGGATAATATGCATTATTCAGCGCGTTATTGAACAGTGTTGTGTATATGTTTATTGCTTCCTCAGGGAGATGTCGTAGTACAACATTGGGTAGACCATCGACTCCCGCTGACTTCTTTTTCTTTAATGATGCGAAGATCATTTGTAGTTCGACCTTCGAGATGAGCAGGGAACTTGGCCCATTTCACTCGGCGATGGTGGCGTTTGCCAGATTGTCTTCATTGAATCCGGTAAAACCAAGATTCTCAGATCGCCATTGTTCTCCAGGTCGTGATTTGGATGAATGGACTAATTCACCTTATACACTTGCTGAAAAGCAGAACCCACTGTCTTAACCTTCTCCAATGGATCTTCGATCACAAAGAAGTCGTCGTCCAAGACGGCGTCACCCAGATCTACTCCTGGGCGTCAGGAGTATGTTTTCGTTGTCTGTCGTTCTTTGGAGCTTAAGACACGGAAGATCATTTTGAGTGTTCTTTCTAAAGATTTTATTAATCTCGGGAAACATACTCGGGTCGCTAGAATTAACGGCTCGAATTCTGTTATCCCAGTAAGAGTTAATAGACAATCGATTGAGCGAGTTGACATTTTTGATTGAAGACTTCAGTGTCCTAATCTCCAGATCGTTCCTGTCAGTAAAGCGCCTGTACAAGAGTTTTAATCTTGTCAGGAGGCCACTTTTTTGTCTATGTAGTGCGTCTATTGTCGCGTTCTTTTACATTTCAGTTGCGTTATGTTCTTTGTATCGTGGGATTGTTCTGTCCATTGTTTGTTTTATGACACCATCCATCTGAATCAGGTATCCATCGATCTCTACGTTCGATAGATTCCTGTCGTTTGGAGGCACAATGTCGTTAGAAAGGAGTTCTCTTTTCAAGGTGTTTGAGAAACGTGGCCAGCGTGCCTTACTAAAATTTTAAGAGCGCGCAGGCACAAATTCATGCAAGACCACAAGTTCGTTTGGTAGCTGTATGACGGCGGAAAGTCCGCAGTGGTCACTGTCGTATTCTACCGTCTGTATACAGTTTCTTGTCTGTTCGCCCACAGTATCAGTTACTGTCAGTCTTGAGTCTAACAGTAGTAGATCTAGAAAAGCACCGCTTCTTGGGAACGATGGTCTATCTGTAGCAAGAAGGTCGATTTTATACTCAATATGGTGTCGACCCATCCAATCAAAAAGATGGTATCCCCTTGGATTTTGGATTTGATTTCCCCAATCTTTATGTTTGGCATTCAAATCTCCGGCGATAATGTAGTAGTTTTCACCCGAGTACAGACTAAGAAACTCGAAAAGTTTTTCGAGTTCTGCAATAAAGTTCGCAGGTTGAGGTGATTCTTGTGCGTACACTGCAATCACATACATTCGCTTTGTTGGAGAGGAATGCATATGATGCAAGCTTCTAACAACTCGAATCTTCACACTTCACTATTATATATGACCTTATGATCAATACCTTTTTGTAAAAAGATAGCGACCCCGCCCCCACGAGTGGAGTTGGGCCGGTCCCTTCTTACGATATTGTAATTATTATGAGTCAGTTTGTGTTTCTGGCTTAGCTTGGTTTCGCTAGCCAAAAAGACATCTGGACCATTATGGTTTAAGCTGGGAAGGTAAGCGTAGGCACGGTCTAGTCTTTCCTCCTGCTTTCCGAGCTGTTGTTGTAGGCTGGTGAACTGGGCCTGCATGGCCAGCAACACAGTCATTATATGGGCCTGTCCCGCAGGTGCCGTAGGCACGGGGGCCTGTTTGACAACCTTTGGTTGTGGCTGTACCGTTGTTGTTGCCCTCCCTGCCGCCATTTGGGCGTAAGAGATTTGGGGCACAACGGCTGTCGGTGCAGGAGCAAAAATAGGTCGCCTCTCCACCACCTTCGGAGCTTTTGTTTGCTTTATCTGCTGGAACTTAGGACAGCCCCGATAGCTAGCAGGGTGCCCCTCGCCCCCGCAAAGCACATATTTAAGTAGAGTCTTATCTTCGACCCTTTCCTGTCCGAGTTTACACTCACCTACATTGTGGTTCTCACTGCATTTCACGCAGCGAGACTGCATGCCCGAACCTTTGTCAGCGCATGCATTGAAGCATGTCACCGCATCTCTTTAGTTTGTCCCAGGTTACAACCTGGTAGTCTAGGTTGGTGATTTTCCTTAGACTATCCAGTTTACTTTTGCGCGACAACTGAACCAGGAAGAACGGTAATTTCCGTTGCTCCCGTCTGGCTCTGGCAGTCGTGAAAGGCTTGACCCCCACGAACTCCAGATCATTCGTCGCTACCCGACGGAGTTCGTTTAAAAGCTCCACCATGTCAGTGGAGCTGTCAAGGCCCTTTAAGAGGATCGTCTGAATTTTTTCCTCTTTCGGCGTGAAACTGTAATGTTCAGTCGCCGTTTTTTGGAGGATATTTTTAACTTTTTTGTGCTGATCCACTGAAAAGCAGTGGATAGCATGCCTATTATTACCTAATCTCTTTATCGCCTATGGCGTCTCTACATATATCTATAATTTCTTTAATGTCCATTTTAAAGGTATTAATTGGCGGCACCTTACCTGTTTTTTATTTTTGCTGCGGTGGCTGCTGCTGTTGGTCCTGCTTCTGTTGACTCTGCTGCTGTTGTCTCAGCTGCTGTTGTCTCTGCTGTTTTGTTGAGCTATTGCTTGGCTTGACGTTGACGGTTGGTCTGTCATGTTTCCTTGCTGTGACTGTTCTTTTTGATGCTGTTGTTGTTGCTGTTGTTGTTGTTGTTGTTGTTGTTGTTGTTGTTGTTGTTGTTGTTGTTGTTGTTGTTGTTGTTGTTGTTGTTGTTGTTGTTGTTGTTGTTGTTGTTGTTGTTGTTGTTGTTGTTGTTGTTGTTGTTGTTGTTGTTGTATTAAATCCAACTTGGCGGATTTTTCTAATTGTTTTGACTTTCGCTGTTGTTGTGGCTGCAACTGCGAAGGTTGTGATTGCTGCAGTTGTGTTGCCTGTTGTTGCAGCTGTGCGCTCAATCATCTATACGGTGGCAGCACATGGCTTATTTTCCAGTTTTCAAAAAAGTGTTTTATCTCTGGAATTTTACTCATTCAAAATAATTCGCACCACTTTCGTTCTCTTGAATCTTCTCTGCGCAGCCGACCATTGGGCCAATTGATTTGGTTCAATCTATACTAGTTTCTTTCAAAGATCTTAGGCGTGTTTTATTGGCCAAGCTATAAGGTAGCGAAGTTGGTTTTGCATACGATACACAAAGAACAACCAGTTGCCGATAAAAGTAGATGTTAAATTTGTTTGCGGATAGATTTTCGAATTCGAAGTTATCTCTCCTTTTTATATGGTTGTCATAAAAAGATTTCATTCACAATTGATCACTCACAATTATCCATTTTTGTGTATCTGAAAGGTTTGGTTCATGAGTAGATTATGTGATTATAGGTACTCAATGCGTTAAAATTACAGGAAATAGGATAAATCATGATGATGTTTATTTTGATTAATAGTTTGATTCGTGCGGGTGATTCGTTTTCTGAGTTTAGTCAATTCTTATTGTTTTACACATAATAGACATATAGACTAAAATTATTATATGATTATAAAAAACAATTATCGCATTTGAATCACTTATGTGTGTAAGTCCATTTTTGATATGCTGCATCGTCATCCGATCGTCATCCGTACTGCATTTTAACCTCTTTAAATGAAACCGTGCATGTGTAAATGGCAACATAACTGGCTGAATCCTTTTAAAAAAATGATTTACATTTCTTAATTTCGTAAGAAAATACATTTCTTTCGATATTTTAAAATTTCTTTTGTAACGTCACCTGTAGAAAATTATTTGAACCATACTATGACAATCCTTATGGTGTAAAGATAGATTCATATTTCCCCTTTCTTTTATTAGCTTTGTTCGTTTACTCTTTGTGGAAAAAAATGAAAACTGTCGGAATTTCTCAAATGAGAGAAAAATCTCTCTTACAAACAAACAAATTTTCATTTTTATATATTACCAGCTGACCCACCCTGCGTTGCACGTGTTTACCATAGGTTTTCTGAATACCGATGAAAGCGCCACATATTGGGTCCAATTATAGCTAAAAACCACAAAAATAATCATGTTAGAATGCACACAAAATGTTTTCAAAATCGGTTAATCCTTTAAAATTAAATGTTGTTGATAAGAAAATATATACCTATAGGGAAAACTATGTTTTCGTTAATACTCACCCCGTGCGTCGCTTATCGGGTCCAAATCTTAAAGGATCGCAAAGGGCTTTAGACGGGAAGCACATATTATTTGTATCTAAAGATTCTGGATAATATGTAGTTGGCCATGTATTAAGTAAGCAAACATCTAAAAAAAACAGTGCCTTTTTACTCATATTTCAAATATGAATCGAAATTGCCTTGACAAAAAAATAGTTCTGTTGATCACTCAGCAGCTGAGCTAACGTTAGGTTAAACTAAAAATCTCAGCAAAATCAAGAATATAATGAGTTCTCCCCGCCTTACTGGAAAGACAACATATTTTCTGGATCCCGACGACAGCTTCACTTATCGGGTCCAACTATGCCTTAAAATAACCATTCTCATACTTTATAGAGGGAAAACTAAATTTTCGTAAATATCTCAACTCCAACGCTACCTGTCGAGAAACACGAAGTCAGGCCATATAAGCGCATTGGTCCTCTCATCTGATTTGTCGTTCTTCTTCAATGGATTGAGTAGCCACTGTTACGAAGCTTCATTGCATTTCATCTTTGCTGGGAAAGATTAGATCTTCTGAGCATTTTTATCAACAAAACTCGCGCACAATAAGGTTAACTAATTACACTCGCACAAAAGAAACAAATCGACCGAGTTAGCTTCATATGTTTTTTTAAACAAATCACAAACATACAAAAATAACACTTTCCCGATTTTCGAAAATGATTGATTTCTGGCGTTCAATGTGTACTAAAAGTCAGTCAACGTGCCTCCGATTGTTCGATTGGCTCTAAAAGTTAAATGGTAATTAGTTGACATTTAGTCAAAAAGTTATTGAAAAAACTTTCAACACGCATTGACCTTCACAATATAATGGGTGAGCTTGTCGTTCAATGATTTCACTTTGACAAAAAGTTAGTTTACTAAAAGTCAGTGTACGCATTTAATTTGCCCATTGAGATAAATCGATTTGACAGTTGTAGTCATTTGTTTTCTATATTTTTGTTTATATTTAAAATCGAGTATTATGTCACATCACACGGGAACGCAATCGGTTACGCCGTTCTTGAGTTATAAATAGTGTAACTAACACGACTTTCTTTTATACATATATATAGATGTATGTAGATGTGTTCAATATTGATTGAAAAAATACTGAAAACCGAGTCAAGACTAAATCAAACAATTGTGCAGATGAAATGTTATAATGAAAAACAACAAACTTTTTCTTGAGTGCGCATAAGAGTTGCCAGTTGCCACCTTCTCAAGCATCCTATTTTAGACTCTGAATCGTTTGGTATGGATTCTAGCGGCAGTGAACGAGGAGTATCTCCAATAGGTGCGCTGGAGTTAATGCTTCCCCTTTGCTTGAATCTTAGTAGAGAGATTGATCTCGAATTGAGCACGGCTTCGACCTTAACAAGCGTAGTTTGAAGTTCTTCTGCGGTCAGGAGAGCATTGCCGATTGTTCTTTGCATTCGATTCTTGGCAGACTTGGCAGCATATTCCCATATGCCTCCAAAACGGTGACCTCCATTTGATAATTCACTGCACTAAGATCTAAATGATGTAGAACACCTTTGGCTTTTCCATTTAAACTGGCCTTTAAAATCTGCTGGATTCCTATTCATTTTGGAAATGAAAATATCGTGCTTGGAACGCCATATTATATATGACCCCGAAAATGTGTTAGGTTTTATGGGTGGAAATTTGAGAACATTAGTTTGGGTAATTTTTGTTGGATGCTAGATTTGCTGGTGTAATTATGTTTGGAGCTTGAATAATTTTGTCCAGAGCATCCATAATTTAATTTCTATAGTCCAGATAAGTCTCACAAATTTGCTCAAACACAACTATCAATTCTTATGTCTCTTCAAGCTTCCACCAATTATAATATCCTCATAGTACTACTTGGCAGTAACTAAGTTTGCTCCTAAAAGCTTCCAGCGAGTTTTTGAAGCTCCCCAAACGGCATAGTGAAGTTTTGTTTAACAAATGTAATAAAAGAAGAGCAAAATGTCTTTAAAAAAAGGACTTACGAGGTGTGCTTTAAATGAATTGGTGATGGCTTATGTGTTGTGATAGTTGCCTGTCACGTTCCTTGCCAGACGAGTATTACGGGAGAAACTTTTAAGAGGAGGAACGTAGTTGGCTACTTGAAGTGAACATTTTTTTATAAAAAAATCGATAAAATAAGGAAGGACATGAAACATTGTGTCTGTGTTTGAGAGGGGTAATTGTTTCAGGGGCAGTTCTATTTTCTATCAATCTTAACGCTTGATATTATATTCTATCAAGCAGGTGAAGCGATATTTGCGAAGCACCTGCCCAGAGGTGAGAGTTGTACTCGAGCTCTAACGACAAAAGACAGCATTCAGTTTTCGAAGCGTTTAACTCGACATGATTCCTATTACCCCATTTGACAATTCTGTAAAAATCGGAGTTCAATGAGCTTCACATACGGTACCGTCCGAAGGCGAAGGACGTGAATTATTAAACGAATATGATAAGCCGAGGGTAGAGTCGTCAGCAAAACAGTTAAGTGGACTAGAAGTAACAGACAGAAGATCATTTATAAAAATGAGGAAAAGAGTCGGAGACAGAACAGAGCCCTGGGGTACACCAGCATTTATTTTGTATGAATCAGACTTGAATCCGTCCTATATAACTTATATTGAACGTTCCAAAAGATAGCTTCTAATTCAACGAACAAAAGTATCATGGTTCTATCAAATGCCTTGGATATATCTTTCACCAAAGCGACGTAAGGATTTGTTTCACTGTTTGGTGAGATATGCCTTCAGATCACCAGTAAAACGATTACTGCCAGGAAAAATTTCAGAAAAGTAGGAGCGATGGTAAAGCTTACGAAGGGCCTTTTCCAGTGTGGAAGAACACGTCTTGAAAAGAATGGGTAAACCATCCGGGCCAGCGGATTTATGCATACGAGACCTTTGAGAACTCTTGTTGCTGTACGAGTGCGGAAAAAATCTGTTCCATGAAAAAAATTATATTATTAAGTACAAGAGGGGAAAAGTTTCTGTGAGGAAGCGTAGAGCTGGCAGTGAAAAGGGCTGCGAGCAGGTTTGCATTCTCTGAAGAGTGGACAATAGGTTAATCATTAGCGATGAACTTTGGACTCGAAGATGTTGAGGAGTTTTTAATATTTCTTACAAATGACCAAAAAATCAGTACACTTTGTACACTTTGGGACATTCCAGAATTGTTGGCGTAATTTGCACAAATTTGGTTTTGTTGATACCGGAATTACATTAGTTCCTGACTTGTTTGTGATTTTCCTCTGTAGGATTGGCCTTGTAAGATGGTAAACTTACTTCTTTGAGCCTGATAGCTTCTTAAACCTCAGAGTTAAACCAGGACTTTTCCTTCGGTTTGATACTTTCACTCTGTTGGATTGGCCTTGTAAGATGGTAAACTTACTTCTTTGAGCCTGATAGCTTCTTAAACCTCAGAGTTAAACCAGGACTTTTCCTTCGGTTTGATACTTTCACTCTGTAAGAAATTAAAGCACGCATCCCTAGAAGAATCTATAGTGACCAGTTATAGTTACGGATAAAATATTAAGGCCTCAGTTGGCTTTCTGGTATTGCCAAACGGTCCTGATGGGCAGTTTTACTTTAACTGGATGAGTGGAGGACGAGAAATTTGATGAAATGACACAATGGTCAGAAGTGCGAAATGGAGAAGTTACACTAATGTTATATTTATTAAGATGGGAAGTAAGAAACAAGTCAAGAGTTTGGGCGGCTTGCCCAGCAACATCCGGTTTGCGCGTTGGTACATCGATTAGTTGGGTAAGGTGATGTAACCCGGCAAAGAGCTCGACAAACCTTCCTTCTGTTATTGTCTGACCAGAATAACGGAGCCAATTGGAATTATGTATATTTAAATCGCCCGCAATAACAATTTCAGTGCGAGGACAAAGGGAAACAATTTCCGAGATGGAATCAGACAGCGCATCGAACTCGTTACAAGTCGAATAACTGTCGAGAGTTTGACTCCTGTAAATAAAAAAAATAACGAATGATATGCTTGCGGACAGTGAATTTGAGCCACAAGAAGTCAAAGTCCGTGTTGGAACATTGCCCATATTGGGGAATGCTCTGTCAAGCAATATCATTCCTAACAAACGCCGAGATGATGATGGAAAAAAAAGTAGTGGCACCAAGTTATACCAATGTAGAGCAAATTCTGATAAATCAGTATTTACTCCAACGTGAGTATCACTTAGTGCCAATCAGCTGGTCTGTATTCTACAGTGTAAACGTACACGTGCAAGAAATTCTTTCTTAAGCTGCGAACATTGGAATAGACGAAATTAAAATGGGCAGTGAAAGTCCAAATTAAGTTCCGTATTAAACCAACTGTCTTAGTGTTATGCCCATAAGACAGTTATCATACAACAAATCAATTATTTTCGAACACTCGCGAATACAATACGCAAATAATTTGTTTCGAGTTTTTTGTTGTTTTTTTTGTGTGCTCAAACACAAACACTCAAACTTTTTTAAGTCGTTATAAAAAAAATAGTTTTCATAATAGCGGCTAACGGTTGAATCTATAGTGACCTTTTCGTATTGAAGGTTATAATAAGATCTAAAATTCTTTTGTATTTATTATGTACATTAAAAAAAAAAAAAAAGAATTATCATCTTGAAGTGATTTTTTATGATGCACAATAGGTATTTATAATTAAAAATTTATATAACATATTAAAAAAATAAACATGCATTCAAAACATTAAACTTCAATGCTGCGAAACATCAAAGCTGCCTTCAGTCATTAAAACTAAAACTCCCCATGCCATTCTCCATGAATGACACTTGCATCGAAGAAACCGAAAAGTTTCCAGTACCTACTGCCAACTCCGTGCAGGTGCTTTTTTAAATATCGCTACATACCGTTAAGAATGATAGGAAATAGAATTGTTTGTTGTGTTCTAAATATTAACATAAATAAATTATAAGATTTACTATTTGCCTTAAATAACGTGTTTTTATGAGCTTTAAACATTAGCAACTAGGTTGCAGTCTACACTGTTATACAGTAGAAGCTACTTCACATTCACAGCTTCATATTTCAATTAAACTGACTGAAAAATATTAACTGAAGACGCGTTTCGACTTGTAAGCTCAAATACATTTGAAGGTTGCATTAAAGCTGCCAGATGGTTTCAAAGTTGTTAAAAAAGTTCTTTTTCTAAACATTTTGTTTATATTTTTTAAGAACTTAGAAACCGTCTGCAGAGGAAATGCCAGCTTCAAATGGTCTTGAACCTATAGGTTTGTTAAAATTCTTGCATAATTCAATTTTGGATATAATATTATTTCGAAAACTGAAGCTCTTTTTGACCAATGTTTCTGTATTCAGAGAGTAATTAAGAATTTTATGGGTCAGAAGAATTTTGACAAAAATTTAATACAAATACTACTTGCAACTTAACTAGATTTGAGTAGTTATAATAATTATCTCCATTCTAAAATAATTGTATTTTCTGCGGAGTATTACTAATAAAAGCCGCGCTTGCATGCCGTCATACTTTGTTTTCTATTATTAAATTTATCACACATTTAAACAAATCCACCATTTAAAGGGTTACCTCTCACACCTTAAGCTTTGCAGCGGGCTCTTAGACTGGGTCGCGAGATTTGAGATAGCAACAAAACTATTAAATAACTACCGATAATAAAAATTTGTATCCATCTTTTTATCAATTATATAATATATGTATATTAATTATTATTCTAATATTTCTTACCGGTAATTTTGTTTTTATTTTCCAGTCATGGCTCAATCTACTGTTCTAACGGGATTCAACATTCCTTTAAACATTAATTCGAATGTATCAAATGAAGAAGGCACCAGTAACAGATTCTATTCTTCAAATTCAATGAATGTTCCATCGAATTTAAATACAAATGTTTATCACTTATCAAATACTTCCACATATCCCGGTGCATCTTTTTCAGATAAGACATTAGTTGGATCTGGAGTAAAACATTTAACCTCTTTTCCGCCGAGCTATTATTCGCTTAAAAAAATACCGTCGTTAAATCAGGTAATTAGTATATGGATAACAATTTTTATATATATATTTTTCCAATAAAAACATATTAATAACAGTCTACATAATGACCCATATCCTATAAAAGGTGATTTTTTAGACGTGTGGTTTTCAAGAAGATATAAAACGCATATATTCTAATGCTACGGCCAAGAATTTAGCTTTATTATAAAGATAAGGGTTTGCCATTATGTTTTAAAAATGATTTCGGGCAAGTGGCCGCCGCGGCTGGCTTGAACAATTTTCGACACTTTTCGCAGCAATTGTCGTATGGCAAAATAAAGCGCCATCATCTCGAGCTTATCTGCGTAGACAAGCGACTTCACATAAAACCACAAAAAATAGTCCAGCGGTGTTAAATCGCACGATCTTGGAGGCCACACCACGTGAGATAATGCGCTCAACAAAAGTTTCCTTTAATAAATTGATTGTTTCGTTGGCTGTATGGTATGCATTTATATATGTATTTTATTGTTGGAAACAAAGGTCGTCCACATCAACATCCTCCAATTCAGGCACGAAAAAATCGTTAATCATGGCTCTATAACGTTCCCCATTGACTGTCACATGACGGGCTTCATTTTTGAACAAATATGGACCAATGCTTCCCTCTGCCCATAGAGTACACCAAACAGTGACTTTTTGGGGATGTAACGGTGTCTCAACAATGGCTTGTGGATTATGACACTCCAAATACGACAATTGCTTATTAACCATTTAACCAAAACTGAGCTTCATCGCTGAACAAAATTTTGAAATATTTTTTTTATATATTATGTATTATATATTATATATTATATATATTAAATATTATATACTTACTTACTTACTTAGGTGGCGCTACAGTTCGGGACGAACCT
This sequence comes from Platycheirus rosarum, assembly GCA_963971375.1. Lineage (NCBI taxonomy): Eukaryota > Metazoa > Arthropoda > Insecta > Diptera > Syrphidae > Platycheirus > Platycheirus rosarum. The sequence goes on along the minus strand of OZ020509.1, from coordinate 36,537,769 downwards.
GGGCCTCAACCAACATGCCTCTCCAGCCAACTCGGTCTTTGGCTAGCTGCCTCCAGTTTTGCACTCCAAGTTGGTTGAGGTCGTCCTCCACTTGAGCGCGCCACCTAAGGCGAGGTCTTCCTTGACTGCGTCTACCCTCTGGGATGGAATCGAAGATCCTGCGAGCCGGAGCATTGTTGTCCATTCGCTCTACATGACCTAGCCATCTTAAACGTGATATGCGTATTTTTTTGACCAGGTCAATGTCGCTGTACAGCTCGTATAGTTCTTGGTTGAACCTTCTCCTCCAAAGCCCGTTAACGCAGATAGGGCCAAAAATCTTCCGAAGAATCTTACGCTCGAAACGACTAAGGATATCTTCATCCGCTTTAGATAGAGTCCATGCCTCGGTGCCATAGAGCAGGACTGGGATGATTAGGGTCTTATACAGAGTCTCCTTTGTCTTTCGAGAGAGGGCTTTGCTACTCAATTGCCTTCCTAGCCCATAGAAACAGCGATTGGCAAGAGTAATTCTTCGCTTTATTTCTGACGAGATGTTGTTGTCAGATGTTATAGCGGATCCGAGGTACACAAAGTCCCTAACTACCTCAAAGTTGTACCTGTCTATTGTGATGTTTTGTCCAATCCGCCGGTGTTGTGTGTCCCTTTTTGTGGACAGCAGGTACTTCGTTTTGGCCTCATTGACTGCTAGTCCCATCTTAGCCGCTTCAGCTTCAATGCTACCAAACGTTCCACTGACAGCTCGCCGAGTTCTTCCAATGATGTCTATGTCGTCAGCGTATGCTAGCAATTGCACAGACTTGAAAAAAATTGTCCCACTACAATTGACTTGCGAGTTTCTTATAATTTTTTCAAGTATTAAGTTGAAGAAATCGCACGATAGCGCATCACCTTGTCGGAATCCTTTTTTGACGTCAAAAGCTTCTGTGAGGTCAGAACCAACCTTGACGGAGCAGCGAGAGTTCTCCATCGTCATCCTGCACAGTCGGACGAGTTTTGTGGGAATGCCAAAACCTGACATGGCTCTGTATAGCTCGTCTCTATAAATGCTATCGTACGCGGCCTTAAAATCGATAAAGAGGTGGTGAGTATCGATTTGGAATTCTTGGGTGGTTTCCAGGATCTGCCGTAGCGTGAACATTTGATCGATTGTGGACTTTCCAGGTCTGAAACCACACTGATAGGGGCCAATCAGGTTGCTGACGAAAGGTTTCAGGCGTTCACATAGTACGGCAGAGAGGATCTTGTAGGCGATATTCAGGAGACTTATTCCTCTATAGTTGGCGCAGTTTAGAGGGTCTCCTTTCTTGTGGATCGGGCAAACGATGCTGAGGTTCCATTCATCAGGCATACTTTCTTCTGACCAAACTTTAGAGATGCGTTGGTGTATGCACTCCACCAGGTCATCTCCGGCCGCTTTAAAAAGTTCGGCGGGTAATCCGTCGGGTCCAGCAGCTTTGTTGTTTTTGAGTTTAGATATTGCTATCCTTACTTCATTTTGGTCAGGTGCACGGAAGTTTTGTCTGTCATCATCCATGTTGAATGGTTCATTCTGCCTGACAGCGGGATTTTGGCCTTCATCGCCGTTTAACAGTCTGCAGAAATGGTCCTTCCATGTACTCAGCACCGACTATATATATATATATATATTATATATAATATATTAATATTATATATTATATATTATTTATTATATATTATATATTATATATTACTTAGTATAAATTATATGTACATATATTATATATTATATATTATATATTATATATTATATATTATATATTATATATTATATATTAGATATTATAAATTATATATTATATATTATATATTATATATTATGTATTATATATTATATATTATATATAATATATTACATATTATATATTATGTATTATATATTATAAATTATATATTATATATTATATATTATATATTATATATTATATATTATATATTATATATTATATATTATATATTATATATTATATATTATTTATTATATATTATATATTATATATTATATATTATATATTATATATTATATATTATATATTATATATTATATATTATATATTATATATTGTATATTATATATTATATATTTTATATTATATATTATATATTATATATTATATATTATATATTATATATTATATATTATATATTATATATTATATATTATATATTATATATTATATATTATATATTATATATTATATATTATATTTTATATATAATATATTATATATTATATATTACATTTTTATTTATAATAGGCATGCACTCAAGAGGTTATTACAACCCTTATCATGAATTAACTCAGTGCGAGCCTTTCCAAAGTGGATTGAAGATGAAAGGAGATACCGATGCACATTTGTTTTGGATATTTGTTGTTCGTAATGGAAAGGAAAAATCGAGCCAGGTAAAGCGTTCCACATTCGTGTTAAGTGGCTAAAGAATTAGTCTCTATACTTAACAGTGCGTCCGAAATTAGGCTCGTGGGTGAATCTATGAGCATTCCTAGCGGTACGAGTATTATGGGAATAATTTTTTTTAAGGAAAGGAATGAAACTGGCTATTTCGCTTAAGCATTGTTTCCTCAACGCAAGCGCCACTCGTGGATAGCGGCAAGGCGTGAGGAATGTATCTTAGCTTCCGAACCTATTTTGCGTAGCAATAACCTCTCTTCGCTCGAACCTATTCGCAGACCTTAAAATTTGAGGGATTGGTTTCGAAAGGCAATCCTAAACCTCTTTAGTTATTAGCTTATATGCCTCATAAAACAAATAGAAGCTAACGGATTAACTCCGGAAAGTGAATTCATTTTATTATTTATATATTTTATTACAAACTTCTTAAGCTATTTATACTACTTTACAAATGTTTATTATAGCTTATTGAATACATTCCCACTCACTCATATTTCCCTCCATACAACTTTTGGTTGAATGACCGAACGCTCATCGTAGCTCCACACATGCCATTCTAGCAATATGAATATAATCGCTTTTTATAATTTGGATCGACGACTGCAAGGTAATCTCGTTCTGGGGTCCAATGTATGACATTGATAAGCAGTGAATACGAATTGCGGAAGTTTTGAATTGCTTTGTTATGAATGGGAATTGTAGTAGGTTGGGATTTTGAGAATATAAATTGGCTGTTGGTGCCAACCTCTTCACAGGAGACTGGTTATGTTTTAGCGGCAGAAGGCAGCATTGAGGCTTTGAAGTATTCAATTCCACACGATTAATAGTTCCCCATTTAACAATTCAGGCAGGATCGGAATTAAATGAGCTTATCATACTCCGTTGCAATTTCCACATCCGAAGAACAGGAAAGTGAATCTAGAAACCAATAGGAGAAGCTGAAAGTACTGTCATCAGTACTGGATTACAAGTCTTAAACAAGAGATCATTGGCAAAAATGAGAATGAGTTTCGCAGACACAACGGAACCTTGGGGCATACCAACATTTATTTTGTGACTTTCACACTGGAAACCGTCCAAAACAACGCTAATCGAATGGTCCGAAAGGTAATTTCTAATCCATTGAATAAGAGGTTCGCCGATTCCAAATGCACGCATTTTCTGTAAAAGAGCTTGATGCCAAACTCTACCAAATGTTTTCAAAATATCAGGTGCAATAATCTTACTTTCTCCAAAACGATGTATAGATTGATTCTACTGTTCGGTGAGATCATTAAGAAGATTCCGTGTCTCAAGATATTTTTTAATCTGATAGTTTATCAGAAAACAATGTTGCAAATAAATCAGCTTTCTCTTGGTGGTTGAACACAGGTACAGAAAATGAACAAGAGTCGGAACCGAAGACGTAGTGTAGTTATGTATGTGTTTTACGAAGAACCAAACATTTTTATTTCTTTTGGAACATGTTAATATTTTTTGCTCTATCTTTTGTTGATGTAAAAATTTTGTTCTTTAGATAAGAGCATTACAGATCTTTCTAGATGGTTTAAACTTCTTTCGATTTTCGAAGAGTTGGCTTTAAAATATCGAAAACTTACTTTTCCCACCCTGATAGCCTCTTTACAACCAAAAATTTACTTCTGGTTTGATACTTATTAGCCAATTTGAGATACATTTTTCTCATACCAAGGAGAATAATATTTGTAATCTTATCGGCACTATAATCTACGTCACTACCGAGAAAACATAGTGACCGATTTAGGTTATTGAAGAAATAGTTTAGTCCGTCCCAGTTGGCTTTCTCGTAACGCCATACGGTTCTTTTTGGAATATTTTGTTTAACTTTTAACTAACATCATTCCTCACGTATACGGGTAAGCCGTGGTAGGGAAAGAATAATGGCACCAACCTGTACCCATGAAGGAAGAATTCCAAGAGATCAGAATTTTCACCAATTTGGGTTACACTCAGTGCCAAAACAGGTGGAAATTCTTTGCAAGCCCCAAATATTGCTGTATCGACGCGAAAATTACCCACCATTATGAAAAACAAATATAAATAGACCCAAATTATAGGAATAATATAAATTCTATATTGATACTGAACTTCATAAAAGCTTTTCAACAACTAAATTCCATCAGTGACTAGGCCTCCATGGAATGTGTATTGGTCCTGGAAGAATAGAATAATAACAATCGATTAATGGTTGGATGGTGACGGGGAATTTACGACACAAAATAGCAACAGAACATTCACAGCGTGTGCGTTGCCTTCATTATCCTATGAAAAATTCCTATGTCTGCTATTAGACGATGAACCTGGATGCATGCACCTTGTTCGAATTCTTCTTTGTTATTTCATCCTCTGTCACAAGCACCATTACACGATGAATTTAGTTTCATGAAACCACTTTGACAGTTCTCTTTTATTTTCGTTTTCCATAATCATTTGCAATGAATCTGCTCTTTTAACCCTATCGATGTAATGAATGTGTTTAACCACATGCACATTTTTACTAGATTCATAAAGACATAAGAACTCCAAATTAAGTTCTTTAGTCCACAAAAAATTACTTTCCACTTTATTTTCACTCATTTTTCTTCGTTTACTTTGAGTCTCATTAGAAGTTTACTCTGAGCAAAACGAAACCAAGTGGTAAAGAATGAAAAAAAGCGAACAAGAGAACAGAAAAACGTCAAACAGATTCTTCGAAGATGCTACCCGTGCGACACAGGACAGCTCTTTTCCTGTCTCATCTTTTTGAATTTTGTCTCTCTATTGCACTTACTATGTTCGAAGAATTCGAACAAGGTGCATGCATCCAGTTTCATCGTCTAATAGCAGACTATCAGAAAAATATATTCTTTTATGTTTTACGGCCTTCTCTTACTAATTTATAAGCATTTGAAACATTTGAGCGTCAAATACAATAATAGTTTTTTCTCTTTTCTATCAAAAAAGCGAGGAACAATACAACTATACAATTTGCAGAGCACAACAACTCCCCCACTGTCGCTTCATTCTTCCCAACCAACAGCTTCAAATAGTAACAGCTTAAGTTTAAGCGGTATTTCAGCTACATCCACTTATAAGCTTTTAAATACCAGTAGTATGATAGACACTAGTGCGAATATAGGAAATGGTCTTACATCGATTGGGGGAACTACAGGTTCTTCTATGTTCGGTCTAACTGGAGTTATACCTGGCTTACAAAGCATTTATTACCCGCCTCTAATTGATACAGGAGCACCATCTGTTCCATATACGAGCACAATTCGGAGTTCTAAGCCTAAAACCTTAGATGAAATTGACTTTGCTCAAATGTGTTATGGAAATCGGAGTTCACCCTGCTCACCGATACAACCAATAAATACTTGGGTATTTGATGATTACACTGACAAATTTATGTCGAATGCAATGAATTCCCAGCGTGGCATAGGCTTGGGTTCAACAATTGACTTCGAAAGTACGCAGTAATTAAAAAAATAGACCAATTTTGATTAATGTTTTTTTATTCAAGCACGGGGGAGTATCGTCAATGGTAATTCTGAACCTCAAGTTGATATGTTAGATATACCTGGAAAAGGAAGGTGCTGTGTATTTATTGCAAGGTTTCCTTATGACCCGCCAGAGTAAGTATAATAAGATAAGATAAGAGTTCTTAAATTTGCGGAGTTTTAATTAGGGAGGCTGAAGGTGAACTTTCTCTTAGTGGCGGAGATTATTTATTAGTTTGGTCCGGTGGTGAGCCACAAAGTGGATATTTAGATGCAGAATTACTTGACGGACGAAGAGGCTTAGTTCCAGGTTCATTTGTACAGCGGTTAGTGGGTAAGGAATAAAAGCAGAAACTAACAAAATTTGATTGCCGATAATTTGTTTCTTTAAGGTGATGACTTGCTCGAATTCCATCAAGCAGTGCTTTCAACATTGAGAGATGCTGAAGATGGGTCATTGCAATGTGACACAACATCAATGCCTTCGTTGCCGTCAAGTAATCCACTACTAACACACACACAAGAAGATTTGGCTCGACTCAGCGATTCTCAAACTGAAATTGAAAATGAAAGTGATATCGATGACACGGGTAAGTAATCTAAAAATCTTTTCTTAATTTTGGTCCACTAAATTTAAATATTAATTCCTATATGTACATGTAATTTGCTTACGTATTTATGTATATGCAAAAATAATGGTTATAATTAACATAAAGATAAAGTGGCAACATGGAAAAAGAATATGACATTCATCTTAAAAACAAAATTGCAAGAATTTGTTTTAAATTAATAGAACCTTATGCATTGTATATATATTATCTATAGTACTATCAAGATGGGTGTTTCACCTAGCGCCATATAGTTTCGCTATTTCGCAATGTATACTTTTAGTCGGGGAAATGCATTCAACACATATGCAATGTTAGAAAAAGACAGAACGGGAAAGATGTATATAAAGTGTTAGCAGTCAGAAGAGAGCAAATCATCAAGACTTTTTTGTGTTATTTCTTTGTCATTTTCTTAAGAATAACTGATAATGGGAGAATGAAAGATAGAAATTTAGACAAGGATGTGAGGAGTTTTCATTTCTGTCTTCAAAATACACTGTTTTTGGGTGGATATTTTATAGATACGGCAACAGAATGAAATTTACCGTTTCAACAGTTTTTGCTGAAATTTTATAATTGGTTTGGTTTTCCTGTACAATTTTGAATGGTTACCATGTTTGATTATTATATCAATTTTTTAAGTCTGCAAAAATTTTTTTTTCAGCGGAAGAACCTACCTAGTTACTTATTTTATAAATAAAACACATTGTTTGCAGATTTCTGTACCTATGTTATTGCTTTTTAATATCTTCACTTCTCACGTAAAAAAAAATCTAGTACTAAATATACTACTAACTACTAAATATAGTACTAAATATACTACTAACCGCCAGATATAGTACTAAATCTACTACTAACTACTGAATCTAGTACTAAATCCAGTACCAACACTGCAATAGTACTAAATTCTAGTATGGTCTTTATGTTTCTGTTCATGAAATCTTAATAAAGAGTTAGTAACCTTTTCCTTTGTGTGAGAAAAATGCTAATTTGTAAAGCTCAGTAAGGCAACCATATTAAAGCTTTAAAATGGAGATATGTTATTAAAATCGAAAGTAGTATCGGTGAAAGGCTATCTTCCTAAACTTCCTTTGCTCTCCTATGCAGGACTTTTATAGAAAGTTATAGAAATTCATAAATTGGCTGATCCGGATTATTTTTTTATTTATTTTTTTTTTTATTTTATTTATTTCTTATAAATTCAGCAACAATTTTAGAATAATCAGATTTCAAAGAAAAATGCAAGAACAATTAATGACATTCATTATTTTAATGTTGAAAAAAAAGTGTTGAATGTCACAACGGATAACCATAAGTTTACAATATTAAATAAATTGCACGACTGGATCGCACGTACTTGCTCTTATGTGCGGTCACAGCTTGGAATAAAATTTGAAAAATATTAAGGAACTTCAAAGATTATATTCGATTTTTCTGACTTTTGATTGTTTGAAAAAAGTACGTAAAATAGTTTTCAGCGGAAAAATTTAAAAACCATTTTATTCCTTTAAAAAATGTGAAAAAGTGTGAATTTTTTTTTATTTCAAAATCGTTAGAGCCGTTTTTAAATAAAACGGTTTTTTAACAACTTTTTTAAAAAGTTAAAAAAAACTAATTCAAGAATCCAAACTTAAACACAAAAATAACGTACATTTAAAAACAAAATTTTAAAAAAATTCACTTACCCGTTTTCAAAATATTGATTTTTCAAACAAAAAAAATATTAAAAATACAAAAAAAGTTTTCGAAAAAAAATTAATGCAAAATTACTCAAACTACCTACATTGAATATCAATTTTAATTGTAATCGGATCACCAGTTTTCGAAAAAGTCGAAGAAAAAAAAACCAGTCTTATGGGAGGTACCGTTTTTAGCCAACATATTAATTTTTTTTTCACCAAAATATAATGCATACCTACAGTAATACACTGATTTTTTTATAAAAATTCTTGGAGCAGTTTTCGAGAAAAATAAGCTTTTACATAATGGTTATATGACAGGTACCGTTAAGTTTTGAGCTAAAAAAAAAATTGAAAAAAGTCCTCTGTAGAATGTCAAAAGAACCTTAAGTTCAAAATTTAAAGACGATTGGCCCAACCGTTTAGGCTGCAGTCCAAAATAAGTACATCCGTACAGACAGACAGACAGACAGACAGACGGACAGAATTTTGCCAGTAACTCAAATATGTTTCTCTATTATCGTAATGTCATGTTTGATTGTTATCTCAAAATTTTTAATCTGCACGAATATAACTTGTATTATAGTACCTATAATCGCAAGCAAAAATTATTGGGTGGGGTGACCCTCAAAGAATTCAAAAATAGCTTTATGAAGTTTATGTTTAAATAATACAAAATTCTTAATAAAATCAAATAAACACGAATAGCAATACAAGCAAATAAAAAAAAATATCAAAAATGTTAATAAATATTAAACCAAAACATTAAAAATATAAGATTCAAGGGCAATATTATTTAAGGAAAGAAGCCACATTTTTACATATTTTAAGAAAGTTCCAAGTGCGGTTATTGTCCTAATAAATTGAGGTAGCATATTAAATAGCCGATAAGACATAATAGAACAAAAATTACGATACGCAGTGGTACGGAAAGGAGGTACAAATAGAATGTTTGAAAGATTTCCACGAAGTTTGTAACTAGAAATTAAACGAAAAAAAACCATTGTATCCTACCGACACATTTTTTTAAAACTTGTATCTAAGTTTACGCTAGAGAAAACTATTGGGAAATTGACTGGCTCTGGCTCTTCTAAGATACCCATTTAATTCAGGATATGCCGAAAAACTATGAATATTATTATCTTAAGTCTTTGAATTTTGATGTCTACATTGAAAATCAACTTGTGCTTAAAAACCGTTTTTTTTGTGTGCCAATAAACATATTCCAAATTATCAAAACGCAATTAGGACATATCCCGTCCTGCAGATATAAAATTGAATTTATTTTAATAAATCATAGTTCAATTTCAGTTCCGGCACCGAAACACTTAACACTGGAGAGACAAATGAACAAAAGTGTACTTATCGGGTGGTCACCAGGAGAACCAACATATGATATTGAGAGCTATCATGTCTATGTTGATGGTGTACTTAAGATAACTGTAAGGGCAACTGAGAGAACCCGTGCTTTGATCGAAGGAGTTGATTCAACAAGGGTAAGAAAAGTGGGGATGATGTTTAATTTAAGTAACTTTTTTTCCGTACTTAGCCCCACAGAATAAGTGTGCGTAGTGTTGCACAAAATCGAAAAACTTCAAGAGACGCTGCTTGCACAATGATCATTGGTCGGGATACTTCACATTTAGGGCCATCAGCAGTAAGAGCTTCCAGTATTACATGTTCCTCGGCCATTATATCATGGCTTCCTGCCAATTCAAACCATCAACACATCATATGTGTTAATAATGTCGAAGTACGCATTGTTAAACCAGGTATATATCGGCACACAATAACAGGACTATCTCCGAGTACTCAATATCGTGTCACTGTTCGTGCTAAACACTTAAGAGCAAATGCTCGAACACAAACCCATTCAGGGCAGCCAACGGAAGAAGCTCCAGGTGCGTATGCAGATTTCCGCACTCTAACTAAAGGGCTTCCTGATCCCCCACAGGTAAAAACATTAGAAACATACGAAAAATGCGCCATAACATGTTTTTTTTAGGATGTACAATTAGAAGCAGGTCCACAAGATGGAACAATTCTTGTCACTTGGCAGCCAGTTACTAGACCTTCTTCGTCAGGACCAATTTCCGGATACGCCGTGTATGCTGATGGTAAGAAAGTTACCGATATAAATTCCCCTACTGGTGACCATGCGTTGATCGATATCGGTAAAATAACCGGTTTGAATCCTAGAACCGTGACTATAAGAACAAAATCCCGTGATTCTCATTCGGCAGATAGTACACCAATACTCATTCCAAGTAAGTTTATTTTGATTTTTGTTATATACATATTTATATAACCCAGGTGTGACTAAAAATTTCCTAAGCTTAAAATTTTAAACAAAGTGTCTATACATTATCCTAAGCCCACAAAATTTGATTTTGAGATATTAATTAATTTGCAGTCCTAACTGTGAGATGCTAACTTACTTAACACCAACTCCGAATGCTGGAAACCATATTTCTAATAAACGAAACAAAAGTTACAGTCAAACCAAACTAATTAGATTTACAACAACTAAGTACAATTACAATTTCTTTATTGAGTCTTAAAAAATCAAAATACACCCAGCGTCAAAATGAGTAAACACTAAACACAATACCTTAAATTAAATTAAATTTATTGGCGCGACAGCTCCTTGAGGAGCCAAGGCCTAGTGACTTATACTCTCAACCATTCCTGTGTGTGTGTTGTTAATCTGCAAGAATGGAAGGGACCTACAGTTTACCGCCGAGTCCGAAAGGCTACATGAGATGCACTTTTTCGAGACAAATTTTACTCTTGGAGGTTTTGTCGATTCCTCGCAAGAGGCAGTACCCCAGAAAAAAGGTGGCTATGAGCGGGATTTGAACCCAGGCTCTTTCGCTTAGCAGTCCGACATACTAACCACTAAGCCACGGGGCACTACAAACACAATACCTTACGTACCCTAAAACCAACCTATATTCCACAACAAAATACGTCTCTAATAGTAATAAACATACAAAAATAGTCTTCCACCTGCAACATACAACATATTCCACAACAAAATACGTCTCTAATAGTAATAAACAAACAAAAATAGTCTTCCACCTGCAACATACAACAAAAGTGGTCTTCCAAGGCTATGAAGTTGCATAGCCTTTTGCTTCTTAGTCCAATGAATAAAAACTAAAAACTTCTGGTAGTTGTGAATTATTGATATGATGTTTGCGATGTCTGACAGGTATAAAAACAATAATTACACAACCACACCCCCTCCGCCTCCTTCACAATTATCAAACCACGGAAAATTGGCACTTTTTACTATAATTCCTTTTTGGTGCATTGTAACACAAAATAACTTCATGAGCCAACATGTAGCAAAAATAAAATATAGGAACATGTTTGTCCTTCAAATTTTTTTGTGCAGCCAATATCAAGGGAGCAATAAAGCAGCCATAAATTCCCAAATGTTGATACTTTCCTAAATTGTCTTGTCAAAACACCGCAACTCCTCTTCAGATAATACCATTACAATGAGACTCATTGAATGCTGTGCAATATTTTTTCAATGCAAATTGTGTTTTGGTTGCCACATTTCCGGATTGAGCCATCTTTCTTAACGTCGCGTTGGGCACTTAATCGGAATATTCTACAGGCACTAGAACGCCTTGCCTGTACACCCAATTGATTTCCTCTTCATATAGTTCTTTAAATACAAAAGGTATCCGTCGTGGCGCTAGTCTCACTGACAACATTGTTGAGTCGATGTGTAATGATACTAGTGGTCTATAGTGGCCAAGTTTTGGTGAAAGTAGGTGCTTAAGATTTGAATTATTGGCGTAAATGCTTCGATGCGTATACCCAGTTTGTCAACACCCAACCAAATCTGAGCCGCTGCCAGAGACGGTGATTAGTGGCAGATTATCAATTCTACTATTGTTGTAATGAACTGATACATTGATAACTCCCTTGAAAATCAATAAGACTCAAATCATATTTGGATAGATTTGGAATTCCTGTAGGCCAGATATTATTGCACTCGGCTTTCTTAATAAGGGTCGCAAGTGAACCGAATCTACTTGGAATGTGCATATTTTCGTTAACCAACGAAAAAACTTGGTTGATTAAAATTTCTCCACGAGATAATTTGTCTTGTGGTGTCTTTTGACGGTCCATGTTGAAACCGATGCAGATGTCGAGGATTTGGTGCCTAAGCTCTACGACAGATATACTATTGATGAGCTTTTGGCCGCAGGAATGGCAAAAATATTCACGATATGGGCATTATTTCCGAAGATGTTTGCTTTCACACCCAGCACAAAAACTTTTCTTTTGTGGCCTTGATATATTGCCTCAGAGTCGGAGCAGTAAATGCTTCAGCTTAGCTTCCAGGGGCGCGCTCCTTAGCAAGTTTTACCGTGAGAGTCAAATCACTCTCTGCCAGTTTAATAATGCCCTAGTTTAATTAATTTTTTCAGATGATGCATGTCGATTTGCCTGAAACTATTGTTGTGAACCCCTTGTTTTGGGGCGATGGTTCTCTGCTCCTTTTTTATGTGATTTGTCCCTAGCGCTTGTGAAGGGATCACACCACCTTAACCTTATCTTAGGTGGTGCTACAGTCCGGGGTGGACCAGGCCCGCAAGCAATAAGCTTCTCCAACCAGCTCGATCCCTAGCTAGCTACTTCCAGTTTTTTAACTTTTTTTACTAGGTCTGTGTCGCTGTACAGCTGGTACAGTTCCTTATTGTATCTTCTTTTAGACTCCCTGTTAATGCATACGGGACCAAAAATCGCCCGGAGAATTTTTCTCTCAAAGCAACTTAAAGCGTCCTCCTTGACTTTTGACATCGTTCATGCGTCTGCCCAATAGAGCACGACTGGGATGATAGGGTTTTTTCAAGGGACAACTTAGTCGCCCGAGAGTGGACTTTTCTAATCAATTGCCTTCTAAGTTAAGTTAGTTGTTCTTTCTTTGATCTTAGCACTGGTGTATGAGTTATACAAAGTCCCTAACTACCTCAAAGTAATAGCTTCCTATTGTGATGCTTTGTCGAAGATGTCGATGTTGGATTTCTCTTCTTGATGCATGACGGCGCATCACCTTGCCTAAATTCTTATCTTACTTCAAAGGTGTCGGTGAAGTCTTTACCGGCTTTGACGGAACAACGTGAGTTTTCCATCGTCATTTTGCACCGGCAGACGAGTTAGGCAGGGAAGCCTAACCTGTACATAACTCTATAAAACTCTTCTCTATAAAAGCGGTCGTACGTGGTGGTGGGTATCGATTTGAAGTTTATGAGTTTTTTCCAAGATCTGCAGTGATTTGAACATTTGGTCGATAGTGGACGGGAAAATATCGCCCGGGTAAACCATTCCAATTCCGTGTTGTTCGGCAAAAAAAAATACCTGTATTTCACGTTACGTCCGTAATTGGGCTCAAGGCTGAAGTGATGAGCATTTCTTGCGAGACGAGTATTACGGGAGAATATTTTAAGGGGAGGAATGCAACTGGCTACTTCGAGTGACCATTTTTTATGAAAGAAATGATAAAATAAGGAGACATGAAACATTGCGCCGATGTTAGAGAGGAGCAATTGTTTCAGCGGCAGTGTTGTTTCCTATCAATCTCACCGCTCTGTTTTGTATTCTATCGAGCAGGCAAAGCGATGCTTGAGAAGCACCTGCCCAGAGGTGTTAGTTATACTCAAGTTTCGGGCGTATAAACGCTTTATAAACTGTAGCCAGATCAGAAGGGGAAAATACTTCTTACACCGATACAGAAATTCTAAGCACTTAGCAGCATTTTTGACGATCTCAAATATATGGTTGTTCCAACGGAGGTCGTCGTTGACACACATACCGTGTACTGACTGAATGCTTTTCGGTTTCTTCGATGTAATTGCAATTCATGGACAATGGCATTGGGGGTATGTTTAACTTTACCGACAGAAGACAGCATTGAGTTTTCGATGCACTAAACTCCACACAATTCCTATCACCCCATTTGACAATGTTGTATAAATTGGAGTTTAATGAGCTTGACATACGGTGCCGTTGTAATTGTACGTCCGAAGGCGAAGGACGTGAATCATCGAAAGAATATGAAAAGCTGAAGGTAGAGTCGTCAGCAAAACAGTTAAGTGGATTAGAAGTAACAGACATTAGATCGTTTATTAGAATGAGGAAAAGATTCGGAAACAGAACGGAGCCCTGAGACACACAACACAACGGAGGATGGGTCATTTTTTGTGGGGACAGGCTGGACAAATGCTTTTTTCCATCTTCTAAGAAAAATTCCAAAAGAGTGGGAGCGATGGAAAAGCTTACGCAGTAGCTTTGCCAGTGTGGAAAAACACCTCTTCAGGAGAATGGGGTATACCGTCCGGACTAACGTATTTGTGCATATCGAGATCTTTGAGAACTCTTGCTTTTTTTTATAATTAACGCGCGCACAAGGGATTATGTGTTTCTCTTTTAATGTAAAACACACTGCGCGGGCATTACGAAGATAGGGAGGGGAGAGATAGGTGGTGCCGATTAACATTGGTTTTGAATGTTAGCAGCTCAAAATGAAAAGGGAAAATCTCGCCGGTTAAACCATTCCAAATTCGTGTTGTTCGGCTAAAAAAAGAATCCCTATATATCACGGTACGTCCGAAATTGGGTTCAAGGGTGAACTGGTGAGCATTCCTTGCGAGACGAGTATTACGGGAGAAACTTTCAAGGGGAGGAATGCAACTGGCTACTTCGAGTGACCATTTTTTTAAAAAAGAACCGATAACACAAGGAAAGACATGAAACATTGCGTCGACGTTCTAAAGGAGCAAGTGTTTCAGAGGCATTTCTAATTCCTATCAATCTTAACGATCTACTATGTATTTTTTTAAGCAGTTGAAGCAATGTTTTCGAAGCACCTGCACATAGATTGGAGTTTAGGGGTATTAACGCTTTATAAATTGTAGCCAAATCAGACGGAGAAAAAAACCTCTTGCATCGATAAAGAAAACGTAAGCATTTAGCAGAATTTTAAGCGGTATCAATTATATGGTCGTTCCAACGGAGGTCGTCGTCGACACACGTACCGAGTACTGAGAGCCTTGCGGTTTCTTCGATGCATATGCCATTCATGGACAATGGCATCAGGGTATGTTTAGCTTTAATGACGTTTGTATGAACTTGTAACACGTTTTTTTATTATTTTATAAATAATATTAATTCGAACCCAAAACCGAACAATTTAAATTTAATAATTTATGAAAAATAAACAAAAATTAATGACTACGACGACCACGCATCACGAGTTATTTCTGTGCGGCTCCTGGACGGACAAAAAAGTGAAAACAATCGCGGGTTCCGTAATTTTCCAGAATACAACTAATTTCCGATAGCGGCAAACGATTTTATAAAATTTCAAACAATCACCAGTAGAAAGTATACCTTATTAAAATCAATTTCAAAATATAATACTTAGCTGTAAGAAATTTTGTTCTACCTCCTTCCTTCCCAAAAATATCTTCTTCTCCTCGTTCCAACTCTCCTTAAAGATGTCTGCTACATTTTTTTTTCTTGACAATTAAAATTTCTTTTTTTATTTTTTAATAATATCTCTTTTAATACTTTAATTCCTTAATTTTTTTAACTTCTCCTTTAACTGAGTTCTCCAATTTTTTTCTGTCTTGTCTTCTCCACACTTAAACCAAAAGTGATCTTTCAGGAATCTTTATTCCTGAACAATCTCTCTCTTTTGTTTTATCCCTCAGTCCTTTCAACCAATTCGTACTCGCGGACTTCGAATCACGTCATAATCAACAACACAACTCAACAGCAATTTTGGTGAAGAGCACCAACATGTCGAAGAATCGCGGTCCTGCTTACTCACGACTTTCTCCAATGAACATGCAAGTCATCGTCATGGAATTTGCGGCACGCTGGTATCAATTCCGGCTCACGGCAATTTCATGAACGAATTCAGCCAGAAGATGAAGTTTAAACAAAACTTGAAGGAAGGAAAGCGTGTAATTTTCCCACCGAGTACAAGGAATATTTTGAAGAATAGCAAAATGTTTACCCTAAAATCTAGCAAGGAGAAGGAAAGTTTTCAATGGATTTTTCATCTACCTAATCGCTTGTCGTAAGCTTAGATTTGGGGATTGGGAACTCGCTCTTAACGTTCCATTGTTTTATCATTTACAGTAGTAAAATAAATGAATAAATGATCAAGATTACAAATATGGATGTTTTATGTTGGGCACTCACCCATTCTCAACAAAATGAGTGACATCAGTGTCGGGGACCAATTGTCTACGGCGGCGTTTCCCTTTGGTCATCCGTTGAAGTTTTTGGTTGATTGCAATTGGTAAATTGGAATTCTTTCAGACCGTCCATCTGTCACTTCGGGTCCATGGCATCAACTCCTCTTTACACTCCCTCGGTACTATAGCAGATTGCAACAATGATCGTGATTTATTTTCAAGTCACTGAAAGAGATGACCAAGTGCTTATGGACCCTGGCTGCCCTTGTCTCTCTCAGTAACCTGAACGAAACAACTGAGAGAAGGGAATGATAAGGAAGGACAAAAATTGGGTATAATAGACCGGTTTTTCTCGTGGTAAATTTTACCATGACAACCTTAGAAAGCAGGGACGTAGGTGCAATGGTTCGGTAGGAGGAAGGGGAGGATGAGTCATCTTTCTTAGGAAAAGGCTGGATAAATGCTGTTTCCTATCTTCTAGCAAAGATTCCAGAAGAGTAGAAACGATGGAAAAGCTTACGCAGTGGCTTAGGGTAGGAGCGATGGAAAAGCTTGCGCAGTGACTTACAGCACTTACGCACAAAACACAACTCTGACTAAGTCGAACTGTACAGTGAATGTCCAAATTAATTTCTGTAATAAAGAAACTGTCCCAGATGTAATTCCCATAAGGCTGCTTGCATACAAAAATCAATTCAAACATTCAGCAAAGTAGGAAAAATTCCGATACCCTTATCTATTTACCGCAAACATTTGATGATACTTATGCAATGCCTGGAGTAGATAAGGAAGAGGCAGTTAAGCACACAGACAGATAAGAGGAGGGATTTGCGAGGAGAGTGTGTATTTATTTCTTCCACAGCGAGAGTGGGTATTTTTTTCTTTTTTTAACTACGCGAATGGGTATTCTTTTGTTTTTGTCTTAACGCGAGTGCGTATTTTTTTGAAAACTCGCTACCAAAGTGCGCAAATAATTTGATTTGTATAAGGATTTTACTTTTTTCGTGTTTTTGTGCGCGCACCTCACACATCTGTCGTTGAAGAGCTTAAGATTAACATATCTTGATTATTAGTTTTTGCGTACTTGTAACGAACTCATTGCCTGCAGTTTTGAATAGTGTGTCAACTTGGCTATCGGCTCCGGCGGCTTTATTGCTCTCGATCGCACGTTTCTCATTATCTTTTTTTTCATTCTGAGAAGCTGGTATTCTGGTTCTTCTTGTTTAGCTACGTATGCTCGGCGACACTCATCATCAATTTAGGCATTGCGTTGTGGTTCCTTGTAAGTCCCAACTCTCCAGAGGCGCTTCCTTGGTGGAATTTTGGGAATTTTATCACTTGTTCTTAATACTTTATGCTGGTGGTAGAGAATTCCTTTGGCGGTTATTAGAGATACGATCGAAAAAGGACGTAGCGACTTCTTGCGATTGCAGCCGTCTGATGTTAAACTTTCTCACAGTATAAGCTCTTCTTGGCATTGATCAGTATATCCTCAGTTGTAGCTTCGTAGTGGTACGAACAAAGTTTTCGCATTAGAAAGTTACGTCACCCATGATACTGGAACAGCGCCTGGCATCGATCGCAGTGTGGTCAACCTGGTCACCATGTCCCTTCTTGAATGTTGAGATGGGGAAACTTGGTACCAGTTATATCAATATTTTACCCTGTGCCAAGAAGCCAATTGGTTTAAAGCCGGCATCGGTGGTGGTGCCATACAGGCTGCGTTTTCTGATTGTACCAGCAAAGACATCTTCTCTACCAAGCTTGGCGTTATAGCTAATGCACTGGTCATATGTTTTGTCCAGGAGCTTAATAACATTTCTTTGTTGTCATTATCTTATTTTCTCTCTGAGAGCATACGCGCATATAAAGATTTTATTAACAAATTTAGCCTTGATGTGAATAGTCCTGATAGTCTCGTTGACAAATTTGTAGCTCAAAACCTCCTACTGGAGTATGCCTCCAAAGACAAACTAGCATTCCAATAAGCGCTGCTTTTTGTGTGTGTAGCAGTTGCTATAGTAAATATCGCAGTTTTTCTTTTCTGTTTTCCCAGCCCGTCCCACCAATGATGGTGGTTATATCTGCCTACAGAAGTACAGGGCCTCGGCTATTCGGCTGCACGTTAGTTAGACTAAGCATTAAATATGAACAAACTATGCACCAACAATAAACCTATTCTGATTTCAACTTCAACTGCTTAGATTTACTTGGCATTTGTTGCCGCAAAATAGTTGGTTTTAATTTTCTTTCAGCATTACAAGCTACGAGGAACTTTGACGGCAAACTGTGCCTAAAAGTTCGAGTCGGAGCAAGAAATTGCTAAACGACTTGTTAAGCATGGGAGTAGGTAACATAACATGCCGATCCTGCAAAGTTTCCTGGATTATGATTTAAATAAAATTTTGAAAAACTAATACCAATCCGTTGCTGTTAAAAGAAAAATACTCGAAAGCGACGAAAAACTCCCTCCTTTACACATAATATGGAGTCTGCGTGAGTCGAGCTGAATTTCTGAAAATCCGCCAAGTTAAACCCAACGACTTAATTAGAAAAAGAACTTAAGCAAAAGAAAACTACTATTGAACGCTATTGCAGCTTACGCAGAGAAGGCGTTACATAAAGACCTTTGACTCAAACAGAACTACAGCAAGCAGAGGTTATCCTACTGAGAGAAGGATGTTTTTTTCTTTATAGTCCAGGAATATTATTCAAACAATGGCAAGTGTCTGGGAAAAAGAGATAGTCAGCTATAAACTAGTATAAACCTTTTTTTTTATTTATTTTTTTATATATTCCAAGGTCAAAGGCAACAAATCGATTTTTTCACATTTCTTGCAAATATCTCGTTTCCTATGGGTTTTATGCTATTTGTGTTTTTTATAAATATTGTAATTAAATAAATTCACTAGAACTTTTGTTGAAACATGTTTTTCATATCTTCAATCAATTTAAAAACACACAAGTTCAATTTCATGTATGTATGTACATATAACAATTAGAGATTTAATACATTTTAAAAGGATAACCTACTCAATCACAAGTTAAGTGTAAGAATTGATTTGCTTTACATAATGCATTGATAATAGGCATGGACCTAACAGATATTGACTACTGCCAGGAGCACACTTCACGTTGGTTTCTGTTTCTAACATCAAACTGATTGTCAAATATAAGAAACAACATTTCAATAAAGAGGCGTACATTGGTAGGAGACAGAAAGACAACTAATCCCTCTTAACCGCAAAAGTATATAGCAACAAAATATAAAATAATAAATGATAATTTAGGTTTGCTTGTGCCAAATTGTTTACCACTATTTTTTTTATCGAAAAACTTGATACTTTTGTTTATATTATTCAATTCGAAAAAGTTTTAAAAAAATCGATTCATAGTGAACTTCAACTACCTACACCTTCTCGCTCATATTCTATTGACGCTTATTCAAAATTAATTCTTTTTCAATTTAATATTTCACACTTGGTTTGATTCAGCTATCAGCATGTGTCAGGCGACACATGTTTGTATGATATTGTATGGAAATGTCAACCAACCAGCAGTCCATTCTTGGTCCCCTTTTATACACATAGGCATATGCCGCAGCGTGATTTAGTGTATAGGCAAAGGAGTTGAGAAGTGCAGTGGGGATCACAATGACGCAGGGACCGAGAATTTGTTGCGATTACTGTCGTGTGACGCTGGTTCAACGTGTGAAAGCTACATGCGTGTCCAAAAGGGAATTGATGAAGAATCGGCGTCATATGATTATGTGTATAAAAGGGGACTAATAGGTTCATGACAAAAGGTATTTAAGAAAGAGATAAATAGATAATTATGAAAGACAAATATGTAACATGCAGATTTATCTACGAAGTACTCACTACTCATGGATGTGTATCCCCCAAGGCCAAATTCAATAAATAACACTTATCTTGTTATATATTTCTTTTAAATTAATAGGCTTTATTGACTATGAAAAGTATGCACACATTTTTCTTAACAAACATTTATTCGGTATCTTTGTTTCATCGATTTGACATCAGATTAGTATCCAAGATCATCCTTCATCCTGAAAAAGAACCGGCGCAAATTTCCAAAATTATTCCACTCAAATTCAAAAAGAACAAGAAGAGAAAAAGAAATTCAAAATAGGCGGAGTTTTGTGTGTGAATTTAACGAGAGGGTTTGTGGGTGTAAGTTAACGGGCTGTATGTTGCTGCTATCAATGACGTTATCACGTAAAATTATCGTCCGTAAACCGACAGACAACCAAATAATCAAGTTATTGCGAACTTCACTGACGCTTTACTTATATTTAAGATATGCTTTTAAAAATTAAGTCTCTTGTAACTGAATGTTTCCTAACTGGTTTGTTTAAGGTGTTAGTGTAATTGTCGACACATCTCAAAAATATTCTATAGAAATTAAACCAACTAGCAGGTCATACTAAATGGGTGAATCCGCACCCCATATCCTACGTCAGCCCGGCCCACGCTACATCCCAATGCCACAGCCCCCACACCGGCATCCGCATACAATTTTCACCTGGTACCATGGCCCCAAAGTTGCAAGACTGGCATTTGATAATTACCTGTTTCTTTTTTATTATTATTGAAAACTGAACCTGAAATCTAACACACGTTTTAATTCCTTTTCTTATTACTGGATAAACACAATGACGATGAAACTGGAATACGCATACAGAACTGCAAAGATTGATTTTGCCATTTTCAAATAAATTGCACAACTGGATCGCACGTAATTACTCTTATGTGCAATCACAGCGTAGAATAAAATTTGAAAAATATTAAAGGAACTTCAAAGTTTTTATTCGATTTTTCTGACTTTTGATTGTTTGAAAAAAGTACGTATAATAGTTTTCAGTCATTTTATTTCTTAAAAAATGTAAAAAACTGTGGTTTTGTTTTTCAAATTGTTGGAACGGGTTTTAAATAAAACGGTTTTTATTTAACAACTTTTTTTCAAAAATTAAAAAAAAATATATCAAGTATGAATCGTTAAGCACAAAAATATCCTACATTTAAAAACTAAATTTAAAAAAAAAAATCACTTAAGCGTTTTCAAAATATCGATTTTTCAAAAAAAAATTAATTATTAAAAATACAAAAAAAAGTTTTTGAAAATATTTTAAATTCAAAATATTTAGATATATCTTACTAAATATTAATTTTGGTTTTAATCGGCTAACCAGTTCTGGAAGAGTCAAAGAAAAAAAACGTCCTACGGGGTACCGTTTTTAGCCCACTAACCACACCTACGTACACTGATTTTTTTCATAAAAATTCTTCGAGCCATTTTCGAGAAAAATAAGCTTTTGGTTAACGGGTATATGACAGGTACCGTTAATATTTGAGCTAAAAAATAAATAAAAAAAGTCTTCTGAAGAATGTCAAAATAACCTTAAGTTCTAAATTTGAAGACGATTGCCCAACCGTTTAGGCTGTAGCCCAAATATACATACGAACAGGCAGGCACACAGACAGAATTTTGCCAGTAACTCAAATATGTTCGTTATCACCGTAGTGTTTATTTTTTATTTTTCTCATTTTCTTAATCTGTACGAATGCGTAAATTATATTTTAAATATGACAAAATATTTACAGATATTGTCCGAGCAACATCTATGAGAAAAGGGCCAGTAACAATTACGGCCCCTGGACGACTAACAGGGCAACCTACACATCAAATGGGTCATGATGAGCAACAAACGCAAGAACATCCACAACAAGTAAGAAATTTGTTTTCTTTACTCAAAGCAATATATGTATATTAGGTATAAACTTTTATTCTATCGGTACTTTATATAAGTACAAATAAGTATACATAATTTATAAATATTGTGTATAATATAGCAAGAAAAGCAAGAACAGATTTTTTTAGAAAAAAAAATGTATTTCGATAATTTAAAATGGGTTGCAAAATAGAATAGCTGAGCTTAAAAGAGAGTTGTGAAAAGAGGACTCTTCAGACTGACCGTCGTTTTGGCCAAAAGGAATCATTTTACATGAGTTTCAAAACAATTATCAAGAAAAACTTCTCACCATTTTCGACAACTCCTGACAATCCCATCTCCCAAACAGAGCGGCTACAACAATTACTTATTTATAACCAAAACGTAAATGGACTTCGGACAAAGACCAATAAGGTCTTTATGAACATTAACAACTGAAACTTGGCTTAATTCATTTTTTTCTGGACGAAAAGATATTTGATTCCAACTTTAAAATTTTCCACCGTGATCGCCATTCCGATAATACTACAACTGTTGGCGGAGGTTTGTTGATAGCTAATCGTAACCATCTTTTATGTACTCTTTTTAGATTCCAACCTGGAAATTCTGTGTGTGAGAATAAAAATTCAGTCTGGTCATTTATATGTTGTTCCACCTTCTTCGAATAACGATATTTATAACTAAATTATTGAGTGCTTGTAAACTATTCATGAACAAATTGGTGATACAGATGAGTTTATAATAATGACAAGTCACAAGTCGCTCACTTACGTGTCGAAAGCGCAAGACTTCTTGCCTAACTCTACCGCTTATGACGAATCCGCACCCAAATAAACGCTGTTGTCTTCTTTCACAATTCGTAGTATACGTCACAGTTTTTCATCCTCCTATTGCCCGGCTCATCCCATCGCACTTCCTGGATGGCAGTAATTCCTGCTCTGTAGCAGTCTAGGGCCTCTGCTAGTTGTTTGGGTTCACGTGGTCTGTTAAGAGTTCTAACGTCAACAATTAATTTGTCCTTTTATTTTTCCATAGCAGGGTTGTTAACCCCACGCACAACCCTCAACCTACAGGGCCAGTTCATTTGTTGGACTACTTGAAGAAAAGGAAGTCCGGAGTCAGTAACCCGCTTCGGGGATATGAGCGCTGCCGTTGGTTGACTTGCATTGAATTGTCCCAATGACCTTATCTCTAAATACGTCGAAGTAGCTTATTAGGGCATTTGCTTTTTTGACTGTTAATGCCACCGTTGGTCCAACTGATTGGGCTCATCCGCCATACGTCCTCTTTCTGAGGGGTTGACTTCTGCGAATCGATCAGAACAGTCATTAAATCAGACCATTAAAGTGTTGCTATTTTTCCTGTGCTCAACACTCGCGTTTAAAAGTTTAGAAGGAATGTCCAAATGGACAGACCAGTACCCGGCGGTTACCGCAAGGAGGTAAAATAAGCACAATTGATGCATAGGAGATACTTACAACATTGGGTATCGCCTGGTTGACGCCGATCTGTGCCTACCCTATTCATACAACACCCAACCACCACACAAATGTTATAGTCCGGGAGCGAGTGACATATTTCGATGACCAAGTTCCTCTCAAACGATAATTGGTGAATAGCATCAGGGAATAGTATTATAAAACCTCGTGAACGTCCGCTGCTGTTCCGTTGGTGGGATGGTTCGTGGTAGCCTCCCACGCACGAATAATATAAATATTTTTTTTATTAATTTCCTCCCGACTAAAAATTTGTCACACCATCATCCTGAAGAAAAAAAATATCAGCTGGCTTTAACAAGGCGGATTATGCGTGAACTGCATGCTTGATCTTGCAAAAAAAATTTACTTTCAGTAATTTCCTCTCAGCTAAAATTTATACTGATGGTAGCTTATACGCAACTATAAATAAATTTAAATATGACTGTATCTCATGGGAAAGACCTTCAGCTGATACTTTAAATGTTATAACGCTCTGGACTGCTCATCCCACACAAGGAACCGCAGCTGACGTTCACGAGGTTTTATAATACTTTTCCTTGATGCGTTTCACAAATTATCGCTTGAGAGGAAATGATTGACCAAATTTTCACTTGGCTCCCAGACTATTACTTATCATTTATTATTTTATATTTATTTGTACATGTGAAGTTTTGGTCTGGTTTCGACAAATAAAACAAAATTCGAAATTTGCTGGAAGCTTCCGTCTGGTTCTGGTACAATCTAAACGTTCGGTTGTTTGTACTAATTCGAGTTTGTTCTCTTAGTTTTGTTTGTCCCGAACAAGCACATCATCATTGTTTCCGTGGTAACGATGCAGGCGATCGACATGGATAATTTTCATTATTCCTCTTAGTCCCCCTTGGATTCAGGTGCTCTTGTGTCGTATCTGGTTGTCATGCGGTCACTCGTAATTTTTATGTTGCTTCTTATTCTCTGATGTATGTCGTTGTTCCTTTCTCTAAGGTCCAACACGTAGTTCTCTTCGCATTTTGGGTCTTCAATAGGAAATCCGAATCTTAGCTCACTGCGAAGCCGGGCAGTTCGCCCAAATAGAATTTTGGAGGGAGTATATCCAGTTGTACTGTGGATCGCGTTCCGGTAGGCCATAAGGAATAAAGGAATTCGCCGATCCCAATCCCGTTGGTTTTCGTTCTCGCCTTTGGACAGATGTTCCTTTAAGGTCTTGCTAAATCGTTCTACTAGTCCATAAGATTGTGGATGAAGAGGTGTTGTCCGTGTTTTCTTTAGTCCAAGTGATGCGCATTCTACTTGGAATATCTTCGACTCGAAATTTCACCCTTGGTCGGAATGTAATTCCATAAGCACACCGAACCTGCACACATAGTGGTCCCCTATCTGTTCAACAACGGTTTTAGCTTCTTGATTGGGTTTCCAAAACGCCTCAGGCCACTTGCTGAAGTAGTTCATGACAACAAAGATGTATCGGCTACCGTTTTCAGTTTCCGGGAAAGAGCCTGTGATGTCAACGGCAATCCTTTCAAACGGGGCACTTACTCTATACTGGTGCATTTACCTCGTGTTTTGACATTTCGTCCCTTACTAGCCACGCATGTAGTGCACTTTCGATGCTAGCTCTCTACATCGTTACTTGCACTTAGCTAATAGAAGCGTTCCCGTACCTTTTCCAATGTGTTGTTGATTCGCAAGTGCCCACCGGATACTCCATATTGCATTTTTCTAAGGATCTCCTCTATTTTCGATCGTGGAACCACAAGCTGCATCTTAAAGGGTCTTCCGTCCGATGTTTTCTATTTTCTCCTCAAAACACCATCTTGCACACGGAGAGAGTCCCACTGTGCCCAGTATGCCTTTAAAGTAGGACTTCTGTCGGAGACGTCTCTTGCGTTTGGCTTCTCCATAGATTCCTTCCATGCAAGGATTGGCTCGACGTCAGGGTCTTCTTTTTGTGCATTACGAAGTTCTTCGGCACTCCAACTCTCTACAGGTTCGGCTCTTATTCTCTGGACAGAAATACCTTCGTCCTTTTCCTCTTTTCGCGCACAATGTTTGCAATTGGGCTCACATGGTCTCCGGGAAAGTGCGTCCGCGTTGCAGTGCAGTTTCCCTTTGTGATGCTGTACTTCGAAGTCGTAAGTCTGCAATCATTCTATCCATCTTGCTATTTGCCCCTCAAGATTTTTGAACTGTAGCAACCATTATATAGCGTGATCTGTACGCTGGTTGAATCTCTGTCCATACAGGTATTTATGAAAATGTTTTGTCGCCAGTATCAGAGCAAGGAGTTTCCGTCTGGTTACACAGTAGTTTCTCTCTGGTCGCAACAGAACTTTGCTAAAATAGGCTACCACTTTTTCCTGCCCATCGTGTATCTGCGACAGAACTGCTCCAACACCCACGTTACTAGCATCCGCGTCCACTATAAATGTCTTGCCAGGGGTGAGGTAAGCTAGTATTGGTGCCTCACAAATTCGCTGTTTTAGATGTTGAAAGCTTCTTTTGCACTTATCTGACTATTTAAATTGTCTACCCTTCTCAGTTAGCTGGTGCAGACATTTTGCGATTCCGGCAAAATCCTTCACGAACCTCCTGTTATACATGGCGAGACCGAGAAAGCTCCTCAGCTGTTATTTATCTTCGCGAACTGACCAATTTCTCACGGCTTCGATTTTCTCTACGTCAGTTTTTACTCTAATTGATGATATCACATGTCCCAAATACTTCACCTCAACTTTGAACAGAACACATTTTATTGGATTTAGCTTCAAATATGCTGTTTAAAGTCGTGTAAACACTTCCCTCAGCGAACGTCTTTCCTACAACGATGACGTCGTCCTAGTATACTAGGCAGGTTTTCCATGTCAGACCATATAACACAAGTTCCATTAAATGCTCAAAGAAGGCTGGAGCGTTACACAAGCCAAATGACATAATGGTACACTGACATAGTCCATTTCCAGTTGTGAAAGCGGTATTTTCTTTGTGAGATTTTCGATTGATATTTTCGGCTATGGTTTTCTGCTCCTGATTTAGCTCACAGTTTCCGAGAGTAGCATTCATACCTCGGCCAATTTCGTTGGAGAAACAGGACTCGCAAATTCACTGCATCTTCCAATCACCTCTCCTTGTCTGAACTTGACGGTGGTTTGTTCGGATTCATCAGCCTTGCCGGAACCATGTTTTTCTTTGGTTCCACTAGAATTTTTCCTTGAAAGGTCCTTGTTGTCATCTGTTTCGACGAGGTAGAATCGATGGTTCCCAGGATCACCCTCCAAACGGGTCCAAAGAACTGTGTCTGAAGATGGTGGTAGGACTTCATCTCTCTTATAACCGCCCAAAGTTTCACAGCGTTCTCGTTTCCGTATACCATAGGGATCTCAACGGTTCCATACCTTAACACTTGCATTCGAAGGTCTAGGATTACCTCATGTGCTTTCATGAAATCCACTCCTATGATGCATTCGTCGAATATGTTGGCTACCAAGAAGTGGATTAATGCAATTATCAAAATTGAAATAAGTATATATTTTGGGATAATCCCAATGAACTGGTAGATCGAATGAGACTTCTTCTAAACACGCTGGAAATAATAATCACTGTAACGAAATTCTTTCAGTCATATAGGAACATAAAGAAGCCATTATTATCAAAAAAGAATAAAAAAAAATGGAAGACGTTCTTCAAAGAAAAAAATATCGAATATTTGTAAGAAATTTGCTCGGCTTCTCATCATATCACAATTCATAACTCTTGGATAGCTATCTCCAAAGCATTGTTTATGAATCTTATATTACTATCATGAGGCAGCATTTTAGGTGCAAAATTTCTATGCAAAGGCGTATACATTGGTACAGAAAGAACTTATCCCTCATAACCACGAAAAAACGGTTTTCCAACGGTTTTCAGTGTCGATCTTAAGCTCATAGAGGCCGGACGTCAGGTCGAGGTGCGCGCATAATTAATTTCACAAAAGTCAAAAAAAAAAAAAAATTATTGCGTGTTGTTATCGCGAGTGATAAAAAAATAATATTACACACTCGTTTGAGAAATTGTCAAAAACCCCTCGCGTGTGCTGTAAAGAAAATAACAATATCCACTCGCGTCGTTGGAAGACGATAAGATGCCCATTCGCGCTGTGGAAGAAAAAAAAAATAATACACACTTGCATAACAAGTCTAATTATCCTCTTATCTGTCCCAACCCTTTGTGCTTAGCTTAACTGCCTCTTTCTTATCTACTGTAGGCATCGTATGCTTGCGGTAAATGGATAAGGGCATCTGAGTTTGTCTTATTGTGCTGAATATTTAAATTGATTTTTTGTATGCAAGCTGTCTTATGGGCATAACACCTAAGACAGTTTGTTTATTACAGAGATTAATTTGGATTTTCACTGCATGGTTCGACTTAGTCAGAATTGTGTTTTGTGTGTAAGTATTTTGAAATGGTAAGTGATTTTTGTGTCGTGTATTCCAATGTTCGTGGTATAAGAAAGAATTTCTTTCACCTGTACGTCTACACTGTTCAATACAGGCCAGCTGTTTTGGCATTAAGTGAAACCCAGGTTGGAGTAAATACTGATTTATCAGAGTTTGCTCTACATGGGTATAGCTTGGTGCCATTACTCTTTTCCCATCATGGTCTCGTGGTCTATGTTAGGAATGATATTGCTTGCCAGAGCCTTCCCCAATATGGGCAATGTTCCAACACGGACTTTAACTTCTTGTGGCTCAAATTCACTGTCCGCAAGCATGTCATTCATTATTGTTTTATTTACAGGAGTCCAAATCTCGACAGCAATTCCACTTGTAACGAGTTTGATGCGCTGTCTGATTCCATCTCGAAAATTGTTTCCCTTTGTCCTCGCACTGAAATCGTTATTACGGGCGATTTCAATGTACACAATTCCAATTGGCTCCGCTATTCTGGTCAGACAACACCCGAAGGAAGGTATGTCGAGCTCTTTGCCGGGTTACATCACCTTACCCAACTGATCGATGTGCCAACGCGTATACCGGATGTTGCTGGGCAAGCCGCCCATACTCTTGACTTGTTTCTTACTTCTCACCCTGATAAATATACCATTAGTGTAACTTCTCCATTTGGCACTTCAGACCATTGTGTCATTTCAGCTAATTTCTCATCCTCCACCCATCCAGTTAAAGAAAAACTTCCCACCAGGACCGTTTGGCAATACGAGAAAGCCAACTGGGACGGCCTGAATATTTTTTTCCGAAACTTTAACTGGTCACTATGCTTCCTCGATAGTGACATTGATGCCAGTGCTGAAATGATCACAAATGTGATTCTTCTAGGGATGCGTGCTTTTATTCCTAACAGAGTAAAAAGCATCAAACCTAAAGAAAAGTCTTGGTTTAATTCTGAGTGTAAAGAAGCTATCAGGCTCAAAGAAGTAAGTTTCCGTTCTTACAAAGCCAACCCTTCAGAGGAAAATCGGAAAAAACACAAACAAGCAAGAAACTCATGCAACTCCGTTATTGAAAGAACCAAATTTTTGCATGACCAAAAATTACGGCAAAAAATTCTGCAGTGTCCCAAAGGCAGTAAAAATTTTTGGTCATTTGTAAAAAATATTAAAAACTCCTCAACATCTTCGGTTCCAACGCTCATCGACAATAACAAACCAATTGTTTACTCTTCAGAGAAGGCAAACTTGCTCGCCGCCCATTTCGCTGCCAGCTCCACGCTGCCGCATAGCAACGTTGCCCCTCCTGTACTTGAGAATGTAAATTTTTCCATGGGACAGATTTTTTTCCGCACTCGTACAGTAGCAAGAGTTCTCAAAGATCTCGATATACACAAATCCGCTGGCCCGGATGGTATACCCCCGATTCTTCTGAAGAGGTGTTCTTCCACACTGGCAAAGCCACTGCGTAAGCTTTTCCATCGCTCCTACTCTTCTGGAATCTTTCCTAGAAGATGGAAAACAGCATTTGTCCAGCCTGTCCCTAAGAAAGGTGACCCATCCTCCCCCTCCTCCTACCGACCCATAGCACTGACGTCCCTTCTTTCTAAGGTCATGGAAACACTGATTAACCGTCAGCTTAAGGAATATCTCGAAGATCGTAAGCTTCTCCATGACCGTCAATATGGCTTCCGCAGCAACCGTTCCACTGGTGATCTGATGGCATATCTCACCGAACAGTGGAACAAATCTTTACATCGCTTTGGTGAAAGTAAGATTATTGCTCTTGATATCTCCAAGGCATTTGATAGAGTTTGGCATGAAGCTCTCTTATCGAAAATGCGTGCTTTTGGGATCGATAATACTCTTGTTCGTTGGATTAGAAGCTATCTTCTGGACCGTTCAATACAAGTTGTATTGGGCGGATTCAAGTCTGATTCCCATAAAATAAATGCTGGTGTGCCCCAGGGCTCTGTTCTATCTCCGACTCTTTTCCTCATTTTTATAAATGATCTTCTGTCTGTTACTTCTAATCCACTTAACTGTTTTGCTGACGACTCTACCCTCAGCTTTTCATATTCGTTCGATAATTCACGTCCTTCGCCTTCGGACGTACAATTGCAACGGTGCCGTATGTCAAGCTCATTAAACTCCGATTTATACAGCATTGTCAAATGGGGTAATAGAAATCGTGTGGAATTTAATGCTTCGAAAACTCAATGCTGTCTTCTGTCGTTAAAGCTTAACATACCCCTAACGCCATTGTCCATGAATGGCACTTACATCGAAGAAACCGAAAAGCTCTCAGTACTCGGTATGTGTGTCAACGACGACCTCCGTTGGAACGACCATATATTTGAAATCGCTAAGAATGCTGCTAAGTGCTTAGGTTTTCTGTATCGGTGTAAGAAGTATTTTTCCCCATCTGATCTGGCTACAATTTATAAAGCGTTTATACGCCCTAAACTCGAGTATAACTCCCACCTCTGGGCAGGTGCTTCGCAAACATCGCTTCACCTGCTTGATAGAATACAAAATCGAGCATTAAGATTGATAGGTAATAGAACTGCCGCTGAAACAATTGCCCCACTCGAACACCGACGCAATGTTTCATGTCTTTCCTTATTTTATCGTTTCTTTTATAAAAAATGTTCACTCGAGGTAGCCAGCTGCATTCCTCCCCTTAAAAGTTTCGCCCGTAATACTCGTCTTGCTAGGAATGCCCATCAGTTCACCCTTGAGCCCAATTTCGGACGTACCGTGAAATATAGGGATTCTTTTTTTAGCCGTACAACACGACTTTGGAATGGTTTACCCGGCGAGATTTTCCCTTGCCATTTCGATTTGCAAACATTCAAAACCAATGTTAATCGACACCTCCTATCTCTCCCCTCCCTATCTTCCTAATGCCCGCGCAGTGTGTTACATTATAAGGGAAACAAATAGTCCCTTTTGCGCGCGTGAATTATAAAAAAAAAAAAAAAAAAAAAATAGGAACGGAACAACTTAGAATTTAATTTGTGAACGCACCCTTTCACTAATCATAACTGTCATTGTCAGTTTATTCAGTAAACTCAACATTTTCATCATGGTAAAGTACACGAACGAGCAACGTCTGCCTATTATAAAAATGTTCTACCGAAATTCGGAGTCGGTGACCGCAACTTTAAGAGCATTGAATTGTTGAATTTCATTGCAAAATTATATTCCGTGACGAAGCTTATCTTTGGCTCAATGGGTTCGTCAACAAGCAATATAAGCGTTATTGGTCGGGTAAAAATCCCACATTTGCTTCATGAATCACCACTTCATCCACAAAAAATAACTCTTTGGTGCGATTTGCATGCCGGCGGCGTTATTGGGCCATATCTTTTCTTCTACGATAACGATCGTCACGTTACTGTGAATAGCCATGATTACCGATTATTTTTGGCCCAAGTTGGAAGATATGGACTTGGACGACATGTGGTTTCAACAGAATGGTAAACTTATAACACTGAACAATTTTCGGAGGTGGGTTATCCATATCATAATGAGTTTAATTGTATTTGTTCCACTCGAAACCAGTGTGAATACGATTGATGTAACGTGGTTTTCTTGGTCGGTAATTATCTGACTATAAGTACACCTGTGGTTCTTATTTAGTTTCGACTCAAAACATCGCCTCGTCATCGGTCAATCCTTTCCATTCTTCTTGGTGCAATAACACCTCTTCTTGCGACAAGGCCTGCTCTTCCATGTTTGTTTCAATTAGTGATTTTCGCAAGTTTTCATATCTTCTTTTGCTTGTTCGGGAAAAATAACAATCATATAATTTTTGATGTCCTCAAAATGTATGTAAGGGGGGCTATGGCATCCGTCTTTATAAAGATTCAAACAGGTATTTATGTTGCGTCATCATTCGATTCGTTATCTTGTTCTGTGTCATCTGATGGATTGGTTGTTTCTTCTTTCACTTCAGTTTTACTTGATGCAGCAGTAGTTTTGGTAGTGGATTTTTCGTATTCGAATTTGAAAGAAGAACGCAAAAGATAAACACAATGTTGTCGTGATAACGTCTTATAAATCGATGAAACGCTACACATACGAAATAACGGGTTACGCTAACCGCGATAATGTGTTTTTTTTTTCAACAAAAATCGATCGCAAGCCCCAGGCGAACATGAAAAAGAACAAGCGCCAATTCCCAAAATAATTCCACTCAAATTCAAAAAGTTCAAGAAGAGAAAAAGAAATACAAAATGGGGGGGTTTTCTTAAAGCAGAAAGTAGATGCAGATAATGGAGTGTATGTGTGTGGATTAAACGAGAGGCTTTTTGGGTATTTTTTTTGGTGACTCTGGGGCTCGGTGGACACTTACTCATGTTCATCTCCTGACTTGTTGGTAAGCTTTCGGTACAGAGTTATTCAAAACTTTAAATTCGAAGCAGTGATTTTATTTTCTTTCAAAAATTATTATTTTTTATCAACAAATATTTTCCTGTGTTTTTGTTTATACAAAACAAACTGTTGTCTGTCGTGTCAAACACAAATTTCTTGCAGTAACCATCGAAACAATACTGATACTCTATACCGACACCCGTTACAACCCTTTCTTACCGTACCGATTTCGCACGTACATGTACATATCTTTGTCTGCAGTGCGTTGTTAGGTTTTATGACTTATTTTTAGCGGCCCCAGGAACATTTGCTTCAGGCTTCGTCAAACAGAGTGCGGTCTTTATGCAGCGTTGAGATTACTTTACGCGGTGTTGAGATTATTTTACGGGGTGTTGAGATTATTTTGACATGGCGTCCTAAACGCCGCGTTAGAGAACGTCAGACAGAGAGCTATACGCAGCGCGTTTATTATTTGAATCTTGATTTTCATTTTCTCACTAAATGCCAATTAGGTAAATTTTTCTATTTAAAACAATATTAAATGACACAAAATATGTCAAAAAAAAGTAATTTATAAATTTCTACAATAAATTCAGAATGATTTAATTTATCAAGCACAAAATATAAAAAAAAAACTTTTTTTAGGGCCTCACAGAGCGCGTTTTGACGCAGCTTTCCACATGCCGTCAAAATGCGGCGTTAAAACGCTGCGTTTGGAAGATTTTTTTTTATTATTTTTTGCTTGGTGAATTAAGCCATTCTGAATTTGTTTTAGGAATTTATAAATTACTTTTTTGAATTATTTTGAGTCATTTAATATTGTTTTAAAAGGAAAAAAATAACCTGATTGGCATTTTGAAAATCAACATTCAAATATTAAACGCACTGCGGATAGCACTCTGTTTGACGTTTACTAACGTCGCGTCAAAATAATCTCAACGTTCCGTAAAATTATTTTTACGCCGCGCCGCGTTAAAAACGCGTTTGACGAAGCCTTAAAGCGACGTCAAAAAAATAACTTGTAAATAATCACAACGTGGCGTTTTGATGTGTGTGGAACTTGAAGCGGCGTTGAAACAGCGCTATATGTGACATGGGATATGTTATACTACATATTACAACGTGGCATTGAATCGCGGCCTTAAAACGTGACGTTGAAACGCGGCGTAAAAACGCTTTCTGTTTGGCAAGGTCTTTATTCCTGTGTATATAATAGGGTGTGAAGAAAGATAATTTATCTTTAAAAAGAACAAATTTATCGCTACTTTGTATCTTGCAAATATAGATTGTAGGTGTTCTTCTGACTGAATGCTTGTTTAATTACATTCTTTAAGAACAATAACACTATCATCAGTTTAAGTATGAGGTAAAATTGTTGAAACTCTTAAATAGTTTAAACTCTTATATAGAGTTTTCAACTACACAATCTGTAAAAGGCAGTAAAATAAAAAAAATTAATAGGGTATAACACCTTGTGTTTATGAGGAATGCATTGGTTTATGCAACCTTTTTTTACAAATGAAAAACAAAATAAAATTAACAAGGAATATATATATATTTTGAATCAATTTTTTAATAAATTTTTTATTTAACTGAATTTAGTGAAAATGACTGCACTTATCAAAAGACGACCGGCAAGTGAGTTTAAAAATCTAGAAATGATCCCATAGTCCAAAAGAACTTAGGACTCTATACCAAGATAAGAATTTTAAAATAAAATTGAACCCGACTCCTACGCCAACAATTCCGCTTAGGAGTATGATTATTTTCTTGCAATCCATTCTGAGAATTAATAACTATAAATTCATAAGAATTCGAATGGATCATTGCTTTATATTGAGAATAAAGTAGGACAAACAATTGAAATTAGATATATTTATGCACAAAAGTAAACATGATATTCATCATGTGAGTGTGCTATTCGTAGTCATTGAACTAAAAGGAATTTCGCTTCATCAGCTGTAAGTAATAAAAAAATAGAAGAAATCGAAAGTCATTTGACAAAAAGGAATTTTGCTTTATCAGCAGTAAGCAATTAAAAACGAAGATAAAAAAGAATATGTGCTGAGTTAAACAGCCTTGAAAGTTTTCTTAAACTTTAAAAATACGTTGGTTTCATTAATTGTTTACACACAATGGATAATACAAAATTCTTAAGTTACAAAAAATACGTTTTGTTTCAGTAATTATTTAAAAAACAAAAGACATAAATTCAAACTCATTTAGACGAGAAACAAAAAATATTATTTTTTAGGAATTACTGCAACCTTATGAATTGGTCGCTTGAAAATACTTCCTTTTTTTGAATATGGAGACAACTCGTACTTGTCCATCTTTTCCAGGGTGAACCTCAACTATTCTTCCTGTTGGCCATCGTAAAGGTGGGCTGTTGTCCTCATATAAAAGTACAATGTCATCAACCTTTATATTAAACGATTTAGAGTTCCAAATATTTCTGGACTGAAGAGTATTAAGATATTCTCTGGTCCATTGCTTCCAAAAAAGATCCCGCATGTGTTGGATTTCATGATAATGATTTAGTCTTTCAAAATTGCAATGTAATTGCTGTTGGGGTAAGTCCATAAGTGAACTACCCACTAAGAAGTGTGCTGGTGTGAGAACTTCCATGTCTCATGTCTTGAGGTTCATTAGACATCCGGGATAAGGGTCGAGAGTTCATTATAGCTTCGATTTGGCATAATAATGTTGTCATCTCATCATATGTGAAAGAACGATTTCCAACAGTCGAAAACGTTTTTTGCATAAGTCACTTAGCTACACGAACAGCTGCTCCCCACAATTCCCCGAAATGGGGAGCTCTTGGTGGTATGAAATGCCATTCAATTCTTTCACCTCGACAAAATTACTGTACTACTTCAGAGTTGATAGCAGAACCCAAACTGCAACCAATTTTCTCAAGCTCATTTTTTGCACCTAAAAAATTAGTTCCATTGTCAGAAAAGAGTTTTACCCAATTACCTCTACGTGCAACAAATCTCCTTAGAGCAGCTAAGAAAGCTTCAGTGGATAAGTCAGGAACTAGCTCTAAATGCACTGCCTTGACCACAAAGCATACAAATACACATACATATCCCTTGATTGAGGGTCGGCCTCGTATTCGTTGTGTTAAATATACTGAACCGCAAAAATCTATTCCAGTGGTTGAAAATGGTTTAGCAGGAGTGATCCTTTCGGTTGGTAGGTCTCCCATAATTTGAGTTGCTAGTTTTGGATTAAAACGAAAACATGTGACACATAAACGCAGCACCTTTCCAACGTTTCTTAGGCCATCTACGATCCAAAACCTTCTTCTCACAATGTGTAGAACTGTTTGATTTCCTGCATGAAGATATTCTAAATGATAGTACATTATTATTGAATTAGTGAAAGGATGTGTAGGTGGAAGTATAATTTTATGTTTCGATTCATAGTTTAGTGGAGAGTTGCGTAAACTTCCTCCTACATGAAGAAGCCCTTGATCATCTAAAAATAGTCCAATTCGAAGCATTTTGCTTTCTGTTATTTGTTGTCCTTGAACAAGAAGTTTTATTTCCTTTTTTAAATACACCATTTGTATGTTATAAAATACAGGCTTTTCAGTATCAGCTATTTCGCTTGATGATATCATTTTGTTTTGTCAATTGATTTAAGCGTCCAACGGCGGACATAGCAAAACACTAAAATTAAACGAAAGTAGGAGCTTAAAAATGTACCTTTTAAAGTAAGATCAACCATTTCGCTATTACTATTTGCCAGCAACACAAAATGTTTTCTTTTCTGTTCTGGGCAGTCATTCGACATTCGAATTTCCATGTGCGGCCACAAATGCCTTCCTAGCTGCAACAATTTTTGGACCATTGAACCAAAATTTGTTTTTTATTAATTCGTCAGGCAGACAACCACGAGATATAATGTCTGCCGGGTTGAACTTTAATGGAACATGGTTCCATGACTCACGATCAGTTAGCTGTTGAATTTTGGAGATCCTGTTTGATACAAAAATGGTCCATTGATTTGCTGTAGATGTTATCCATGAAAGCGCAATAGTTGAATCAGTCCAGCAAAAAGTGGATTCAATGTCAATATTAATAGATAACTTTGAATTAATTCTGCAAGTAATAGTGCTCTACAGAGTTCCAAGCGTGCTAAGGATTCGCACAATATTGGAGCTACCTTTGACTTAGCACATACCAACTGGATGTTTATGGTTCCATTTGAACATAAACTTCGAAAATAAATGCAGGCGCCATAAGCTCTCATGCTGGCATCACAAAACCCATGTAATTGAATTTTTGCTCCTGGAATTAGTACTAACATGGGTTTCTTTAGTTTTTGTAGATTATGTATTTGTTGGTAAAATTGATAATGAAGATCTTGGGGTAAACTTTCATTCCAGTCAAAACCTTTAGTCTAGAGATGACGCAAAAATAATTTGGAATTCACGACAACAGGATTGATGAAGCCCAAAGGGTCAAATAAACTCGCAACCTGGGAAAGAATAATGCGTTTTGTTAAGTTAGTACTTATAATAGTTGAATTTGAACTGCTAAATGAAAAATGATCAATAGACGTATTCCAAAGTAAGCCGAATGACTTCATTATCATCAAATTTAGCAATGTTTCCTTATCAGCTGGATCTATGTCAGCCAATACCTCTTCTGCATATGAGGACCATGTCTTAAGTGGAAATGCAACCTTAAGTAGAAGTTTTGTAACTTCAGTTTTTATTGTACGAAAATCTTCCATTGTGTCAGCTTCTGCCATCATATTGCCGACATAAATGTTGTTTAACACATGGTGTGCTTCAATAGGGTAGTGCAACGCCTCTTTCTTTGCTAATGTGATCATACTTTGTATAGCTAAATATGAGGCTGATGTAGTCCCATATGTTACTGTGTTAAGACGGAAGATTTCAACAGGTTGATTTCTATCAGTTCGCCAAAGAATACATTGCATGTTCTGATCGTTTTCATTGAGGTAGACTTGCCGATACATTTTTACAATATCTGCCGTAATGGCATACTTAAATAATCGGAATCGAATTAAAATTTCAAAAATATCATCTTGAAGTTTTGGACCATTCATAAGTAAATCATTTAAAGGAATTCCGTTACTGGATCTGCATGATCCGTCAAAAACGACTCTTACTTTTGTAGAGGAACTTTCAAGTTTTATAACAGGATGATGTGGAGTAATTTGGATTACTTAACTCTGACCTGGAAATCCTTTTCATATGTCCTAAATTGATATATTCTTGCATGAAATCAGCATAAGCATGTTTAAGTTGAGTCTTGTTTCCAAATTAAAAAATCTTTTTAAAGCAATTTGATATGATTCACCTATGGTGTTGGGAGACTTGCGAGTTATATATATATATATTCACCTTACTTAAGTCTATTTAAAATAATGTATACCTATATATAACAGCTAACCAATATGCAATATTTATAGTAACTAAAATTAATATGATACTTTGTATCCGATCATCACAGTTGCATTCGTGGGAACAGACACTACGTCAGCATTTATGCAGTCGATGTTTGTTTCCACTATCATGCCTTGCTCGTATGATCGAAATACAAAAGTATCCATGATCTTCTTGAACACAATAAAAATTCAGTCTTTCTCTAACAACGAATGTAACACGTAGTTTTTAATTAAGTCTCTCCCTATAATTTACGATAGGGAAGTCGAACTACGAACCGTCCATTTCGTAATCTGATATAGTATCCATGTAGTATTTTTCACATGCTTCTTCTGGAGAAAATTTTTGATGAGTTTGACACGAGTCTAGTTCCCAAAAACGAGAGACTAGTTGGTTCAATGCAGATACATTTTCAGATTGAGACCTGGACTGAGTAGATAAAAAAACATTTATTTGTTTCAGTTTTAATTTCCCCTGATATAATCCACCCAAATAGAGTTTTTTGTAATACTGCTGTGGACTGTTGACCTAAACGTATTTGGCCTACGGAAAGAAGGTTATAAAATACTCCAGCGCCTATAAGAATGTCAATTTGCTGAGGAATATTAAACGATGGATCCGCTATGGGAACATCATTAGGAATTTATAGTTGATGTATATCGAATCTATTAACTGGAATATTTCCAGTAATGTTTTCCAAAATGATAGCTTCAATGTCTGTACTGAAATCATTTATACGAGATTTCAACGTAATCTCAGCCTTATAATTTGAATGTATGCCTGACGACCCAATGCCGTTGACACTTGTATTTGAAAAATATCTTTTTAGACCCAAGAGTTGAATTAATCGATAAGTTATAAAATGTAAATGAGAGCCGCTGTCAAGGAGAGCCCGACATGCAATTAATTTGTTATTTGAGGATTTAACTTCAATTAGAGCAGTTGAAAGAATGACTTTACTCTTAGAAATGTGTGAAATAGTTTAAACGCTTGGGTTTTCTTCGATTGTAAAATGTGCTTGTTGAAAACTCTCTGACAAGGAGAAACTTGAAGATTCTTTATTTGAATTAGCTGAGCTTATTGTCTCCTCAGAAAAAAAGAATGTCCGATTTGGTTTCTGATTATCTCCACTTGATGTTGGACCATATTTTGGTACGTTTTGATCGCGGTGCAACAATGTGTGATGGCTACCTTGGCAATTTCTACACTTGCTAGATTGGCAATTTTGAGATCTACATATGTCCCGGCTTCAGACAGTTAATAGACAAGTTAAGGGATTTAACTAAATTGTAACGATCATTTTGAGATTTAGATGTGAAATTAGAACATGTTTTTGCACTTTTACAATTTTAAGTATAAAAGGGACAACTTGTAGATTGTGTTACTTGAAAAGAGTGTGGTCTATGCTGATAACGAACTGTTTTAAGCGTTTTATCCTGTTGCTTTTGTGACGAATGTGGTTTTTTATTAAATTCAATGAGTTCTAAAGTTCTACATCTTTTTTGTACAAAATTAGAAAAATCTTCTCATATTGGAAGGTATGTTTTACCTTTACTCATATCGGTGCTTGAAATTGTAACAGTCTTTTCCTTTCCCATCGAGTCATCTAGTTTAATTACGTGCTCCTCCCATAAAGCAGCAGTAAATGAATCCAATTTTGATGTAACCAAAGCCAGTAATAGTCCATCAGCCACTTGCTCCTTTGTTGATAGAGACAAGAGAGCTCTCATGTTAGCATTTATTGCATTGTTAGTGGAAACTAACTGATCTACTTAAGCAAAAGAAATATTTTTCAAATCAATTATATTACCAAAATGTATGCGATACAGATACCTTTTGTTGTCGTACTGATTCCTCAGAATACGTATTGCCTCTGCTGTTGGTTCTAATGACCTTATGCATTCATAAGCATTGCCTTCAAGTAAATTTCGAAGACGTTGAAATTTGCCACGAGGGTCACAAACCTTTTCTTCAATCATGATTGTATACATACTCCACCAATCTAGCCACATGTCAGGTTCTCCAGAAAATACTTTTAATTTATGTTTTGGAAGATCTGAATACGTATTAGACGACGCACCAAAAAACGTTGTATTACCGACAGATTGTCGATCAACATTACCGTTTATATTAACCAATATTTTAGATTTCAGTTCTGAGTACGAATCTTCAAATTCGTCGCGTTCTGAAGATTCGTTTTCGTCGTTCTCTTCAATTTGCGATTAAATTCCGTTAAAATTATTAAAATAGTTCTCGAGAAGACCTAGTTTTGTTTCTTGTTCGAAAAAATTCATCGACTTTATTTTATCGTCAGTTAAGAGTGATTTCATCCGCGTTATTTGTCCTTTTATAACTCCGCGACGAGCCTTTAATTTTTTGATTACTTCAGCCATGATGCGAGTTTATTATTATTGATATCAAACGAACGACTTGTAGTGGACACAACGATACGTGCCGCTTGTAAGCCAATTAACAATAATTTTATTTGCAATACGAATTATAATTCAATCACCAAAAATACGAGAAAGACGAACGAAATGTATTTCTTATTATGCGTATATAAATGACACACGACGAAACGATAACAACAAATTGCGTTTGAGCGAATAAGTTGCGCAATTACTTGTAAATCAAACGAGAAAAAAATACTACAAAGAAGACCAAGATGTATGTATGTAATGACATTTGTGTATGCACTGTGCACGACGAAACGATAACGACGAACTG
The DNA here is from genome assembly GCA_963971375.1 of Platycheirus rosarum. Classification (NCBI taxonomy): domain Eukaryota; kingdom Metazoa; phylum Arthropoda; class Insecta; order Diptera; family Syrphidae; genus Platycheirus; species Platycheirus rosarum. The sequence continues at coordinate 36,497,140 of OZ020509.1, read as the reverse complement.
CGTTTGATATTAAAAGTTAGAACCACCAAAGAATCCAATATGTATGTATTCAATGATATTTGTGTATGCACTATACACGACGAAACGATAACGACAAACTGCGTTTGAGATTGAAGTTATAACCACCAAAGAATACGACAAGAAGAACGAGATTTATTTGCTGTGTCTATGAACGATGTGCAATTATCATAGTGTTTATTATTGAATCACAATTTACCGCCAATGATTATTACTATTGCAAAGATTAACGACAAAAAAAACACAATTGTAAAGAAAAGCAAACATATTTCAAAACCAATTATTTCCATATCTAAATGTCCCCGGTTCATTCCCGGGTTTCGGCACCAAATGTTTATGAGGAATGCATTGGTTTATGCAACCTTTTTTTACAAATGAAAAACAAAATTAACAAGGAATAATATATTTTAAATCAATTTTGAATACATTTTTTTTAACTGAATTTAGTGAAAATGACTGCACTTATCAAAAGACCAACGGCAAGTGATTTTAAAAATTTAGAAAAGATCCCATAGTCCAAAAGAACTTAGGACTCTATACCAAGATAAGAATTTTAAAATGAAATTGAACCCGTCTCCTACGTCAACAATTCCGCTTAGGAGTATGATTATTTTCTTGCAATCCATTCTGAGAATTAATAACTATAAATTCATAAGAATTCGAATGGATCATTGCTTTATATTGAGAATAAAGTAGGACAAACAATTGAAATTAGATATATTTATGCACAAAAGTAAACATGATATTCATCATGTGAGTGTGCTATTCGTATTCATTGGACTAAAAGGAATTTCGCTTCATCAGCTGTAAGTAATAAAAAAATAGAAGAAATCGAAAGTCATTTGACAAAAAGGAATTTTGCTTTATCAGCAGTAAGCAATTAAAAACGAAGATAAAAAAGAATATGTGCTGAGTTAAACACCTTGCATTCGAGTAACTTGCTAGTGTGTCCTCATAATACAAGAAAACAAGATAGCGACTTTTGTATTTTTACGTCATCAGTGACCCTTGTTGACAAAATTAATTTCCGTTTTAGAAAAAAAAAACTCGAAAGTAAGTTTTAATCGATGTAGGCTTGATCAAATGTTTTATCTGCTTGATTTAATATACCTTTTAAGTCCACTACCACTTTGGATTCTTTCCAAAAATGGTATTTGATTAAGTCAATTTGGGTCGCTGATGACGTCAAAATGCGGGAAGGCTTGAGAATTAACTTCACACCATACAATAAAAACTGTTCTATCAAAAATGAGCTTCATCAGGGAATAAGCGTTCTTGTGAAGGTTTGGATTAAAATTAAGATATTTATAATTATATATGTACCCTATTTATAAGTTATGCCGTTACTTTATAATTAGCAAAGCTAAAACATAAAGCAATTTAAAATATACATTTAAAGGAAACTAAAAAAAATATTTTTTATCAAAAAACCTAAATATATATTTACATACATTTCTAACATTCCAACAAAAAAATCAACCAGAGAAAACGAAAACACCTATCTTTTTTATCTGTTCCTACCTTATTAAACATTTTAAGACAACCTTTTGTACATTTATTCCTAATAACAAACTATTCAATATGTATGCCGAAGCTTTTATTTACTATCTTAATCAAAATTAAAATAAATATATTATATACTCCTAAATAAATTTTCAAAAACTAATGCACATTTAAATAATAGGCTGAAGGAGGCACGGGCATATTGGGTGGAATACTTGGTGGAATATTCTCAAAAACTCCCACGGTGCACTTAGATGAAAACGTAAGTTCTGAAATATATATTTATACATTAACATTTCTGCTGCTTAAAAAGAAATTCTTACTTAAACATTACTAAATAAAATTTTGTAATTATCTTATTTTTTTAATTTATACATTTTGTTGATACATACTTTCTTTATATTATAAAATAATTATGAAAATAACCGCCGATTTCTTGACAGAGTTCTAAAATCTTTTAAAAACTGTTATTTAGAACTCGGACATTTCTTCACACTCTTCGAACTCGACCTAAAATCATATTTGGGTTTTGATAACTTTAGATCTCAGTTTTTTGAAACTGAGTTTTTGTAATATTTTGAAGCTTTTGAAGCTTCCGTTTTGTTTTTGACAAATATTTTTCTGTTATAAATTAAATTGAAAATATATCGTAATAGACAATCGACAGGTAGTTTTGGGTACACAAAGTTTGGAACTTAATGAAACTTTGGGATGCTGTTCAGAAATGGTTTATTACCATTTTCTCAAGTTTTGGGCTCGAGGACCTTGCGCAAAAAGAGGAGGCGGAGAACAGCAAAATGTTAGACCTTCCTTAGGTTTTTCATAAACTTTTTTTCTTACGGTTTACAGCAAAACCGTCCGTGTATTTTTTGTTGAGCGTTAAATTTCCTACAATTTTGACAGTTCAAACGATTTGCAAATAAATTAATTACCGAGATATAGCAAAAAATTCAGATTTTCACCTTATTTCGTCTGCTATACTCGAATTATAATGAAATGTTGTTGTAATTATGATTCTTGGTTAAGATCGAGTGCTTTTTAAGGAGACCTACTCTCTCGCAGCTGCAAAGTTCGGTGCAACAGCCTTTGCAGGAAACAGTCTGGATGTGGAGTGTTAATAGTAGTACCTCTCGCGTGATTAGGTTCTAGGCCTAAACTGATTGGAGAAATGCATTTCCTAACCAAGACTGTACTTGCTGATAAGTGCACCGGGAATGGTACTTGGCAGCGTTCCTTGTCGATGATGGGCGGGCTAGTTGCTATCTCGTCGTCACTGATGGTGTGAATAATCGGCACAGCACATCATTTAAGTTGTCATTGTCAACTATCGCCTCCATAAAGTGCAAGCAGGAACTTTTCTCCAACTTCGCTGATCTGCTGAGGAGTAGCGTTTGTTGAGAGAGCCTCTGCTGTGAAAATGGGGTATTCTTTGGGTTGGGGTCGAAATACTGTATGGTCAAAATTCTGTTTACAAAATATTGTATTTCAAAATACTGTATTTCAAAATTCTGGTTACACAAAATTCTGTATGTAGAAAATTCTGTATTTCTCTTTCTTTCTCTCATAAATATTTTTTACTTGTTCTTTGGATATCCATATCAGTATTCATTATTAAATGAGCCATTGCACAATTAATTACAACAAATTCTTCTTGTACTCGCACGTGCTAAGCAGTGAAATAATTGTAATAAATTTATTGAAATTGAAATTATTTTATTATAGCTAAGATTTGTTTAAATATTTTATATATATATTTATATATAACATCTCAGTTGCCATGTCCAAAGTAAAGGAAAACAAAAATTAATTGTCGACGGTTATTCATTTTGTTTGGAGCGAGCGGGCATAAGCAGAATTTTAAACAACAGAATTTTGGATAACCAGATATTTGGTAGTGCCCCGTGGCTTAGTGGTCAGTGTGTTGGACTGCTAAGCGAATGAGCCTGGGTTCGAATCCCGCTCATAGCCACCTTCTTTTGCGGGGTACTGCCTCTTGCGAGGAACTGACAAAACCTCCAAGAGTAAAATTTGTCTCGAAAAAGTTCGGACTAGGCGGTAAACTGTAGGTCCCTTCCATTCTTGCAGATTATCAACACACACAGGAATGATTGAGAGTATAAGTCACTAGGCCTTGGCTCCTTAAGGAGCTGTCGCGTCAATAATTTATTTATTTTTTATTTTTAGATATTTGGGTATACAGAATTTTGAAAAACAAAATTATGAAATACAGAATTTTGTACGTACAGTATTTAAAAAAAAATAAAAAAGCAGAATTCTGGTCATACAGAATTTTGACAACCAGAATTATGACCCGCTCATGTATTCTTTATGTAGGTGCTGCAAATATCCATCTTCCCCAAGCAAACGATGCTGACGTGGTACCACAAATACTTAACTGCGTGGAGGAAAATAATTTCATTGGTGGGTAGAGGACACTCGGACAACTATCTCTTCCACTTCTCTGAAGATAGATGTTCGTTTTAATTTTTTTACCAGCAATGTTCACCAAGCAAAAAACCGAAGGGAGAGTCACGACTTAATAATTATTGTGTTTCATAAAATAGATGGACGGTTTTGCCGTAAAACTTAGGAAAAAACGTAATTGATACAAAACCAAAGAACGGTCGAAATTTTGGAAGTTTTCCCCCTCCCGTTTTTACACAAGGTCCTCGAGGTCCAAAACTTAAGAAAAAACATCCCTGCAACAACATTCCAAAGTTTCATTATGTTCCGACCTTTGTCCATCTAAGCCCATTTTTTCCTGTCGACTGGACTATAAGAATTTTCCTGTTTCTTGTGTATTGTGGTAAATTATGATCCATTAACAAACAAAGACATTTCTTTAAATCTAAATATTGCAGAAACTATTTTAAAATGAATGATATATTCACAAAAAACAACATTCAAAACAGAAACTATTTGTATGCTCAAGAAATAAAATCATATATAAACCGAGTTCTAACGAGCTAGACCCAATATTAAGGGTCCATATTAATCGAAGTTCTAATTCAAACAAAGTTCTAAATTCAAGTTTTAAGGCGTTAGAACTTGATGATGAAATGAAATTAAAACAAATCCAGTTCTATTTTTTGCTCTAACTGAGTTTTAAGAGCTAGAACTTTGTCAAGTTATCGGCCGTACATCAAATAAAAGGATAAAATTAAGTTTCACTTTCTGCCAAAGCTATTGCAAAATCATTTTCATTTATAATTTTCAACATCAATACGTAATTATAATACCAATAATACAAATTATTTTTATTATCAACTAGCTGTGCCCGCAGCTTTGCTTGCGTTAGCCTCGGAAACAAAAAATCGTATATTAATTTTTTTAATCATTAGTGACATAGGTAACCATCAATTTTAAGAGTGTGCACAGAAGAAATAAAATAATAATTAAAGAATATAGTGGCGCAAAATTTTAAACATTATTCATTTTAGCAATAGAAGCGACTCTAGCTAAAGAAGTTCTTTAGATACGAGCCCTTGTTTAACATTTGCTCAATTTTAAACAAGATAAACAACCCTGACAACTAGTGTGGTGTGTCGTTACGTAACGTAATGTAAAAAAAAATTTCCCAGGAGGTCAATTCCCGATCTGTGAAAATGTGAAAAGATAAAAACTTATCATAATGCGTTGGAAGTGTTATTAATCAATATTTAGTAATTAAACATTAACAAATGTAGTAAAAGAATAAAAAAAAGTATAATTAAGTAAATAAAGAAAAAAAGAATGGAAATTGCAGTAGAATAAATCGGTCCTCCTTCATTTGGCTTCGCCATACATCGTTGCTTGATCTCAAAACTGCGGAGCTCTTCATGAGATGTTTTGGTTGTGAAAAGTAATTCACCATTTTGAAAAGTTTTGGACGCTTGTTTTTCTTTTTTCATACATCTAGACTCGAATTCAACTTCAAAACTTCAACAAAATTTCCATTTCACAGTTTCACAGAGTTTCACAGTTTCAGAGAATCTACCCCAACACGGCTTACCATTGACAGAATAAGACATTCTTATTTTTTTTGTTGTGCGAAATTACAAAATGTCGTCTGGTTAAAGCATACTTTGAAAAGATAAACAAGTATTAAAGATATTTCTAGGCCGAAAGGCAATTAATATTAATTTAGTTAATTGAGAGCGCCCGCATGGGCCAGTAAGTTAATTAAGTTGATAATTTTAGTATTGTTTAAGATTTTTTTCTATCATTTAAGCAGTTTTAAGAAAAAAAATTATAATTTTGAAATAGCTATAACTCCAGCTCATGAACTTGGTGTCAATACACACAAGTTGTTCTTCTTTATTAGATAAATAATTATTTCAGACTTGAAAAATAAATACACAAAGTATTCAGATATGAATATTTGTCGTTTACAGAACATTGCAATATATTTCGTTTTCGAACGCAATTAATACAGATTTTTTTTTTTCAAGTCCGATATAAAACCGGATATTCCAATATCCGAAAAATAAGTTCAAAATTAATTTTAATATTTTTTTATTAAAATTATATGATTTGCCTTACTTAGTTAAAAAGCTACTCTATACATCGTTTTAATTGAAAAACAAAACATTATTTTTTTGCTTTAAATAATCAAATGATATTTCTCAAAAGGCGCTTCGTCAAAACCCAGCAAATCGAAACACCGCCCAGACATATCCGAATATACACAATAATATGCAACATCAGCAAAACGTAGATGAACAAATGCAACAGCAGCAATTACAATATAACTCGCAACATGGAATAGGCAATAACCGTTTTATGCCAATGATTAACTCACGCGTGCAATTAGGTGGATCGCAACAAAAACAGCAACACCAGCAACAACAACAGCAACAACAACAACAGCACCAACAACAACAACAGCAACAACAACAGCAACAACAACAACAACAACAGCAGCAACAACAACAACAACAACAACAGCAACAACAACAACAACAACAGCAACAACAACAGCAACAACAACAGCAACAACAACAAAAACAACAACAACAACATCAAAAACAACAACAAATGCATCTGAAAAGAGCTCGATATTTCGTTGCAATGTTTGACTACGATCCCAGCACAATGAGCCCTAATCCTGACGGATGCGATGAAGAACTGCCTTTTCGAGAAGGTGATACCATTAAGGTAAATATTTTTAATTCTTATTCCTTCGTAACAATAATTTTTTCCGCGTTTTCACGAATACTTTTGTAACAGCGTGCATTCTTGTTCCTTACTTCCACTGAAGCCACAACCCCTCTCCACTTCTCTAAATCCTACCAACAAAATTATAAATCTGTTGAACTCACTTAGAGTTCCACATATCGTCGAAGATATCCCATCTTTTAATGGAAATCCCAGAATTCTCTTCTAATTCATAAAAAAACATAGAGGAGATCTTATATCTCCTTACAGATACTGATTGTACACATTTCTGCAGTAATACTCCAATAGAAATAAAATTGTTAGTCTTGACAACGAAGTTATTAATAATTATCTAAATGTTATCATAAGAATATATTAAACAGAACGTAACAAATCGCTACTCGGAAAACCGAAACGAGATGTCTCTACTTATTATTGACCTTGAAGCATTATGTAAAGTAAAACACTTGTTTAATTTCCACTTATATCACAGTTCTTATTAATTTTAATCAATGCGACAATGCGTTTCGTCCGTTTATAAAATTATTGACCTTCATAACCTAGAAAATGTTTAAAGTGTAGATGTAGAAACTCGAGCAGCTAGCAGTTTGAGAGGAATTAAAACTGATTCTCCTAGCCCTATCCCCCAGCGATTAAGTGTTCTAACAAAACCAAATATAAAGCAACATCCGATCATTTCAAACACATGCACTTATGACGAGTCTCTGATTCTAGAAATAAGCTTGCTCTAAGCTTACTACATCAAAGAATCTAAAGTGTAGAAAAAAAAGCTTTCAGAGGTCGAAAGTATTGAAATTGGTCTGTAATTAGTCAGTTGATTCTTAACTCCACCTTTATAAATTGGTCTTACAACAGCAGTCTTAAGTAGTTTAGGTATTGTTTATTCTGTTAGGCTTAAATTAATTATTTTGCACAAGATTGGAGCAAACAAATCAGCATGTTTTTGTATGTCCACTGCTCTGATGCCATCAACTCCAGGTGACTTATTCTCCCCACGTGACTTAATAATCATGTTGAACTCCATAACATTTGTAGCAAATGCGAAGGTTGTGTTTTCAATATGAATATTTGTGTTATCTGATGTTTTCAAATTACATTGGTGTATATTTGCAGTTTGTGATGAGGAAACTTCAGCAAAATCGTTAAAAAGTGAATTGACTCCTGTTTTGATTTTATCAATGTTCGATTTCTTTCTTCTTAGAATTTCATTTATTAATCCCCAGGTCTTACGCGAATTCGTTTTGAACTCAACAAACTGTTTTTTTATAGAATTTGGATTTATGAATTATTATATCTTTATCGATTTTATTTCGTAAGATTTTGTATTCTGTTTCATAACTTTTGTTTCTTCTATTATTTTTCCACTTCTTGTATAATGTATCTCTTTTTGTATGTGTAGCTTGTCATCGATTTAAGGCATTATCACGTCAAAAAGAAACAAAAAAGACAACTAAGAGGATAATTCTCTCTTCGCCTACAAACTGAAAAATTTCCAGTCGGTGACATGTCTGTACCGGTCCCAGTATATTTCTTAAGGGACTACTAATACGTCTGCAGTTTCGGGGACTAGGAAACGTATGGCTGCTTCTTGCCCGTATTCACATACACAAAATAAAATTTGAGGTCGGTACGGGTCGCAATTCTGTTTTCTATGACAAAAGCTTTGTATATGCACTGCATATAGTACTATCATGGAGCATTATTTAGTTCTGAATCAAGTCGCAATGAGGCGTGCTGAAATTGCCAATTGGTGTGAATATAGAATAAGTACAGACAACAAAAGTTTATTAAATACTGGTAAAATATCGGTAAAGGTTCTCGTCTCCACTATTTAGAGTTAGTTCTGAATCAACCAGGAAGATGGCCAGACGAAAAATGACCACCATGAGAGTACTATAGAAAATGTATATACAATGACAAAAGCGTTATAAATTCCCATGCGGAATAGGTTCCCCCCTCGCGTAGAATAAATTCTCTGCACCAACACACATTTATGTAATTCATTTTCATTCTTACCATACGTAATAGTAGTGTCTGCAGACAATAATTGTATTGCTTTTATTTTGGCTCTTTTCAGGTATATGGTGATAAAGATGGAGACGGGTTTTACTGGGGAGAGCTACGAGGACGACGAGGCTATGTGCCGCATAACATGGTTACAGAAGTCGATGAAACACAAACCAACCTTAGATCTTCTAGTTCAGGGCAGGTTTTTGTACCAATTTCAACGGCGTCGCAGAGCATGCGAAATGTTAGCAGAGACCGGTGGGGAGATATATACGCAAATACACCTGTTAAGCGAATGATCGCGTTATACGATTATGATCCGCAAGAACTAAGCCCAAATGTTGATGCTGAAGTAAGTTTTCATAAAGTAGATACCCAAGCTTTGGTTTAAAGCGTAAAATACGTTAATCTAAAAAATATTTTTACTAAGTTAACCGTTTATTTTTCCCTCGCCCATAACTGTTTATTTTATGAACGAAACATCTTTAAAACTAAGTTCAAACTAATTAAACAAACTTATCAACTCACAGGTGTTATGTTATGCTAGTGATCTAAATAATTGTTATTAGTTTCGAATTTCGTCTTGTCAATTATACTTAATAGGAGGAAGGATTTTATTTTTTCAGCCAAAAAATTATACAATTTTTTCTATCTAAAACACACATACAACTAATTGGAATAGACTAAATCATCTACTTTAACATAGAACAGACAAAACAGCAATTTTGTTTTTTTAATCCGGCGCCAAAAATTGATTACGGGTTTTTTGTAGAGGGGTTAAATACAAGCATTTCTACTATGGGAAGGTAGGGGTGAATTTCGAAAAAAATTACTTAAATGGAAAAACAAATATTTAAAAACAACATCAACTCTTAAAATACACTGCAATAACGGTTTAAAAAACCAAAAATCTGTTATTTAATCCAACATAAAAATTAAAGTATTTGTGTCCATAGTTTTCAAAATATTCGCATTCAAACTCAAAATTTTGATAAAAAAGAATGTAAGCAAACATTTTTGAACCAATTTTGTTCAAAATTGTACAATGAAAAATAATTTTTTTTCACTTTTTGTACGCCGCCGTAATGCTGACAATACAAGCAAATTAAAAATATCTCAAAAAAGTACTTTTAGTTATTTTCAATTTCCCCAATAAAATCTTTCGGTTTTTGCGTTTTGTTCAGAAATGATATTAGCATTGATCACAGAAAGGTAATTGTATTTTCCGTTTTACAATGTTGACCAAAATTGGTTGAAAGATATTTTTTTATGTTTGTTTATCCAAATTTCGAGTTTAAATGCGAATATTTTGAAGCTATTGACACAAATAATTTAATTTAAATGTAGGATTAAAGAACAGATTTTTGGCTTTTGAAACCGTTATACTAATGTATTTTAAGTGTTACCGTTGTTTTTATATTGATTTTTAAATTCAAGACATTTTTTTTTCTAAAATCGCCCCTACTTCCTAAACGGGAGAGATAGACATAGTATAAAATACTTGCATTTAACCCCTCTACAAAAAACGTTATTAATTCCTGGCGCCATTTTTTATTTCTAAATAAATGCTTTTCATGACATTTTCTATTAAGTCGGCAACACGCGATATTCGTCGAGTGCAACTATCTACTTCTGCAATTAATCTGCAAACTAAGCAGAAGAATGGCTAATATACAAATCGCTCAAAAGGCTATCTAAAGCTTACCGCATTAAAAATTTGCCATTAGTTTAACTGACAGTGGTTTTTCCAATGCGAAAACGAATTGTTTCAAATTAAAAGTTACGTAAATTATTTAAAGATGATAACTTTTATTAAAAAAAATATTTTATTTATTTAAATTTTCTGATGCAAGACCAATATGTATAATTTAGCTGTTAATACAAAAATCTAAGATTCTGATGCTAACAATAGCAGAGAACAACTAGAAATTAGATTTTATTTTGGCTCAATCTACTTTACAAAATGCAAATTTGCATTTCCCACGAAATTGCTCGCTGCATGCGCGTGTATCTCCGATGTCCAGTTTGAGAAAACGCGAAGCAGAAAAAACTTGCTGATGTAATTGAAAATATCGTGAGAAGTTTCACGGATTTTTAACCTTGGCATGCGGCTGTTGTAACTCCTCCCTGCTTAAATCTGGATGTCCTCATCCAGCAACTAAAATAATGGAGCATCATAGATCTTAGAAATGCTGGAACTTCTCACCTGATTAAATGTAGGGATGAAAACTGGCTTCAAGGTGCTGGGGGTATCCAGGACTTCGGATGCTACTTCCTGATGGGTTCCCTCATGTTATTAAATTTGTTTTTTTCTTTTCATACCTATATGATGCCAAAGGTAATAACATATAGCCGTGAGAAATGGATTGATGAATGAGGTTCGTTATTTTAAGCTTCTTAATATGCTCTCTGTTGTTAATGTAAAGTTCATGCATCATTTATAGGGAAAGCACTTCATTGATCTCCTTTTTATATGGCTGAGGTTAAATAACATCAGGTAGGATTTGGACCGATGATATGACATGTTTTCTAAACTATCGATAGTCCGGATCCGAGAATGGGACGGTGTAGTACACATGGAATCCAAATTTGGTTCGTGTTTAGGCTAAATATAAGCGCCACCTAGTGACGTAATTCACTATTTGTTTTTCATCCGGATGGTTCCGCTATGTATTTAATTCCAATGGTATTACTTACGACAGATTGCAAATACGCCTCTTCTTTCATAGGGCATGGAAACAATAATTTATGATAATCAGAACCAAGTATTTTGAACAACGAAAACTTCGTATTAATTGACCGGTAGTATGGCTTTCGTATCAACAGAACACTTGTGATCTGATGTTTTAATTCATCTGCCGTATCTAGATTCTAGGAAGACCCTCGAGCCGAATTTCGATCGTACTGTTAAGATATTCAATCTTTAGCCAAGCCACAATTCACTTTAATTAAATATTATTTTGGGGCCGTTTAATTATCATAATTGTGCCATTTAGGTATATGGTTATAATCTTTTACTAAAAATTAAACTTAAATTTGTAAGATTGTCTGTAAGAGTTTTGAGTATATTTTTTCGTTGGTATGAAGTTCGGATGAACTTATAACTTAACAAAAAAAACTAGTACAAGGACCAGAAAGATTCTTTATAATATTTCTCACAATTTACATTTTTTTTTTATTAATTTTACTTATAACTAATCCTTCATTTTAACTTTACAGCAGGTGGAGTTGAGCTTCAAAACAGGAGAGCTCATACTTGTTTATGGAGAAATGGATGAAGATGGATTTTTTATGGGAGAATTAGATGGAGTAAGAGGTTTGGTTCCATCAAACTTCTTAGCCGAGGCGCCTGACCAGTACAACAGTCAGATGGCTTCCACTGGGACAACTTTGCCACAGAGAAACTTAGGTAATAGAGGAAAAGGCCAAGGACCAGGAGCCAAAGGACCGCCACCTCCCCCGCGCGAAATCGGACTACCTTCTGGCACCATGCAACGTGGTCTTTTAAGAAAAGGTTAGCTTTATCAGTTATAACTTTTATTTGTCTCTGTCCTCCCAAGGAATTAATAAGAATTAGTGTTTTGAAGTAAATTAATTTTATAATTTTGCTTTACTATAAAAGTGTATCCAATGCTTAAAAGATCTTCCCGATATGTTCCTCATATGCATAAGAAACTGATAAAAAAAATGTTTTTATGTCACGACTGGAAAAATATTTGTATGTTTTCTATCTGATTGTCAAGACAAATTTGAGTCTAAAATTTCATATAATTTTAACATCACTCTCTTTTAATAATATAAGTCTCAAATAATAGCAATGTATGTTGATGCAAAGTAACGCTGAGCTTAAGCAGAATGTCTCTAATTACTCTCTTCTCTCTCTCTCTATTTTATACAAGAAATTATTCTTTTTCTTTTACCAGAACTATAAAGGAGTAAATATATCAGGGCAAGATGGCAAGTTGGGCAATAATTATCTTGTATTATCATTTCTTTCTTTTATATAAACATGATTTCTCTTGGTTCCAATTACAATACATAATAAATTTAGAAATGCGTTAATTTTAAATGCGAACGATAGGGATTTTAGTAATTAATATTATTGCAGTTCTTTGTAATACTTGCCGGATAGGGTCGTCCTTAACACGTGTTCTTCTCTCTTCTGATTGGAAAACGAGATTAATTCATCAGTTTTATTTTTAACGCCAAGGCAAGCCAATAGTTCAATAGAAATGTTTATTGAAATATCCCCATTTACAAACCAAGAATAAACAGACATTACCCATGTTTTATTGGGAAATCTATCCGTAGCGAAGCAAGATTTTACACACACTACAAATACAACAACCAGCTGCTGAAAAAAGTAGATGTTGAATTTGGCTGCGGATTGCATGTTCGACACAGCAAGATTTCATACACAATAGACATGATATAAGACTTGTATCATCATTTTCAATCGCTTGGGAATGATCGTTTTATGCTACATTGTTTGAGAAGGTTGCACGGTTGAACTTGTGCGTGTTGGAATAGGGGTGTTTGCATGGATCAACTCGTTCATCAACATTGCTAATGTTTCACCATGTAGACACAAGAAAAACCGCAACCCATTCTTGTTGGTCGGTTTTCAAAAGCTATTGAAAACTTGATGGTTGTGTCGAACCACCAAACCTGTCTGATAAAATGTTCATTTAACTTCATTTGTGTCTTTTTAGCGTTTCGCCCATCACCCATTTTAAGTCGCAGATCGATCACTGTGCAGCTAAAACGGTGGTGGATTATCATTTTAAGGAACTGATGTTTATTTGTACGTGAATAAACACCCTGATCTACTAATGTTCAACAACCTTAGTTTTTTCGTGTAAATGCAGTGGGTAATTTATAGGTATGAGTTGAAAGAAACCAGGTTTATGAGCAAGTTGATCCATGTAAACCCCGTAATCTATAGAATAGATACACATTTATTTGTTTGGACTCGAAAGCCAATGCAACCAATGTTCGTGCTCGATCCTCTTTTTGGCTGTATCTTATGTGTAAATATTTTTTAGATGATCGTTTTATGCTGCATTGTTTGCGAACGTTACAAAGTTGCAAGGACAACAGATGGCTGCCTATGCATTTTTTTGGAAAGCTGCCCATAGCTTTCCCAAAAAACACGGCTATTGTACATTTATTGGCAGTGCAATGAAAAAAAAATTAAAGTGATGAATTAATTTCGTTTTCTAATTTTGTGAATTTTGTGATTAAAGTAGCCTTAGTAATTTCGTACAACGTCAGTTATATTCCCGTTAAAGTCCCGTCAAAATCGGGGCATAAATAAGAATTTTCGAAAAAAACGAATCCAGCACCATCTAGGGGTATTTAAAATTGAACAACTTACACCTTACAATATCAGCTACCTGCTTGTTAAAGTATCGTCAAAATCAGTTCGTAAATAAGAAATTTCGAAATAAAACGATACCAGCACCAACTAGTCTACAATTTAAATAACATAAGTTACTCCCATCATCAATCATCAATCTGCCAGTGAAAGTCTCATCAAAATTGTTGCAGCCATTGCCGAGATTAGCCGGAACAAACAGACAGAAAGACAGACAGACAAAATTTAGAAAATAGTGTTTTTGTATAAGTACTGTATACTTTCACATGTATCTTGTAAAAAGCTTTTATTTTAATATTTAAACAGACACTTCATTTTTATTTATGTGTATGTATAGATTTAATTTGACTTCTCTTACTAAGCTACAGAACCAGCCTTGTTTACATTATGCTTGGCAGAACTGTGTCTTTTTGCTTAGTCGCCCAAAGCGAGTTTGTTAGTGACCTTGCTGTTCCAAGTGCGGTGATGGTGATTGTCCAGCCTCACAATTTTCATAAAAAACTTTTTCATGCTTAACTGCTGGTTGCCTATAGAGATTTGATTTAGTATGACTCAATATTTTGTAGATAACCTATTCTATTTACGTTTGGAAAATTTAAAGACTTTTTCAATTGCTCTGTATTTCTCCTCACTAAGTTATTATTTTCTTTTCGGATGATGTATAATGTGCCTGTGGTTGCAGCTGTTTTTTAAAGATGGAGAGCTTAGAATCATAGAAAAAAGAAAAAAGAACTGCGACCCGTACCGACCATGCTCTTCAACCCCTGACATTTTATTTTGTGTATGTGAATACGTGTAAAATTCGTGTGAGAAGCAGTCAATCAGCAGCCAATTAGCAATACTTTTCATTCCCACATAAATGCAAACGTATTAGTAGTCCCGTAAGAAATGTACAGGCACCGGAACACATGTGTCAGAGAACGGGGCATTTCAGTTTGTAGGTGAAGAGAGAATTATATGCTTAGACAAAGACATAGCAACGTTTCGTTCCCACCGTACTTTCAAAGTACACTAACAAATTTCAAAAACTTCTATCGTCCCTAAAATACCGTCACATAAAATCCTCTTCATGATTCTTATATAAATCTCTGCCCGGTCTAGACGACCAAATTATTCCTCTTAGCATCTACCAGAATGTGCGAGGTCTTTGTTCTAAAACCAATGCTATTTTGCAACAAACACATGCCCTATGTTTTCAAATATATGCACTGGCTAAAACGAATCTAGTTCCTAGCATTCATAACAAAGAACTGTTCCCTTCTTCTTTTAATGTTTATCGCGATGATGAAATTAATCGTCTTACAAATGAATTTCCTTGCCGGGGACTGGACTCATCACTAATCGCCACCTCTTCTTCATCGAACCTCGACAATGCGTCAATAAAGATTACATTACGTAGTGACTTGTGCCGCTTTATGCAATATGTTGCTATATTTTGCCATCATAACCTTTATAATCTTATAAACACGCCATTGATGCGGTTGACCATGTAGTAATTACTTTGTGTGACCCCAATGATGATATCCTTCTCCTGGGCGACTTTAACCTTCCTCATATAAAATAGACTTTAAAAGAAGATTAATCGTATTATATTCCTCATAATCCAACGTCTACCAAAGAATATTTATTTATAAATCGACTGTCAGGTTCTAGCCTCTGCCAAGTTAATGGCAGAGGCTAGAACTATATGAACAGGCAGCTAGACCTCATTTTCACAACCAATCCCAATAAATCTTCAGCCTCAATGCCCTTCTCTATCATTATCCATTATCGAAAACTTTCATCCTCCCATCATTCTGATTTTTTTATGACTCCCAACTACAAATTCCTCCCGTCGGAAACATTTACACCATGACTTTCATAAAGCAAACTTTCCTCGTTTTAATGAAATACCACAGACATATTTTACAAAGAAATATTTAATTCTATTTCCCTTCATGTCGCCTTAAAACTTCGTTTTCTTCCCCACCTGACTCAGATTATTTTGATTATTTGCTGATTTCTGCACAGGTCCTTTTTCCTCTTACAGTCGACCCTTATCTTATAGAAAATAAATTAAAATAACTTAATGACGAATCTTTTCCCTGGCCCTGATGGTCACCCCGCAATTTTCCTTTAAAAATCTCATTAACCCTATCTTCCCCACTCTCCTAAATCTTTGGCTTATCGCTATCTCAAGGTGATTTCCTTTAAGATATGGACAAATTCTCATAACTCTAATACATATAAAGGGGCCTAAGACCGATGTTAACAAATATCGTCCCATTCTCAAACTTTTCCACATACCTAAAATATTCGAAAGCATTCTGTACGAAATTTTAAGTTTCGGTTGTAAATCTCTCATTTCTCCTAGACAACATGGTTTTCTTAAATGCAGGTCTACTACCACTAACCTTGTTGAATTTGTATCAAATACCCTTTTAGACCTAGAAAACGGAAAGGAAGTAGATGTTATCTGTACTAACTTTAGCAAAGCATTTAATAAAAATTCCCATAGACTTATAATTTACAAACTTTCCTCCCTAGGCTTTAAACCTTTTCTTATAAAATGAATTGTTTCTTATAGAGGAAACCGATACTACAATGTTTGTTTCAGATCTACCGTCTCCAACCTATTTTTAGCTACCTAATGGGGTCCCCCTAGGTATCCACTTAGGTCCTCTGCCTTTTATTCTTATTATTAACGATATTATAATGGCCATCAAACATTTCCATATTTCAGTGTACGCTGGTGATACGAAGTTTTTCAAGACTATTTCTTCTACACTTACTCTTCTTTCATTCAACAAGATCTCGATAGCTTCTCACTCTGGTGCCTCAAAAACTGCTTAGAGCTAAATATTGCCAAATGTCAGTCAATCACTTTTTCATGTAAACGTATAAATTCTTCCCTACGTATCTTACTTACTTACTTAGGGGGCGCTACAGTTCTGAACGAACCTGGGCCTCAACCAACATGCCTCTCCAGCCAGCTTGGTCTTGAGCTAGCTGCCTCCAGTTTCACACTTCAAGTTGGTTGAGGTCGTCCTCCACTTGAGCGTGCCACCTAAGGCGAGGTCTTCCTTGACTGCGTCTACCCTCTGTGATGGAATCGAAGATACTGCGAGCCGGAGCATTGTTGTCCATTCGCTCTACATGACCTAGCTATCTTAAACGTGATTTGCGTATTTTTTTGACCAGGTCAATGTCGCTGTACAGCTCGTATAGTTCTTGGTTGAACCTTCTCCTCCAAAGCCCGTTAACGCAGATAGGGCCAAAAATCTTCGGAAGAATCTTACGCTTGATACGACTAAGGATATCTTCATCCGCTTTAGATAGAGTCCACGAAGAGTAATTCTTCGCTTTATTTCTGACGAGATCGTGATGTTGTTGTCAGATGTTATAGCGGATCCGAGGTGCACAAAGTCCCTAACTATCTCAAAGTTGTACCTGTCTATTGTGATGTTTTGTCCAATCCGCCGGTGTTGTGTGTCCCTTTTTGTGGACAGCAGGTACTTCGTTTTGGCCTCATTGACTGCTAGTCCCATCTTAGCCGCTTCAGCTTCAATGCTGAAGAAATCGCACGATAGCTCATCACTTGTCGGAATCCTGTTCTGACGTCAAAAGCTTCTGTGAGGTCAGTACCAATCTTGATGGAGCAGCGAGAGTTCTCCATCGTCATCCTGCACAGTCGGACGAGTTTTGTGGGGATGCCAAAGTTTGACATGGCTCTGTATAGCTCGTCTCTATAAATGCTATCGTACGCGGCCTTAAAATCGATAAAGAGGTGGTGGGTAGCAATTTGGAATTCTTGGGTAGTTTCCAGGATCTACCGTAGCGTAAACGTTTAATCGATTGTGGACTTTCCTGGTCTGAAACCACACTGATAGGGGCCTATCAGGTTGCTGACGAAAGTTTTCAGGCGTTCACATAGTACGGCAGAGAGGATCCCTACATATCTACCTTCTCCATAATCAACCCATATCTGCACTCGTTAGGCTTAGATGCATAGCAGATTGGCCTTCCTTGCTAAAGAAGGCAACATTCTAACCCGTCCTTCGATGCATCTGATTGAATCACAGTCGGCAAAAAAGGATCAAATGTGTGTAGTGTAGTAGCCTTTTCAATTGCTTGTTTTATGCTAGACAACATTTTTGAATAATATTCATTCCAGACGAATACAACATTTTTCTTAGAAGTTCCCTTAAGGCAAGATTTCGAATGAACGCTCGCAAATAATTAATTGTTCCTAGTATTTTTTGTAAATCGTTTTGATTATTAGGATCCCTATGCTTTTTATAGCATTAACTCTAACTGGATTAGGAGTCATACCGGCGACTGAAAAAATATGCCCCAAGTATTTGACACATTCGATCATGTACTGTGTTTTATTGGGGTTAAACTTAATATTCAGACTCTTAGCATTCTCAATTACATCTTAAGATTTTATCATGTTCTTCGCGAGCCTTTCCTTCTCCAATTATATCGTCGATAGAAATGAATATACCTTGAATCTGTCCAAAGCTGGCGTTAAGCTTTTGAAAGATCACGCATTGCATCTCGAAAATCCTCTACCGTAGGTATTAGAAAGTGTTCTTCCATGAGCAGCTTGTTTAAGCATATTCGTAATGATCCATCATTCTTTTCAACTTGGACCAAGTTATGAGGATTCTGGAGCGATGGGAATGAATTGTTGACCGGTCAGCTCACGGAAGAAATGGGGATTCCAAAATTTAAATAGGAAGACATCATGCTGCAGCCAGCAGGCATTGAGGATATACAAAAGGCGATTAATCGGATCAAAGTTAACAAGGCCTCGGGAACCGACGGCATACCAGCCGAGCTGATCAAACATACTAGCAGTACATCAAGCAATTCATGCAATCATAGTGCACGTATATGGACACGAAGGAATGCCAGAAGACTGGCGAAAAGGCATCATAAGTCCCATCATAAGAAGGGAGATATCACAAAGTGCAGCAATTATAGGGGTATAACATTGTAAGTATATCCTATAATATATTCTCTATCATGCAAGAACGGATAGCCCCATATGTTAAAACCATAATCGGACAATATCAATGTAGTTTCATACCAGGCAAATCAACAATTGATCAGATCATTACCATTTGCCAGGAGATGCAAAAAAGTCTGGAATTTGATATTCCAACATAATATCTTTTTACACACTTTAAAGCCGCCTACGATTGCATAGCCAGGGTAGAACTTTAAAACGCTATGTAGGTGACCATGACAAACATTACAACCCAAGTAAAAGTTGCCGGTTTTCTGTCCAGACCAACATCTTTAATGGACTCCGACAAGGGGATAATCTGGCTTGCCGTTGGTGAAAGCAATCCGTGACTGGCACGTAAACAAGAGGGACTTTCCTCATCAAGTCCAGCCAGATATTGGTTTTCGCAGACGAGACATCGACATCATCGGCAGAAGCCAACAAGCTGTACAAGACTCCTTTACCCAGATCGAGCAGGCGGCACAAACCTGGAACCAGAAACCTTACCATAAAAACCAAACTGCTGCTTTAAAGACCACTGTCTTACCACTACTCACATATCCGAGACTTACAAAAAGGCACTTTGATGCCTTACCCTCGTTCCAGAGGAAAATCTGACGGAGATTTGTTGCCCCAGTGATTAGTTTAAGTGATTTTATTTAACATATTGGTTGGCCCGGTTTGCTAGATAGGAGGATTCCGGAGAAGACGCAATCATGAATTGTATAAAATTTACTTTGAAGCAGATGGAAAAAAAAGCTCGGTAGACTCCGGTGGGCTGGATACCTAGCTCGCATGAGCGAAAAGGAACCAGATCCGAAAGTTTTGCAGTTCTTTTTACGGTAGAAGACAACGTGGTAGACCTTGCGGGCGTTTGAAGGATGGCGTAGGCAAAGACGCCCGAGGCCTTGTAGTGCGCAATTGGATGGCGTCGGCCAGCAAAGGGGATGTGTGGAAGAACTTGTTGAAGGAGGCCCAGATGACTGTTGAATTTACGTTATAGTTTGAAAACACTGACGGATCATTTTACACACTACTAATATTGGAGTAAATAAAGTCATCATCAGAATTAATGTTTGTTTTTCAAGATAATTACTGATTGAAACAATATCACAAAATTTTACAAAATCTGAAAAATTAATAGCCAACCGAGTGTGGGGCGAATGTAAGTCAGCGAAGAAGTAATAAAACAACGTGACTGACTCCTGACCACTCGCAGTGCGCCGCGCGACTAGCTTCTTTCTGTCTAGCTTTCTATAATACTTAAGGGCTATAGAGAGCGATAGGGAGAAGCTCAAAGGTTAACAGAATCAGGAAGGTTTTTCTCATGTTCACGCTTCATGTCTGTACCTCAGACTAATCCATACATTTACATTTAATTGAGTTCTGAGTTGTGGTCTTAGGTACACACAATTCTTACCTTCTTCTCGTTAGCGTACATAGAATAAGATGCAAGGTATCTTATTCGACAGTCGAAATCAGCAACAGAGCAGAACTACTTTAACTACTCGGAATCGGATTAACATCATCTAAATTCAAAGTTAATTTAACAAAAAGTATAATAATAAAAGGTAAATTCAATTTAACAGTCTATTTGGTATGGCTTGATTTTAGCCGCCTATTTTTTTTAATTTTTCATTTCTTTCTCATTGTTAGTGTAGTTGTATGGTCAAACTTTTTAATCATCGTGTTTGTTATCCTTAATTATGTGTTTTGCTTGGCAATTTTTTTTTCATTTATTGGGTCGCACCTATTAAGAAAAAAGATTTGTTATGAAAACTAATTTTTTAAGAACATAATACTTACAATTAGTAATGAGAGAAATCTCTTCAGTACCTATATTGATGAAAAAAATAAAAATATATAATTAAAGAACTCACTTATTGTTAGAACAAATGTTTGGTAACTATGCCTTGTCCCAAGTAATAACGAATTTATTGACAAATTACTTCGAAAAATACCAAAAATTGGCAGTTGAAAGTGAGTACCTTTGCCAAGACGCAAATTTCGATTTGTTCAGTTCAACATAAATATATAAAGTTTTTGACAAAAACCTAATGTTTGTGAAAATTTTTTTAATACAAACTCTATATAAAGGGTTTTTTTTTGGATAAATTTGGTCATCCTATTGATGACCTACAAATATTCTCTCAAAAATTTATCGTTGGAGCCGTTCCTCGAAAAAATAAGCTTTTCCATGATATTTATATGGCAGGTGCCGTTAATTTAAGCCCTCAAAAATTTAATTTAAATTTATCCTCTAATGAATGCCAAAATATACACAAATACCGAATTTGAAGTCAAGCTTAACCCTATAGGCTGCAGCTCGTTAGACACCAAGGCAAACAGACAGACAGACAAAAAATTTGTGTCAGCATTTTTTCTAGGTTTCTCTGTGATCGTAATGTCTTGTTTGATTGTTATCTCAATTTTATTTATATTCACGACAAACTTGCTCGCATTCCATTTATACTCTGTACAATTTATATTTTCAGTACAGGGAAGATAGGATATTTGCCTTTCACTTTTACTGTTATGGATTTCAATAAGCTATCTCCATTTTAAAGTTCTCAAATGGTTGCTATACTGGGCATTATAAATTGGTATAATTCTCACAAATATGTAGGTATGTTTACCAACTGTTTATTATTTTTTTATGAAAAATTTTTTATAAAAAAATTGAAAGAGCAGGATTTTTTTTCAAAATCGTAGGAACGGGTTTTAAGTATAACGGTTTTTTAACAACAATTTTCGAAAATATTTTGAAGTAAATTTACTAAGGCTACCTACATATTCCTGAATAACAATGTTGATTGTAATCGGACAGCAAGTCTCCGAGGTACTATTTTTAGCCTACCAACTTATATTTTTGGTCACCCAAATTTAAACCACATCTCCAATATTTATCAATATTTATACAAATCCGCTGGCTCGATGGCATACTCCTATTCTTCTGAAAAGGTGTTCTTCCACACTAGCAAAGCCACTGCACAAGCCTTTTCATGAGGAATATTTTCTAGAAGATGGATAAAAGCATTTATCCAGATTGTCTTACAGAGAGATGAATATTGCTTTCCCGTACTCCTAACGAATCAAAGCATTTACGTCCCTTCTTCCTTAGGTCATGAAAAAGCTGATTATCCGCCAGCTTAAGAAATATGTCAAAGACCGCAGTAATCGCTCCACGGGTGATCTAATACCATATCTCACTGGAAAGTACAACATATCCTCACATCGCTTTGGCGAAAGTAAGATGAATTGTATTTTTGATGGTTTATCTTTTACAGAAATTAATCTAAGCCTATAACTCGAATTAATCGGAGTTGTGTTTTGTGTGTTAATGTGTTTTTTAAATAGTAAGTAATGTTCTCGTTGTCTATTCGAACGTTTATGGCTTTAGCAAAAAAAAAATCCTTTCATACTACGCAATACAGGCCAGTTGTTTTGGCACTAAATGAAACTCAGTTTGGGGTGAACACTGGGGCCGAATTACGGCTTCAGTGATCGAGTGAGTGAGTGCCATCAGTGATCTAATGCACGAGTAACCACTTTAGGATGATGGCATTCGTAGTCTGACGTATTGTTTAACTATTATAAATTGTACTAGTTATATTCAACTTCATGGTGTATTTAATGATTTCTCTATTGGTTAACAGATGTCGTTAGGATAAATTTAGTCTTTCTTCTGAATCGCAACAATGAAAATCACTTATCCAAGACAAAATGTATCCTAACGACAT
Source organism: Platycheirus rosarum (assembly GCA_963971375.1). NCBI lineage: Eukaryota > Metazoa > Arthropoda > Insecta > Diptera > Syrphidae > Platycheirus > Platycheirus rosarum. The sequence continues at coordinate 36,474,345 of OZ020509.1, read as the reverse complement.
CTTTTAGTGTACAGAGAAATCAATAAATACACCATGAAGTTGAATATATGCAACTAGTACAATTTATAATAGTTAAACGATACGTCAGACTACGAATGCCATTATCCCAAAGTGGTTACTCGTGCATACGATCTCTGATGGCACTTGCTCCATCACTTACTGAAGTCGTAATTCAGCCCCTGAAGTTATTGAATGAACGCACTATATACGTATATTAAACATCAAAGATTCCATGTATTAAATACAAGTGATACTGATTTTTTGATACAAATTATACGAAATTGGCCGAGTGGTTAGCGGCCCAGACTATTGGTGCCAACGGACAAGGGTTCGATTCCGACATGAGGTAAGTAATTTTTATTTAATATTAATAATAAATAATCAACAAAAATAATAAATTACATCAATTATAGAATGCAAAAACCACAAGAAAATTTAAAATAAAAAAAATATAAAATAAACAAAAATGTTTTTTTATTTTTCACCTATATTCTTCATACGTATTATATGGTGGCATAGTTTTTATTTTTAATATGCGTCAATGTTCTATCTATAACTATAATAAACTTTAATGAGATGTGACCGTTGACGTCTGTAAGATATATTTACATAATACGTATATGCTTTTAATATATATATATTCTACTTTTATATATATATATATATATATATATATATAAATATATATATTCTACGTTGACGTCTGTAAGATGTATTTAGTACGTAAATCGAATAGCTAGAAATTTGGCTAATCCGCCCGTCTTACAGACGTATATGGCGACGTCGTTCCCGTGACGTCTGTAAGATGTATTTAGTACGTATTTCGAAAAGCTAAATGTTTGGCTTGTATTCTACGTTTATACATACTTATATATATATGTATATACATATATATTCTACGTTTACATATTTATATATACATATGTATATATATTCTACATTTTATATTATAAACTATGCGGATATTAGCCGGAAATTTAATCTCAATTTTCTATCTGGGTACTTATGCAAACAAAAAAACATTTGTTGTAATGCTCAAAGCAATCGATATATCTAATCTAGGCATAAAATTGGGTTTGAATTAAAATATTAGAGCAACTGCATGGGTCAATATTCTTGAAAACTTAAACTCAAGGCATCCTTTCGACATTTTGTATTCTCCAGCTCCGACATTTTATCTATCAAATGTAAGAACTAATCCGTCTACCATAGACTTTATTTTAACAATTATTACTGAGCTCTTTAATCAACCCATTGTCATTAATGAGCTTGGGTGAAACCATTTGTGATAATTAGTACTTTTACTTCACCACTGCTACGCAGACTAGATATGAAAAATTCGAATTTTTCAGCATATAAAAGAGAAACGCAATCTTGGATATGATACACCGCAAATAGACGTTGGCGTTTCAAGGTTTACGGCTGCAATACTTGTGAATATTGACAAAGCTGTTCCTAGAAAACTAATTCAATCTGAGAGAATAAATATACTGCCTCCGAATATCGTTCAACTCATCAAAATACGTAAGAGCCACAGAATAAGGTGGATCAGAACAAGGGACCCTTTTCATCTCTCTGGAAGTTAATATACAGAATAATAAAATTAAAGATCTAGTTTTTACTTTAAGAAACCGAGTTTGGAATAAAAACTGCATAGTTTGAGTAAAGGAACAGGAAGTAAACCCTTTTGGAACACAATTAAAATTATAAAAGAAAACCACCATTGCAATTTTGAAAATGGTTAGCGCGATAGCTCTCACAAGTGCTGAAAAGGCTAACACTCTCGCACACTTGTTTTCTGATAGCTATTCGAATATTGAAAATGTTACTAGAAACAATTTTATTGAGTCAGCAGTCGGTTAGTTTGATAAACTCCTCCAATTTTAACATACATAAACTTTAATGAGATGTGACCGTTGACGTCTGTAAGATATATTTACATAATACGTATATGCTTTTAATATATATATATTCTACTTTTATATATATATATATATATATATATATATATTCTACGTTGACGTCTGTAAGATGTATTTAGTACGTAAATCGAATAGCTAGAAATTTGGCTAATCCGCCCGTCTTACAGACGTATATGGCGACGTCGTTCCCGTGACGTCTGTAAGATGTATTTAGTACGTATTTCGAAAAGCTAAATGTTTGGCTTGTATTCTACGTTTATACATACTTATATATATATATATATACATATATATTCTACGTTTACATATTTATATATACATATGTATATATATTCTACATTTTATATTATAAACTATGCGGATATTAGCCGGAAATTTAATCTCAATCTCTTCTTCTTTTTATCATTGTGTTGCTTCATTATGTTTTCGGTGCTTGTAAAGTTAATTTCGCTCTGGGCGATTTCTTTCATTTGTTTATGCTTTTTCTTATATTTTCCTTGGACAAAATATTAGTTGAACAGAGAATACGACATAACTGAGCACATGGACATCGAGGTAAAAAGACTATTATTATTATTTGCTTCATGTCAAAAATAAAAAAAATACCCCCTTTTCAAGAAGAAAAAAGAGCAAGGAGGAATGTCAAATTTGAGTCAAGCAAGTCAAGCAAAAAAGTCGACAGTGTAGAAGCGCGAGACTCACGGAAAGAAAATAACAAAGAGAACTTCGAAAAAGTCATGACTGGCCACTCAACGTGTAGAAGCACACTTAGTCTTATCATTATGATTGTCCCTACGTTCCGGAGAGAAAACATTGAGTCGGATCACTATCTAGGACGACTTAATTCGGAAGACAAGCTAATGTTCTCTGGCAGCCGCCATTTTACTTTGATTTGGACAGATGCGCAGAAGTTTGCAAAAATAAAAACTCTAATGATATTACCTTAGATATGTGTACTGTGCACATAGACCTTAGATATGTGCACAGTACAAATATCTAAGGTAATTTCATTATAGTTTTTAATTTTTTAATCTTTTGCGCATCTGTCAACATTAAAGTAAAACGGCGACCGCCAGAGACCATTAACTTATTTGGTCTGAAAAATAGATCTCGTGGCTATATTTTAAAGTATTTGTAGTAATTGATTTATAAAAAAGCTTTTTAATAAACAAGAAAATAAGAAAAATATAAAACAAACAATTTTTAATACAAACTGACAGATCAGATTTTGAAAACCTGCGCAATATATTACCTTAGTCATGTGTACTGTGTATATGTGTAGTGTGACCATCAAATACATTAACAAAGAAAGCAGCAGCACACAATTTTGTTGGTTCAAGAGATATTTTCATACTTTTTTTGTTCGCCAAAAGAACACAATTTTTTAATCTTAACATAAAAATTGTATACCTATTACAAAATTTTCCTTTCTGGAATTGAAACATTTACTCGTTTATTTGAATTTTGATAATATCTATAGAATTTTTTACTGTCAATTCTGATAATGACGGGAGGCGTTAGTTATGCGGACAATGAAGATGTGGGAAGCCTGATGAAACAAACGGTATTTGAGTTGGCGATAAAAAAGACGAGATTAATGATGCATTAGAGGAGTCCCGGGAGGCATCTAGTATTTCTTTACCACCCTCTTTTGGGAAAAAGCCCCTTGTTCGTGGTTTCAAATTGTAGAAGCGCAATTTACAGTTAAAAATATAAGAAAAGACGAAAGTAAGTTTGCACTTATGGTTTCCGCGTTGCCGGTCAAAACCATTAACAGCGTTTTAGACATTTAACGTCACCACCAGGAACAAATAAGTACGCAGCGTTGCGTGACGCTTTAATTAAACGATATTCACTTTTAAACAAAAACGCCTGGAGTTTGTTGCCAGTAGGGCTCTTGATTTTACCCGGGTAATACCCATTTCATCAAATATGCGGGTACCCGGGTAATGCGGGTATTAACCAAATTTGCGGGTTCCCGGGATATTTCAAATAGTGGGTACCCGCCAATATCAGTTTACGGGTACCCAGTACTCAAAAATACTACAATTGTATACGAAATACATAATATTTCACAAGAAGAGGAAGCAGAAAAGCAATGAAATGTGATTTTTATATTCAAAAACATCATGTATTCAAATTGTATTGAAAGTGCAGTGATGTGAATAAGGTATGAAGAATTTCCTTAACATTTCTATGTTTGTTTTGTTTTTCTGTTGCAGGTAACATTGTTACACCTAAGAGAAAATGTTGGCTTGTTGACATTTTTGATGAGCAATCAAAAATTGTTACAATCAAGTCTTAATTAAGTTTTTATTTTTAATTATGTTGACCACGTATTAATTTCTTAACGAACAAAATATTGTGTTTTTAATGAATAACTTTATTTCTTTTCCGCAAATATTTATTTAATTTACGTTTTTGATATGAAGATACATTTTTTTTAATAACAAATTTTGTTATGAATCGTTTCACTGTTTATTTTTAATCAGGGCTACATAGTCGAATCAAAATCCGACTATTTATCTATGTATGTATAAGTGGTAAGCAGAAGAGAAATAATAAATATTTTTCAATCTTTCTTTAAGTCTTTTTCTATAACTATACACGAATATGTTTCGGGTACCCGAAATTCACCGAGTACCCGCAAGAAAGCGGGTACCCGAAATTATGGTACCCGGGTAATAGCCGTAAGTGCGGGTACTCGGGTACCCGGGTAATTACCCGGGTATGCGGGTATCAAGAGTTCTAGTTGCCAGTGGAGGTACAATCATTGGGGTGAACGATAGCCTTATATTAGCATTGTGGACCCGAAAACTTCCTTCTTTGATATCGATTCTTTGGAAATAACCGTAGACAAACCGTTAGAGAAAAGGTAAGAGTTAGCAGACAAAATTTTTGAATGCACACGGTAAAGTGTGTCGATAATAGATGTAGAGAGAATTTGAATTTGATCAGCCACTAGCATTTTTTTTTCTTCAAAAAAACTAGTTATTATCAACTTCATGCATTGTATATACATTCTCTAAAGTACTCTCATGGTGGTCATTTTTCATATGGCTATATTACTGGTTGATTCTAAATAGTGGAGACGAGAACATTTACCGATATTTTACCAGTATTTAATACACTTTTGTTGTTTGTACTTATTTTGTATTCACACCAATTGGCGATTTCAGCGCGCCTCATTGCGACTTGATTTAGAACTAAAAAGTGATGCTTCATGATAGTACTATATGCAGTGTATATACAAAGCTTCATGATGTATTTATTGATTTCTCAATTGGCTAACAGATGTTGTTAGAATACATTTAGTCTTGGATAAATGAATTTCAGTGTTGTGATTCAGAAGAAAGTGTATATTTTGCATCTAATTCAATATGAAAAAAACGATTCATATTCATCAAACGAAGGTAACACTTATGAAATTTTGAGAGAAAAATGTCTAAGAAAGAAGAAATTTCATATATTTTCGTCGAGGTATCCATCAGTGAGCACTTTATCTATCGAATGAAAATCTAAACGCGAAACAGATTGAATGAGCAACAGCACCAGCACCGTCAACAGCGAACAGCACGCTGACCAGCGAAAAAAATTCAAACAGATTGCCACCAGCCCAGAATCGTCTTCTTAGAACAATAACACTGTCAGTTTTTTTTTGCAGTATGGTGCCCTTGATTATCACTTGTGTAAAGTTGGTAGCAATATGGAACAGCAACAGCAAATTTAGGACTTTAGTCTAACGACGCTGAGCTTGAGCAATTGAAACACAAAGGTTCAAAAATAATGACGGCCGCTGTTGCTGGTGCTGTTGATGTTGCTGGTTCAACCTGTTTCACGCATAAAAGTACAAATGTCAAAAAATGGTACTAAAATGCTCGATAACGTAAGCGGTAATGCCAAACACATATAATTCAGTCACTTATTGCTCGATAACTGATGCAGTAATTCGGCCCCATGCTTTAAAAGAGGAATAATCTTTACGTTTTCCAACTATTTGGAAAATATCCTAAACTTTAAATTAAATAAATACTGCAGGAACTTTATTCCTGACTTTGGAATATTTATAAGATACATGTTCTTAATACCTGTGAGAATGGCTTTGAAATCTTCAAATGAAATCTCATCATGAAGTATGTTAAAATTGGAGGAGTTTATCAAACTAACCGACTGCTGACTCAATAAAATTGTTTCTAGTAACATTTTCAATATTCGAATAGCTATCAGAAAACAATTGTGCGAGAGTGTTAGCCTTTTCAGCACTTGTGAGAGCTATCGCGCTAACCATTTTCAAAATTGCAATAATGGTGGTTTTCTTTTTATAATTTTAATTGTGTTCCAAAAGGGTTTACTTCCTGTTCCTTTACTCAAACTATGGAGTTTTTATTCCAAACTCGGTTTCTTAAAGTAAAAACTAGATCTTTAATTTTATTATTCTGTATATTAACTTCCAGAGAGATGAAAAGGGTCCCTTGTTCTGATCCACCTTATTCTGTGGCTCTTACGTATTTTGATGAGTTGAACGATATTCGGAGGCAGTATATTTACTCTCTCAGATTGAATTAGTTTTCTAGGAACAGCTTTGTCAATATTCACAAGTATTGCAGCCGTAAACCTTGAAACGCCAACGTCTATTTGCGGTGTATCATATCCAAGATTGCGTTTCTCTTTTATATGCTGAAAAATTCGAATTTTTCATATCTAGTCTGCGTAGCAGTGGTGAAGTAAAAGTACTAATTATCACAAATGGTTTCACCCAAGCTCATTAATGACAATGGGTTGATTAAAGAGCTCAGTAATACTTGTTAAAATAAAGTCTATGGTAGACGGATTAGTTCTTACATTTGATAGATAAAATGTCGGAGCTGGAGAATACAAAATGTCGAAAGGATGCCTTGAGTTTAAGTTTTCAAGAATATTGACCCATGCAGTTGCTCTAATATTTTAATTCAAACCCAATTTTATGCCTAGATTAGATATATCGATTGCTTTGAGCATTACAACAAATGTTTTTTTGTTTGCATAAGTACCCAGATAGAAAATTGAGATTAAATTTCCGGCTAATATCCGCATAGTTTATAATATAAAATGTAGAATATATATACATATGTATATATAAATATGTAAACGTAGAATATATATGTATATATATATATATATAAGTATGTATAAACGTAGAATACAAGCCAAACATTTAGCTTTTCGAAATACGTACTAAATACATCTTACAGACGTCACGGGAACGACGTCGCCATATACGTCTGTAAGACGGGCGGATTAGCCAAATTTCTAGCTATTCGATTTACGTACTAAATACATCTTACAGACGTCAACGTAGAATATATATATATATTTAGTACGTAAATCGAATAGCTAGAAATTTGGCTAATCCGCCCGTCTTACAGACGTATATGGCGACGTCGTTCCCGTGACGTCTGTAAGATGTATTTAGTACGTATTTCGAAAAGCTAAATGTTTGGCTTGTATTCTACGTTTATACATACTTATATATATATATATATACATATATATTCTACGTTTACATATTTATATATACATATGTATATATATTCTACATTTTATATTATAAACTATGCGGATATTAGCCGGAAATTTAATCTCAATTTTCTATCTGGGTACTTATGCAAACAAAAAAACATTTGTTGTAATGCTCAAAGCAATCGATATATCTAATCTAGGCATAAAATTGGGTTTGAATTAAAATATTAGAGCAACTGCATGGGTCAATATTCTTGAAAACTTAAACTCAAGGCATCCTTTCGACATTTTGTATTCTCCAGCTCCGACATTTTATCTATCAAATGTAAGAACTAATCCGTCTACCATAGACTTTATTTTAACAAGTATTACTGAGCTCTTTAATCAACCCATTGTCATTAATGAGCTTGGGTGAAACCATTTGTGATAATTAGTACTTTTACTTCACCACTGCTACGCAGACTAGATATGAAAAATTCGAATTTTTCAGCATATAAAAGAGAAACGCAATCTTGGATATGATACACCGCAAATAGACGTTGGCGTTTCAAGGTTTACGGCTGCAATACTTGTGAATATTGACAAAGCTGTTCCTAGAAAACTAATTCAATCTGAGAGAGTAAATATACTGCCTCCGAATATCGTTCAACTCATCAAAATACGTAAGAGCCACAGAATAAGGTGGATCAGAACAAGGGACCCTTTTCATCTCTCTGGAAGTTAATATACAGAATAATAAAATTAAGGATCTAGTTTTTACTTTAAGAAACCGAGTTTGGAATAAAAACTCCATAGTTTGAGTAAAGGAACAGGAAGTAAACCCTTTTGGAACACAATTAAAATTATAAAAAGAAAACCACCATTATTGCAATTTTGAAAATGGTTAGCGCGATAGCTCTCACAAGTGCTGAAAAGGCTAACACTCTCGCACAATTGTTTTCTGATAGCTATTCGAATATTGAAAATGTTACTAGAAACAATTTTATTGAGTCAGCAGTCGGTTAGTTTGATAAACTCCTCCAATTTTAACATACTTCATGATGAGATTTCGTTTGAAGATTTCAAAGCCATTCTCACAGGTATTAAGAACATGTATCTTATAAATATTCCAAAGTCAGGAATAAAGTTCCTGCAGTATTTATTTAATTTAAAGTTTAGGATATTTTCCAAATAGTTGGAAAACGTAAAGATTATTCCTCTTTTAAAGCATGGGGCCGAATTACTGCATCAGTTATCGAGCAATAAGTGACTGAATTATATGTGTTTGGCATTACCGCTTACGTTATCGAGCATTTTAGTACCATTTTTTGACATTTGTACTTTTATGCGTGAAACAGGTTGAACCAGCAACATCAACAGCACCAGCAACAGCGGCCGTCATTATTTTTGAACCTTTGTGTTTCAATTGCTCAAGCTCAGCGTCGTTAGACTAAAGTCCTAAATTTGCTGTTGCTGTTCCATATTGCTACCAACTTTACACAAGTGATAATCAAGGGCACCATACTGCAAAAAAAAACTGACAGTGTTATTGTTCTAAGAAGACGATTCTGGGCTGGTGGCAATCTGTTTGAATTTTTTTCGCTGGTCAGCGTGCTGTTCGCTGTTGACGGTGCTGGTGCTGTTGCTCATTCAATCTGTTTCGCGTTTAGATTTTCATTCGATAGATAAAGTGCTCACTGATGGATACCTCGACGAAAATATATGAAATTTCTTCTTTCTTAGACATTTTTCTCTCAAAATTTCATAAGTGTTACCTTCGTTTGATGAATATGAATCGTTTTTTTCATATTGAATTAGATGCAAAATATACACTTTCTTCTGAATCACAACACTGAAATTCATTTATCCAAGACTAAATGTATTCTAACAACATCTGTTAGCCAATTGAGAAATCAATAAATACATCATGAAGCTTTGTATATACACTGCATATAGTACTATCATGAAGCATCACTTTTTAGTTCTAAATCAAGTCGCAATGAGGCGCGCTGAAATCGCCAATTGGTGTGAATACAAAATAAGTACAAACAACAAAAGTGTATTAAATACTGGTAAAATATCGGTAAATGTTCTCGTCTCCACTATTTAGAATCAACCAGTAATATAGCCATATGAAAAATGACCACCATGAGAGTACTTTAGAGAATGTATATACAATGCATGAAGTTGATAATAACTAGTTTTTTTGAAGAAAAAAAAATGCTAGTGGCTGATCAAATTCAAATTCTCTCTACATCTATTATCGACACACTTTACCGTGTGCATTCAAAAATTTTGTCTGCTAACTCTTACCTTTTCTCTAACGGTTTGTCTACGGTTATTTCCAAAGAATCGATATCAAAGAAGGAAGTTTTCGGGTCCACAATGCTAATATAAGGCTATCGTTCACCCCAATGATTGTACCTCCACTGGCAACTAGAACTCTTGATACCCGCATACCCGGGTAATTACCCGGGTACCCGAGTACCCGCACTTACGGCTATTACCCGGGTACCATAATTTCGGGTACCCGCTTTCTTGCGGGTACTCGGTGAATTTCGGGTACCCGAAACATATTCGTGTATAGTTATAGAAAAAGACTTAAAGAAAGATTGAAAAATATTTATTATTTCTCTTCTGCTTACCACTTATACATACATAGATAAATAGTCGGATTTTGATTCGACTATGTAGCCCTGATTAAAAATAAACAGTGAAACGATTCATAACAAAATTTGTTATTAAAAAAAATGTATCTTCATATCAAAAACGTAAATTAAATAAATATTTGCGGAAAAGAAATAAAGTTATTCATTAAAAACACAATATTTTGTTCGTTAAGAAATTAATACGTGGTCAACATAATTAAAAATAAAAACTTAATTAAGACTTGATTGTAACAATTTTTGATTGCTCATCAAAAATGTCAACAAGCCAACATTTTCTCTTAGGTGTAACAATGTTACCTGCAACAGAAAAACAAAACAAACATAGAAATGTTAAGGAAATTCTTCATACCTTATTCACATCACTGCACTTTCAATACAATTTGAATACATGATGTTTTTGAATATAAAAATCACATTTCATTGCTTTTCTGCTTCCTCTTCTTGTGAAATATTATGTATTTCGTATACAATTGTAGTATTTTTGAGTACTGGGTACCCGTAAACTGATATTGGCGGGTACCCACTATTTGAAATATCCCGGGAACCCGCAAATTTGGTTAATACCCGCATTACCCGGGTACCCGCATATTTGATGAAATGGGTATTACCCGGGTAAAATCAAGAGCCCTACTGGCAACAAACTCCAGGCGTTTTTGTTTAAAAGTGAATATCGTTTAATTAAAGCGTCACGCAACGCTGCGTACTTATTTGTTCCTGGTGGTGACGTTAAATGTCTAAAACGCTGTTAATGGTTTTGACCGGCAACGCGGAAACCATAAGTGCAAACTTACTTTCGTCTTTTCTTATATTTTTAACTGTAAATTGCGCTTCTACAATTTGAAACCACGAACAAGGGGCTTTTTCCCAAAAGAGGGTGGTAAAGAAATACTAGATGCCTCCCGGGACTCCTCTAATGCATCATTAATCTCGTCTTTTTTATCGCCAACTCAAATACCGTTTGTTTCATCAGGCTTCCCACATCTTCATTGTCCGCATAACTAACGCCTCCCGTCATTATCAGAATTGACAGTAAAAAATTCTATAGATATTATCAAAATTCAAATAAACGAGTAAATGTTTCAATTCCAGAAAGGAAAATTTTGTAATAGGTATACAATTTTTATGTTAAGATTAAAAAATTGTGTTCTTTTGGCGAACAAAAAAAGTATGAAAATATCTCTTGAACCAACAAAATTGTGTGCTGCTGCTTTCTTTGTTAATGTATTTGATGGTCACACTACACATATACACAGTACACATGACTAAGGTAATATATTGCGCAGGTTTTCAAAATCTGATCTGTCAGTTTGTATTAAAAATTGTTTGTTTTATATTTTTCTTATTTTCTTGTTTATTAAAAAGCTTTTTTATAAATCAATTACTACAAATACTTTAAAATATAGCCACGAGATCTATTTTTCAGACCAAATAAGTTAATGGTCTCTGGCGGTCGCCGTTTTACTTTAATGTTGACAGATGCGCAAAAGATTAAAAAATTAAAAACTATAATGAAATTACCTTAGATATTTGTACTGTGCACATATCTAAGGTCTATGTGCACAGTACACATATCTAAGGTAATATCATTAGAGTTTTTATTTTTGCAAACTTCTGCGCATCTGTCCAAATCAAAGTAAAATGGCGGCTGCCAGAGAACATTAGCTTGTCTTCCGAATTAAGTCGTCCTAGATAGTGATCCGACTCAATGTTTTCTCTCCGGAACGTAGGGACAATCATAATGATAAGACTAAGTGTGCTTCTACACGTTGAGTGGCCAGTCATGACTTTTTCGAAGTTCTCTTTGTTATTTTCTTTCCGTGAGTCTCGCGCTTCTACACTGTCGACTTTTTTGCTTGACTTGCTTGACTCAAATTTGACATTCCTCCTTGCTCTTTTTTCTTCTTGAAAAGGGGGTATTTTTTTTATTTTTGACATGAAGCAAATAATAATAATAGTCTTTTTACCTCGATGTCGATGTGCTCAGTTATGTCGTATTCTCTGTTCAACTAATATTTTGTCCAAGGAAAATATAAGAAAAAGCATAAACAAATGAAAGAAATCGCCCAGAGCGAAATTAACTTTACAAGCACCGAAAACATAATGAAGCAACACAATGATAAAAAGAAGAAGAGAAAACAAAAAACCCAAAAAAGTCAATGAACAAATTACCCACGAATCACAGGATAAAATGTTTTTTCTTTAAAACTTTCGAATTTGCTTTTTGTGAGTCAAGACTTAACGATCAACGTGTAAAAGCACACTAAGGACTGTCTTCGGTCAATTTCGATATCATCGATTTGGTTGCATCTTTCTTGTTCTTCTTACTAGTATCATGCAGCATGCAGTAATATTAATAAAAAGGTAATGTTCGTAAAGGACGTACACATACCATTAAAATATTAAAAAAAAAATATGCTAATGAACAATTTTTTTCAGAGGAGAATTCGTTGAATTCATTTACTTTACTAAAACTTAAATTTTTAGTCTAACTTAAATAAATTTAAGTTAATTTAATCACAGATATTCATTTAATTAATCCTAGATTAGATCTTTTGATTTAATGCGCACACTGTTAAGTAGTTTATAATGTTTAATGTTTTTTTTTTTTTTGATAAGCTGCCTTGAAGGACCAAATATTTTTGACTAGATTTTCTTCTTTTACTTTAACAAAACTAACAAATAAAAATATTTGATTTCAGTTTTGAAAAAATAAAAAAGGAAGAAAACCACTTGTTGTATGTTCGTTTTTATTGATTATATGACTTGTATAAAGCAAAGTCAAATTAAGTTCAAACTGAAGTTGAAAAAAAGAAGTTCATTTGTTTGAATGTATTTTATTGGTTGGTTCTTTTTCTTTGACTTTAGTTTTTGTAAACTGAATTTTGAAAAAAACAACAATTTTTTTTAACTTACACTCAAGGGATTTTACTTACCCTTACGATGTTAATTAAGCCCAATAGGCCTGCACACACGAGACGATCTAAGCTAGGGGGAATACCGATTTCAAACCTTTGATGAATTACCTTCATGAACTTCTTTTTTATGTGTTAGTTTATCTTTGGCTTTATCAGAACAAAAATCGTTTAAAATTGGGTGTGTGCTTTTCTCTCCGTTCATCTGCTCAAAAGTTTGTTGAGCATTTTAGTCTAGTTTAAACCGCAAGTTTCCCTTCCGTTGCTTAGGAAACCGCTTTCATTAAGGTAAGAGTAGTCTCGTCTCTTGTGCGCCGGTCCAATGACACCGTTAGGTAAATAGGTGGTGAAGTAGGGATGTTAAGCGGCTCGTACACTTAGTACTTCGACAACTTCGACTTGTGTCGGCGATCTCAAATGTGTTGTGTGTATGGGCTGGTGTGTGCACAGATATTTCGGTGTCTATAAGCACTTGAGTTTTTTATCCTTACCTTTCCTTTCCTGACACTAAATAGCTGATGCTCTTGGGCCTGGTGCAATGCAATGATGCAACTCCAGCTGGCTCGATCTTTGGCCTGCTGTCTCCAGTTTCGCACTCCAAGCAGTCGGGAGTAGTACTTTTCTCTCGAATACCTTAAGCGAGCTTTAATCCGAATAAGAAAAAGTTCATGCTTTTGCAGCATATAGCAGGACCAGGATGATGAGTGTTTTGTATAGCGTCTCCTTGGTTCATCTCGATATGGCTTTATTCCTCAATTGCTTACTCAGCCCAAAGTAACAGCGATTAGCAAGAGTGATTCTACGTTTGATTTCTGCGCTGATGTTTTTGCCCGTATTCACAACAGAGCACACATTCACTGACTACTTCGAAGTTATAGCTATCACTCGACACGTTCTGACCAAGTCGGTGATGGGATTGGACTTTTAATGATATAAACATATTAATACTTCGTTTTGTTCTTGTTTATAACAAGTACTATTTTGCTCACTGCTGACTCCATTGAAGTGATGACACCGGTTACTACCCGCTTGTTTTTTCTTTTCATATCATACATCGTGTAAAACAAAGAGCTTTTAAATCAATAGGTGATAGAAAAATTACGGACTCTATTACATCTCTCGAGCATCGACGGAATGTAAAGTTTTTCATCGTTTTACTATATCTATTTTTTACCAACAGTTTTAAAGCTAAGATAGTGAAAGGCAAGAAACATTAGGGCTGTGCTCAAGTGATTTAAACGTTTCCACCATTGTCCAGTTAGAATAGCAGATACGGTAGCAAAAGTTCTCTAAGATCTCGATAAACACAAATCCGCTGGTCGGGATGGTATACCCCCGATTCTTCTGAAGAGGTGTTTTTCCACACTGGAAAACCACTGTGTAAGCCCTTCCATCGCTCCTACTCCTCTGGAATGTTTCCTAGAAGATGGAAAACAGCATTTTTCCAGCCTGTCCCTAAGAAAGGTAACCCATTCTTCCCCTCCTCCTACCGACCTATAGCACTAACATCCCTTCTTTCTAACGTCATGGAAACACTGATTAACCATCAGCTTAAGGAATATCTCGAAGATCGAAAGCTTCCCCATGACCGTCAGCAACCGTTCAACTGGTGATCTGATGGCATATCTCACCGAACAGTGGAACAAATCTTTACATCGCTTTGGTGAAAGTAAGATTATTGCTCTTGATATCTCAAAGACATTTGATAGAGTTTGGCATGAAGCTCTCTTACCGAAAATGCGTGCTTTTGGGATCGATGATACTCTTGTTCGTTGGATTAGAAACTATCTTCTGGACCGTTCAATAAAGTTGTATTGAACGGATTCAAGGCTGATTCCCACAAAATAAATGCTGGGGTGCCCCAGAGCTCCGTTTTGTCTCCGATACTTTTCCACATTTTTATAAATGATCTTCTGTCTGTTACTTATAATCCACTTAACTGTTTTGCTTACGACTCTACCATCAGCTTTTCATATTCGTTCTATAATTCACGTCCTTCGCCTTCGGACGTATAATTGCAACGGTTACGTTTGGCTTGACATAGCTCATTAAACTCCGATTTATACAGCATTGTCAAATGGGGTAATAGGAATCGTGTGGAGTTTAATCCTTCGAAAACTCAATGCTGTCTTCTGTCGTTAAAGCTAAACATACCCCCAATACCATTATCCATGAATGGCACTTACATCGAAGAAACCGAATAGCTCTCAGTTCTCGGTTGAAACGACCATATATCTGAGATCGCTAAAAATGCTGCTAAGTGCTTAGGTTTTCTGTATCGGTGTAAGAAGTATTTTTCCCCTTTGATCTGGATACAATTTATGTAGCGTTTATACCCCCTAAACTCGAGTAAAACTCCCACCTGTGGGCAGGTGTTTCGCAAACATCGCTTCACCTGTCAGGGGTTTAGCAGCCTGTAAGACGTCTGTCACATACATATCCGCACTCAGGGAGGCAAGAGCTTTCGGATGCGACTAATTTTACACCTGTGAAACTGACTGAGCACTTTATTAAATACACACGTTCTTATGAGGGGTGTCCCATAGTAATCGCATGCGATAAACGCAACGCACAAAGTAGACGAACTTTTAACTTTTTCACTCCGGAAATCCGTTTGAGAGAACCACTCAAATTCTGAGCATTATATTTGAAATTAAACAACCGAATTCAGTATTCTATGGGGGTTGTATGGGTCGGGCTCTTAAGACGTCTGTCACATACATATTCGCACTCATGGTATCGAAGGCTTTTGGGTGCGATGGATTTAAAATGGTTTCCTTTACTAGGTCTATTTTCAGAAAAATGGTACTCCTCTATGGACTGGCAGACGATTGATGGCGTTTTCGCCTTGAGGACGACTCTTTGTAACATTAATATCATTTGGTTTCCTCTCAAGCAAAATATCTGTTGCGGGCTCTCGGTCTAGGTGTGGGTAGGTTCATAAATATGACATTTTAAAGAAAGAAATGTTCATGTGTCCAATTGATGTCATCGGTGTCATTCAATAACTCAAAGGAATGCTATCTTAATATTTTCTCTTAAAAATAAGGGTGATTCACTTCTTGCTTTTACAAATGGATTAAATGCATGATATGCAGAATATCCCGTTATATTAATAAAAGTAGGTATGTCCATTTTTAACTGCGTTTCATTAATTAGCCATAACCGCATACCAATGTA
Source organism: Platycheirus rosarum (assembly GCA_963971375.1). Lineage (NCBI taxonomy): Eukaryota > Metazoa > Arthropoda > Insecta > Diptera > Syrphidae > Platycheirus > Platycheirus rosarum. Next base: position 36,458,184 of record OZ020509.1, on the reverse strand, counting down.
CATATGTCAGTTTTTTTTTTCATTTTTAAAATGTATTACTAATTTATCCATTAAAAAAAGAGGCCGTTGGCATTTCATGTAAAGATTTTAAACAAAACTGGTTATTTTCAATAATTAATAATTGCTTGATCGAGCCTTATATGGGAACTTGGTCAATTTTGAAATAGTAGTTAATTTGTGTTACTTTCCTCTTCGTGTCTCTCAAAAATCAATGAAAAAACGCGAATAACAACGTTTGGTGAATTCATGCTCGGAGCTGTGTTTTGTTGATTTTTATACAGTTTTGCCTGAAGTAGATATACTTCAAAGTTATTCCAACCATAGTCTGCTCCAAGTACGCGAAACAAAATTAAAGAATCAGTATTTTGCAGTAAGTTTTCACAATTTTAACTTGTAAAGCGATTGTTCAATAATTTTTATTCTGAAAAAAATATTGACAGTTGCTATAGTAACCAGGGCGAAATGCCAAAATAACGTAACAGATAAAACCCATTGCAAATAAAATTTATGCATTTGGAGGCAAAGATTTTATCTTGAAGACCAAATAACTAATAAGTTTAAGCATAGTTTTTCATTTTTGGTTAGTTACTGTTAATTTTACATTTCCTGATAACTGCAATGCAATCCTATCGCTTTATAGAGGGGTTTTCTTTATTAAGACCAGCCAGAATAAGTTTTGAGACCTTAAATGTAAAGGACAAGTTCGACTTGTGTTGCAAAATACTTTATTTATACATAATATGAATATGTTACCGGCAAAACCGTTTTTAGGCAAAACAAGTTAAAATTAATACACTTAGGCAAAACTAGCTTTACCTGAAAAACAATTTTGACGGTAATATACATATATATACAATAAATAAGGTTGAATACTGCATAGACATTTTTTTTTTTTGAGGAATTATTGTACCTATGATTTATTTCCAACTATTAAACAAATATACCCATATGTATTTTTTATGAGGGATATTAAACGTACTTAGTTAATTGAAATATAGACTTAAAATGTTCGCTTGAGACGTTTTCAGTATTTTATTTTGCATTATGTAGATTTCGCACTGATTCGCAGTGTGAAGAGCATATTGTTTAAAAAAAAATTGTATTTTCGAGAAAATTTACATGGACTGCTGTGGTAAATGTGAAGTTCTTTATGTTATTTGTTGCTATAGATGCTCGCCCTGATTCCCCTACACTGTTAGACAACACGGGCCATCCAGCCCCCGATCACTCAACGCAGGTAAATACTCTTTCTATCTATCTTGAAAGCATTTTGAATCATTTTATTATTGCATTAGAACATTTTCTAAATTTTTTTTAAACTGGTTCCATTTTTGTTGCATTAGAAAAACCATTTTTATTTTGTTTCTTCTATTTATCTCTTCTGTCTTTTATGATTTCCAATATTTTAAACATCATATTTCATTTCATAAAATTAAACATTTCATTCAGCTTTAGTGATTTTATTAATCAATAAATGCTTTAGTTTTTAAAATCAATTAATATTCCTTCATTCGTAGATGCAGTTCTTCACTACAAAATGACTATGCGTCAAATGTCAAATACCTTTTACCATTATGGATACATATTTTCTTATTATAACCTATTGTATTAAAAAGTATATTGACTTTAGTTGTGGCATACAACATTCCATTATATTTTTTACTCATGTGTGTGATACAATGCTTCTTTTTTCAAATAAAATGTTTCGTTTTATTTTTAATATGTTATTTTGAGAAGACTTCTTATAAGTCAATGAAGACTTAGATGGTTAAAACTTCTTGATCCTCAGGAACAGTTCCGCTTTTGATTTTTTCTTATAAGATATAATAGACTAAAACAAATCATCACAAAAAAAAAACAAGACTGGAATATTGGTGTGGTTTGAAACAATTCAGGATAAAGTTTCATAAAAAAGTGAGGTAGGCACTTGCATTTGTGTGCCTATCAAGTTAATTATAAAGCTAATTGTTCTTCGTTTACCGTATTAAATCAGCTAACGAGTCCTTTATTTTTGGATGGCACCTTAGATACTCGTGAGGAGAGCCATTCTTCTGTCTTAATATCAAAACCTAGAAAAAACGTCCTCTATCGAAACCTTTAGTTATTTTAAGAGATTAATTTAAAGAAATAAATATTGATAAGAACATTCTAAGAGTATGAAACAAAATCCAAAATAAGGGACATTGCGATTTTTTTAAAGAGAATTTCGATGCTTTAACATTAGAATTTTGTAATGCTTAACATTTTTGTTTGATTAAAATAATATAGGTACAACAACAGATATCTTACAAGAAAAATTATAAATAGGAACTATTTTTGAAAATTAAGATGTGGTATACTTCATTGACTGCTAATAAAAATATGTCTTTTTTTTTATATGAATGAAAAACAAAATATATAATTTTAGGTGCATTTCTTTCAAACCCTTATAAACAATCAAATACATTCAGTCTTTAAAAAAGAATAATTAATAATTTTGCTTGAATTATCCAGATCTCATTTTCAGCTCAAAAATGTTTTTTTCTGTTTGTTAATTTTGATCAACACCCAAAAAATTGTTCCTTTCAGTAGGCCCATGTCCATATGAGAATCTAAAAAGCTTTGCATTTATATACCTATAATAATGGCATTGTATGCAAGTATTTTTTATTTAAGATCATGGTTGAACAAACCTTTATCCTTGTAATTAAAATATGCAAAAATATTATGAAACTTTAAATTTATTTCATTCATACATTCTCATTTTAGAAGTTAACATTCTCCATATATTTATTGTTTTGATTTTTAATTACATAATAATTCACAGGTGATGTCGGGGAGCGGAGGCATGATGGCAGGTGGTAACAACTTAATGTATCAACACTACCCATCAGCACAACAGCAACAACAGGACTTGAATAGCAACAAATATCAGCAACAACAACAACCTCCACCTGTATCACAACCATCTGGTGGTGGTCTTTTCTCTGGAGCAACAAGCTTACTCTCTGGTGCAACACAGGCTGCTACAGGTAGTATTTTTGTTTAAAAACTAAAAATTAAAATAAAAACATTCTTCCCAATGATGGGCAAACTTTTCACCAAAAAACGCAAGGTCTTGGAAGTATATTTGGCGGAGGAAACCAGCAACAACAACAACAACAACAACAACAACAACAACAACAGCAAGAACTACAAAATGACCAACAGCCTATACAGCAACAGCAAGACTCTCAACACCAACAGCCCGGACAAGGACCAAGTCTTATGTCAAAATTAAATGTAATGGCTGCAGCTGCTCCTGGGAGTGACATGTTGTCAAAAGCAAAAGATTCTATTTTTGGAAAGTTCGGTTTTGGTAAATAACGCTGGATATTAAAAAATCCAATAATGAAAATAGCTATTTGATATTTAATAAATTACAAATGAATGCGATTTTGATACATATTGTTGTTAATAATGTAATATAAAAGTTCTTTGATATAGTTATAAGAAAAATGTAATAACTTTATGCAGTTATTGATGTAAAGAAATTATCCTTATCGTAGAAATTAAAAGTGTTTTTTCTTAATTCACTTTTGTGTACTTAAATATACATATGCATAAATGTTTGTGTTAACCCATGTAAAATATAGAGCTTTGAGCATTGATGGATATCTTAATATGTATGGATATATAGATATTATTTTGTTTTTCATAAAATTTTGCGACTATCTATCTAATTTAAGGATTGTAAAAACATTAATTTATTTTATATTGTTGGAAGGTTCGAAAGATTTAGTTAAAAAAACAAAGGTGGCTGAGTTTCTTCATTTACATATACATGTATAAATAAAGCTGTTAACATTAACTCACCCAAATTATTCTTACAGAAATTTTTGTATAAACATTTAAAAGAATATATCTATTGTTATTTTCTATATCAATTAGTTTTTTATCGAAAAATTAGAAACTGCAGCACTGCAAACTTTACAATACAAATAAAACAAAAAAAAAGTTTTACTTTTTGAACTAAAGTGCTCACTTTCCAATGTTATATTTAAATTATAGAAATTAAAAATAAAAGATACTTAAACCAAAAGTCCCAATTTTGAGAAAACAATAATAAAAAAATAAAGTAAATTTATCGGCGCGACAGCTGCTTGAGGAGCCAATGTTTGGCGATGCTTAACACTCAACTATTACCGTGTCTGTGTCTGTTCTATTGTCATTCGCCGAACGCCGACCCTTAGATAGATATAGCAGTACAGCACACTAAAATATGCCATTGGTCCTTACAATTACAAGAGATAATAGATATATAAAAAGAGTCAAGTTATGTGTTTAAATTTTTAAAAAAGAATAACGCTTATGTATATCTATAAGCAAAATTTTAAGTCTAACATGATTAGTATATAAGACAAAGTGTATTATTGAAATAATTATTATTGTACAAGGGCTTATTAATTTATTATTATTAATTTTTCATCCTAATTAGTAGTCGATCAAATTTTAATAGATTAACTATCAGTTTTTATCAAATAGTAGGAATAGGTATTATAATTAAAATAGCTCGAAAATTTTAAACAAAAAAGAAGTTTTCTTTTTTTAATTTCTATTAAGCATTTATGCGCTTTAAAATCAATACCTTTTGTTTACCTGGGCGTATATGAAAAATTAAAGGATTTGTTTAGGGGTTTTCTATTATTGCTCTTGACTTCGCCTCATTTCGCCATAGGTTTTCTTTGTAGATTGATGTAACGGAATTGTAGCGAAAAAATGTTGTTTATGAAATGTGACTCTGTTTCCCATTCCGAACGAAAATTTTCCTTTATTTTTTAAGCATTTTAGTCTAGTCGACATGGCTTTTGTTATAATTTTTTTTATTTTTTTATGATTAAAAACACGACGCTTTGATTGATATTTCTTTTCTTTACAATCCATCTTGAAGTACAAAACTGGATCTTTGTAAAGGGTGTTTTTTTTAAAGGTGTGGTTTTCAAGAAAAAATAAAACGCATATAGTTTAATGTTATGGCAAGGAATTTAGCTTTGTTATGAAGATAAGCGTTTGCCATTATGTTTAAAAATGATTTCGGGCTGGCTCGAATAAATTCCAGCCGAGAGACCCAATTTTCAACCACTTTTTGCAGCAATTGGGGCGGTAAGTCAGCAATAACGCAACGAATATTCTCTTCCAAGGCGTCAATCGTCTCGGGCTTATCTGCGTAGACAAGCGACCCCACAAAAAATAGTTCAGCGGTGTTTAATCCATAAATAGTCCACGACGCGAGATAATGCGCTCACCAAAATTTCCTTCAATAAGTTGATTGTTTTGTTGGCTGCATGGCATGTTGCGCCGTCTTTTTGGAACCCAAGGTCGTCCACATCAACATTCTCCAATTCAGGCACGAAAAAGGTATTAGTCATGGCTCTACAGCGTTCTCCATTGACTGTAACATTATCGTAGGCTTCATTTTTGAAGAAATATGGACCAATGATTCCCCCTGCCCATAGAGCACACCAAACAGTGACTTTTTGAGAATGTAACGGCGTCTCAACAGTGGCTTATGGATTACGATCACTCCAAATACGAACATTTTGCTTATTAACGTACCCATTCGACCAAAAGTGAGCTTCATCACCGAACAAAATTTTCTTTTGAAAATCGGGATCGGTGGCCATCTCGTTTTGGGCCCATTAATCAAACATGCGACGCGCTTGATGGTTGTTCGGCTTCAATTCTTGCACGAGTTGCAACTTATAAGCCCGCAAACCAAGATCCTCCCGCAAAATCTTCCATAAAGTAGATGGGCACAGCTCCAATTGTTGCGCGCGATGGCGGATCAACTCATTCGGTTCTTCTTCGATACTCTGCTCCACAGCAGTAACAGCGTCTTCGGTACGCACTCAACGGCGTCTCTAAGGATGCGCATTATCCACTTAAGTAAACGTGTTGCGAAACCAATCCATGGTTGCTCGAATTACTGACTCTGCTGGGCGTTTATGCCGACCGAATATTGGTCGCAGCCTGCGATGCGTTGCGCGAACCGAACCATTATTTTGGTAATACATTTGCACGATTTTCAAACATTGTTATTTTGGTAATACATTTGCACGATTTTCAAACATTGTTCAGGAGTAATTCATTATGAAATGACCAACCAAACTGAGCATAAATCAAGTGACAGCTGTCAAAAAGACCAACTCCGAAAAAAGTATTGCCAGATTGAAAACCACGCGTCTAAAAAACACTTATATACCCTTCAATATCGGTAAATGTTCTCGTCTCTAATATTTAGAGTTACTGCACAACCAGGAAGATGTCTAGAAGCAACATGACACCATGACCATGAGAGTACTATAGAGAATGTATAACCAGTGACTGGATACATAAAATGGGAAACAAATAAACACTTCAATAAACAAATGTTTCTTTGGTGTGGACCATACAAAAAAGAAACAAGAACACCAACTGAGAGGATAATTCTCTCTCTTCGCCTACAAACTGAAAAATATCCCGTCTGTGACATATGTGTACCGGTCCCTGTATATTTCTTATGGGATACTAATACGTCTGTTTTTTTTTTTGAGTTTGTTATATTTTTTTTTGTATTTTTTTTTATTTTAGATATACATATGCAAGCAAGTATATGTCGACTGAAAATATCAAGTTCTAACTGAGCCACCAAAATTAGTGGACATGATCTAAGACTTCCTTCCGATCCCTGTCGTGCACAGTTCTACTGAACCGGGTTTCAGGGTGAACATGGTTCGCGGAAGTAGGAGAAACATTTTGCACTGCACAATTTGGTGGTATTATAAATAAAAATTTGTCGGTATAAGCATTTCGTAGACTGCAACAAGAATGAAAGCAAATCTATTATCTCTTTCCCCACAATCAAAATCTGTAGCTTATTTGCATATTCTTTGTACATACCATGAAATTCAAACTACCTTGCTAGGAGAATTGTTGAACTCTAAAGAATGGGAGGATTAGAACCTATAAGAAACACCGCACCACCTGCTTTATTGCAACTGATTTCATGCAAATGTAAGACCAAATGTTGAGTTGCTTTATTGCAACTTATTTCATGCAAATAAAAGTCCAAATGTGGAGCTGCGTGTGGTTGCAGAAAAACAGGACTAAAAGTGTTCAATTATTTGTACTAATTACAGTGGATGAAAATATAGTTCAAGTGGTAGCCTTCGATCCCATCGACTATGACGATAACTTTCAACTTTCAGTCAAATATATCTAGACAAAACATTTACCGAAAAAAATGTAGATCTTTCTGAACCTGAACCCTGAAAAAATAAAAAAAAAAAACAATTTTGGATTAGGTCTAAAGCTAAGATAAGAAATAAGGGGATAAGTTTTACCTTCCCTGGGACCTTAAAAAACACAGCTTGCGAATGGTACATCATACAAGAAAATATTCTTGGATACATTTAATAGAAAATTATATTTTCTACAACTTTTGTGTTAAAATATTTGTTCATATTAAGAACCGTTAGTGAATTATTTGTTAAGAACATAAACTTATTTAGTGATTTTACCACTAAAGTATATTTTTTTTATTTATTAGCGCGACAGCTCCTTAAGGAGCCAAGGCCTACTGACTTATACTCCCAACCATTCTTGAAAGAAAGTCAACTTGAGGGATTTTGAGAATCTCGTGGCGGATTTTGTCCAAGGAGGTCTCATTGGCTTTAGGTGAATATAGGGCTGCCATGAATAGTTGAACTGCTGCAATGATGTCCTCAGGATCAGCATCTGCATGGTTAAAAACCCTGACAGCCTCCTGTAAAGCCGTGTTCTTTTCAAGGAGCTTGACAAAACTTCAACTTCTCTTGGCGATAGAATGCAGAGATTGTATCACACCCACTGATTGCATGTAGGAACAGAATGTTCTGTTTGGCAACAGAAGAGAAGTTGAAATACCTGGGAGAGTAGAACGTGTTTTGTGAGGCCCCCTTTCCAGATTTCATGACGTAAATGTTTGAGGAATCTGGTGCTTTGGGGTTTAATAGAATCGATATATCGGTGTACTCTCCGATTATTAAAACCCCTACTGTACAATTTTGTTGACGCAGCATGGAGATAAGCCGTTCTTTGTTGCTGTCGTTGGACAAAAATTGTTCTTTCGGCATGGTTGCTGTCATTGTTACAGTGCATTCGCAGAAGAGTGCTTGCTTTTGCAGCGAAGACGATCAGCTGATTTAACATCAGGGTAACCGTCGAACACGATGACTGTACTCGCAGGGTCATAGTATCGCTTAATGTAGTTAACATATTTGGAGAGAATTGTTGAAAATATTTCCTTGGATTGCTAAACCACTCGATGTAGAAGGAATCCACCATCAATTATTATAAGGCCACTACTTGCAAGATTTTGTGGATCAGACACTGGTGAAAATAAATCGTAGAACCCAGATTTCTTTATTTTCCGCATTCCTGTTTCATAAAAAATGGAAAAAGAATAAGAAGCTTACACAAACTCGAAATATTTTTTTAAACTGTTCCTCTGATTTTTTAAGAAGAAGTGTTATGCGGCGGAAAAGTGTATCTGGGTTAATTGGTATATCTTCGTAGTGAATCCTGACTTTTGAGTTGAAAGGTTTAAGAGGAACTACTCTGTTTTTTCATTGAATAGGTCAAACTCGGATTACACGCATTTAGGACCAAATGAAGGTTTTAAAACGATTTCCAGTTTGCTCGGGTTTAATTCTTCGAAAAATTCTAATTTGCTTGGCCTAAAAATCAAAATGCAATATTTGTGATTGGGAGATAAGTGAAAATCACTTAACAAATTTGATATTGTTGACCATATTAACAAAGTATTGGAAATCTCACCAATTTCTTTCCGCAATATAATGGACCAAGTTAATACAAAACTACAAACTACAATATTTGGCGTGAATTTGCAATTCATTGAACTTTAAAATAATTCAATCAATATTTCCGTTAAAACGTTGGCTATGATGAAATTATTTGAGCCTCACACTGCACATTCTTTTAAAGAAAAAATTGTAGAGATACTTACTTACAATTTTTCAAATTCAGTTACATCAAATTTTGAGGATGTACAGTTATGCTCTTAATATAATATATTATTTTGCTTTATTGAGACAAGAGTTCGATAACTCAAGCGATGAGAAATAATAAGGGATTTTTTTTAGAACAGTAAGATATAAAAGTTGTTTACTATGTGAGGGGTCTTCCCGTTTGGGCCGGAAGGCAATTTTCTGAAAAAAACTTAAAATGGAAAAAAAAATTAAAATTACAATTAATATTGCACGATGTTTTTAGAGTTACAAGTCTATTCTATTATTTTGTATATAAATAAAGTAATAATCTATTAATAGCTTTTGAAAAAAATTTTAATATCAATAGTTTATATTAATTTCTTATCAAACTTGACAAAATGGTAAGCAGTTTAATAACAAATAAATAAAGAAAATACTAAATTTGGTTATTTGTTACTTTTATTAAGTCCTTATCCGAACTGATAAACTAGATGATTTTATATGTACCAGTTTTCGAGATTTTTCAAACCTACTTTTTTTATAATTTGTTTGGTACTTACATATGTTTTCTTACTCCTCTTCTCTTTACATTCGGGGAAAGTCCGATAACTTTGGTACCGCAAAACGATAACGGATTCTTGTAAAGAGACTAAAAATAAACATTTTTAATTTCAGTCAAGACTCCAGAGGGCAAGTTTAAAAAAAACATCTGAATTTTACAATATATACTAAAAATAGAGTTAATACTTTAAATAATGTCTCATTTTTTTTCAAAGCAAAATGCCTGCTTTATTTTATAAATTTTAAACTAAGTAATTTATATGAATAATTAAAAAAAACTTAGCAAAAACGCGTTTCAAGAAAATCGCAAGAACTTATTGTATGTACAATATCTATGTCCCGAAACTTAACCTCAAGCGATTACCGAGAGAAAGAGGAGGCTATAACCGTATTGGGAAAAATAAGAAAAAAATCATTATAAGAGCAATATTTAGAAAAACGATGAAAATCGAATCCATAGGCAATAATTTTTAGGCACGGTTTTCACAAATTTTCAAATTTTGGAGTGTTTTATTTGTATCATAATTCACAATAATCATGCTATAAATCGAAATAAAAAATCTAAAAATAAATATTGTTAGTTTCGTAGAAAAAAAATCGCTAAATTATGGTTCAAAATTATTCTGTAAGATAACTTGAAACTTTGTGTTTGTATGAATTGATTTGTTTGTATGCAAATTGTTTTATGGGCATAACACCTGACAAAATTTCCTATTGCAAAAAAATTTTTGCTTCACTTCTCGGTTTGCCAGAATATATAATAGTCCAAATCTTGACAGTAGTTTTGACTTGTAACGAGTTTGATGCGCCGTCTAATTTCATCTCGGAAATTGTTTCCCTGTGTCCTCGCACTGAAATTGTATTGTTATCATCAAAGTACACAATTCCAATTGGCTCCGTTAATTCTGGTCAGACAACACCCAAAGGAAAGTATGTCTAGCCCTTTGCGGGTTACATTACCTTACCCAACTAATATATGCCAACGCGAATTTCGGGTGTTGCTAAGCAAGCCGCCCATACTCTTGACTTATTTCTTACTTCTCACCCTGATAAGTATACCATTAGTGTAAATTCTCCATTTGGCACTTCGGACCATTGTGTCATTTCAGAAAATTTCCAGTCCTCCACTTATTCATTTAAAGAAAAACTTACTACAAGGACCGTTTGGCAATACGAGAAAGCCAACTGGGACGACATGAATAATTTGTTTCGTAATTTTAACTGTTCACTATGCTTCCTCTATAGTGACATTAATGCCAGTGCTGAAATGATCACAAATGTGATTCTTTTAGGGATGCGTGCTTTTATTCCTAACACAGTAAAAAGTATTAAACCGAAAAGTATAAAACGGCAAAAAATTCTGCAATGTCCCAAAGGCAGTAAAAATGGTTGGTCATTTATAAACAATATTAAAAACTCTTCTACATATTCGGTTCCAACGCTCATCGATAATGACAAATTTGTTTTCTACTCTTCAGAGAAGGCAAAATGTGTATGAGAATGTAATTTTTTTTTTCATTGGACAGATTTGTTCATTTGATAGAGATTTGCATGAAGCTCTCTTATAAAAAATGCGTGCTTTTGAGATCGATGATACTCTTGCTCATCGATCATCACCATCATCGGCGCAGCAACCGGGATCCGGTTCGGGCCTCCTTCAACAAATTCTTCCATACATCCCGATTGCTGGCCGACGCCATCCAATTGCACACCCCAAGGCTTCGGGCGTCCTTTTCTATACGCCAACCTTCCAACGTAAGCAAGGTCTGCTACGTTGTCTTCTACCATAAAAAGTACCACAAAAGACTTTCTGAGTTGGTTCCTCTTCGCTCATGCGTGCTAGGTGTCCAGCCCACCGGAGTCTACCGAGCTTTATTTTTTCAACAACATCTGCTTCGAGATAGATTTCATACAATTCATGATTGTATCTTCTCCGGAATCGTCCTTCCTCACACACGGGGCCACCAATTCTCCGTAAGACTTTTCTCTCGAACGCGGATAAGAGATCAGAGTGCCTTTTAGTAAGCATCCAAGTCTCGGATGTAGTAGGTTCTGTTGGATCTCAGCAGCCGCCCGCGTATTTCTTCCTCCATATTGTTATCGGCTGCTACTTTTGACCCAAGATAGTTAAAGGACTGCACTACTTCAAGTTCGTGCTCCGCTACCCTGATGGTTGTACCAACATTTCTCGCAGACGTTGCCGCCATGTACTTAGTCTTCCCTTCATATATGTGTTAATGTTAACCCCTATAGTTGCTGCATTTTATGAGGCTGATGTTATTGAATTTGCCTCGCACGCGAAGGGTGCATAGCCTTTCATTTATTGCGTTAAAGCCGATGACGGTAGGCTTCATTTTTTGGCTGACTAGGAAGCCTACCCCGAGCACATGGTGTTTTGAGTGACCGCTAAAATATATGTCGTATTCTTTTTTCTGCAAAACACCATTCCCTGGCCATCTCACTTCCTGAAGTGCTGTTATGTCAGCTTTATACATGGCCAGGACATCAGCTAGCTGTTGTGCAGCTCGAGCTCTATAGAGCGTTCTGACGTTCCATGAGAAAATTCTTAAATCGTTTAGCCGTTGTCGTTGCTTGGTTCGTCGTTGAGAAATCAGTATATTTCCGAGGCTTGTTGTCGGGTTCTGAGTAATATTCTTTTATGGGAGAGGTTACTAGCCCCTCGCCAACCCTTAGGAAGTGCTTGCAATTTTTGCTAATTTGTATACAAAAATATACACAAATCATTGCCCGGGGACCACCACGTGGAGGTAAAGCAAGCCGCAGGTCCCCTTGCTCATCGATGCAAGAACTTTATTTCCCCTTCTCATCTGGTTACAATTTATAAAGCGTTTATACGGCCAAGACTCGAGTATAACTGCCACCTCTGGGCAGGTACTTCTCAAACATTGCTACAAGTGCTTGATAGAATACAAAATGAGCGTTTAGATTGATAGGAAATAGAACTGTTTCGGAAACAATTGCACCACCGACGCAATGTTTCATGACTCTCCTTATTTTATCGTTTATTAAAAAAAAAATGTTCACTCGAAGTAGCTAGTTGTATTCTTAAAAGTTTCTCCCGTAATACCCCTGCCACAAGGAATGAAGGAAATGTGAAATATAGAGATTCTTTTTTAGCCCAAAAACACGAATTTGGAATAGTTTATCCGGCGAAGTTTTTCCTTACCATGAGATTTTGAAAACATTCAACACCCCATGTTAATCTGTCCTTTTTTTAAAAATTTCTTCTTATATTACTAATGTAGTGCCCCGTGGCTTAGTGGTTAGTGTGTCGGACTGCTAAGCGAATGAGCGTGGGTTCGAATCCAGCTCATAGCCACCTTTTTTTCCGGGGTACTGCCTCTTGCAAGGAACTGACAAAACCTCCAAGAGTAAAATTTGTCTCGAAAAAGTGCATCTCATGTAGCCGTTCGGAATCGGCGGTAAACTGTAGGTCCCTTCCATTCTTGCAGATTAAAAACACACACACAGGAATGGTTGAGAGTATAAGTCACTAGGCCTTGGCTCCTTAAGGAACTGTCGCGCCAATAAATTTAATTTAATTACTAATTTAAACTTTATTTAAATAAAGCTCAATTCTGGCTTTAAAAGAAATTATAGCGCATTATTGTAAGTGTTGCCGGTAGTTTTAAATATATTTCCTTCCAATGCAAGTGATTTTCTTAGAAAATTGACCCTCATGCCTAAACGTGGGGAGTAAGACCTCCCCCCATAGTAAAAATGCTTGAATTTAGGAGTTCAACAGGAAGCTATTATTATTTTGCGGAGCCAAAGTTATTGTATTCTTGCCGAATTAAATATCACAATTTCCAATTTTTTTAGCATTTTTTTTAAATCCTCGGAAAGGGTTTATAATATTGATAATATTTTTATGGAAGTATTCTGTAGTTGCGACTCCAAAATTTGAAAATTTGTGACAACCGTATCTAAAAATGTGACCTAGGAATCAATTTTCATCATTTTCCTAAATATTGCCCCCAAACTGAACCAAACAATATGGATTTTTTTCTTATTTTTCCCAATAAGGATGCAACCTCCTCTTTCCCCGGTAACCGCTTGACGTTGAGTTTCGGGACCCCCTGTATAACTTAAAAGTATACACTTTCAAATTTAAATCAATAAATATTTTATGGGATAAATAAACTTGCCAGTGTTCATCAGAATAAGCAGAAAAAATCAGCATCGAATGTGTATATTACTGCATAGAAAACAAAACTCGTATCAAATGTTTGATTCTAACTACGCACTGTAACTCTAACGAGGGCTTTATTTACAAATCGAAAATTTTGAAAGTGATAATGCCCGTAATTTTGTTCTGTTAACATTGCAAAATCAATCCTATTTGATATGACAAATTAGCAAAAATTGCAAGTTTGCCGAGGGGCTGGTAACCTATTCCGTAAAAAAACCTTACTACGAACCCGACAACAAGCCTCGGAAATGATCTGTTTACACGACGACGAACAACGCCACGACAACGTCTAAAGGATTTAAGAATTTTCTCATGGAGCATACGGACGCTCTACAGAGCTCGAGCTGCACAGCAGCTAGCTGATGTCCTGCCCACATATAAAGCTGACATAGCATCACTTCAAGAAATTTGATGGCCAGGGAAAGGTGCTTTGCAGAAAAAAATATGGCATATATTACAGCGGTCACCCAGAACATCATGTGTTCGGGGTAGGCTCCTAGTGAGCGAGCAAAAAAATGAAGCCAACCATCATCGGCTTTAATGTAATAAACGAAACGCTATGCATCCTTCACGTGCGAGGCAAATTTAAAAACATCAGGCTCATAAACGTTCACGCACCTACTGAGGAGTCCGAAGAAGACGAAAAAGATTCCTACTACGAACTTGTATGCCTGCCCAAGGTATGACGTTAAAATCATCCTTGATTTCAACGCCAAATTAGGTAGTGAGCTAGTATTCAGGCTGTACATAGGATCCCGTAATTTGCATGAGAACACTAATGACAATGAACTAAGAGTCATAGAAATGGCAGCATCAACGAAATTGGTAGTTGCGAGTACCAGTCTCCCTCGTAAAGATATCTACAAAGCAGTAGCAGATCCACTGAGGGTCCTCGTTTCCGTAATCAAAAACGTAAACTTATTTTATTTTTAAATCAGAATTTTTCATGATGATCAGTTTCTCTTCGATCAATGTTTGGTAAGTAATAGTATGTAGTTGCATGCTTTTAGATCCAATTCAAGCTCAAGAACCAAGAAATAATACCGATCATATTTAGGTTTATTTTTAGATTTATTAATTTCTGTTCTTTGCTTACACATTAAGACATAACATCTTACAGTTAGTTTAGCTTTCATATGCAACAGGATTTAGCAAAACACTAAGTCGGATAATTCATATAAAAATTTTCAAGTTCTGTCCTAAAAATCCCAGTTTCACCGTACCTTCGAATGTGCCTTGGCAAATAAATCCATTGGCGAATGGAGCTTACAAAGAACTGACGCTCAGATGTTTAACATTTAAACCGCGGGTGAACAAGTTGATATGATCTGTTGAACACCCAAAGCATAATTTATTGAATAGATAAATTGGTTCATGTGTTTCAATAAGATTGGAGAGTATGTTGTTGATTTTTCGAAAAAAGTGCTTAAAATAATTATCAGTGGAAAAATGTAAATGCCAGTTTATTTCTTTAAGAAATTGCGAATAAAAAAGATTTTTTTTTTTGAAAATTGAAACTAAAAAAAAACTATTTCAAAAATAAAAAAAAAATCAAGCTCAAGCGCATTAATGACTCATTTAAAAACGAAATTAATAAAAAATAACCATTTTCATAATATTGATTACATTTTTTTTAGTTTTTAAAAAACATAAAGAACCGTTAATCGGGTCAAAAACTTCTGTAAGCACCGCCGTATCCAAGGATACGATAATCGCACTAAATCGGCTATTGTCTGTGACAATTCGTTGATTGTGGAATTACGCTTCGATTTGGATGAACCATAACGCAGGAAAATTCTTCCAGAATAGCGGTATTTTGTAATGTGGTAAAGCCTCAATCTCGTGCAACTCTACTGATGATACTGGAGCTGCATGCTCGTTTCCAATATCTGCAGCAGCCGCATGCTAATCATCCTAAGGCATTGCATTGAAATATCTAAAATTTAATTTAATTTAATTTATTTGATACGTTCCTTGAAGATCACGTCGGGTTCACCCCTTTGGCGTTTTAATGCCAATAGAGAAACCGAATGTATTTATATGTTGTTATTTGACAACTATTCGCTTTATTATTATTTGAACAAACAAATATAAAACAAAACAAAAATTTCCAAAAATGAAAAGATTTGGAAGGTACATAAAAACTGTTGGCTAACTGTTCGTCTGGAGTAACGAGTAGAAATCGTAGCTATTTTGTCTGGACAGCTGCTTTGTTTGCGGGTACGTTCACGAAAGTAACTTTGGGATAGGTTACCTTGCTTTTGTGGTTAAAAACAGCTGCTTTCCAGCTCATTAAATTTTGGACGTACCGTAGCCGAACAACACGAATTTGGAATAGTTTACTCGGCGGGATTTTCCCTTGCCATTTTGATCTGCAAACATTCAAAACCAATGTTAATCGACACCTCCTATCCCTCCCCTCCTATCTTCCTAATTCCCGCGCAGTTCTACATTAAAAGGGAAACAAATAGCCCCTTGTGCACGCATTAATTTAAAAAAAAAATTAAAATTCAAGAACATATGGAAACAGAGAGAAAATCCAAGGTTTTGTAACGCGGAATAGCGGGAAGCTTCTTCAATTAAAAGACGTTAGTTTATCTTTTAGTATTAAGTTCTTTTTAGTTTTATTGATATATTAATAAAGGTCTACCGTCCTAAGCGTCGTTGCTACCTTGTCAATACAATCGTCTGAATATTACTTCCATTATTCTCTCCTCATCGATCCCTATTTATACTAATTTCTTACTGTGATTTTGCTTACCATACACTTTCCCTTTCCAGCATTACCATTTTTTTTCTATTGCGAGCAAGGCATGCACATTTTATTAAAGGTGCATGCCCATTTGACCCAGATCAAAAGAACCAAAATCTACACGCAATCGATAAATGATTAATTTATCGTAGAGTTTCCATAGCATCTCTTTTAAAGAGAACATGTTCTATTTTTCAATTCAGATCTATTTTACACTCTCTTTTTTTATAAAATTCTTTTTTTGTCCTCTTTTTTTACATGTCCTCTTTTTAGTCTCTTTTTCTACAAAATTTGTTCCTTTCCTTACTTCAATTTTGAAATTTCAACATCAAAATAATTTTTCATAAAAAACTACATTAACACATTTAAAAAGAGTTTCTAGAGTCAGAAGTCAAGCCCATATTTTGAAAATAAAAGGGTGTTTTTAGAGGCATAGGTAGATCAACTTCCGATTTGGATAACTGTCAAACTAGTTGTCATACTAATCACCATGCAACGCTTACAAATCGTAGAAATTTATTTCCGAAATTCACGCTTCGTTGGCCGAACTTATAGAGCCCTTTGTCAAGTTTACGGTGTGCATAATCGTTCATCTGAGAGTGAGTGAAGAAGCTGAGAGGAGGGGGGGAGGGGGGTAGTATCATTTGAATTTTTGAAAATGTTCTCTTTTTTTCTACTTTCATTATGGACACCCTAATTTATCGTAACCATCTGTCGCAACATTCGCACTAATTATCTATAATCGCAGAATTCACAATAATTTCATTCATCGAATACTATCCCATCATCACAACAACTCCGAGGCAGTGCATTTATGCAAGTGCGATGGTAATGAATGGATGTGTGCTGGACAGAGTATAGTACAACAAATAAATGGTTGAAGTCAAATATCCATGGCACGATTTGTGTGTTTTTAGAATATTATATTATGGGATTATGGTGTCCTTTGATCTTGGTATTTGGCTGGAAGTGACGTTCGGTATTATGGATGACTTAGCAGAGCAGGGAATGGGTTGGAGGTTGTGGTCACATTAAAGGGTATCCTAAAATTTGCTGGATTCTTTACTCAACACGTGACCAGCTGATGAATAGCTGACTCGACTGTGTTTCTCTTTTGCTTGGAATTTTGAACCTGTCTGGTTGGATTTGTTCGTTCACAAAAAAAACCCAAACACAAGCAAGGTAACCTACCCAAACGTTAAGTTCGTGAACGTACGCAATGGGTACGTTCACGAACGTAACTTTCGGACATGTTGCCTTGCTTTTGTTGTAATTAGCATGGCTAAAAACAGCTATTTTCCAGCTGATTGAAGAAGATATGGAAACAGAGAGAAAATCCAAAGGTATCTTAAAATTTGCTGGATATTTTTCTCAACACGTGAACAGCTGACTGTGTTTCTCTTTTGCTACGAATTTTGAGAGAAAACCTATCTGGTTGGATTTGTTCGTTCACAAAAAAACTCAAACACAAGCAAGGTAACCTACCCAAAAGTTACGTTCGTGAACGTACGCAATGACAAAGCAGTTGCATCATTCTTCTGTTTGAATTCAATGAATCTTTTGGGTTGACATCTGTTGGTGGTGTTTGATAAAGTTTCCAGTTTCCAAAAACTGCAGCACCTGCAGCACGACAGCACCAATTATTTGTTGACAATGTTGGAATGACTTTTGTTGTGGATTCTCGCCACTGGTCGCCACAAGAGCAAACTTTGTCGTACACCTAATAGTTGATTACCTACATACCTACGTATTTCAAAGCATTTCATGAGCATAACAGCACATAGAATAAATAAAAAGGACGCCTGTGATAAAAACATAAACACGCAAAAACAACTAACAAATAAAAAAAACTATTCGATTACTGAAGGCAAAAAATTCAATCAAGAAAACAAAAGCTTACACCTACCTATAAACAACCACTGTGCTAAGTTTAAATATTGTCTATATCCACCCACCTTACAGGGGTTGGAATTTTAAATACTAGTACCTCCCTTCCTTCCAACCTTATTAGGTGCAGGGCAATAAGTACCCGGTAACTAATTTCAACAAGGTACCACTTTTGAGAAATGGACTTTGTTCCCATGTAGGGTGGGAATTTACTCCCAAAAAAGTCGTGTGGTTTTAATTCCCTTTAAATGTGAAAGAAAGCCCCACTTCCCCTTTTTTTTTATTTATGAAATAAAAATATTTTTTTTTGTAGGAAAGCTTATACCTTGGTGAAAATCTCATCACTTAAATGTGAACTATAGCCATATGGTGTATTAACGTTTATACGGTGTATAAAGGTATGGGGGATATGCTGCCTCCTCAACCCTTCTGTCGTTGGTCATTAAAGTATTTGTAGTAGGTACGAAGTTGAATATATGTATATGCAAAGTTTCCTTATAAAGGAAAAATTCCTTTGATACAAAATTAATCTTTCTTTGATAATTTTTGGAATCCTGTAAACTGAATTTCCATGATTTTCTTTGAATAATTAGCATCTTGAAAAGCAGCAGTTCATTTCGAAATTCAGTTTACAAGATTCCGAATATAATCAAAGAAAATCACAATACAATCGGAAAACACAGCTCGCACGGCACCACCTCCGATAACGGATTCAGGCTAATTGACTTTGCTGCGGGGGCGAAATATTGTAATAGCTAGTACCAAGTTCCCACACCTCAACATTCCCAAACCTGCGAGAAATCTCCAGGTCCGTTTCCGATCGAGTCTCAAATAACCTTTCAGGTAGAATGGTCCACTTTATCTGGGCGAAGTAGACCAACAATTCCGCCCACCACATCTGGATGAAATAAAGTTAGCTATATCTAAGCTTAACAGCAACAAAACCGCCGGAGCCAATGGCATAGCTCTTCAAAGCTGCCGGCGATAACTTGGCTATAAGTATTTATCAACTGATAAGCATGATATAGTTAGAAGAAGGCATGCCCGATGAATCGAATATCAGCTTAATTTGCCCGATCCCTAAAAAACGAGACCCTCTGAACTGCACCAACTATAAGGGTATCAGTCTCCTCAACATCGCCTACAAGATCTTTTCTGATGTATTGTGCGAACGCCTAAAACTATTCATCAGCAACCTGAAAGGTGCATATCAGTGCGGTTTTAGGCCAGGAAACTCCACTATCGATCAAATATTCACATTACGGCAGATCTTGTAAAAAAAATCAAGAACTTCAAATCGATACACACATCCTTTTCATCGATATCAATGCCGCGTACGACAGCATTAGACGAGTTATATAGAGCAATGTGCAATTTTAACATCCCTGCCAAACTCGTCCGTCTGTGTAAAATGACGATGGAAAACGCACGCTGTTCCGTCAAGGTCGGTAAAGACCTCACCGGTACCTTTGAAGTCAAAAAAGGATTTAGACAATGCGATGCGCTGTCATGCGACTTTTTCAACATCAAACATCAAACTTGAAAGAATAGTGCAGAACTCTCACATCAACACCAGAGGCACGATCTTTCAAAAGTCCGCCCAATTACTCGCATACGCCGACGACATTGACATAAACGGAAGAACGCAGCAAGATGTCAGTAGCGCTTTTTTTTTTTTTTTTTTTTTATAATTGGCCCGCGCAAAAGGGATTTTGGCTACCCTTATAATGTTAAACACAGCGGGGGCGTTAGGAAAATAGGGAGGGGTATAAAAGGAGATATCGATGCACATTTGTTTTAAAGTTCGGCAAGTCATAATGGGAGGGAAAAACAGAGTCTCGCAAGGCATTCCACATTCGTGTGGTACGGCTAAAGAAAGAATCTCTGTATTTAACTGTACGTCCGAAGTTGGGCTCAAGGGTAAATTTATGGGCATTCCTAGCGGCGCGAGTATTACGGTTGAATTGTTTCAGGGGAGGAATGCAGCTGGCTATTTCGCTAGAGCATTGATTGTAAAAATAACGGTAAAATAACGAAAGGCACGAAACATTACGACGGTGCTCAAGAGATGAAAATGTTTCTGTTATTGTTCGGTCGCCTATCATTTTCAAAGCTCTTTTTTGTATTCTGTCTAAGAAACTCAAGTGTGTAATAGGATAGAGCTGTGTTAATCGTGATTGATTCGGTCTTTATGACCCGTTCACTGAAAAGTATTGATGATTGCAATCACACTTCCATATCTCGGTCGTTCACAATTTCAATACTTTTCAAATGAACGAGAACGATACGATGCGGAAAACGAAACTGAAATTCAATCAATCATTGAATGCAATACAGAATATAAAATACACAAAGAACCAGACCAGAGATAGAGAATGATTTGAAATAAATGAACGAAACAAAGTGAAACTGAACTGATATTTAAGTATTTTTTTACAAAGAGAGTGAGACTAGAGAGAGAGACATACACTCAACCTAATGATTTACTGACGAAACACGGATGTCGATGTTGGTATCGGATAGATCCAAATGCAGAGATACATATCATATATGGAAACCATGCAAAATGTTTTGTTCACAATGACATTCAAAAGTCACAACACAACATTTCGATGACCGGTATGGCATAGGTATAAATTGAAATGAGAGAAAGAGGGTAAATATGGGATTGATTGGTAAAATGATTGATTGAAAAGACCGAATCTTTGAAATGACCGAATTATGAACGATTGAATCTTTGAAAATGAACGATTGACACAGCTCTATAATAGGAGCACCTGCCCAAATATGAGAATTATACTCAAGTTTTGGACGAATATACGCTTTATAGAACGTAGCCAGATCAGAAGGGGTAAAAAATTTCTTGCATCTTCGAAGGAAACCTAGACACCTAGCAGCATTTTTGGC
This sequence comes from Platycheirus rosarum, assembly GCA_963971375.1. Taxonomy (NCBI): domain Eukaryota; kingdom Metazoa; phylum Arthropoda; class Insecta; order Diptera; family Syrphidae; genus Platycheirus; species Platycheirus rosarum. The sequence continues at coordinate 36,436,877 of OZ020509.1, read as the reverse complement.
GACTTCGAATATGTGGTCGTTCCACAGAAGGTGGTCTGTAATACACATACCGAGAACTGATAGTTGTTCTGTTTCTTCGATACAAGTGCCACTCATCGATAGTGGCAATGGGGGTATGTTTCGCTTTAACGACAAAAGACAACATTGAGTTTTTGAAGCATTAAATTCAACACGATTTCTTATTCCCCATTGTATAATGCTGTAAAGATCAGAATTTAATGAACTAATCATACGCTGCCGTTGCAGTTCCACATCCGAAGCACATGGATGAGAGTCTGGAAACGAGTATGAAAAGCTGAGAGTGCTGTCGTCAGCGAAACAAATAATTGGATTAGTAGTTTCAGATAATAAGTCGTTGATAAAAATCAGGAAGAGAGTTGGAGATAAAACAGAGCCCTGGGGCACACCAGCATTTATTTTGTGGGTATCAGACTTGAATCCGTCCAACACAACTTGTATTGACGGGTTCGAAAGGTAATTACTAATCCAACGAAGAAGAGATTCGTCGAGTCCAAATGCACGCATTTTCGATAAAAGGGCTTGATGCCAAACTCTATCAAATGCCTTTGAAATATCAAGTGCAATGATCTTACTTTCATCAAAACGGTGAAGAGATTGATTCCACTTTTCGGTGAGATAAACCATCAAATCACCAGTGGATCTATTGCTGCGAAAGCCGTATTGCCGGTCATTAAGAAGCTTTCGGTCCTCAAGACATTTCTTTAGCTGAAAGTTAATCAGCGTTTCCATGACCTTAGAAAGAAGGGACGTAAGTGCAATTGGTCGATAGTTTGAGGGAGAGGATTTGTGAATGTTAAGATCTTTTAAGACCCTTGCAACTGAACGAGTGCGGAAGAAAATTGGTCCCATAATGTCATTTAAGGTTCTCAATTACAGGGGGATTGAGAACACCTGCCGGAAGCATTGAGTTTGCTGCAAATAGGGCTGCAAGCAGATTTGCTTTTTCTTGGGAATCGACAACAGGTGTATCGTTAAAAACGAGCGTAGGAACCGATGATGACGAAGAATTCCGAATGTTTTTCACAAAAGACCAAAAATGTTTACTTCCTTTGGGACATTGAAGAATTTTTTGACGAATTTTTTGCTCATGTAAAAATTTCGTCTTGCGAATGTGAGCATTGCAGGTCTTCCTAGCTTGTTGAAATTTTTTCCGGTTTTCCTCGGTAGTGTTGGCTTTGTAACAACGGAATCTTACATCTTTCAACCTAATAACCTCTTTGCAGCTCGCATCGAACCATGAGTTATTTTTAGGTTTGATACTCTTTGACCTATTTGGTATAAAATTTCTCATTCCTAAAAGAATAATATTTATTACCAGATCTGCACTGGAGTCTACGTCACTACCAAGGAAGCATAGTGACCAGTTAAAAGTCCTAAAAAAATTATTGAGACCGTCCCAGTTGGCTTTCTCGTATTCTCGTAAATCCTAGGGATTTTTCCATTAACTTTGTTTTCTTGACACGAGAAATTTGCATAAATGACGCAATGATCAGATGTGCCTAGAGGTGAAAAAACACGAACAGTGTATTTATCCGGATCGGATGTAAGAAACAAGTCTAGGGTGTTGGGAGTTTGACCTGCAATGTCAGGGACTCGGGTTGGCTCGTCAATAAGCTGAGTTAGTTGGTTGAGCTCAGCAAAAATCTCAACATACCTTCCTTCGGGTGTTGTCTGGCCAGAATAGCGGAGCCAACTAAAATTGTGTACATTGAAATCGCCCGTAATAACGATTTCAGTGTGAGGATAATGGGCAACAATTCTCTGGATGGAGTCAGACAGAGCATCAAATTCATTTGAAGTTGACACACTGTCTAAATTTGGGCTCCTGTATATAAAACAAGTGTGGATGATGCGCTTGTTAACCGTGAATTTGAACCACATGAAGTTGAAATCTGAGTTAGAACACAGACCGTATTTTGGTTGAAGTTGTTATACAACATCATTCCTAACATAAACGACGAGGCCGTGGTGGGCAAAGAATAATGACACTAAATTATATCCATGCAGGTTAAATTCCGTGTGGTCGGTATTTTTACCTACCTGGGTTTCACTTAGTGCAAAAACAGCTGGCCTGTTTAAGGTAGTGTAGACGTATACAGAACAAAAATTCTTCCTTAACCCATGAATATTTGCGTAGTCAACCCTGAATGTACCCACCATTTTAAAAAACAAAACTTAAAAAAAAACAAAATCAGATAATAAACTATAATTAATGCACAACTAAGGCCCAATTTGAGTTTTTCAATTAAATTATTATTATGCCTTAATAACAATTAAATTGAGCCGCTCCTGGATTTCTTAGTGCACATCAATTAATCTATCCGATAACGATCTAGTTTAGCCATTGATTAAAACCAAGAGCCAAACACAATCGTCTGCGAGGAATGGACAAGGAATCAAAGGAAGGGATTACCCGCCGCATATTTTATGCAATTTAGTTTTTCACTTCGCAACAAAAAAAAAAAGACTTGTTTGGGCACTGTATTTAATCCAGAAGGCCCACTGACAAAAAATTTTTCACAATGCACTGAACTGCATTAAATTTGTTTTAGCGCGCACATGACTTTTATTTTTTTTGGTGTAGATTTGGGGCTATTTTCAATTTTTTTGTAATAGAGCCGGCAACAATTAGACAAGTTTTTGTGTACACATGTAAGCGAAAAAAAAAACAGAATGGGCGAACAATAGGCCGACACTTGATTAAGTTTACATTCCGCGCGTGCACAGCCGATGGGAAGTTGATCGATTGTGAGTATTGAGACGGAAGCTGATGGGTTTAGTAGTCAAGGACGGGCGTCTTGTATAAAACATCACCATATACAGCTATAACTTGGAAATAGTTAGGGACTTTGTCTACCTGGGCTCCGCTATTAACTCAGACAACACCAGCGCTGAAATCAAACGAAGAATAACTCTTGCCAATCGCTGCTTCTTCGGGCTTAGAAGGCACTCATCATCCTAGGTTGCTCTGTGGTGCAGACCCATGGACGCTGTCAAAAGCGGATGAGGACGCTTTAGGCTGTTTCGAGAGAAAGATTCTCCGGATGATTTTTGGTCTCGTTTGCATAAATGGAGTGTGGAGAAGAAGACACAGTGAAGAACTGTAGCGGCTGTACAGCGACACAGACCTAGCCAAAAGAGTAAAAATTCAACGTCTCAGATGGCTGGGTCATATAGAGTGGATGGAAAGAAATGCTCCGGTCCGGAAAATCTTCGCATCCACCCCAGAGGGTGGGGGAAGACCGAGACTTAGGTGGCGCTCATAAGTGGAAGAGGACCTCAACCGACTCCACGTGCCAAACTGGAGGCAGCTAGCTAGGGACCGAGCTGGCTGGAGAAGCTTGTTGGTTGAGGCCCAGGTCCATCCCTGGGCTCGAGCGCCACCTAGGGTAGGTAAGGTAAACTGCGCGAGCATTAGGATAATAGGGAGGGGAAGTACAGAAAATGTCGATTAACATTGGTTTTGAATGCTTGCAAATCAAAATAGCAAGGGAAAATATCGCCAGGTAAACAATTCCAAATTCGTGTTATTCAGCTAAAAAGAGTCCTTATATTTCACGGTACTTCCTAAATTGGGCTCAAGGGTGAACTGATGACCATTCCTTGCGATACTATTACGGGAGAAACTTTTAAGGAGATATCAAAAGCAATAATCTTACTTTCACAAAAGCGATACAAGTTTTTCTTTAACTGGATGGGTGGAGGATGAGAAATTAGCAAAAATGACACAATTGTCCGAAGTGCCGAATGAAGAAGTAACACTAATGGTATACTTATCAGGGTGAGAAGTAAGAAACAATTCAAGAGTATGGGCGGCTTGCCAGCAACATCCGGTATACCGTATACGCGTTGGCACATCGATCAGTTGGGTAAGGTGATGTAACCCAGCAGAACTCGACATATGTACCTTCCTTCGGGTGTATTCTGACTAGAATAGCGGAGCCAATTGAATTGTGTATACATTGAAATCGCCCGCAATAACGATTTCAGTGCGAGGACAAAGGGAAACAATTTCAGAGGTGCAATCAGACAGCGTATCAAACTCGTAACAAGTCGAATAACTGTCGAGATTTGGACTGCTGTCAATAAAACAATAATAAAAAGCATGCTTGCGGACAAGCCACAAGTAGTTAAAGTCCGTGTTGGAACATTGCCCGTATTGGGGAAGGCTCTGGCAAATAATATCATTCCTAACATAGACCACGAGGCCATGATGGGAAAAGAGTAATGGCACCAAGCTATACCAATGTAGAGAAAATTCTTATCTATTTACCGCAAGCATTGGATAGTCAGGTCATACAATGCGTACAAAGGTCTTAGGACAGGTTAAAATCATAGTGGATATTCAGGAAGATGCAGGTAAAATAAGGCCTAATGACTTATACTCTCAACCACTCCTGTGTGTGGTTTTTGACTCTTAAGGAGTCGAAGTGACCTATAATTCACCGCTGAGTCTGAACGACAAATTATACTCTTTGAGGAATCGTCATTTCCTTTAACGCAGAGTCGAGCCTTGACCCTTTGCTTAGCAGTCCGACACACTAACCACATAGGCACAGAAAGATATAGGTAGGCTTAGTAATGTCGAGTTAAAATATTCTCGAATAAGTTTTTTCTTTGGTATTTTTAATAATTAAAAAAAAATTGAAAAATCAATGTTTTGAAAACGAGTATAGGTGGATTTTTTTTCGAACTGAAAGTTTAAACACAAACTCTATATATTCGATTCATTTAACTTAGAATGGCCCCGGACTAAACCTCTTTCTTTCCAACTTAATGATTACAAATTTAATCTTGTTGGTTCACGTTAGTTCACATTGGGTTTTTGTCAGAAACTTCATGTTATGAATAAACCGAAAGTTGCGACTTGACAAGGTACTAACTGTCAACTGAAGAGGTCAAGTGTGTTACTGGGACTTAACGCCAATTTTTGGTTGACTTAAAGGCCGTTAAAAGTTATTTAGGATTTTTTTTAGTTTGTTTTAAAATGAAGGTTAGTTTTGTGTTTTGTGCATAAGTTATGCATTTATAAGTTTTTTTTTTAATTTTTTTAAATAAATAAGTTATTAAGAAAACCCGTTTTATTTAAAAAATCGTTGTTACGATTTTGAAAAAAAAATCACGCTTTCATACTTTTCAAAGAAATAATATGGGGTTTAAATTATTCCGCTGAAAACAATTTTACGTACTTTTTCGAACACTCAAAAGTCACAAAAATCGAATAAAATGTTTGATGTTTCCTTAATTTAATTTAAGTCAATGCAATGATAAGACATTATGAGCACTCATGCAATACAATTGGATTTGTGATTTACTAAATTATGAAAATTTAAAACATGTTAGAAACCTAAAAATTTGATACTAATTTTTATAGTTTGTATCAAATCAATTTCACTTTTTTACTTGCGATTATAGGTACTATAATACAAGTTATGCATTCGTGCAGATTAAAAAATTTGAGATAACAATCAAACATTACATTACGATGATAGAGAAACATATTTGAGTTACTGGCAAAATTCTGTCCGTCTGTCTGTCTGTCTGGCTGTACGGATGTATATTGGACTGCAGCCTAAACGGTTGGTCCAATCGTCTTCAAATTTTGAACTTAAGGTTATTTTGACATTCTACATAAGAGTTTTTTAATTTTTTTTTTTTAGCTCAAAAATTAACGGTACCTGTGATATAACCGTTATGTAAAAGCTTATTTTTCTCGAAAACGGCTCCAAGAATTTTTATAAAAAAAAATCAGTGTACTAAGGTTGCATTATATTTTAGTGAAAAAAAATTTAATATAGTGGGCTAAAAACGGTACCTCCCATAGGACCGGTTTTTTTTCTTCGACTTTCTTGAAAACTGGAGATCCGATTACAATCAAAATTGATATTCAAGGAGATGTAGGTTGCCTGAGTAATTTTGCGTAAATTTTTTTTCGAAAACTTTTTTTTGTATTTTTAATAATTTTTTTAAATTTTTTTTCTGAAAAATCAATATTTTGAAAACGGGTAAGTGAATTTTTATTTAAAAACGGCTCCTACAATTTTGAAACAAAAATTCACACTTTTTTACATTTCTTAAAGAAATAAAATGGCGTTTAAATTATTTCACCCAATACATTTTAACGTACTTTATTCGAACAATCAAAAGTCACAAAAATCGAATAAATGCTTTGATGCTCACTTTAATTTTTTTAATTTTATTCTACAATGTGACCGCACATATGAGCAAGTACGTGCGATCCAGTCGTGCAGTTTATTTCGTAAACAATCTTACGCAGAAAACACAACAGAAAGCAAAAATGCACATGAGTAAGTTCTACTAAAATAACATTTCGTATAATATTTTCTAAAAATAATTCAGAACCTATTCGATTATTTTTATAATATTCTTACGCCCGCCGCGGCGCGCCGTAAGATCTATCCTGTTGTTTGATAGCAAGTACGTACGTACATATCGGAATTCTTTCTGAGTTGAAAACAAAATTTTGCAGTCCGTGGTCCTTTTCAAAAGAATTTGACATAATACCTTTAATTCTCTAAGTAGAAACGAAATTTACTTCTTTGGTATCTTTTAAAATGTGAGTTATCCATTTGCTATAATTTGTAAGTTTTATTTTTCCAAAAGTCTCAATATTTTATGTTGGCAATAAATAGATAGATAATTATAAAATGTTCATTTCCAAAAACACGATAGTTCTAGTGTTATAAATAACTGGATTCTTTTTTTATTCTAATTTTATTTAGTTGGGAAATGTCTGAGGATACAAAAAATCATGCTGTTTGCCCGGAAGTTTCTGAAAGCAATAATGAAGTTGATAACTGTAACCTGGAGAGGGAAAACAACAGAGAACCTGCAATCGTATATAAAAACATTGACGTGAGTGCACCAAGTTTTATTTTAAAAACATGGCTTCCAAAATGTTCATTAATTTAAAATAAGATGTATTTTTGTGCGGGCTGATGACATACTTCTCACGATTGCATTTTTACCGGTTACGTAATTCAATTTAATGAAGGATTTTGATGCCAGATCTGTATTTTTTAAGGAGCCAAACCGTGGAGTTAACTAAAATAAATCGTTTGACTTGCTTTATTAAAATCTATATTATCGTACAGCCATATTACAACAAGATAAAGGCGAAAGAACTATAACACGTATTTAAATCATTATTCTTAATAATAACTGTGATCTAACCTTAAATGAAGTTTGACAATGAACGGATAATTTATCACCCCGATTTTGGTGTTTAACTATCGGATAGCATCAACTGCTATTCAAGTTCGACATCGAACTTTTAACCTAATAAATATTTTCCCTAATGACCACATTGAAATCTTTGAAATCTTTGAAATGTGTGTTACAAAAATAGAATTGTTAAATGTAATTGATCAACTTAATAGGGTAAGAAACCTAGACAAATTAAGTGATGTTGAAAGTGAGACAAAACATATTATGTTACCGGCAAAACTGTTTTTTGGGCAAAACTAGTTGAACTCGGTTGAACTATGTAGTTCTGCCTAGGCAAAACTAGTCCAACTTTAACAACAACACTTTAGGCTAAAATACTTTTGCCTAGCCAAAAGTAGAATAAACATGGAAGTGAAGTAAGGTCGATTCGATCTGATTCCGCTAAAAAAATGGTTTTATTTCACGTCGATAGTCGACACTATTTCCAACAAAAACGAAAAGAATGTCGATAAGAATTTCGGCGTTATTGCCGAGTCAGTGTGCAAAGAAATTTCCCAAGAGCCCAAGCCGGGGGTTGCAGGGGGGCAGAATGCCCCCATACCTACTTGATACTAACATTTTTTGAAGTGGGACATATCCCAATTTTGATTTTTGTTTGTTTGGGACTTATGCTGGCCTAAGTGGCTTTTATTGGCAATTTTTGTCTTCGGCATAATTTCCTTGAATTTATGAAATATTGTAGGAAACGTATGATCGGTCTTATTTCCACTTCGAAGGAAATAAAGTCGATGATTCGATGAATCGACTTTATTACCATCTACGTTATTTTACGGCACCGGGTTTAACTTAAGTTTAACTTAACACACTTATGCTAAACTAGTTTTGCCTGAAAAACAGTTTTGCCAGTAACATATAAAACACTCATCAATCCTTTGGAAAAGTTTGTTGAAATAAGTTTTAAAACGAGATATCGCTTTTCAAAGCAAATAAGCTTCGTTTAATTAAGTTATATAAAAGATGACTTTGAAAGTATTACCAGAGGTGCGCATATTCCACTAAGTATTGAAGTCATGTCTGGCACGTTCATATTATAATAAATCATTATAATAAAATAAATAAATTCAAGAGGTTAGTGGAGATATGAATGGCCTTCGTCAACCAACTCTTAACAAAGACTTACCGCCAGGTTGGTGTGGGGGTGTAACCCCCACCCCCACGAATTTTACGAGTTTTGAGAATTTAAAGATTAATCGACTAGTATTAATAAAACCCTACATTTTTAAAGATTAGTGGGGAACAAAACGTTAAAAAAATAAATGAAAATGGGTAGGTATATTTTTTTGTTTTTAAAGGTATGAAAGTGTGCAAGTCGGCATGTTCAGAGGTCTAACCTTCCGAAATTCAGGGGTGGAATCGGCTAAAGCGATAATCGATAGTTGTTGTTTCAGCAAATGATCGAAGGTAAAAACCAAATCAATGCTTTAAGAGAAAATTCCTTTTCATTACTTGCGATTAGAGGTACTATAAGGCAAGTTTTGGCTTCGTAAATATAAAAAATAAATTGCACGACTGGATCACACGTACTTGCCTTTGTGTGCGGTCAAAGCGTCGAATAAAATTTGAAAAATATAAAGAGAACTTTTAAATTTGTAATCAATTTTTTGTGAGTTTTAATTGTTCGAAAAAATTACGTAAAATAGGTTTCAGTGTTAAAACTTAACGCCATTTTAATTCTGTAAGAAATGTAAAAATTTGGGATTTTTTTTCAAAATCTTAGGAACAGTTTTTAAATAAAATGTTTTTTATTTAACAACTTTTTTTAAATATTAAAAAAAAATAATTAAAAAATGCAAGCTTAAGCAAAAAAAATAACATAAATTTAAAAAATTCCACTTAACCGTTTTGAAAATATTGATTTTTAAAAAAATATTTAAAAAAATTGTTAAAAATATAAAAAATATTTATAAGAACATATTTTTTGCTAAATTACTTTGGCTACCTACATCTTTCCGAATATCAAATTTGATAGTAATCGGTTAACCAGTTCTCGAAGAAAAAATAACTGTCCTGGGGGTACCGTTTTTAGCCCAGCAACTTTATTTTTGTTTCACCAAAACATACACCATGGAGCTGTTTTCGAGAAAAATAAGCTTTTATTTAATGGTTATATGGCAGGTACCGTTATTATTGGAGCTAAAAAAAAATTAAAAAATGCCTCTGTAGAATGTCAAAATAACCTTACGTTTTTAATTTGAAGACGACTACCATTTAGACTGTAGTCCAAAACACATTCGTACAGACAGAATTTTCCCAGTAACTCAAAATTGTTTCTCTATCATCGTAATGTCATGTTTGATTGTTATCTTATTTTTTCTGCGCGAATGCAGTACATATAATATCAAGTAAAAATTAAGATAACCATCAAACATGACATTATGGTTTTAGAGAAGCCTAAAAAATTAAGTGACAAAAAATTTCTGTCTGTTTGTCTGTTCGCATTTCTCAGAATGGAAATTGAAATTTTATTTTTAGGGCAAAAAATAGCATCTGCCATATAAGTTGCGTTCAAAATAATAGTAGCGCCCTTACTAAATATGTTTAGAGCCATTTTCTTCACTGAAAGTTGAACTCAACTTGAGGATTCTTATTCTCAACTTGTGATTTTGTTCTTCTTCACTCAAAGTTGACAGTTTCAATTTTAGATTGCCAACTGTCGAGTAAATCAACTTCCGATTTTCTCAACTTCCGAAAAAACGTAGAAGTTGAAAGAGCAAAGTTGAGAGTTTTCTATGTTTTTTGATTTGTTTTACATTTTGTCGCCTCTTCTGTCAAAAAAATTAATAATTATAATAATTAATATTTTATCATAACCAATATTGTTATCATAAAATTTTTCGAAAAAAAACTATTATTGGGAAAATCATCCATCATCTGCGTTCGGAATCGAAGATGAAGAAGAATTTTTGATGATTGAATGAAGAATATAAAATGTCGGTGGGGGTCAAAAAATGTAATAAAAAATGCTCGAATAAAGATACATAAATTAAATTTGAACAAAGTGTGATGCCCTTAATGGTTATTTTTGGATAACTGTTATAACAGTTATGGTTATTTTGTAGTAACAGTTATTCTTAAAGGTTATTCAGTAACCTGTTATTTTGCATATTACTTGCAATATTATAGGTACCTACTATAAGAAGACAAGTTTAGAATTCGTGAATATAAAAAAAATGAGATACAAATCAAACATGACATTACAATCAAAGAGAAGCCTAAAGGTTTGTTGGAAAAAATGTGTCTGTCTGTCAGTATGTATAAAGAACTGCAGCCTAAACGGCACAAGCCGTTTGGTATGTGTGATTCTCTTCGCTTTCTTAAAAGGGTAAATTGCAAATTTTATATTTAGGGCTTGAAATAACGGTACCAAAACCTTTCCGTTAAGGAAAGGTTTAGTTTTTGCCGAAAACGATAGCAACGTTTTCGATGAAAATAGTTGAGAGTAGTTTTTTGTAGGTCTTAGCTATCATCCTTTTAAAAACAAATTTACCGGAAAATTCTTCTAGTGGTAACAGTTCCTTCAGTATAAAGCTTTTTTTCATTTTCTACTTTCTCTCTTTCAATTTCTGTCACATTGTATATTTTAAAAATATCATAGCAGCAAAATTAATTCTGCATACCAACATTTTTAGTAATAATTTTTTTTCTATTTTTGTTTTTATTTTGAAAATTCAATGCTTTTGAATCTAATTAAAAATATAATTTTTAATTTTATGATCAACTGTATGTTAATAAACTCAAAGAATCTGCATACCAAAATCTCGAAATTATATTTTTTAAATAAAAAATAAAAAAAAACAGGATTTCATCAAAATCCATGTTCAGAATGTTCGAAATTTTTTCTTATTATATTTTTTACTAAAAACCATTAAGTGTTGTGGTTTTGAGACTTCTTCTTAGGTTCAGACAGTGTTATTTCTCAACGTTAATTTTACTTGTTTCTGTCAAAGACCTTTGCCAATAGTAAGGCACGTACGAGCAAGTTCATGTGATACAGTCATACCCATTTTGTAAGGTATTTCTGGTCTTGAAAAACTGGCCTCACAGAGTTTAGTTAATAATGAATTTATGATAACGATACTATCCACACAAATGCAGCGCCTACTGCTACTGTTACCTTACCAATGGCCAGCTAAATTAAAAAAAAAAAGTGAGAGCAGGTCAAAATTATTCTTAATAATGATTTTGGGGAAATGGCAAACTTTAAAAACTAGAAAGAAACGCAATATATTTGTCCATTAACACCTCATATATAAAAATTATAACTGGCCCTGCCACTAACAGCGTTACGACGAACAGCCTTATGAAAGTGCTATCGATTCCAACGAAAATCGCCAATGGCGTTCCACAAGCCCTTTAACGCCAAGGAGATATATAAAAACACGAACAAAATCATTACCTATTGCATAATTATTACCTTGACAGTCAATTTGAGTTATTTAAAAATAATTTTTTTAAGTACCCTTCATTGTTTTACACATTTTATATTAAAGTATACCCAGCTCCAAAACACCATATATAAACCTAAAGCACCATCCAGTTCCATTTGAAATTAAAAAGTGCCAAAATTGCACGATAGTGCCAAAATGACACGCCACCACTCTACCATTTATTTTTAAAATCTAACTACAAACAAAAAAACCCATATGAATATTGAATATTCACTTCAAATACATCAAGAACTACTAACAGATTGAATACTCAATACTCGTTTGTGTACATGATATATAATATCCTGCTTAAAATCAACATCTACAGTTATATTAGATAAAGTTTTTTATTTTCGGAACTTACCGCGTTATAAGAAATATTTTCTTATTTATTTCTACCCGACGTTTCGAAGAAGTTTCATACTTCGTGGTCACGGGATGAGACTGACCCGAAATAAAAAACTTTATCTAATATGAATATCGTCCGCGAAAATAAAAACCTAAAATCTCATATCTACAGTAATAGTTCTTTTCTCTCTCTAAATATTCTCAATTCTCATTTTAGGTATTCGATATCGATATACAGAATAACCAGAGTTATTTTTCTCAATACTGATACCAAAATAACCATGGTTATTTTTCTGAATACTGATACCAGAATAACCATGCTTATTTTTCTGAATACTGATACCAGAATAACCATGGTTATTTTTCTGAATACTGATACCAGAATAACCATGGTTATTTTTCTGAATACTGATACCAGAATAACAATGGTTATTTTTTTGAATATTGATACCAGACTAACCATGGTTATTTTTCTCAATATTGATACCAAAATAACTATAACTACTAATTTTGATTTTGAGTAACCAGTTATTACAGTTATCGGTGGATATTAGATTACTGGTAATAGTTATTGATATATCGTCCAACGTCCAACAAACCTGGCTAGGTGGTGTGACATTGAACTCTTTAGCAATATCTTCCATTTTCTCACGCCTTGTCTGCCGTAAGTTTTTTTTTCAATGACATGGCTGTATTGCAAAGCATTTGAAACATTCTTCTGTGTAATATACTTTTGACAACTTATTAATATTTTTCTGTCATGATTTTTTCTTTAACCGAAATTTATTTTTAACCGCGCAGAATATTTCGAAAAAAGTGATGGTAGCTGAAAAACATTGTGAAGTTGAATTACCTCTCATAAACTGAGCACATTTTGTGGAATACATTACACAACTAAGTTAAAGAACATAATATTTCCTAAAAGTTGGTAGGCAAAATCGTAGGTCCAATATTAACGGAGATAAAGCTGATCAAAATTAGACAAACAAAAATAGCATTTATGTACTTTTTCCTGGAAAGTATTCTGAGGTTAATGGAACTTCAATGGGTTGCTTGGGGCTACATTAAGAATACTATCTTACTTTATCGTTCTCAAAGACCCTGTGCTAACTTATAGGTGTCAAAACCCACTAAATTTTCGGACTTTTTTTCAGTTTTTCGCTTATATCTTACCTTATCTTTAAAATATTTTTTTTGATTACTTATAAAAAATATTAATTTAAAAAAAAAAAAATTCTAGAATTAATTTTAATTAAAAAAAAAGTTATTCAAAATTTTGATATGCAAAATTAATTAGGCCAATAGGTCTTTTCAAACATAAATTTTGACAGAAATCCGAAGAGCCATTACCGAGAAAGCCAAAAATAAAAAAACGTTATATGAAATGTACCGATTATAGAATTCTCCGGTAAGTTTGGTTCTGATCAACAGTGGGCTCATCAGTTAGAACTTAGAACCGTTCAAACTCTCTTAAGACGCATAATGTGTCGATGATTACCGACTACTTTATAAAATCCATTGCATAAAGCAATGGTGAATTATAATGTTTAGGGAACTTTGTTTAAAGCTATGCACCTAAACCTATAGGGTGTTCTCCTCGTGGACTAGCAAGTCAAATAAGCATTATATTGCAACAAGAACAACTATTGCTAGTTGCAAGAAAAGATTTTCCTAAAAAAAGAGTGTAAAAGAAAACTGTTCTCTTTAAAAGAGATGTTCTGGAAACCCAACGTTAAACTCATCCATTTGATAAGGAGTAATTTTGAAATTTTATATTAGTTTTAAGTTGGATTACTTTAAGTTACTTTGGAAGTTGCTTTAATTCAATTTGTCATATTAAATAGTTTTATTATAATATGGGAATCTAGTGTAAATTCTAAGCTTGGAGATTGAGAAATAATAAAATAATAAACAGAATGATATAGTATTTACCATACTTTTGACAACATAATAAAATGAGTTTTTTATATATTTTAAAGTTCAAACGTATATGTATATAAATATTTAATATATAAAATAAAATAACAAAACAACTGTTCATAACAGGTGAAAACGGAATTAGAGGTACTGGTAAGACTTTTGGATGGGAAAATTCTTAAGGAAGAAGAAATTTGCATGGAAGAATTGCATCAATATCTAATTGAAGATGACGGTTGTTGGGCGTTAAATGATAATTTCTTAATTTTCGTTGGTAATAAAGTATACTTTTACATTCAATTTAGGTGAATAATAAATATAGCCTTGTTTCAGGTCGTATTTTGAAGGAACCATCGTTTTCTCCGGATACAAGAGTTCATTTAATTAGAGTGCTGGCGTTTGCAGCCCTTAAGGATGATGTTATTATTCTGTTACATCAGGATAGAAGAGATCACACTCTTATGAATTTTATAAATGACTTCGACAAACACAGTCCAGATGAGCAACAAGCCTGGGGAATTTTTGTAGGGTGATTATTTTTCAGTAAAATAAAATTTTAAAACATTTTTTGTTTCAGATTTGTAACTTGTTTGAGAATTCTAGTCCATCTGATTGGCTTTTGTACATATCTGAATGGAAATTAAACAACCAGGTCATTTCGAATGTTAGAGCTACAACAAAATTAACTGCACATTGTATTCTTTCCAACTGTCCTTCATTGAAAAATATCGGTACATCAATCTTATATAATCTAGCCATCAAAAAAGTTAAAACGATGGTATGTTCTTCATTTTAAAATATGTTTTACATTTTTTAGCAAGAGTACGATAACTTTGGCGTCCGAAAATAATAGCGGATTCTAATAGAACGACTAAGTACAAACATTTTTTACTATGGGATGGGGTCTGTCTCGCCCTGTTAAGGCAGGAGAGGCAATTTTCTAAAAAACACTTGCAATGGAAAACAACGGCAAAACTTAAAATAATTTGCTATGGGAAGAGGTCTGTCTCGCCCTGCTTAGGCAGGAGAGGCAATTTTCTAAAAAACACTTGCCATGGAAAACAACGGCAAAACTTAAAATAATGTGCTATGTAATTTTTTAAATCTAAAAATCCGCTCTATCATATTTTTTTCAAATCTTTAAATATTTATTAAAACTTTTGTAAAAACTAAATTCGTAGTGCCCCGTGGCTTAGTGGTTAGTGTGTCGGACTGCTAAGCGAATGAGCCTGGGTTTGAATCCACCTCATAGCCATCTTCTTTTGCGGGGTACTGCCTCTTGCGAGGAACTGACAAAACCTCCAAGAGTAAAATTTGTCTCGAAAAAGTGCATTTCATGTAGCCGTTTGGACTCGGCTGTAAATTGTAGGTCCCTTAAATTCTTGCAGATTAACAACGCACACACAAGGATGGTTGAGAGTATAGGAGAAAAAGTGCATCTTATGTAGCCGTTCGGACTCGGCGGTAAATTGTAGGTCCCTTCCATTCTTGCAGATTAACATCGCACACACAAGGATGGTTGAGAGTATAAGTCACTAGGCCTTGGCTCCTTAAGGAGCTGTCGCCCCAGTAAATTTATATTTATTTAAAAACTAATTTCAAATTCAAAATTTCAAAAAATAGTTCATATTGATTTTTATCAAAATTAAAATAATCTTTACTAAATTGTCTTTTGATGTTTGTTACTCCTATTAATTTATTCTTAATTAAACACTGAAAATAAATTGATATAATGCAAAAAAAAACTTTTGCGCGTAAAACAAAAAAAAATGTAACGCAACAAATATTCCTTATCTTTTCCTTTCCTGCATCACGACAGACAATTCAATTTGAACCTTACTGGATATTCGCATGAACAAGTTGAGTTGTTATGGGATGTATAGATCAATGCTCTCTATGTCACCAGAGGCGGATCAATTACATTTTATAACGAAGGTATAACACTAGTAATAATTTGTGTTGTGAAGTTCAAATTGGAACTTAGTGGAGTATTCATCTTAGATAACTGTTCATTTTAGTTTTCTTAATTCTGTAGATAGTAAGTGATTTTAAAATTGATTATGTCAACATTCGCGGACGTACAAAGAATTTCTTTGCAGCGTATGTTCATACTGACATTCTGTGATGAACAGGCCAGCTGTATTGTTTATTTTTTTTTTTTGCCAAATATGGCCTCGCCTTCTATCTGAACATTGTGTAATCTCTGCCAATTTCTCGTGCCAACCCATTCCAGTTAAGGAAACAAACCCCAGGAGAACCGTTTGGCAATATGAGAAAGCCAACTGGGACGGTCTCAATTACAATTTCAGGACCTTTAACTGGTCACTATGCTTCTTCGATAGTGAAAATGATGCCAGCGCAGACATAATTACAAATTTAATTCTTTTAGGAATGAGAAATTTCCTCCCAAATAGGTCGAAGAGCATCAAACCTAAGTACAACTCATGGTTTGAGGTTATCAAGTTAATGTAAGCTTCCATTGTTATAAAGCCAACACCAACGAGGAAAACCGGAAAAAGTTTCAGCAAGTTGGAAAGGCTTGCAATGCTCATATTCGTAAAACCAAATTTTTACATGAACAAAAAATTCGACAAAAATACTGCAATATCCCAAAAGCAGTAAACATGTTTGGTCATATATGAAAAATGTAAAGAACTCTTCGTCATCATCGGTTCCTACGCTCGTCTTCAATGATTCTTCTGCTGTCAGTTCTCAAGAAAAGGCAGATCCGCTTGCAGCTCAATTTGCGGAAAACTCAAAGCTGACAGTAGGTGTTATAAATTCTCCTGTACCCGAGAGCGTTAATGTTTTTAGGGAACCAAACTTCTTTCGCACTTGTGCAGTCGCAAGAGCCTTGAAAGATCTCCACAAATCCGCTGGCCCGGATAGTATCGCCGCTATTGTTCTGGAGAGGTGTTCTTTAACGCTGGCAAAACTTCTGGGTAAGCTTTGCCATCAGTCCTATTCCGTCTCTTTCCGAGTGGATGGAAAACAGTATTTGTCCAGCCTATCCCTCAAAATTCCGAATCTTCTTCACCCTACAAGTAATCGACCAATCGCACTAACGTCCCTGCTTTCAAAGGGTCTAAAGGCTGAATGAATCTCTTTATCGTTTTAGGGAAAGCAAAATTATTGCACTTGATATTTCCAAGCATTTGATTTTTGATAGAGTTTGGCATCAGTACTCTCGGCCTTTCATATTCGTTTCCAGATTTACATTTATGTTCTTCGGATGTAGAACTATAACGGCAGCGTATGATAAGTTTATTTAATTCTGATCTTGACAGCATTGTACAATGGGGAATAAGATTCTTACTTTACTTTAACAGATCAGTAAGTAGCCTACACAATATTCTCAATTAGATACAAATCTTTAGTACCAAGAAATTGTCCCATCTTTGACGTTTTTAGGATTCAGAATCCTCAACATGCTTTCAACCTTTTCAGGATCGCCAAAAAGACCATTCCTATAAAGGACGTAACATTAAAAAAAATTAAGGAAGGCCTAAAAAAATTACATTTTTCCCTACCTAAAATAAAACCTGTCTCTTTTAATTTCCCAACAACTTCTTTTAAAATATAGAGATGTTTCTCGAAAGAATCGGTGACCATGATGATGTCGTCGTTCCAGTTCAAAACCTAAAATCTCGTCAATAAATCGCTGTCATATAGACGGCAAGTTGTGTCTGCCCGATACAGTAAGGGCTCTGTATTAACATGATTCCTCTTCCATAGAGATTCGTAGGCAGACTTGATATCAAATACGACTGATATTTCGCATCGCGAAGTTTATCTAAAACAACTTCATATACATAGTCTACACAGAACCGAAAACTACCATCCATTTCTTAACGAGTATAATAGGTGACGCCTAGGGTCTCTGTGATATCTGAATAACTCTCGCCTCTACATTTCGCAATTCTTTATCGATTTTTTGTTGAATTGCAGACGTCCTAATCTTGTTTTACCTTCAGACATTGTTTGAAAAAGTTCCTCCAACAGTATTTCTAATTTTTCCTTTTCACTCTCCTGAAAATCAGATTTTTCCCTAATCCTATATCATTGATCGAAACTAAACTCTCTTGGTCAGAAAAATGCTATATACACAATCTTAAATCTGGAACTATGCCCAAAAGTGCTCAAAAACCTGCACCAAAAAACAAAAGTCGTGGCAAGTTTGGAATGGCCAAACATTCGAAAAGGATGGATCTCCCCTCAACTTCCATTGCAAGAGACACACATCCTGTAGCCTGCAATACATTACACTAACAGTCAATTCATCAGCTAAAGCTACTGATCCTAGACTACTTTGCTCTAAATCTAATCCTATTTCTTTTAATCTTTCCACCCGTCTCTGCCTACATACTTATGATTATGCGTGAAGCAACTTAGTCCAAAAGACCTAAGAACCTAACACCGAAAATGTTTTCTTTTAAATGAGGCCTAATGTCCCGAACCGTTTGCCGCTAATGAGTAGCCTAACTGTACCTGCTCAACCAGCTGGACGTCAGCAGATGACCTATCTAGTTGCAACGAAGTACTCGTCCTGCTGCGTATTTCCCGAACATTGACAACAATCCCTATTATATAAGATGTTGTCCTGAAGAACTTGGACGGTAACTACATTCTGGTCTCGATATTTGTTTGAGAGTATTGAACTCTTCCTAAAACTGCTATTTTTGTAACCATTGTTGGTTTAGCGCAAGTTATTTGTTGTTGGAAAAATGGATCAACATTTTTCTTAAAATGGCGCGTATTCAATACAATTTTGGATCCCGACACCAGTTTCTTCTTTCTAGTCCAACTTAAGCTAAAAACCACTTTAAACATTAAAACTTTATTTTGTGGATATGAAAATATTTACAACAGAAAAAACAAAATTTCTGCACCCCAGCGTCACTAGCTGAGCTTATGTTAGAATTGCATAAAAATTTCAGCAAAATCAAGAATATAATGATTTACCCGGCGTTACTCGGGACGCAATACATTTTCTGGATCCCGACAACAACTTCACTTATCGGATCCAACTATATCTCAAAACAACCAATGGCACCATATGTTAATACAGGAAAAACTAATTTTCGTAAATATCCCAAATTGTAGAGCATTTTTACAGGGTAATTTAAAAATTGTTTCCAAATTTCAACAGAATCGGTCTCTTCGTTTAGGTGTCCATTATTTGCGAACACGAAGTCAGGCCATAAAAGGGCGTTGCTCCTCTCATGCGATTTCTCGTTCTTCTTCAGTGGATTGATTCGCAATGTTGTGAGGCTTAATTGCATTAAGACTTTGTTAAGAAAAATAAAATCTTCTGAGCAGCGGCAATGGAATATTCCGATAATTGTTCATACATTCTGTATTGTCAATCTTGTGCTATGGATGAATGATTGACCGAATCATCTGGAATGATTGAGACAAATCGATTTGACAGTTCTTGTGATTTGTTCTCTATATTTTGATAACATTTCGATTCAAGTATTTTATATTTTTCGGGATATGTTTCTAGACATATTTTTGATTTATTTTTTGTACGTCTTTTTGATATTTTAAATTTTAATGTTTATTCTGCTATTTGGGATGGAGACGAATCCAACAAATTATAGATAATTGAGTACGGTCCAGCCGTTCTTGAGCTATGAATGGTGTAACTAATCCGACTTTGTTTTATGTACATATATATATAAAAATAAGATAAAAGATAAAAATGTTATCCTTTTAAAAAAGTATACTTTTCTGTTTTGTTATAATTCGAATGTTAATAGCTTGAAATAGTTAATTTTAAAGCTTAACTTTTAAATTCCTTTAGGTGCTCGATGATGTTGCAATAGAGCTGGCAATTGCTATCCTGCAGTTCTTTAACAGTGGCCCAAACGAAGAGCATCTGTACCGAGCACTCACAGCATTAGTTCGATTTGCGGAGGTTTGTACTACTTTAATGTTTAAAGCGTTATATAAAGATAAATATATTATAACAAATAAATATATAACAACAGAGAAATTTTAATATAAACTTGAATATACACTTTGTATTTGTGAACTTAAACCCAAGTGATTACATTCACACTAACGACTGGTACATATATGTATATATATATATATACAAGGCCATCGGTATGAGATGCACCAAAAAGCTAGAGCGAGTAGGTTGGGTTAAGACATGAAAAAAAATCGTATCGGAAGGGGGGTCAATTTTGCCCCGTTTAGGCGAGATGGGCAGTGCAATCTTCTAAAAAATTGACTTCAAACAGACACAATTATTTAAAAACAACGGTTAGTCTTACAATGTCATGCTATAACTTTTTGGAAAGCCAGAAATCTCTTCCTTATTTTTTATTTCAAATAAAATTGTGTTAGTGAATATTTCACTTCATAATCCAACCTACTCGCCCTTTATACCGATCACTTTGTATATATATAAATGTATATCGTCCTTCTTTCTCATTCTTAGTCCAGTAATTAATGTTTGAAACTTTTTTTTTAAATTCAATATTTAAAAAACTAATCATTAAAAAACTATTTTAAATTTTATGATTAGCTGTATATAAATAAACTCTAAGAAACTGCCCACCAAAATTTAAAAAAAATGAAAAAAAAAAACTAAAAATATCAAAATCCGTCCTATAATTTTCGAAATACTTTTTTCATAAATTCTTTGTTATTTAAGACGTGTGAGGGCGTACTTCATTTTTACTAAAAACGTGTGATTTTTGTACGTTAATGTTACTTGTTTCTATCAAAGATCCTTCCAATGTGATTAGGCACATAAGAGCAAAGACGTGCGACCCAGTCGTGCTCTTTTTTTCCATTTGTGCGCGTACCACACGCCAATAGCATGACTCCCAACAAAAGGGCCTTTTTTTAAATTTCGAATTTACTTATCTTCGTAGAGCTAATATACAAGACAACCTTTTTTAAACAATATAATATTTATATATATACAATAGATATATTGATAATTTGTACACCAAAAACAAAGTATTCTATGCAATTTTGCAAAAAAAAAAAACAAACTACTATTAAAATTACTATATATTTTATGTATTTATTTTTTTTAAGGTTTCAGAGGACGTCTGTACATTTATTCAAATGATTGGACCGCATCCAAAAATGTTTGCCGGAGTAAGTGAACGTGTGGATGAACTTGTAAATCGTATTTTATCGCTAGTACCCGCTTAAATGACGTTTTAAAATATCTTATACTATTTCCTTTTTTGAATCTATTTTTAAATTTAAAAACAAAACATGCATTTTAAGTAATTGAATTTATTGTTTCCACTTAATAAACCAAATAAAATTAAAACATGTATAATTGCGTTTTTATTTCTTCTTAGATTCGGTACTTATCAGTTCGGGTAAGCAAATAAAAATTTCAGAAGATACTATAGCTTGCAAAAAATTCCATAAAAAGTAAAAGACCTAATGACAGCAGCCCTGAATCAGGCGGTGAAAATCGGATAGAATCTGATTCAGATTTAGACAAAGCAGCCCAAAATGCCAGCCTTTGCTGACGCTGATGATTCACTGTAACTGAACTGGAATTTAAACCGAAGCGAGGAAAATAATTCATGAGCTTTCTTTCTAATTAAGGGCACCTGTTGGGCGGCTGAGTAAAAACGCTTTAGAAGTGTGGTCCGACTACAAGCAACAAAAAATTCTGCAATGTACCAAAGGCAACACAAATTTGTGGTCATTTGTAAAAAATATTAAAAACTCCTTAACATCTTTGGTTCCAACGCTCATCGACAATAACAAACCAATTGTTTACTCTTCAGAGAAGGCAAACTTGATCGCCGCCCATTTCGCTGCCAGCTCCACGTTGCCTCACAGCAGCTTTGCCCCTCCTGGACTTGAGAATGTAAATTTTTCCATGGGAGAGATTTTTTTCCGCACTCCAACAGTAGCAAGAGTTGTCAAAGATCTCAAAATACACAAATCCGCTGTCCCGGATGGTATACCCCCGATTCTTTTGAAGAGGTATGCTTCCACACTGGCAAGGCCACTGCGTAAGCTTTTTCATCGCTCCTACTCTTCTGGAATCTTTCCTAGAAGATGGAAAACAGCATTTGTCCAGCCTGTCCCTAAGAAAAGTTACCCATACTCCCCCTCCTACCCATAGCACTAACATGCCTTCTTCTTTAGGTAATGGAAACGCAGATTAACCGTGCTTTAGGAATAACTCGAAGATCGAAAACTTCTCCATGACCGTCAGTTTTGGCTTCAGCAGCAACCGTTCCACTGGTGATCTGATAGCATATCTCACCGAACAGTGAAACAAATCTTTATATCGCTTTGGTGAAAGTAAGATTATTGCTCTTGATATCTCCAAGTCATTTGATAGAGTTTGGCATGAAGCTCTCTTATCGAAAATGCTTGCTTTTGGGATCGATGGTACTCTTGTTCGTTGGATTAGAAGCTATCTTCACAAGTATATACAAGTTGTATTGGATGGATTCAAGTCTGATTCCCACAAAATAAATGCTGGTGTGCCACAGGGCTCTGTTTTGTCTCCGACTCTTTTCTTCATTTTTACTTGCGATTATAGGTACTATAATACAAGTTATGGATTCGTGCAAAAAAAATTTTTGTTCTAACAATCAAACGTGACATTACGATGATAGAGAAGTCGAAAAAAGTGAGTCCGGAAATTCCGTCCGTCTGTCTGTTCGCGCCTCTACAGCCTAAACGGATGGGCCGTTTTGCTTCAAACTTAATATTTAGTATTTATTAGGTAGTATCTCGGGGGGTGTTTTTCATGTTTGCTCTAGGCCGAAAAATAACGGTACCTGCCATACAATTTTTAACAAAAAGTTTGATTTTCTCAAAAACGGCTCTAACGATTTTGATAAATCTTTCAGGGTGCTATTTTTTACAACAATACATATTTCAGTTAGAACAATTTTTTGGAAATTTGTTCTATAACGGTACCTCTCATATAACCGGTTTTTTCAAATGCGGTTTTATCGTAAACTAATATCCAGATTTCAATAAAATTTTGCACACAGGAAGTCATTTATAATTCAATTAGTATTGCATTTCAGAATTTTCAAAAACTTTTTTTTCATTTTTTTTTAATTTTCTAAAAAAAATTGGTTTTGGAAATATTTTGAAAATGGGTTGATGGAATTTTTTTAAATAATTTTCCCAGATGAAAACTACAGATTTCCTTATAATGACATACTAGAAAAAAAATTAAAATATTTTTTTTAACAGTTTTTTTTTAAAAGTGTTTTTTTTTTTGAAAAAAAAAACTGGTCGAACGATTTTTAATATTTTTTTTTTCTCGATAGACATTTAGTTTCCAAATTTTATTGCATATTTAGTTTTTCTGAGAAAACTTTTTAGCTAATTAAAAAAATGAAAGAATTTTCTAAAAAAAAATATTTTTTTTATTTTAATAGACGTGTGGTTTTCAATCTGGCAATACTTCTTTCGGAGTTGGTCTTTTTGACAGCTGTCACTTGTTTTATGCTCAGTTGCTTTGCTATTTCATAATGAATAGACTTACTCCCGAACAAGTTTGCAAATTGTGCAAATTGTGCAAATTTATTATCAAAATAATGGTTCGTTCCGGTGGAGCAAAGCATCGAAGAAGACCCGAATCCATCCGCCATCGCGCGCACTAATTGGAGATGTGCCCATCCACTTAATGGAAGATTTTGCGGAAGGATTTTGGTTTGCAGGCTTACAAAATCCAACTCGTGCAAGAATTGAAGCCGAACGACCATCAAGCGCGTCACACGTTCGGTGAATGGGCCCAAAACGAGATGGCCACCGATCCCGATTTTCACAAAATTGGCCGCTTCCCCGAAATCATTTTTAAAACAAAATGCAAACCTTTATCTCTATAATCAAGCTGAATTCTTGGCCATAACAATTTACTATACTCGTTTTATTTCTTCTTGAAAACCACACGTCTAAAAAAACACCCTTTATATACCTACATATGCAGCGACTAAGCAATTATCTAACATAAGAACAAGTTCGTGCATTTTTTTAATTTATTCGACGATGTGACCGCACAAATGAGCAAGTATGTGCGATCCAGTCGTGCAATTTATTATAAGTGATCTTCTGTCTGCTACTTCTAATCCACTTAACTGTTTTGGTGTCGACTCTACTCTCAACTTTTCACGTCCTTCGCCTTCTGAACGTACAATTGCAACGGTACCATATGTCAAGCTCATTAAACTCCGAATTATACAGCATTGTCAAATGGGGTAATAGGAATCGTGTGGAGTTTAATGCTTCAAAATATTGATTTTTCAAAAAAAAAAATTTTTTTTAAATAATTAAAAATACAAAAAAAAATTAATGCAAAATTTCTTGACTACCTACACCATTTTGAATATCAATTTAAATTGTAATTGGATCACCAGTTTTCGAGAAAGTCGAAGAAAAATAAACCGGTCCTATGGGAGGCACCGTTTTAAGCCCACCATATTAAATTTTTTGTTCACCAAAATATAATGCTTACCTACAGTAGTACACTGATTTTTTTTATAAAAATTCTTGAAGCCTTTTTCGAAAAAAATAAGCTTTTACATAACGGTTTTATGACAGGTACCGTTAATTTTTGAGCTAAAAAAAATTGAAAAAAACTCCTCTGTAGAATGTCAAAATAACCTTAAGTTCAAAATTTTAAGACGATTTTTTGTCAGTAACTCAAAAATGTTTCTCTATCATCGTAATGTCATGTGTGATTGTTATCTCTTTTTTTTTTGCACGAATGCAAAACTTGTATTATAGTACCTATAATCGCAAGTAAAAATGTATTGATTTGTTTTGCACAACATCCTAAAAAATTTATTGTTACAAAATTTTTAGTGAAAAATATAGCCCGTAGTTACTTCTTTCAGTCATATAAGCAAAAAAAGGGGTCAACCTGGGAATGAGAGACAATAAGCGGGAAACTTGTATACACCTTCGTATTGGCGTTCTAAAATTTGTCTAGTGTCTCATTAATTATAAAAAAAAAAAAAAAAAAAAAAGGTTAAAGGGTCACGAAAATCGTTTTTTTGTGATTATCTCGGTTTTTATGGCTCTAACGATGTTAACATCAAGGTAAGTTGTAGAGCATAAAATTTGCAACAGATTTCGGCTTTGATATTTTTCATATGTTCGACCGTTTTAAAGATAGAGGGCGTTGAATGCACAACACTCAGCAAAACATATATACATGAAATTCAAAAGTTTTTCGGTGAATAATACCGTGTATGTATTATTTAATTGTTAAAATGTCATCAACAATTAATTATTTGTATTATTTTCACCGACGAAAAATTTATTAATAAAATACATTTTTACATTTTATTAAAACGGTTACGTTTGTGGTTTAAAGCTAAAACGATTTTGCGTGACCTTTGACCTTGAATAACTTCCGTTCCAGACACGAGATATTTGAGACTTTCCAGGCAGCTTTTAGAACGCCAACACGAAGGTGTATACAAGTTTTCAGCTGATTGTCTCTCATTCCCAGGTGAACGCTAATTTCATTGGGCTAATCGTGTTGCGTCTTGTTGGCTGACATATTTTTCTATGGGGATGAGTTTTCTGCTTATAATATTGTGTGTGGTATTATATATACATAGATACTACAATAAAAAATTGCGAAAGGCAAAATGAAATCCAGTATTTAAAGTAAATGTTACCAAAAAGAATTTTATTTTTATTTTATTAATTATAATGTAAGCAAGAAATATATTGATATTAAGTTTTGTATGTTTATTTATATAAATATAAACGTGTGTATAAAGAACTCAATTTTTTAGAAATACAAACTAGTATATTAAGAAAATTTTGAAATGTCGTCATATAGAAGAGGGGCATCTTCTGCCAGGTCTTTGTTTGCAGGGTGCCCTAGGCACTCGTTTAATTGTTCTGCTGTTAACCCTGGTGGGTCACTTACCTTGATCGTAATGTTTTCCAGTGTAAAAATGTGTCCCTTTTGTATTCCTACTGCAGTTACCAAAGATTTTCCCAATTTCGCTCGACAAATAAGTTCACAATTCAAAACTTGCCTATCAAATATCTCAACCAATGATTTTTTGACGTTTTCATCATAATTAAACTGCTTCATAATAAAATGTGCTGATTGTGGAATTTTCAATAAATTATTGTTTTCATAAGATCTTATCGTTTTGATTAAAGTAGAAAACTCAGAGGGTGTCATCGAACACATATGATCTGATCCTTTCTGAAATTTGTCTAATGTTATATGTCTTTCAACGATTTTAGCTCCTAACAAAACTGCAGCTTCTGATATATATGGTACTTGTTCGTGGCCAGAATAACCGATAACAACATCCGGGAATTTTTTTCGCAGTAATGGTATGGTAAGCAAATTAGAATCTTCAGGTTTTGTAGGGTAAGAGGATACACAGTGCAGCAGTGCAAAATTTGTCTTCCTGGCTGTGTACATAATTTTTACAATGTTGTCAATGGTTGATATAGTTTGCATGCCTGTAGAAATTATTAGTGGGCATTTGATCTTTGCTGCTTTTTCTAATAAAAAAAAATTGTTTGCATCACCGGAACCAATTTTTATAAACGGCATACTAAGGGATTGTAATTGTTCGAAGGAGACCTGCAAAATGGTTTTTTTCAAGTTATTAATTGTTTAAAAAATTATAATTTAATGAGCATTATATGTATAAGTTTGAACGAGATTTACAGGGTGTCCCGAAACTCAACGTCAAGCGGGTACCGGGGGAAAGAGGAGATTATATCCGTACTGGAAAAAATAAGAAATAAATTCATCTTGCTTGGTTAAGATTTAGGGGAAATATTAAGAAAGTGATGAAAATGAATTCCCTGGTCCGCATCGTAGGGACAAAAAGTTTCGCTGAATTATGGTTGAAAAAAATTCTGTAAGATAACTTTGAAACTTTATATTAAAAAAAATGTACCGCAATACCCTCGGCAAGTTATTTAAATATAAGAGATAGCTGTATAGTGGTTTTAATAAACCAACAAATTTATCAAAATATTTCACATCTGGCAACGAATATGCCTTTCTGGGCCTCAGGTGCAGCGCTGCAGAAACAGGCACTTAAGTGCCAAACTGGCAACTTCAAGTGATCTTGGCACCCATTGGAACTCAAAAATGCAAAAGTTGGCACTCTTCTTTTAATAAAAAGATGATATCAAACATCTATACTCTGTTCAATTTATATTTTTAGTACAGACCTTATGGAAGAGAGCTTTCAAACACACTGGTACCTGCAAGTATTTGCATCGCACTCAACTTTAGAAATTAAATATAAAAGAGAACCCTGAAGTACATTGAAATTGTTGCTGTAATATTTCATTTAACCCACGTACATTCCACCAAGACCTGTCTGCTCTCCGGCTGCGAGGAGACAGGAGACTGATTATCAATTTGCCTTTTTCTAAAAAAAGCAATACTGCAGAGTTACCATTCGCCATTAATGAAAATTATAATAGCTTTTTCTTTGGTTTTTGTTATGAAAGTTCCACAATTGAAGTTTTCTTAGAGTGAATGAGAGCATGTTTTAAGTTTAAATAAAGAAGGTGTTGTCGCTATGTTTTTTTTGCTTACATCTTTTTGTTTTTATTTTTCTTAAAAAAACGGTCAAAATAAAGATGCTGCAATATTTGTTGGCAATTTTTTTTTACTTGCGATTATAGGTACTTTCATGCAAGTTATGCATTCGTACAAAAAAATAAATTGAGATAATAATCAAACATGACATTACGAATGAGAAACGTATTTGAGTTACTGGAAAATTATGTTTGTCTGGTTTTTCGGATGTATTTTGGATTACAGCCTGAACGGCTTGGTCGATCGTCTTCAAATTTATAACATAAGATTATTTTGACATTAGACCTTATTTTTATGTTCTTTAGCTCAAATATTTACGGTACCTGTCATAACCGTTAGGTTAAAGCTTATTTTTCTCGAAAACGGCTCCGAGGATTTGTATGTAAAAAAAAAGTGTAATTTTGGAGGTGTGGTTTATATTTTGGTGAAAAAAATATAAGTTGGTGGGCTAAGAACGGTACCTCCGAAAGTGGCTATTCGATACAATAAATAAAATAAAATTGTTATTCAGGAAGATTGAGATAGCCCAAGTAATTTTACTTCAAAATATTTACGAATATTGTTGTTAAAATACCGTTATATTTAAAAACCGTTTCTACGATTTTGAATAAAAAAAATCTTGCTCCTTCAATTTGTTTAAGAAAAAAACGCGCCTATTATATTACCTCTTGGTGGTGTGAAAAAATAGATTTAATTAAATTTAATTTTTTTAAAATTAAGTTTACGACCTGTTTCTGTTTTCATAAAATTTGAATAAACAGTTGGTAACCATACTTACATTTGTATGAAAATTATACCAATTATAATGCCCAGTATGGCAACCATTTAAGAACTTTAAAATCAAAATAGCTTATTGAAATCCATAACAGTAAGAGTGAAAGGCAAATATCATATCTTCCCTGTACTGAAAATATAAATTGAACAGAGTATACGCAATGAATACAAAGGTGAACCTAATCTAGCGATAATTAAACACGTTAAACTTTCTCAAAAGTGTGCAAGCAAATCCCTAGGCCGAAACACTGAAGATCTGCGGTTTCGCCAAAAAAATATCGAACATAAACAAGCAATTGTCCAACAAATTAATCGCGCAGAACCAATGGATCAAACAAATGCAACGATCCTGCATTGAGGCTGTCTCAGACATGAAACAATCTATAAGTGGAACCTTTGGGTGGGAAGGTTTGTAGTCCCGGTCAAAATCATAAAAATCGGAGGTTAAAAGAAAAAAAAATACCCAAACCTTAAATTTTTTGTAGATGCCCTCATAAGTTTGTCGCACAGCAGTGTAGTTTCTTTATCACTATCACTATATATAATGAAATTGAAGCCCAAAACTCCTGACCGCGCATCACAGGAGAGCGAAAAAACGAAAATGTACAAATCCTTTTTTAGGAAACATATAGGGAAAACTGCAAAATGTTCGACGTTTCTTAGGTTTTTCATTAATAGCTTTTTTGCTTGCGTCTAACGTTAAAAGCCTTCATGTATATTTTGGAGAGCACAAAATTTCCTCAAAATTGGCCGTTAAAATATATGTGTACGTCAATTTCTTTACCAAGATAGCACGTTTCGAAAAAAGTTAATTTTTCAAATTTCCCTAAGAAATGCCAAACAGATTTTCTCCTCATTTTTTCTGTTATACTTGAACTATGATCAATTGTTGTTGTAATTATGATTCCTGGATAAATTTACAAACTCTTGACACCTATAAAATTGAAAAAGTGTATTTCAATGGGATAGAAATAGGCCTATTTTTCAATTCAGCACCTCATTCATTTACATACCTAACTACATCCAAATAAGGATCAGCCGCTGAGGCGTGTACGTTATCACAAACAGTAAAAAATCTAAACATCCAAGCATCCAAACTTCCAAACATATAAACATAAAAACATTCACATTTGTAATATTAATGGATATATCAGACAAGATGAGAATGCTTGTTTTATGAACTTGAAAAAAATATTCAATATCGCAAAATTATAGACAACCTAGTTTTAATAAATTAGCTTCACACTACCTATAATGTTTAGTTCTGCACTTAGTTTTTTTCTCAATTATAAAAAACCCCTGCACTAGTTAAAATCAAATTTGAAAGTTTGAGAATCTTAGGGAATTTTGTTGTTATTGGATTTAGGCAGAGTTCGCGTGTATTTTTATTTTCAAAATGGCGCCAATGCAATTGAGATTTTTTTAAAAAAATATGTTATTAAAAACAAATTCAAGTTACCTCATCCATTGCCGAGGCTGAAAAATATATTCCCACGTCCTTACAGTAGGCTGCTAAGTTTGCATATTGGTCTAGCGAAAACTCTAAGTAGGCTTTATGTTCTCCATACGTTTTGCCCCAAGAATTTTTTCCAGAATATTTTTTTTCCAGTGCACTGTCTGTAAACTTAGCCTTAAGACATGATTTTTGAAATTTTACGCTGTTACAACCGATTCTCTACAATAAATAAAACAAAAAACAAAATAAAATATTTAAATTAATGTACTTTTGATACATCCAAAGCGGGAATAATTTTCTTTGAGTTTTGTACTTGCGGTTATAATAGGTACTATAAGGCAAGTTATGAATTCGTGCAAAATAAATTCAATTATTATTATTATTTATTTATTTGTCAAAAATAACTTACAAAATAAATTTATAAATTATTTAAAAGTAAGACATCAGGGTAGCAAGACCATAGATGTCGTTTCGATACCATTAATTTGTTATAATAAAAGTTTAAGTTACAATAGTAATAGCTATAACATATGTATGTACATATTTTTCATTTGAAATTACTACATAAAAATTTAAACATAATATGTTGTTGTTTTGTGCGTGTTTTTGGCAGACTTCCTTATGTCGTTTTTCAAATTGTTCGTTGTGCGTGGCACTATTGTTCAGCTTTACAGTTGAAAGGTGTGGTAGGTTAAAAGGATTGTGTATGGGAAGAGGAGGGGTTGTGTTTACCCGTTGCGACCAACTGCCTGCATGTTTACACGGAGGAAGGAGGTATTCACAAGAGTAAAACTATGCAGAACCTTCCGTTCCGCTCACAAACGGTTGGATTTGCTGTTTTAAAAGTTGATTGCTTTTGCAGGATTCTCTGAGTACACTTCTGGCTGATGGAACTCTCAACTCATCCAGAACCATGCAGTCACGATCGAAATTAAAAGAAGGGTGTGTATAGCTATCGCAAGATGGTCTTTGTTGTGGTAAATTTAACCGCAACAAGCTTCCGACACCAATAAAAACAATCAATAAATTCCAACAGTAAACATAATGTTTTACTTTTCATTTTTCAATCATCAATTAAAGATCCAGTTGACTATCGGAGGAATAAAGTTACTCGACTCTTAAGCAATCAGATACCTACTAGCATTGATTTTTTCAATCAAAAACTAACAATCGGTTAGGTCCAGGAGGCGGCCGTAGGAACACCTACCTCATCGAGTCAATTGAAAATTTAGCCATTAATAAATGGCAAATTACAAAAAAATATACAAAACCACTGTTCGGACAGCATTTCCTTTGTCCCTTTTGTGATAAAATAGCCACTTCCAGTTTAGTGTTGACCATCTCATCGGCTCAACGAATAAATGGGGTATCAAATGCAAGCTTAAACCATCTACATTAGGAATCTGCTGGTTGGCCAAACTTGACACGAACCAAACATGCGCCTGACCGCTTTTTTCAATAATAATTTGTCTAAAAAAATATTGATATTGACTTAAGAAAATTTGAAGAAATGTACAGTAATTTTTTTTTGAAAAAAGTACTAGAATAATAATAAATTACATTATGTCGAATTCAAAAATATTCCAATCATAACGTCACTTCCTCTCGTATTTCGAGTTTGTTACTTGTTTTCCCTGTTTTAACCATCGATATTTAAATTTGTTTTTTTGAATAAAAAGTGCATTTTTAACAATCCTAAATTGTCGGTTAATAGATTTCGTCTATAGGTTCAAAGATGTTGCTGGTAACAAGACGGACACGGTGATTGATACAGAAAAAGAAGCAGCTTGGAATGAAATTTCTCTGCTATGCATCTAGTGGGGTTTCTATAAGAAGAAGAACTTAAGCACAAAGAAACACTTAACTGTTTTTTAAGATCATATTTAATTTTCATAATATTTATTATTAGCTGTTTTTTCTTTAATTATTGTTTTTTTCAAAATACTGAATAAACACATGTGTATGTAGTAAAATAAATATATTATGTATGTTTTTGTTTATTTTATAAAAGGGTTAAGGATTCAAAGAATTCTAAGAATTCTACTTTGAAAAAGTGTTAAAGTTTTTTTTTTGTTCTGGAACAAGTTCATCAGACTCTATCAATACTTCAAGATCTTCTGGTGGTTCTTCTTTATTTTTTTAGATAGCCATGTTGTGTAGTACTGCGGACGCTACTTTTGTATCTTAAGTAAGCTGTAATTTACAACGCATTCCAAAGCTTAAAACAGGGAATCTTCTTTAGAAATCTTCATCTTCCCTTTCTGAAAAATGATTTCTAAAACCTTTTTTTCTTGAAAATGGTTCAAATATACCATTTGCATTTTCTTCTTCAATGATAGAGTCATCGAAATTTTTTTAATAAATCCATTTTAATTAAAATTCAAAACAAAATACATTGACTGTTCTTTTGGCATTTTATTAATTTATTCAACAGAATAACTCCTTATTCTGTTCTAAAATGAGCAGATAACTTTATTCCATTGAAATTGATTTATTCCTAGGATCTGATCTGTATCTGACTGTTGAAAAATAGATTTTTGCTCTATCTGGAAAATATGTACTAACTGACTGCTTAGCTGGCTATTGAAAAATTAGCGCTAAATCATTTAAATTTAAACCATTAAATAATAAATGGTATTTGAATATTTCTGTTACTGATTAAATATCAGCTTACTTCATTTATTCTTTTATATCACATTATATTTTTACACTATCAGAAATTCGGCCATAGTGAGTTTAAAGCAAGATACAGTCTATGATCCGATGTTCATCATTTAGTGCATGTATTACTAGTTAGTAAAACAAATCACACAAAACAACCAATACATGCAACCAAAAAAAATCTAGCACATATTAGATAAAAAATAACAAACCAAGTACACATTTATACGAGTAGAGCACTAGTATGTAACATTGGTTTAAATTAGTATATTTTATTCATATTGAAGTCGAATAAAGTCGCATTAGTATTGGCAAGCTTACTTATTCTTCATTTAATCCATAGTTGGTTCTGTGCTGTGCAACATGCATCAATTGAAGTTGATGATTGCGCAAGTGATGAAAACCACCGTTGTAATTCAGACCAATATCACAAAGCAATTTCAGGGCGTCAATAAAGCCATTGATAAGTTGGCGAATAAAAACAAAGGTTGGATCTGCAAGAGTTTTATTCATAAGGTGGGTGGTTGTAAGGATCAACCTATGGTAGTCCATTTAAAGCATACGAATACTACGAGTTTCATAGTAGGGCGTCCAGACTGCAGACTTGTGAACCGTATTCAAGGTGAGGGCGCACATGACAATTATACAGAGAGAGTGACATAAGGATCGTTAAGTTCTTTAGCCCACCGTTTAATAAACCCAAGCATGAAATTGGCCTTTTTCACTATGGAATTATTTAATGTATTCCGTAAACTCACGATTGGCACTAAAGTAAACCTAATGCTAGATACACGCGAGGCAACCGTTGCAGCAACTCAAGCAAGTTGAAGCAACCGTTGCTTCGTGTGTAGCTGTGTTGCCCACTGATTTTTGTTTTGCTGCGACCGTTGCCTGAAATATCAAACAAATTTGATATTTTCGGTCGGTTGCTGCAACCGTTGCTTCGTGTGTATTATTGTTTACTGCATTTACTCGTTCACTTCGTCGGAAACAAGCGTATAAGAAGGTTCGTGCGGACTGGAAAAATAACAAAAAGAAAATGGCAACTTCAAACAATGAAAATTATATTAATTTTATTATTGAATATAAAAATTTGAGAGAGTTATGGGACTTCCCTGGGGTACCCCAGAGTGAGCAATAAAAGGATTCGAAAGGGAATTTTGAAATTTCACCTGATAAAATCGGTTCTTTAGGTAGGATGTGATTCAGGAAAGTTTGGAAATTGGTTAATTTAGTTAAGTATTCCAACCTATTCTCCCGTTTAAAAGACAGGAATTATTTCTTCCATAAGCAAGGAAATTTACCAGACCGAAAAGAGAGCCTAAACAAATATTCGAGAAGTTTGGCTACATATTAATACTTTTTTTTAATATTACTGGTGGAATACGTCCAAAAGATTAATCATCCTTTAGAGATGAGAGTAAGTGCAGCAATTTTTCCTGTTTCACGGAGATGTTTTTACATATAACTTGGGGACAATTATTTAAGTATTTTAAGCAAACGCATTGCATATGT
The DNA here is from genome assembly GCA_963971375.1 of Platycheirus rosarum. NCBI lineage: Eukaryota > Metazoa > Arthropoda > Insecta > Diptera > Syrphidae > Platycheirus > Platycheirus rosarum. The sequence continues at coordinate 36,402,949 of OZ020509.1, read as the reverse complement.
TGTTTGAGTTTTGTAATAATCAGTTAGCATACATGAAGTATGCCGGGTAGCCATCCGATTTTTTCTTGGTTTTAACTAAATTCCAAAAGTTCTTGGGTCGCGTTTCAGAGAGCATCCCAATTCGTTTACGTGATTTGTATACAAAATATTAGAATGAGTTTTAAATTCCTCAAGTCTAAAAAAGTGATCGAGACAAAATGTCTGGCTGTCTGTCTGTCAGTATGTATAACGAGCTGCATCCTAAACGGCTTAAGCGATTACCTTCAAACTTGGTGTGTGTGATTATTTTGGCATTCCCCAAAATTGAAATTTTATTTTTAGCCCTAAAAATAACGGTACCTGCCATATGACCGTTTAGGAAAAGCTTATTTTTTTCGAAAACGGCTCCAACGATTTTGATGAAATTTTTTGAGAATTTTTTTGTTGGTATTGGCTATCATTTAATAGGAACCAAATTTACGGGAAAAGTCTATTAAAGGTACCTTACACATAACCTTTTTTTTAATTTTCGGCTTTCTCGGTAACGGCTCTTTGGATTTCTGTCAAATTTTATATTTGAGAAGATATAAGTAGTCAAATTAATTCTGCATATCATAATTTTTAATAACTTCTTTTTTTAAATAAAATTAATTTTTTATTTTTTTTTTTTGAAAAACCAATATTTTCAAAACTAATTAAAAAAAACTAATTTAAATTGTATAATCACATGTATATTAATAAATTCTAAAAAACTGCATACCAAAATTTCATAAACTTTTTTCTTTGTTACTTAAGTGTGGTGGCGTACTTCATTTTTACTAAAAACCGTTAAGTATTGTGGTTTTGATACTTTTAATAAGTTCAAACTGTGTTATTTTCAACGTAAATATTACTTGTTTCTGTCAAAGATCTTGCTTTCCAATGTAAATAGGCACATAAGAGCAAGTACGTGCGACCCAGTCGGGCCCATTTTTTTTTTGTAAAGCTTCGTTTTAACACATTTTTATAATCAGTCTTTAGTTTTCTTTTGAGGTACTCGTTCTTCTTATCTTAATAGTTATTGAGAAAATTAATTAATTTTAAATTATTAACATTTAACTGTTATAAATAAATTAAAATTAAAATAACATTGTTTATCTAAAAATAAAAGTTGTGTTTTCCTACGTTTAAATAAAACGCATATAACTATGTGCATATATATTAAAACATAATGTACATAATATGTATATTCGAACACGAAGTCTTTTTTAATCGACAAAATTACCTTAGCTTCATTTATTAACTGTTTGGCCAATTCTAAATTTCCTTGATGGTTTTGACCGATTTCCGCAATTATGAAAACAGGATCATCTGCTGATCCAATAGATTGATTTTCAATTTGGAAAGAAGTCATTTTATTCTAATTTTTTCAATATCAAAAACAGTAATATCCGTTTTTATAAGGCAGATAAGAAAATAATGACCAAGAAAGTATCAGCCGTTTTTTGTCATAATTTTTTTTATTAATTTATTTAATTTTATGAAAACCAAACGAAATACTTTTTCTTAAAGCGGAACAACGAAATACACGTCTACGCATTACCCAATTAAGATATGCACTACTCTCTTTGAAACAGATTTTTATTAACTTGAAAAAATAAAACGTATATATGTATACCTACAATAAGAGTTCTTAATTGAAATATGTACATATGTAATACTCCTATGTATGTACTTTTCCTTACGTAAGCATTACCGTTATTTGATAGTAAAGTTGTATGGAATTACAATATATCAATTGACAGCCGAGCTTCTATTTGTTTTTTTATTATGGTACATATTGATTTCAGAAAATACATTCAAAGACAATAATTTAAAATCTGTTCTTAGAAAAATATTACTAAATCAATGAAATAAAATAACTTTTTTTATATTACAAAAACAAACAAATCATAAATTGGACATCTGAATCGAAAGACCTGATTTGTGAGCATTTACCAAGTGGATTTAAATTTGAAGTTAATGTTTATGAACATAGTACAACAGTACAAAAGTAAACGAAAGATGCAAATTGAAATAAATCAATTGCACTTAATAGAAACTTTCAGAAGGCCCTTGAAGAGACAAACCTTGTACGCCGACTTTGGAAAACGATACCGTTCGACCTATCGTAATAAGACATACATATACATAATGTATGTATAACCGTGGAATAATGTGGTATTGCAGATCCGCTCGATGGAGATTTCTCTACCAAACGTGATTTATATACTTATATATGTAAGCAGATTAAATTACTTGAAAAGACAACATATGAAATTAGTTGTAATATGTATCCAATTAATGGTATTTTGGCTTTGAAACCCCTGAAACCTTTTCTTAATTTTTGATTTTGTTTTCGTTTTATTTCAATATTTCCATGACTTGTTTCTTAAAAAATGTTCAAAACCGATCTACAGAAGTCATGTGTAAGTGATATAGAAGCTAAAACCAGATAAACCATGTATGTCGTTTTAAAGGTTATGAACAGATCTTTGAAACGCCTGGAGAAGATATTTTTTTTTTCAATTAATTTTTTTGAATAATTCGGCCTTGAAAATTTTTATTTTTTTATTATTTTCTAATGTTTTTTTCAACTTTAAATACATTACAAATACCACATAACTTTTGTAATATGTAAGATTTTCTTCAACGATTTCAGAAACAAATGTTTTAAAAAGTCACACGTTTTTAAAATATAGTACATTTTATAAACCTCTATTCTTTGTAATAACGTTTTTCTAAGATCATATCCATTTTTTAGTTCACAAACTCACCAAAAGATGGATTAATTTCGATTTAGAACAACAAAAAACCAATAGATACCTCTTTCAAATGAAGAAAACTGAAGGCATTTGTAAGTTGTAGAGACAGGTATGCCGCTTGGTGAGGGAAACAAGCACAACAAGTGTATGTGTAGGTGGTGTGTCCTCTTCTGATGCCCAATGAGCGTTTTCAATTTCCTGTTTTTCTGAGAAAGGAAGAAAGTGGGTATTATTTACATGGCCGGTTTTAGGTGACTAGAAAAGAAGATGAAGGGTTAGATGGTTTGGTTAATTATGCCGGCCGGTTGAAAGATGGACACCAGTCTATGTCTATATGAAGGCTGTAGACCCAAATTTGATGCCCAATGAGAGTTTTAAATTTCCGATTCTTTGGAAAGGAATGAAAGAGGTATTTTTTGCACGACCGGTTTTATGGATAAAAAAAGAAGTACTACCTCCAGCACAGGACCTGCACTGCAGGTCTAAGTGCATATTTGTGGATGCAATGTGTATGCTATTTTTTTGTACACAAAGAGCGTTTTACAATTCCTGTTCTTATGAGAAGAGGAAGTCTTGGGTATTGTTTTCATAACCGGTTGTAGGATTGTAGAAAAAAGAGATGCACTACCACAGAATTTGAATATTAGCTGATGACAAGAAATATTTTTTTGGTTTTGCGTGTATGTCCCTATATATGTACATACACATTATTGTATGATATATAAGCTAAGCAAATATCAAGTTTGACTCATAAATACGTTTTCTACACTGAAAAATGTTTGCTTCGCAATTTTAAAACTTATTTTGGTATATACTATGTTATATATATACTATGCTGTAGCAAAGGCAAATGATGGCGGACCGATCGATTCTCCGGCAGTTTCCGGTATTTTGTTATTCATTTACTATAGGTATTAAATTATTTTTGGAATACTTTTACGACCTATTGGACCGTTTAATTAATAAATATTAGCTAATAAGAAAAATAATAAAAAATAACACCGTGACACCAATTTATCACAATGAGTTCGAAAATCACATAAAGCAAGATTTTAAATTGATAAAATAAGAAGTCTCCGTGAAAACTGAAATAATAAGTTTTTGTATCACTTAATAGCTTCCTCCATAAGTAGAAGGATAAACGGATACATAAGTATGTGTTTTGCTTTGCTTATGAATACGCATAAGAACACAAACATCCAAATAACCAGTTTTGCTATGGACTTGTATTTTGTTAGATGACTCATGCTTTGTCCTCTATGAATGAAAGAAAATACTACACAAAATACCCAGCCCCTTCATAGCTTAGCAACTCTTACTCTCTTCCCACCGCTTTAAACGAAACAAGAGATGCATATGACACCATGGAAATGCGTAGGTAGTTTTTTCGAAGTTTGATGATGACCAAATTTTTTTTGCCTGGTTTTGAAATTGCTGGTCTTCGAATTTGAGTTCGACTTTTTGTACGGAGGGCTCTTAATAGGCGTTTTTCTTTATTCACTCAGAAAAAGTATCTGAACAGAGTCTGAACATTCTATATAGTTCTTGGCTGTCACAAATCGACACTTCTCATATGGCTTACTCACAGGCGACAATATTATGCATATAATACTATTGTCTCTTTAGTTTTGGCATCTTTTTTCGAAGAGTGGTGTAGGTAATGTGCATGGTATAGAGTGAAATAGGCTACAACTCTAAAGTGACGTTAATTTCGTTCAGTATTTTCTCAGAATGCTCAGTCAATTTATTCTGAGCGCATATAGCCTTCTCAGAGCACGCTCTGATCATTCTCTGAACGAAAAAAGAAATACAATTTTAAAGATCTGAAGGTTCTGAGCAAAAAAAGAAACACAACTTCTTTTTTGACAAATCAGACTCTGCTCTGAACGAAAAAAGAAAAACGCCTAATAGCTAAAACATATACAAGCTTTAGAACCGACTTCGTCCCGTTACGTATATAAAGCTTTAAATCGCGCATGAAACACAGAAATACATGGTATGCTAAGTCGACGCACACAAATGGCCATTTTGATATTTTATGACGTCACATTCTTCTCTTATTTATTAAGTGAAGATTATTTTTTTAAATTGAAGGTTTAAACGATTTTTTTACGATTAAAGGAACAATAAACTTAAAAAACAATAACAAAATCGGAAATAAGTACATTTATTTAGACTTTCTAAAAACAAAAATCAGAAGAATGTGACGTCACACGCATAATCAGCCAAAGTGAGCATACCTTGTATTTCTGTGTATCATGTAGAGCGCGGTTCTGTCATCGTGAATGTGAAAAATATTAAGAACCTACTGTAAAAATAAAAAAAATCAATAAGTGTTCATTGAGTAAAATGTCAGAAAAACAGAAAAAGTTCAGTCAGTTCGAACTGTTTTGTATATCACTCGCTTTGTTACGTTATCCTTACGTACGTCACACTAAGCGTTTGTAGAAAAAGCAGTATTGTGATAAACTTTAAACATTTCCTTATATTTAAACTTTTTCAAAATGTCAAAGTCGGTTGTTAAGCGTGGTTGTGTTTCTGCTTTGAGTCTTTTTGAGTTAAAGTGGTTTAATTGATATAATTATAAATTTACCTAAAAATAGCCGTGTTTTATTGCTAAGTGTATATCTAGCGCAGTAAGATTTTATACGGCAAACAACAACAAATAATAAGTGTCGATAATTAAGTTAGGGAAATTGGAGAATATAAGTTAAGATTAATCTGGGAAAGAAATGTCAACTAACTGGAATGTAGAAAAAATATATACTTGAAGGTTGGCAAGATTTTATTATTTAAGGATATGATCGTTGAGTATCATCATACAAGATTACAAGAGAGCGCCTTCCCGCATTTTGACGTCATCAGTGACCAAAATTGACTAAATTAAATACAATTTTTGGAAAGGATCCAGTGTTAGTTGACTTAAAATCAATCAGATAAGACATTAGACAAAACCTGCATCAACTGAAACTTAAATTACTACAGTTTATTTTATAAAACCGAATTTATTTGTCATCAAGGGTCACTGATGACGTCATGGTTGGATATTCTATCCGGATGTCTCTGTCCAAGAACTGAGTTGAATTTGGAACACACCCTTATAAATTTATGGTCAAAACAGATGTGTAGATAATTTCGTGCAGGAAAAAAATTACAAAGGGACATGTCAAAATTCTGCAGGGTTGCATAATCTGCACGATTTCTCTATTTCTAAATTTCATGCCTATTTTCATTATTGCCCCAACAACAAAGGAAAAAATGTAAAAAAGAGGTATCTGGAATTACTGATATATTCCACGCTTGTTAATCAGCGTTACCGCTGTGACAGTTTTGCCATCACTTTTAAGAAAATGCTTCATCATAGTTTGTATGGTAATATTATGTTTTTCGTTCACTTACATTAATACGATGCTTAAAAAATCAAATTTTTGTTGGAATTTTTATTCTCTTAATTCAATATTCACCCAAATTTGATTTTGTTTACATTATTTTTAAGTGCCATTTTTTTCTTCAATATAACAATTTTTTGCAACTTTTTTAATAATGTCCAGTGGTAACGCTACATTTTGGCATTAATACAGGAATACATAAATGTCACAAAATATGCATATCTGTTTTAGATGCGGTTGTTTTTATTTTATGGGGGATATCAATCAATTTAAGAGGTTTAATGGCGACGGGGAATTCACGACACAAAACAGCAGAAGAACACTCACAACTAACAGATCGCGTGCGTTGCCGATGGAAGACAGATCGGAGCGTAATACGAGTCTCGCTCGGAATGCACATCAGCTCACCTTTGAGCATATAAAGGTATGTATATATGTACATAGTACAATCATACCTACACACGTTGTGTTAAGAAATACAATCCACTCAAAACGTCACTTAAAAAAATCCTTTTTATTCATAATACAATTTTTTCTATTCCAATCACCATCAAGGATCTATCCTAAACAAAAATCATTATAAAAACTAAAGTTGTCAGTTGTGTGACTGTGTCTGGTGTCTGCGACCTCTGACGACTCATGGTCAGACTCACCTCTCAACACCAGTACCTATCTGCTTTTTCTACATAAACAAATGTATACAGTACATTCATACACAACTGTTTTTTTCCGCCTGACTTTGTTTAGCTTTTTATTTGGCTAATTATAGTGCTGCTGCTTCTTGGGTATTGCGTTTATGCGTACTGCTATTGCGTAACTCTGAAGTGTATATAGGCTCTGAGTTTGAGAGAAAAATAGAGCACACAGGAAAATAGAGTAATTTCCTTTTTACAAGAGAATTTTCTTCATTTAATAACTTCAAATGCATTTACATGAGTTCTGAGTTTGCTTCTAAAGGGAACCTGCCCTTCAGAATAAAAATAATAACAACAAAAACATCAACAATAATGAAAATAACCATAGTAATTATAATAATGTAAAAATAGTAAAAAAAATAATAAGAATAAAGAAAATATAATGAAAACACGATTAAAATAAAATACAATATTTTTACAAGAATATTTTAATTTAAATTTACACTTTTTGTTTGCTTGCTATTTGAACTCACGACCATATACTTACCTGGCTACGATTTAATTTTAAATTTAAATTTAGCACCAAAACTTGAGTAAGACTCCCACCTCTGAACAGGTGCTAAAATATAGATTCTTACACAAATTTGTAATAGCGTAGACGGCGAGGTTTTCTCTTGCCATTTCAATTTTTAAACATACAAAACCAATATGTATCGAAACCTTCTGTCTCCTTCCTTTCAAACTTGCCAATGCTCGAGCAGTGCGTTTAAACACTATACGGACAACACACAGATCCCTCGTTGGTCTCCCTTTGCTTCTAACTCCCTTTGCATAAATACCATTAGCAAGTAATAATTTCAGCCTATTCTAATAAAACTGAACGATATTATACGACATTTTCATTTCATTGATCCACACTCCTCAGAAGGCAAAGGTTGTTTCTTCTTATTGCTGCAGATAAATTTAAGTCCGCCAAATTCTCCTACAATTTGATTTGAAAAAATTTCAACTTCATATACATAGTTCTTCATGAATCCAGTATCGTAAAAATCCAAAGAAGTTAAACTTGGTGATATTCGTGGCATTCAGTGGGACCTCCCCTTCATATCCATCGTTTGTTGAAATGATTATTCACCCAGTTTCTCTTTCTCCCAGCCAGGCTAGTGTGATGGAGCTCCATCTTTTAGGTATATTAAACTGTGTTAATATTAAAGTGTTCTTAGGAATTGCAGATAGGATTCTCCATTTAAAACCGTATTCAAAAAACCTAGTTCAATTACCGTTCGTCCAACAATGCCAACCAAACACTGCAGCTAAATCTGTGCTGCGATTTATTTTGTTTATTTAACATTTTTATTGCGGTGATTCCAGTAATGCAAGTAGTGGAAATTGGTAACCCCTTCTCTGGTAAACTGCGCTTCATCTGTCCAGTCTCTTTTAAAGAAGTTGTGTCCTGTTCCTTCCCTCAGCAATAGCGTTCTACAGAACTCAGTCTTCAATATCTAATCATTTGATGTCAACTTTTGCAATCCAAACTATATTCTTCTTTGAGTCTCCAGCACATATTCCCAAAGATGATAGTGAAGACTTGCAAAAAGCGAATAGTGGGACATCTCCTATTGGGAAACTTTTCAGCGTACAAGCTTTGTGCTCCCTGGGATGGCAAGTTATGCCATCGTTTTGTGTTGACGATTTGATACACAATTTAGAAATGAGATTTAAACAGAATGACTTTTCATATTTATTTGTGCTTAGACACATTTTATTTATTTTTATAGATAATTAGTACAAATCCTTTTGATTTGGGCAACAGGCAGGCATGCAGCGCAGGTGAATTTTCTTTAAATTGAACATTTGCCCCAATAAAAAAGATGAAATCTAGTTAATCCAGATTATGTTATTTTATTATTTGCTAAAAACCGTTTGGTATGCAGTTAACAATAGGAGCAATAGGAGCGGTTCAAGGCATGAACGTATTATATATGGACTACTAGTTGCCTACCTCAAGTTGGTTCCATTTTAGTTTAAGTTATTTTCGGCGACACTAGCCCTCCTGAGTACACTAGCGGGAAAAAAATTAAACCTCAATTTTGATATTTCATCCATCAGTAATCCCATATTTTGGCAGCAGGTTTCCCCACATTCGCTTGTTAAAATATTATTTTTTCTCCCCGTGTTGTCTAGAATATCACACAATTAATTAATAAAACATTCCTTTTTCCTTCCAGTGCTTTTAACTTGTCTAAGCACAAACCAATAAAAAAAGGAAGTTGTCCACGATCTAAAAAAAACAAGAGGCAAAATACCAAAGATGTCGCACACTTCTGTAGATAGAGTTCACAAGTGTCAGTTATTTTTTAGCGGTAAATGCCACTTTTTGAATTTTTAAAAACAGATGTCGCGAGCTTCTATGTCAACGTTTTAAGTAGTTATTTTTTTCCTGAAGTAGGTTCAGGAGAGCTAGCATCGCGTTCTCAATTTTGGCGACTTTTTTTGACAATTTTTATATAAAGATGACATTAGACTAGCAGTCCATATATAATACGTCCATGGTTTAAGGACCCACCCATAATCTTTGTATACATATACACTGCCTATAATACTCTCATGGATGTCATTTTGCCTCTGGCCATCCTGGTTGATCCATAACTAACTTTAAATAGTGGAGAAGAGAATATATACCGATATTTTACCAGTATATAATACACTGTTGTTGTTTCGCCACTCATTGCGATTTGATTCGCAATTAAAAAATGATGCTTCATGATAGTACTAACTATAAGCATTGTATATACAAAGCCATTATTGAAGAATTGCAACGTACGTTGCCGTACGAAACAGTGCGAATACAAGTGATTTGTAAAAACAACAACAAAAAAATTCGTTTTTGACAATAGCTTCCTATTTCTTTCACGTATTATTAGTTGGGCCTTAAGGCTGTGAATGAGCGAGTTTTTTTGAGAAAATCGAAAATTACCAAAACTTCTTTTCAACTTTCTACTTATCCTAGTTGGTATACTTTTAACATTTCAGTTGCTTCATATAAATAGGTATGTAAGACACAAACATACATATTAAGAAATTATATATATTTGCTGCAGTCGAGCGGTAGTGCCTAGGTTATGTGAATTTTTCATAATGTATTACATTTTAATATTTGAAGATTGCAAGCTTGGAACTTTGGGCTACTTATGTATATGTATTTATTGGACATTAGATAAATAGAATAAATTTGAATTTTTTAAATACAGATTCTGTGAATGCAAAAGAAACTGCATGCACCCAACCTCGCACCTACCTCAAATCCTATAGTGTGCCAAGCAGGGGGGTTGCAGGGGGGCAGCATGCCCCCATACATACTTTACTCTTTATATATTGTAATGTTGGAAGCTAGCACTGATTTATTTATGTAAGCAAGTAAAAAATAACAAAAATAAATTGCACTACTGGGACGCACGAACTTGTTCTTATATTAGATAATTGCTTAGTGGCTGCATATGTATGTATATAAAGGGTGTTTTTTAGACGTGTGGTTTTCAAGAAGAAATAAAACGCATATAGTTTAATGTTATGGCCAAGAATTTAGCTTGATTATAAAGATATGTATGTATGTTTTAAAAATGATTTCGGAGAAGTGGCCGCCTCGGCTGGCTCGAATAAATTCCAGCCGAGGCCCAATTTTGTGAAAATCGGGATCTGTGGCCATCTCGTTTTGGGCCCATTCACCGAACGTGTGACGCGCTTGATAGTCGTTCGGCTTCAATTCTTGCACGAGTTGGATTTTGTAAGCCTGCAAAGCAAGATCCTTCCGCAAAATCCTCCATAAAGTGGATGGACACATCTCCAATTGTTGCCCGCGATGGCACATGGACTCATTCGGGTCTTCTTCAAAACTCTGTTCCACCGAAACGAACCATTAATTTGGTAATAAATTCGCACAATTTGCAAACTTGTTCGTTAGTAAGTCTATTCATTATGAAAACTGAGCATAAATCAAGTGACAGCTGTCAAAAAGACCAACTCCGAAAGAAGTATTGCCAGATTGAAAACCACACGTCTATTAAAATAAAAAAAATAATTTTTATTTATAAAATTCGTTCATTTTTTTAATTAGCTTAAAAGTTTTTTTTCTGAAAAATTAAGTATGCAAATTTTAAAACTAAATGTCTATCGAGGAGAAAAAAATATTGAAAATCGTTCGACCAGTTTTTTTCAAAAAAAAAACACTTTAAGAAAACTGTTCGAAAAAATATTTTAAATTTTTTTCTAGTATGTCAATATAAGGAAATCTGTAGTTTTCATCTGGGAAAATTATTTTAAAAAAAATCTATAAACCCATTTTCAACATATTTCGAAAACCAAATTTTTTTAGAAAGTTTTAAAAAATCAAAAAAAAAAGTTTTTGAAAATTTTGAAATGCAATTGAATTATAAATGACTTCCTGTGTGCAAAATTTTATTGAAATCGGGATAATAGTTTACGATAAAACCGCATTTGAAAAAAACCGGTTACATGAGAGGTACCGTTATAGAGCAAATTTCAAAAAAATGGTTCTAACTTAAATATGTATTGTTGTAAAAAAATGGCACCCTGAAAGTTTTATCAAAATCGTTAGAGCCGTTTTTGATAAAATCAAACTTTTTGTTAAAAATTGTATGGCAGGTACCGTTATTTTTCGACCTAGAGCAAAAACACCTCCCGAGATACTACCTAATAAATACTAAATATCAAGTTTGAAGCAAATCGGCCCATCCGTTTAGGTGGTAGGGGCGCGAACAGATAGACAGACGGACGGAATTTCCGGCCCCCTTTTTTTCAACTTCTCTATAATCGTAATGTCATGTTTGATTGTTAGAAAAAATCTAATTTTTGCACGAATCCATAACTTGCATTTTAGTACTTAAATCTCAAATAAAAATTATAGAAAAGCAGTTTTAGTTATTTTCAATTTTTTCAAAAACTAGAAGACATAGAACCATGCGGTTTTTTGTGTTCGATTAAGAACTGATAGTTACATGGAACACATGGAAGTTAATTTACAATTTCATTTGACAATTTTGAAATTTTTTATCAAAATTTGGACTTTAAATGCGAATTTCTCAAAAACCATTAACATAAGTAAATTTAAATGCAGGATTATAGAACAAACTTCTGGCTTTCAAATGCAGTATAGCACTTTATTGTAAGTGTTGCCGTTGTTTTTTAATATTTTTTTTCAATATAAACCATTGTTTCTAAAAGTGCCCCTATCTCCTAAAAGGGGGAGATAGACCCCCCTCCCATAGTAAAAAGTGCTTGTTTTTGACCCCTCTACAGAAACCCGTCATCAAATCTTGTCGGCCAAGAAGTTGTGTGAATAAATGTAGTACGTTTTGAAAAAAAAAATAAGTTTTATCATGCACAGTATATTTTTCAATAAAGAGGGGTGTAGCGTCAAACGTAAGCAATGTAAATACACGTATAGGATTCTTATTTTCTTATTGATGCTTTCTGGAAAGTAAATGTCAGATTTTCGTGCGATGTAATGGCTAAAACACAGTCACGCTTCAGGTTTGGCTTCGTCACATTACATTTCACACGTTTTGTGATCGCTTTATGTTACATTTTCAAAATTTCGGTTGTTGTTTTTGCTTTTTTTTTGTCAAAGCATGCACAAGTTCAACCAGTTTCTACTTCAGCTTTGAGTTTGTCTCGTTACCTTATCTTGTACACGAACCAAACGTAACGTCAAAGCCAAAGCGACATTGTGATAAGATGTATTGATTTCCTATGGTTGAACTTGTAAACGTCAGGCGAAACCGAAGCTAAAGCGTCATGGTGTTTTAGCCATAAAGCGCGGAACAGATTGAACCAGCAACAGCACCAGCCCCGTCAACAGCGAACAGCAGGCTGACCAGCAAAAAAATTCAAACGCATTGCCACCAGCACCACCATCGTCTTCTTAGAACACTAACACTCAGTTTTTTTTTGCAGTATTGTACCCCTTAATATCCTTGTGTAAAGTTGGTAGCAATGGAACAGCAACAGAAAATTTAGGACTTTGGTCTAACGACGCTGTTGACGTTGCTGTTGCTTGTCTATTCTAGCTTGAGCAATTGAAAGAGATAGGTTCTAAGATAATGGCGGCGGCTGTTGCTGGTTCAATCAGTTTCGCGCATAAGACTGAAAGCGTACATTCCGTACGGAAACCAAAGTGGACGAAAACTTGACGAATTGTTGTGTCTTTAGAAACAAACTATTCACTAACACTAAGGACAAAATAGATAAAATGGAAAAAGCATGGACGTATTATATATGGACTGTCAGCTTCATATAACAACTGTTAAAAAAAAATTCGCCAAAATTGAGAATGCGATGCTAGCTCTCCTGAACCCACTTCAGGAAAAAAATAGCTACTTAAAATGTTGACATAGAAGCTCGCGACATCTGTTTTTAAAAATTCAAAGTCGCATTTACCGGTAAATGGCACTTTTGAATTCCATCCATAGAAGTGTGCGATATCTTTGGTATTTTGCCTCGTTTTTTTAGATCGTGGACAACTTCCTTTTTTTATTGGTTTGTGCCTAAGACAAGCTTAATGCACTGGAAGGAAAATAGGGTTTTTTTTAAATCTCGTAAAAAAGGGTATTAGTTTATGTTCAAATATTGCTGATTTTATTAAGATTTTAAAAGAAACTAAAGAATTATGATCAAATAAAACACTACTGAAGTAGTAGATGAAGTGTTTTGATATTTTGTCCTATCATTCTTATTCTTTAAACTACATACGTCTAAGTTCGAGAAGCGTTCTAAAAGGCAGTCTTTTAAGACCAATGTTCTTTTTTTTTATTTCTTTCTTCTAACTATTAGTTCATTAACAATGATAAAAGACAAAGTTAATAAAAATCCTGACAAAATGGTCAGAGGTTGAGACCAAAAAAAATATTTGTTTAAAAAACATTCCGAAATGTTTCCCCTTTGCTTAAATATAATTTAAAAAACTGTTGAATGCTGCCCTTAGATTTGGATGTCGAACACAGCCAAAAGTGTCCCAATTTATATAAATTTCATTTGTCATTTGTTTTCGATGTTTTTCTTTAATTGGATTTGTAGTATTGTATAAAATTGCAGTCATGAAGGTTATATGTCATTTGTTTTCGATGTTTTTCTTTAATTGGATTTGTAGTATTGTATAAAATTGCAGTCATGAAGGTTATGTGGACGGTAATAAAATAAAGAACTTCACTTGTAGTTTATACTGAAGGTTTGCGGTTGTTGTTTTTTAGTTGAGTTTTAAGATAAATTACAGAGTGCGTTAAAGATTGTTTTTTAAAGCTAAAATAGAGCTAAACATTTTGGTCCTTCGGTGCCTATTAAAAAGTGAACCATAAACCCATAAATTTTATTTATAAAATCAAACCTTATAAATAATAAGATTGTGTGCCGACATTTTGTCGTTTCTTTTTATGTGAAAATAGTAGATTTATTAAAAATTAAACATTTTTAAATAATAAATAAACAATATTGTTAAAGACAGTATTAAACGAATATAAAAACAATTTATTTCAACATTAAATATTAAAAATAACAAATATTGAAAGTTAAAAAAAAAAAACAAAATCCTTCGAGACGTCTGTTGGCGTAGAACACAGCAAGGCTGCAGCAGGTCGTATCCAGTACACTTAAAAAAAAAATCACAGTGAGTACAATTACTTACTTATATTTATTTTGTTTAAATACATATTAAAAATAATACAATAAGATGAGTTCAGCAAAGTTTTTTAAAAATACTTGCAAACAAATGTCAAAAGATTTTAAGAATTTAAAGAAAACTGTAAGTTCCAGTCGGCGGACGAAAAATTATGTTTCAACAAGACTTGATTTACTCGAAAGCCATTTGTTGAACTTCGAAAAGCGTTATGAAGATATTCTCTGCGATGAGGATCTGAAGGAAGACACTCTTTCAACACTTGAAGTGTTTAAAAACGAAACAAAAGAGATTAACACTCAATATAAATCTCAACTTCTAGATGAGTTGGACAAATTTTCAGTCACTCAAGCAAGTGAAAAAGCAGCTTCAAATGTAAATCCAGTTTCAAATGAAAAAGCATCTTCGGAGCAGAGCGGACAACAACACGATGTCCGACTTCCAAAAATTTTGGATTTTGAATTTTCGTCCATTCCACGACCAATTTTTTTTCACTCGTGCACAACAATACAACACTATTGAACATAGAAAAATTGCATTATTTAAAGTCGTGTTGTAAAGAAAGCGCAAGCATTTTGCTGGACGACGCAAGTTATGAGAAAGCATGGGAGCTTTTAAAATCACGATATGGCTAAGCGAATTTTAGTCAACCACGAGCTTAAGTTGTCTTACGAGTTACCTGTCGTTCACGAAGAGTGCCAAATTTTACATGCCCTGAAAAATTTAGACTTGCCAGTCCAGCATTGGGATGCAATCATAATTTTCTTATTATTGAAAAAATTACCATCGACAATTCAGTCATTATGAGAAAACCATCAAGGAACAAAAAAGGAAATTCCCAGTTTTACTGAATTTTCCGAGTTTTTGGAAACAAAATTCCGAACATTGAAGATTGTGGACCAACAGCAAAACGTTAGCATAAACACATCGACAAAAGGCAGCAAAGGAATGTTTTTTCACGTAAGCAACGATTCCACGGAAAACTTTACATGCAAAGTATGCCATAAATATATGCAGTAAATTTTTAAAATTGGATGTCCAAGCAAGACAACGTGTAGTAAAGCAATTTGGAAATTGTTTCAACTGCTTAGCTTACAGCCATCGTACGAATTCCTGCCCAAGCAATAATGTCTGCCATGTTTGCCAAAGACCACACAACTCATTGCTTCATTTTGGTAATAGTCATAACAAAAATTTTTTACAATTCACAATCACAATCATTTTCTCATTCGAACCCATTACAACACAACACAAACACACAATCGTTTTCTCACTTTAACCAATATCCATCAAATTCAAATAACGCTAACCCATTTTCTCATAATCAAACTTCAACGCACTCACGCAATCATATACACTCCAATACTAACCAAAACTCATTTACTCACCCTAATCAAAATTCACAAAACCGTTTTCAAACTCAATCACATCATATAGCCACACAAGTAAACCCAAACGCACCGTCTTTCCACCCTTCTGAAGAACAAAGACTTAATTCTGCAGCTAACTGTTTCTACGCAAACCACCATACTAATGCGCAAATTTTATTAGCAACAGCGATCGTCAAGGTTAAATCAGCTAATGGTGAATTTATCAACATGCGAGCCTTGGTTGATCCTGGATCTCAAGCAACATTCATCACAGAGTCAGCTGCTCAAATTTTAAATTTGAAGAAACATCGCACGTTCTTTGATGTTTCAGGTTTAGGGCAAGTTAAAAGTGGATCTTGTCAAAATTATGTAGATCTGAATCTTGGCTCAAAATATTTGGACATCGTAGTTACACGGGGATTCGTTTTCAAAACGCTCACAGGATTGTTGCCATGTCGTGAAATTTTTCCAACTCAATGGAAACACATACAAGGTCTAAAATTGGCAGACCCTACGTTTCATCGACCCGCTTGTATCGACTTGTTGTTGGGTAACGATGTATTCTGCGAGGTAGTTTTACCAGAAGTCATCAGAGGAGAACACAGTTTGGTTGGTTGATATTAGGTAGAGTTCCCTTTGAAACATCACCTACAGTACAGGTCTACACCCAACTTTTCGACATCGACACACAACTGAGGAAATTTTGGGAAATTGAAGAGTCCCCCTTCGAAAAAGTACAAAGCGAAGATGTTGCTTGCGAGCAGCATTTTTTGCGAACTATCAAACGATTGTAAGGAGGGCGCTTTGAAGTTGCACTTCAGCTCTTGCATCTACACAACAAAACGCACTCAGAATGTTTTACAAACAGGAAGGAAAGTTAATTAACAACACTACACTACACAGAGACTATAATGCATGTTTATCGGAGAACCTTCAACTCGACCATATGGAAGAAGTTAACTTCAACGAGGATGCAACAATCAGGTCGCCATTCCATTATGTTCTGCCTCATCACGCAGTCTTCAAGGAGTCCAACACAACTACTAAATTGCGAGTTGTCTTCAACGCTGCTTTGAAGACTTCGGACGGAAGTTCCTTAAACGACCATTTGCTGACTGGACCTAAAACACAAACAGATATTATATCGATAGTCTTAAGGTGGAGAATAAACAAAATCACCTTCACAGCAGACATCGAAAAGATGTATCGGCAGATTCAGATAGATACAAAAGATGCTTACTATCAACTTTTATTTTGGCGGGAGGATCCAACAACACCAGTCAAACTTTTTAAGGTGAAAGTTTTGATGTTTGGTACCGCTCCTGCTCCATATTTGGCCAATCGCACTCTCAAAAAGCTCGCAAGTGATGAAGAACAAAATTATCCATTAGCAGCTAAGATGATTCGGGAAGAAATGTATATCGACGACCTGGTATCTGGAGCAGACTCACTCGACGAAGCTAAGGAAAAATTTAAAGAAATTTCCACATTATTACGGTCAGCTCGTTTTCATCTAAGGAAATGGATGAGTAATAATCAAGATTTTCTGAACATCATCCCAGAAGAAGATCGGGAGACCAGTTTTTCACTTACCCTAGGAACTTCAGATCACACCAAAACACTAGGAATCAGCTGGTATCCTTTTGCAGATTCTTTTTCGTTCAGAAAATTGCTGTCGAAGAAGTGATTTCAAAACGCACAATTCCTTCCACAATTGCACGTTTATACGATCCTCTAGGATGGATTTCGCCATGCGTCATCAAAGCGAAAATCATAATGCAACAATTATGGCTAAGAGGATCGTCCTGGGTCGAAACCATTCCGGTGGAATTACACCAAGAATGGGTTTCTCTGATGGAAGAGTTGTCCATGTTGGAAAAAATCCGAATCCCAAGAATGGATTCGCACCCACCAGCGATGCTAGCATGCAATGCTCTTTGGTGGGAGGGACCACACTTTCTTCGAGAAAAATGGAATTTCTCTATTCCAACACAACCCACACAATTAGAGACTGAGGAAGAAAAAAGAGAAATCAAAACACACCTCGCTCTCGACAACAGTAACCAAATTTTAAAACTGATTTACAAACATTCGAACCTTGTTAAACTTCTGCGAGTACTAGCTCATATAAGCAGATTCGTTTTTAACATTCACAAAAAAGCACAGTTCTTAAGAAGAAAATCCGTTCTAACACCCATGGAAATTAGGACTTCTTTGTATGTTGTTGTACAAATTTTACAACAAGAAATGTTTCCTGATATTTTAAAGGAATGACACAAAACAAAATCATGCAAACAATATAAATCTCTCAACCTCATGAGGGATTGGAGTAATATAAGAATAGGAGGTAGATTGGAAAATTCTAGGTTGACCTATGACCAAATGCACCCAATAATTTTAAAGCCAGATCACCACTTCTCGAAATTAATAATAAAGAACGCCCATGAGCGAACGTTTCATGGTGGTCTGCAACAAATGATCACTTATATAAGAAATCATTATTGGATCTTTAACATAAAACGAGCGGTGAAAAAACATTTACACGAATGCGTCATATGTTATAGGCATAAACCCAAACCTATGCAGCAACTCATGGGAAACTTACCAGCTCCAAGAGTAAATATTTCGAGACCATTTACCCACACTGGAGTCGACTACGCTGGACCCATGGAGATAAAAGCTTGGAAAGGAAGAGGATCGAAGAAGTTCAAGGGATATTTTGCCGTCTTCATCTGCCTAGCAACAAAAGCTATACACCTTGAAGCTGTTACGGACCTGACCACCAAAGCCTTCCTTGCTGCCTTCCGAAGATTTACAGCGCGGCGTGGAATATGTTCAAATATCTATAGCGATTGCGGGACCAAATTAAAAGGACCAAATACGAAACTGCTTAAATTGTTAAAGGCTGCGAAACATGAGTTTAGCGAAATAGCCGATTCATTATGCAATCTGGGAACAAAATGGAACTTCATTCCCGCTTCTCCTCACTTTGGTGGATAATGGGAAGCAGGAGTGAAATCGGTAAAATACCATTTAAAACGAGTAACCTGAAACGAAGCGTTAACATTTGAGGAACTCAGCACACTTCTAGCACAAATAGAAGCAAGTTTAAATTCGAGACCCTACAAGTCACGTTGTTCCAGAAGCAGACCTAGCGACTCAGAAGATTGGATATATCGACCAATGGAAAAGACTACAATCTTCCCTGCAAACATTTTGGAAGGGAAAAACAAAACCGTCCAAAATGGTTAAAATTGGAGCGTCAACCCAAGGTAGGAGACCTTGTTCTATTCAAGGATGAGTGACTTCCACCATCGAAATGGTTCTAAGCTCGAATCACAGAAACATACCCAGGAACAGACAATCTAACAAGAGTCGTAAAAGTAAAAACACAAAATGGAGAATTAAAAAGACCAATCACCAAAATATGCCTTCTTCCATCGAACAATACCAACACTGAAGAAACATTAATTTAAATTAATAATTAGTTTATATAATAATAATAAAACCTTATTACAGTCAGCACTTAAATTTTCAATCATAAATGAAAAGATGAATTAACCCCTACACAAACATAACATAACGTAACATTTACAAAAGAAAAACCTCTAATGATAAAATCACTCAATCATAAATTATAAAAATTCTCACTCACTCATTCACTCAAACATAAGTAAAAATAAAAACACAGTCCACATAAAAAAAAATATAATACAAACATTAAATCTATAAACTTCATTAATACATTCACAAAACACAGAAACCATATTCAACACATATAACAATCACTCACTACAGCAAAATTCATTTTAATAATACTTCAAAATGATTTTAAAATAAAGCAAAATAATTTAATATTCTCAACAAATAAAATCAACACAACACATTCAATCTACAAATCAACACACGTTGGCAAACCTAAGTCAGCCCAATCATCAGAAAAACCATACATACACACATGAAAATAAATTTAGAACAACACAATTAATCTAATTTACTTATATTTATAAATCAAACTACTTATAACAATATTAAAATGATATAAAACTCACCTGCACAACATTTCCAACACATCAAATGTAATATAAATCTGAAATATGAACAAATACAATTAACAGAAAAAAAACAACAATGGCTGTAAATACAAATCAACGCTCCAGATGTATTTCTCTTTTAGTTATACAACGCGTACACAAAAGTAGAGGAAATTTAATGCACAAATAATTCTAATAATAATTTAATAAATCATATTACGTAATATATATAAATACTTACCATTTAATAACACGAAACATTTTAATAATAATTAATTAATACAAATGAAATAAACAACACGATCAATTTGACGTTTGGCGAGAAATCAAGGAAGGAGGAAGTTCGAATTTCCAGTCTCTTTCCAGTCATTTTCAATTTATAAGAAATTTATATAATTATGATGAATTATGAATTAATTATGTTCATTCATTCATTCATTCACTACGTGCACTGGAGGGGGGGGGGGGGGAATGTTGAATACTGCCCTTAGATTTGGATATCGAACACAGCCACAAGTGTCCCAATTTATATAAATGTATAAATGTCATTTGTCATTTGTCATTTGTTTTCGATGTTTTTCTTTAATTGTATTTGTAGTATGTATAAAATTGCAGTCATGAAGGTTACATGGAGGGCAATAAAATAAAGAACTTCACTTGAAGTTTATACTGAAGGTTTGCGGTTGTTTTTTTGAGTTGAATTTTAAGATAAATTACAGAGTGCGTTAAAGATTGTTTTTTAAAGCTAAAATAGAGCTAAACAGAAACATTTCAGAAATTTCTGAAACATTTCTTAAATGTTTATGTTTCCTGTTTTATGTATCCAGTCCTGTACTTCATGATGTAAAAAAGGAGCAATCATAGCGTCGCGTTTTGTCATTATGAACAAAACATAAACAAATAAAAACAACAAAACCTGGATTAATTGTGCGATATCATAAATAACACGGGAAGAAAAAAAGGAAATTTTAACATGCCAACGAGGGCAAACCTGCTGCCAAAGTCTGGGATTACTGGATGAAATGTCAAAATTGAGATTACATTTTTTCCCCGCTATTGTAATCAGGAGCGCTAGTGTCGCCCAAAATAACTGAGAGTAAAATGGAACCAACTTGAGGTAGGCAATTAGCAGTCCATATACAATACGTACATGGGAAAAAGCTATAGCTTAAACCAAATCACATTAACTGCTTAGGAGGGAATGGGACAGCATGATCTTCGATATATATCGGTACAAGCGCCTGTCCACATGGTGATTTTTTAATCGCCATGATACACAGAAATACAAGGTATGCTCAGTAGACGCATACAAATCGCCATCTTGATATTTTATGACGTCACATTCTTCTTTTATTATTATTTTATTTATTAAGTGAATATTATTTTTTTTAAATTGAAGGTTTAAACGATTTTTTTTATGATTATAAGAACAATAACAAAATCGGCAAATTAGTACATTTATTTACACTCTCTAAGAACAACATACCTTGTATTTCTGTGTATCATGTTTAATCGCCTCAAGGGTGAGTTCGTGGACAGGAAGGGTGTACTAATGTAGTGAAACGAATTTTCTCCGGATAGTTCAGTTCCATTTTTTATTATTAAGTTTGTAGGTGTAGGACCTGATAGATATGGACTGCCAGGAGCCAACTTCACGGTGGTTTCTAGCAGCGCTTGAATCAAACTGACTGCTCATATTCTACAGACCTTTATTGAAAATAATATCTTTTGTAACTAAATATTTCGCACCTGTACCTATCTTCTGTAACTTAAGCGATAACTTTTCCGATTGTTAAAAATTGAAACGATTTGTTTGCATATTATCGCGTCTGGAAGTAATAGGATTTCAGCAAATCGACGTGATAACTATCATATTTCGAATGGAACTTCGATTGGAAGGCGATAATTTTAATTGTCAATCAAAAATTAAACTACGACTTGAACGTCAGATTGATATTTAAAAATAATTGATTTTGCGTTTTCGTGTTGTGTCGTTGGTTGTGTTTAAAGTTTAAGAGTATTAAATTTGAGAAATACATATGTAAACATGTTTGTGGCACTTTTATTGGCGGAGGCGGAAGAGCGCCAAAATTAAATGTGTATCCAACGGTGTTGACTAAGGATACCATGAACCCATTCCAAATTCCTGAGGAACGATTTCGGGAGCTGTATTTATTTTTATTTGATTTTTGTGACTTTTGATTGTTCAAAAAAAAGTATACGTAAAATAGTTTTCAGCAGAAAAAATTAAACGCCATTAGATTTGTTAAAAAATGTGAAAAAGTTTGAATTTATTAAATAAAATACAAAAAATTAGTTTCGAAAATATTTTAATGCAAAATTACTTTGGCCTACATCTTCCTGATGTTGGTTTTAGTCGGTTAATCCGTTCTTAAAAAAGTCATATAAAACGTTTTTAATTATGCTTTAATACAATAGTACAGATTTTTGTTCATAAAACATTTTGGACCCAGTTTTTTAAAAAATAAGCTTTAGCATAACGGTTATACAATACCGTTAATTTTTGAGCTAAAAGAAAACTTGAAAAAAGTCGTTCGTAGAATGTCAAAATAACCTTATGTTCCAAATTTGAAGACGATTGATCCAACCGTTAAGCCTGTATGCAGTCCAAAATAGATACGTACAGAAGTACAGACAGACTGAATTTTGCCAGTAACTCAAATGTTTCTATCATCCTAAAGTCATGTTTGGTTGTTAACTCAACATTTTTAATCTGCACGAATACATAACTTGCATTGTAGTACCTATAATCGCAAGTAAAAATGTTCAATTGAAAAAATATGAACATACATAGATTTATTAAAATAAAACATTTTATTTACCTTTTTCTACTCAGCTATACTTTCGTGTGTATGGCGATGAAATTTGACATTTGAAATAAAAAAAATCGATTTTTGATCATAGAGAACCCCATCGCACGTTCCAGTTTCTGCAATCCGGTGTGTTCCATGCCATTAAATTATCGCCTGCCAACGTTGTGAGAGCGATAAATTAAGTTTTTTAAAGGTTTCTAGACAAAATTTTCGATGTGATAGTTACAGAACATGTTTCTAAGGGGCCAGTTATAGCGATAATTAAAAAACATCATTAAAAATGTTCAATTGGATATTTTTGTGTGTAAGAAAAAGATTTAAAACATGAAACTTATGCCAATCGATGGCAAATCAATTGAAATAATTTATTTTGACAAAAAACAAACCCGGGAAACAGTATTATTTATTAAAAAAACATTATTTATTTTAATGATGAAAAATTGGTTTTACTGAACAGCTGATTGTCATTTGAAAGAATAGTGGAACATTTCGTTCCAGTGTTTGTGGTCCATTTTTTTAATGTTCCACTCATCAGTAAAAAGTATACTGAAGCATTTTGCATCATTAAAACAAATTTGAGGTTATGGCTGGTGTGGTTGGCCTGTAAATTCTGACACAACTTTAATGATCGCTATAACTACCTGTACGTAAAAATTTCCAGTTTCCAGCTGTTTCAACTTTTAATGATGGATTTTTAATGATCGCTATAACTGGCGCCTAAGATATTGTATGGAAATGACAACCAAACAGCAGTCCATACATAATAGGTCCACGATTTTATTATTATTTTACCTTGTCACGCTTAAGCAATAGTACATGTATTATCACAACACAATGTTGTGATAATACAATCGATAATTTCAATCGATTGAAAAATTACCGTGTAGACGGGGGCCAAATTAAAGAGTTGAAGTCTGATGTAAACAAATAAACAATGAAAATGCGCAAAAACCAGAGATTCTGCAAATGAAGCAACATTATGCAAAAAGGATGTTACTTGAATTTTTGCACATCAACCACGGCAACAACGCTGTTAACGGGAGGTCTGAATTTCAGCAACAGTTACATCCTATTATAAAGGTCGTTTTTTTTGTTTAATATAGTATAACCTATTTTCAAGGAGATACGACAAATTCGCTTAGGTTGTCAAAAGTTTTTGAGATACTTTTTTTCGTAACGATTTTTTACTTATTCTGAACAAGATAAGGTTTTCTTACATAAGCATATTTTCAGGTAGCTCGCAAACTTTCCAAAATGACCAAAATCTCAAAAATACCAAAAATTGAGTTGCGACTTTTTCGCTTAAACTTATAATAATAAAATAATTATAACTATAATATTAATAATAATTATAATAAAAATAATAATGATAATAATAATAATAATAATAATAGTGACAATAATATTCTTAATAATAGTTTTTTCGATCAATTCTTTGTTTTTACGAATCTTATTTATTTGTAGCCAGGCTTTTTTGGTCAAGTTTCTTCAATGCAAATAAATCATTTTTATTCCATACTTCCTTTCATCAGACTTTCTGACTTTTTCAGGCGAGTTTTCATAAATAATATTGTTATGGTTTTACATCTAATTTAACTAGCAATTGTTGTCAAGAATTTATCACAGTGAAATTAAAGTCATTATTTATCAATTATAAAACAAAAAGAAAATTAAAATAAAAACAAGTAAAAAAGACAAATATACCAAAAATGAATACCTCGAAACGAACGCCACACCCGTACTAAAATATAGCTTCGGTTTGATCAAATGTTCCAAAACTGATCTTGAAGAACTACAAAGAAAAGTCCGTACCATCCTGACTCAATACAACTCCACCACCCAAGATTTGGCATATAAAGGACTGCCACGAAAGAGAAGGAAGGAGAAGCGTCATAGATCTCTATACTTATTGACTTTTCGGTTCCTAATAATACAAAAAAAAACATAAAAAACGTACGAAGAGAAAGAAAAGAAAGAGATAGGTTTCAATAGATATAAAAAATCAATAGAACCTTCGGGCGTCAAGATTGTACCAATTATAATTCATGCAACAGGGATTGTAGAAAAGAACCTCAAGAAACATCTGTGGGAAATTTTTTTTGGAAACATGCAAAAACCGAAAACAATAGACACATGTCATATTGTTCGCATGTTCTTGAGTTAAAATTGTTATAATTTTCTAAGACTTATATTCTGATACAATAATGTATATAACCGTTAAATCGAGAAAAATCAAATAATAAAAATAATAATTGTATATAATAATAATAATTATTGTTAATACTAATAATAATACTAAAGACATCTCTTTATAAAAATAATATTATGTATAAAAATGTTATTTTTTCATGTACATTCCCATTTCGCCGATCATGTTAATTTGTACAAATTCAAAAATCCAAAAACAAGCGTTGAATTCGGTAATTTACCGACAAAGAGTAAAAATCGATGTCAGCATATTTTCGGTAATGACAAAAACAATGAATGCTTATTTTATTTCATAATTTATCCTCAGCATGACATGTGTTTTTTATATATATTATTTGTCATTATATCCAATTTCCTATTCCTTTTCTAGGTGTTATAACTTCTAAGAGAATAGTAAACAAATGTACGTTCGATTGTTTGCTTTAGTTTTTTCAACACTTTATATTTATAATCAAATATATATTATAAATATGAGGCGGGTATATATATAAATATATATATATAAATATATATATAAATATATATATATATACATATATACATATCTTCATAAATAACATGGAAAACACTGAAGCTTTCTTTTTTTCAAATTTTCTTGATCATTTTTCTGTTTTTAGGCCAGCGTCATCATCCAAATTTTTTTGTTGAAAATTTACTGTGCAGGGTGTTGTGGCATTAATATCTGATATTGTTGATGTGGATTTTGAGGTGTACCCTGATGATAGTAGTTTTGAACCAACTGTGGGTGAATAACGGGGCACATTACATGGTAAGGTTGAGCTGAAGTTCCGAATGCGGTTTGTGGTCCCCCGCCCGCTGGAGAAGGTTGTGGTGGTGGATGAAACTGTTGGTGTGGCTGGCCTGGTGAAGGAGTACTGGATGGAGGCGTCTGAGCTAAAAATTGTATTGATTGAGGGTTCGGCTCATGAAACATTCTCATCTGTAAATATATTTTGATAAGAATTGTTATTTCAGCGGAATGTTTATGTAAACTTTCGTTACCATTTGTTGATATTGTTGCGACGGGAAATGTGGCGGATGTGGAGCTTGTTGATAATGGATAAATTGTTGCAATGGAGCTGCTGTTAATAAAGGCTGACCTGTAGCAGCAGCAGCTGATACATGCATTTGTGGATTAGCGATAGGACCTAGTTGAAAAGTAAAAAAATATATAAATTCCGTCAGGTTAAACTGATATTAAATTATTCAGGAAAGAACGATGACTTTGCCGACGAAAAATACTAATAATTCTTGTAGAAGGACTAAATATTAATTTTCAAACAACTTTATGTTTGAGTCTATTGCTCCTAATTTAGGTGAGAGGGGAAATACTTACAAATAATTTAAAAACTATAGCAACTTTTCTTTATTTTTGTTTCTAAGATTTATACCTTATACATATGTATATCAAAACTAAGGCACGAAAATACATTCCATTGGAAAAAAAACTAAGAACATTGAAAAGAAACTGTGGTAAATTTATTATTTAAATTTGTGTGTCTTATCACAATATCTACTGTTGAATTCGCATTTGTTTATATTTTTTAAACTCGCAAATTTTTGGTAGGATAACAAAATAGTTTAAAACTCATTGCACTACTTGTGTATAAGTAGTGCAAACCAAAGCCATGTTATATAATAACAAAAGGCATGACATCGGAAGTAAAACATAAGTTTATCGTCAACGCGGTCAGAGCTATTAAGTGGGCTGCACAGAGTCTGCAATATCACAACTCCAATGTAGAGTAGTAATTGCATGACGCAATGACACAGACAAATTACGGGTGATTTCATTAGGAGTTGAATTACTCTTTTGACTGTCCCGAATAAAGTTCATTCATAAAATATTAATATTGTTCGTAAAAAAGAATGCTGACTTGTTGAATATCATTCCAACGCAATCGTTGATCATACTTTGTAAATTCTACTTATCTGTTTTAAATCAAGTTGTTGCTTGTTTGTATATATTAATTTTCTGTTTGTCACTTCAAAGATTGTATAGTTGTCTCTATTCATTCTATCATTTGCCTTCAGTTAATAAAGAAGTTTTTCTATTAAAAATTTAATTCGAGTTTTCTAATATGACTCATCAAAAAGGTATGCATTAGCAGATTAGCATTAAGTGGGGTTAGCCCAATTTTAATGGATTTGTAAGTAGTATAAATAGTTTTAAGAAATCAATAATAAATCAGTCTAAACTCAACTATGGACTTTTATAAAACTGTGGCATTTTTGCATACCAGCCCTATCACAGGTTCCGTCGTAATAGTATCGTACTACGAAGGTATCACTGCTCCCGTCGTAACGAAAATGTTCGTAAGAATTTCGGAGTTCGGGAAAATTTGTATCACTAAACCCGAACGAAATTTTATTGATTTTTCTACGAACAATTATTTTGCTCGGATGTCGTGTGAAACAGTTTGTTAACACGCATTTAATAGAAAAATTTAAGTATTTTCAGTCTAAAGAAGAACAAAATATAAAACTTTAAACAAATATTTAACAAAAGGTGAAAAGTGAATACGAAAAGCCCAATTCCAAAGGCTTTTGGATATTCTCCAAGAGAAGCCATAAATTGTCCAGGGATTGTGGTCGAGTGGATTAAAAGCGTCTCTTAAAATACGACGTTGTAATTTTAATTTGCGGTTTCTCCACACGTTTTCTTGTTTTATTTCACAATAACAATCGCAATTGAATTCATTTTAGATAACTTTTTTTCAAAACACAATTGAAATATACACAATCTTTTATTGTGACATTTTGTTTTGCTTTTCACATTTTGACACAAATCAACTGATTCCGAAAGTCCGAAAAGAGGTTTGGATAATGGCTGATTCCGTTCGGGGTTTGTGATTTGAATTTTTTCGTATTCGGGGCGTAGCGTTTCGTTTGGAAATTTTCTACGAGGGAATCTGTGATAGGGCTGTACATATTAATTTCGGCTAGCTACGTCTATACAGCCAGTAATAATTGAAAATACTACATGGCGATCTTTCCATATAACCTTGTGGCGAGAAATCGCCTTAAGAATATAGCGAACGCTTCAATACCAAACGCCACAACACTTCACACACTACAGTAGACACAAAGCACATTTTTTAATAAAAAAAAATAGAATATAAGTTAATATTTATTAGCCTAAAATAATTTTTTATAACGGCAATATAATGACGAGGAATAGAGGCAGTGAGATTATTAATTATGTGCATGGAGATGTTGCAGGCAATTTGTTTTTGGTGTAGTATGATCTCTAAGTTCCTTTACAGGTTTAGCGGTATATTTGGGATTGTTGTCATGTTGGAAAATCCACCAGAAGGGCATATTCTCCTCAGCATAAGGAAGCATGACCTCTTGACAGATTAGAAAGATGCATGAAAAGTTCTATAATACCGTTAATTCTATTTATGAATTGGACCCATTCCTTGATTGGAAAAACTCAGACAAGTTCTTCAGTTTAGTTTAGTTTTGCTTACTTGTGTTTTAATGACTTTAATTATTTCCTTATTTTACAAGTAATAGACGATTTAAAGAAATATAAACCACTTTGAATTTAACAGCATGATGTGATAAGAAAAAAATTGCACGAATGGATCGCACGTACTTGCTCATGTGTGTCGAAAAAAACCAAAAATTAAAAAAAACATTACATGAAAGGTACTGTTTATAGACTTTTCCGGTAAATTTGATTCTAAACAAATGATAGACAATACTCAAAACTCTCAAAAATGTTCATCACCATCGTTGGAGCCATTTTCGAGAAAAATAAGCTTTTCTTAAACGGTCATATGGCAGGTACCGTTATTTGTAGGCCTAAGAGTAAAATTTCAATTTCACCTCTGGGGCATGCCAAAAGAATCACACACATCAAATTTGATGATAATCGCTTAACCCGTTGAGGCTGCAGCTCGTTATACATACTGACAGACAGACAGACATTTTTTGCTACTAACTTCTGTAGACTTTTTTATAATCGTAATGTCATGTTTGATTGTTATCTCAATTTTTTTTATATTCACGAATCCTAAAACTTTCTTTATAGTCCTTATAATCACAAGTAAAAACAGTGTATAACAGCCAGTTTTGACATATTTTAATTATTTCAAGTTGCCAAAACTAATTCAGAATTTCATTATCAATGATGTTGGTAGTAAGTTCTCCTGTGAGTTTATTGGATAAATCTGGACGGTACTCTATTTTTGCTGTTTCTGTTTCCTATTTTTTTTTTGATTTCTTGTTAATTTCCTTCTTGTTAAAAACTGCGCTAATAACAATAATATAATAATAATAATAATAATAAAAATAATAATAATAATAATAAAAATAATAATAATAATAATAATAATAATAATAATAATTAAAATTTTTATGAATTTAAGAAAAAATATGCACAACGTTTTTTGGAAAAAATGTAAGCCATATGATTTCTTTTGCAGAGCGCGTTTTTAACGCGGCCTTGAGAATATTTTGACGCGCCGTTAGAGAACGTCTCACAGAGAGCTGTCAGCAGCGCGTTAAATATATGAATCTTGATTTTCATTTTCTCACATAGATAAAGTGGTTATTCTATATATAATTTATCACCCATGGCATAGAGACATGGGTGCTTTCTAACACATTCTATATAACAATTCAAAAAATAATCTTTTCTAACGTCAACGTTTGAAAATGGACTTGGGATAATTGACTTCGCAGCGGCACATAACGACACCATTGCAAGCACCCGGTTTCCTCATCTCGATATACACAAAGGGACTTGGCGACACCCAGATCAAATCTAGATCAGCTAACATCGATTCGGATCAATACCTTGTTGCAGCCAAGGTAAGAATGCGAATAACCCGAACATCACAATAACGGAGTAATAATGTGAAAAAGTATGACGTCGGAAAGCAGCAACCGCAAGAAACCGCCAGAACCTATAAATAATTCAATTGATTGGCGCGACAGCTCCTTAAGGAGCCAAGGCCTAGCGACTTATACTCTCAACCATTCCTGTCTGTGTTGTTAATCTGCAAGAATGGAAAACCAGAACCAGAACCAGATAGAATATTCCGTAACCTCTCAACAAAACCATTACCGCCAGCATCAAGTGCCGAAGACCAGTGGCAACACTGCCAACAAGCCATCAGAAATGCCGCAACTGATGTGCTAGGTTTCACCAGACCATGCAACCAAACAAGAGGCATATAAAGTGGCGCTGCAAAGAAAGACGAGGGCTGCTCGCGAACTCTACGAGCAGAAAAGACGGGAAGAACACCGGCTTCTCCAAAAGAAAAAGAGAGAGCATGAGAAGCGCGCGATCGAAAATATTGAGAGATGCTACTTTAGGAACAACGTGCGGGAGTTTTACCAATAGGTAAAAAGAACGTGCCAAGAAAAAAACCCGCGCAGAAGCGTGTAGAGATAGGAATGGAAACCTCGTAGTAGAGTCACACTCGGTGCTGAGCATATGAAAGGACCTGATTGGCTCCTATCAGTGTGGTTTCAGAACAAGAAAGTCCACAATCGATCAAATGTTCACTTTGCTGCAGATCTTGGAAACAACACAAGAATTCCGCGTACGATAGCATTTATAGAGACCATCTATACAGTCATGTCTGGTTTTGGCAACCCCGATAAAAATTCGTCCGACTGTGCAGGATGATGATGGAGGCCTCTCCGCCAAGGTTGGTACTGACCTCACAGAAGCTTTTGATGTCAAAAAAGGATTCCGGCAAGGTGATGCGCTATCGTGCGATTTCTTTAACTTAATACTTGAACAAATTATGAGAAACTCGCAAGTTACTTGTAGTGGGACAATTTTATTTCAAGTCTGTGACATCATTAGCAGAACTCGGCGAGCTGTCACTGGAGCGTTTGATAACATTTAGGGTGAAGCGGCTAAGATGGGACTAGCATTCAATGAGGCCAAAACGAAGTACCTGCTGTCCACAAGAAGGGACCCACAACACCGGCGGATTCGGTAAGATATCACAATAGACAGGTACAACTAGTTAGGGACTTTCTTTACCTCGGATCCGCTGTAACATCTGCCAACAACATTTCGTCAGAGGTAAAGCGAAGAATTAAATAAAATAAATAAAAAATTAAATTTATTGGCGCGACAGCTCCTTAAGGAGCTAAGGCCTAGTGACTTATACTCTCAACCATTCCTGTGTGTGTGTTGTTACTCTGCAAGAATGGAAGGGACCTACAGTTTACCGCCGAGTCCGAACGGCTACATGAGATGCACTTTTTCGAGACAAATTTTACTCTTGGAGGTTTTGTCAGTTCCTCGCAAGAGGCAGTACCCCAGAAAAAAAGGTGGCTATGAGCCTGATTTGAACCCAGGTTCTTTCGCTTAGCAGTCCGACACAGTAACCACTAAGCCACGGGGCACTACAAAAGAAGAAGCGAAGAATTACTCTTGTTAATCGCTGTTTTAGTGCCCCGTGGCTTAGTAGTTAGTTTGTCGGACTGCTAAGCGAATGAGCCTGGGTTCGAATCCAGCTCATAGCCATCTTCTTTTCCAGGGTACTGCCTCTTGCGAAGAACTGATAAAACCTCCAAGAGTAAAATTTGTCTCGAAAAAGTGTATCTCATGCACCCGTTCGGATTCGGCGGTAAACTGTAGGGCCCTTCCATTCTTGCAGATTAACAACACACACACAGGAATGGCTGAGAGTATAAGTCACTAGCCCTTGGCTCCTTAAGGAGCTGTCGGGCCAATAAATTTATTTAATCGCTGTTACTATGGGCTAGCGATGCAATTGAGTAGCAAAGCTCTCTCTCGAAAGACTGAGGAGACACTGTATAAGACCTTAATCATCCCAGTCCTGTTCTATGGCGCCGATGCATGGACTCTATCTAAAGCGGATGAAGATATCCTTAGTCGTTTTGAGCGTAAGATTCTTCGGAAGATTTTTGGCCCTACCTGCGTTAACGGGCTTTTGAGGAGAAGGTTCAACCAAGAACTATACGAGCTGTACAGCGACATTGACCTGGTCAAAAAAAAAAGAAATTTAATTTAATAAATAAAGAAATTTTAAAAGAAATTTTTGACTTCGATATTTCTACCAATAATTTGTTATCAACTGCCTTCAATAATATTGAACAAGACAATATTTTAACACCAAGTGTATCCTCTGATCAGCCTCTTATCTTTCTAACCCCTTCACCTCAGCCTTCTTCGATGCAACAAACAAAAAATGAACAACAGCAGCACCAACAACAACAAAAACAACAGCAACAACAACAACCAAAACAACAACAACAGAAACAACAACCATCCCTGCAACAACAAAAACAGCAAAATCAACACAAACAACAACAACACCAACTACATCAACAACAACAAAACCATCAACAACAGCAACAACAACAACAACAACTTCAACAACAACAACATCAAATTCAACCGCAACAAAAACAACAACAACAACCACAACAAGTACAGCAACAGCAACAAGTGCAGCAACAGAAACAGCAGCAACAACAACATCAGCAGCAACAGCAACAACAAATACAACAAGTACAGCAGCAGCAACAACAAACAGAACAGCAACAGCAACAACAACAAAAACAGCAACAGCTGCAAAATCAATCTAAACCAGATTTAAGTTCTGAGTTACGAGTGCTACGTTCTGGCTCTATAAGAACCTCTTCTACCCAACCGAGTACAAGTGGATTAGGTACTAGCAAGCTTAAAAACTCCATAAATCCCCCTAATACAGATGTGGGGGACTCTGATGCAGAAGTTTCCTTATCGTATGCTGATGAGCTCGTAGCACTACCGCCTTTAAAGAGCTTATTCATATCTCGTCTTTCGCCCTTAACGACCGACAAAATGATATACAGCTATATTGCTAAGAAGTTGCCTTCAACCAACTTGTCTGGTGTTAGTATTAGAAAATTTAACATGACTCCTGAAAAAGAATACTCCTCTTTTGAAATTAAAGTTGGAAGAAATCTCGATCTCCATGAGTTGCTAAGTAATGTATCTCTTTGGCCGTTACACACAGTAGTTCATGATTTTTTTCGAGGAAGGAAACGAAATCCTGACAGAAACTGAATTAAAAACTAATGCAGCTATCTCTCACAAAAAACATGTGCCTTTGTCAAAACCCTCTTGTTCGCTATACTACCACAATGCAGGAGGAGTACTGATTTAGAAAATGATTATAAGGCATTTACGTCGATTTTACAAAGAGCTATTGAAAAATATGTACCAGTAAAACATTTAAAACAGAATGCTAACCCTGTCTGGTTTAATAGGAGGTTAGGCGATCTCAAGAATCGAAAAAACAAAGCATATAAGTTATACAAAAACAACAAACAAGATTTTAATCTTCGAAACAGCTATCTGAATTGTCAAAAAAAAATTTACTATTTGAATAAATTTTTATATCGTAACTACATATTTTCTGTTGAAAATGAACTTAAAAGTAATAGCAAGCGCTTTTGGAATTTTATAAACACTAAACGAAAGTCCATTGGATTACCAAGCACTCGAATAAAAATATTTTTTAATTCGTAAACAACTTCTGAAGTTGTATATAAAGCTATTAAACCTTCCTGTTAGTATTCATTAAATATAGGGATTATGTCTTTAGGATACTGGTATGTTAAGAAGTGTCGTTTTCTACTGGGAAATGGGGTTAATTGGTCATGTATTGTTTCAAGGCCGTTATTTATTATAACTTGTTGGTTATATTGATTTTCTGGTCTATCTTTGATATCAATGTCATCTTCTTTGCTACTTTCGGCTGAATGTAATGTATTTGTGTCAGATATCTGATTTAAGTTTTGTCGAGACAAAGCGTCAGCGACTACGTTAGTATGACCTGGTTTATAGATCATTTTAGGTGCATGCTCTTCTAAGAGAGCGTGCCATCTCTTCATCTTTACATTTGGATTTTTTTGCGAAACTGCAAATGTGAGAGGTTGGTGTTCCGTGTAGATCTCTAAGTTAGTGACACCATATAAATAATTTCTCAAGTTCTTCAAAGCGTTAACGATTGCAGAGTTCTTTTTCGTTTGCAGCATAAGTTCGTTCTGATTTGCTGAGAGATTTTAATATAAAGATTATGGGTTTGTTGTCCTGTGATAGGACTCCCCCATCTGCGTCATCTGATGCGTCAGTGGTTAATCTTATTTCTTTAAGAAATCCGGTTTTGTCAGTTCAACTTCGGTCTCGTATTATTATTATACGTGTTGTGTTTTAGTTATTGATATTATAATAATTATTTCCCTGTCTTAAAGGGTTCTGTGTATTTGGTTGCGCATATGATTTGTTGGAGCGATTTACATTATCTTTATTCATGGGTCGGTTCGCAGAACTACCAGGAAAAATAGGTTGGAAAAGTTGTGTTAGTTCGTTTGAGATTGGTGAGTTTGAACCATAATGGTCATATTTGTTAGCAGGGTCAACTTGCAGTTGATTGCGTTATAAAACTCTAGTATGGTGGTGGAACCTTGTCTTAGTGCGCTAAGTTCTTTTTCTATTCGTTTATCTGTTGTGATATTAAACTGTTCACAGCTTCTTGGTTCATTTTGAATGTATATATTTATTTTTTTGTCGCACCAGACCACGTTACACAATTAATTTTTGATAAAAAATAGAATAAAATGAAAATATGTTCTTAAAAATTACTTCTCCTTTAAAAGCTTTGTTTTTCCGGACAGCTGTCTGGTGATACTGCTTCTGTTCGGTTACGTGTGCACTTTCTTCTATCTTCATAGAATAGTTAGAATAAAGTAATAAAATGTTGGTACTAGCTGTATTCCTTATGGTGTGCAGTGTTTGGGATGGATGGGTAGTATAAATGTTGATACAGTTCGGAGGACTAGCTTATGTATATCTTTAATTAACACTATGGATTCTTTGTAATCTTCATGCGATTTAGGATTTATTGTTTAGTTAGAGTTACGTTGAAGGTTATCCTGTGATTTGTTAACTTGCATAAATTGCGCATGTATTTGATAGTTTGATTTGATAATCGTTCGATTTAAATGCTTAAATCGAATATGGGAAAATAAAAATGAAATATAAAACATGAGATGAGCTGAAAAATACATATATACTCCTTTTTACATGGCACATACAGTTACGCAGAACTATATCGTTCAATAATTGCTATTTCACGTGATAGGTTAAAATTTGTTTGAAATATATACATATATATATTACCTCTTCGAAGCCTTGGTTGTTGGACAGGATTAGGGTGAGAATGCTGTTGTGGTTGCATTAGGTAAAATGACGTTTGACTGTTGCTAACATGTGGTCCAGTTGAGTAAAGTCCACCAATTGATTGAACTGGTGTTTGTGGTGTATGTGGACGCGAAGGCGTTGGGGTACTTGGACTTCTCGGAGTGAATGGTTTAGCTGATGGATTTAGAACATGTGTTTTCTTTATTATAATATTCTTTGATGTGGACTTTTCTCCCGACAACAACTCTGCATTTGTTTTGTTTGTATTGCTATTAAACGAATTGGTCATATTATTAATATTGGGACTATTGTTGTTATTGTTTGTTTGTAAAGATGAAATTCCTGAATCGATAACATTCATTCCGGGAGATATAACTGGCGACGGGTGTGAATGATTTTGGTAAATAGATTTATCTTGTGATTGAGAAGAATGAGAAAACTGAGCAGATTTTTGGGGTTGTGAAATATTAGAACTTTCAGTTTGTTTTATATTTAGATGATGCATTTGTCCGGGTTGGATAAGTTGGACATGGTTATGAATAGAGGTTGGGTTATGGGTCGAAATTTGTTGATTCGATGGCTGCGACTGAGGAGGTGAATGCGATTGCGCCGGCTGATGGCCAGTTATGTTTGTTGATTTATTTGAATTTATCGGCAGTTGGTGTTGAGTATTTTGATTATTTATTCCAGATAAATGAAAATCCTGCTGAAATTTTCTTAAATCCAAAATTTGATCATCACGACCACGTATCGGTCTTTGTGTTAATGAATTTGAAGTTCCAACTTGTAAATTCGTAACTGGTGTTATGTGGTTAGTATGTAACGGTGGAGAATTGTTTGTCTCTTGAACATTCACAGTCCCACCTGCATTTTGATTATGCGACGGCAGAATCGACTTCGAAATGGTCATCTATGATAAAAAAAAAAAAAAAGAAAGCTTATGTTATCGTTACATAATAATAAAATTATGGAAAAAATATTAAGAACACAATAAAACATTTAAAGATTTTTTTGGGAACCGACTTGTACTACTTGATTAACAAAAATTCTTAGGTTTAAATAGGTTAAACTGAAAAACACCCTGAAAAAATTACATTACATTACATTACATATTGATCTGCTCCGTAGATAAATCTACGAAGTAGAGACACTTATGAGCACTGGCTACTGACGCCATCGGCTCACAAGACAAGACACAAGACGACATTGATACAGGACAGAACAGAAGATAGAAAGAGGACGGAAAAACAGAAAACACATAACACATGTCAACAGCACGCAGTTGGTTTTCGAACGGTCCCCCATCTTTCCACTAAAAACGCGCAACGATGCTTGATTTCGCTGATCTCACGGGAAGCGATGCTTTTTTACTTTTTTTTTTTACTTTTAATTGATTTTTATTTTCACTTTTGCTTATATCTACTTAAATGCTAGACAAAAATCTTAAAACTAGCTAAAAATATCATCTTAATTAAATTACTGGCCCATGCGGGCGCTCTAAATTATTCTCTAACTTAATTTTAATTGCCTTTCGGCCTAAAAATAGCTTATAGATAAAGGGTTTTATTTTTCACCCAGAAAATGAAAAAAAACTGGGTATCTTAACAATTTCTTAATCTTCTACTTAAAAACTACCTTAAAATAAACTAAATTAACTTAAAATAACTTAAAATAAACCTAAAATACTTAAATCTAGAACAGCCACAGCATTTTTTTTTTTTTGGTGCCGCCGCAACTGCTCTACCTAACTTAAAGATACCATAGATAAATGTAGTCGGCCATAGGCGATATTTCGTTTTTGCCGACTGAAATATCGGTTTTTAACTGAGCCACCAGAATTGGTGGACCTGATCACGGGCTTCCTTCCGATCCCGGCCCTACTGAAACGGAGGCGCTCTGCTTCGCTCCCAGCGACTATGTCTCGGTCGTAGAGGAGCCGCCTATCGACTGTTCTGCGGCCGACGTGGTAGATCAACGGAATCGCCCTCGACTATCAAGGTATAGGAAAGCCTCGGGCGGGATAACACAACTCGAACGTGTGCTTTCAAAATATTCATCTTGGGGGTAGTAAGCCCCGAAGATTTGTCCATTAGTTGAGGTCATCGCCCTTGCAGTGTGTCCGCGAATGAGCTTAATTAAAAAGTTATCTATCCTGTTTGTATTGGCCCCGTTGTATAGGACCTCGTTGGAATAATAATGTTTGTACTCCGACTCTGGTGTTCTATAAAGACCGAGACAAGTGCGAAGGCACTGTCTCTCGAACACCCGAATCTTTTCCATTAGAGATGGTGCAACGTTGAACCACACAGGGCATCCGTAGGCAATCATCGGCCTGATAAGGGCCATGTAGCAAATCACTTTCACCCTGCTATCAAGGCAGCTGCTATAAAACAACCGTCTTGTCAGGGCAAAAGCTCCCCTAGCCCTGGCCAGAGCAGCCTCTACATGTCGATTGAAATATAGATACTGATCCAACCAGATGCCAAGGTACTTTACTACACTTTTACTCGCCAGTGGATGTCCATGTGGCCCAGCGATCACTAGCTTGCACCAGTTCTTTCTCGTATCACTAGAGGCCCCAGACAAAGGGGTTCTAAACAGGATAGTTTCACATTTCTGGAAGTTAATTTTCAGCTTCCAATCATTACAGTACTTTTGAATTTTATCGAAATCACGTTGCAAGAGAATTCTGATGACTTCAACTTTTGGACCTGTTCTGTACGCAACTAAATCATCGGCATACGCAATTGCATGAGGTAGACTCCCAATGAGATCGCTGGTGTAAATACTAAAGAGAATCGGCGAGTTCACCGCTCCCTGTTGCAGACCGATTTTAATATCAAACGTTGTGGTAGATGTTCCATTGCCACTCTTGACAACAACTTTCTACCATTAAGCATGTCGTAAAGCATATATAACAGTGGTTTACTTATGCCCCATCTGGTTAGCTTCAGATAAAGACCTTCTAACCATACGGTGTCAAAAGCCAGGCACCCGTGCATTGATTTTTAGCATTGTTCCATTGGACAGCAGATACTAACTTAGACGTGGCATGAATTGTGTCATGTCCCGCCTTAAAGCCGAACTGGAATTATATTTTTGTCCTCGGCCCACTTGGACAGAGCGCTATTGATAACCTTTTCGAATACCTTACTGATACTCGGAAGAAGACTTATCGACCGGAGATTTGTCGGATTGGAATTTTCCTTTCCCTTTTTGGGGAGAGGATGTACAACTGCTGTCTTCCAACTCACTAGATACAAATAAATTTATTGGCGCGACAGCTCCTTAAGGAGCCAAGGCCTAGTGACTTATACTCTCAACCATTCCTGTGTGTGTGTTGTTATTCTGCAAGAATGGAAGGGACCTACACTTTTCGAGACAAATTTTACTCTTGGAGGTTTTGTCAGTTCCTCGCAAGAGCCAGTACCCCAGAAAAAAAGGTGGCTATGGGCTGGATTTGAACCCAGGTTCTTTCGCTTAGCAGTCGACACACTAACCACTAAGCCACGGGGCACTACAATATAATATAATAATATAATAATAATATGCATTATTCAGCGCGTTGTTGAACAGTGTTGTGTATATGTTTATTGCTTCCTCAGGGAGATGTCGTAGTACAACATTGGGTATACCATCGACTCCTGTTGACTTCTTTTTCTTTAATGATGCGAAGATCATTTGTAGTTCGACTTTCAATATGAGCAAGGAAGTTGGCTCATTTTGCTCGGCGATGGTGGCGATTGCCAGATTGTCTTCATTGAATCCGGTAAAACCAAGATTCTCAGATCACCATTGCGTGATGCTATTTCGAAGGTAGAAGTGATTCAGCAGAGCTCTGTTCTCCAGGTCGTGATTTGGATGAATGGACTCATTCACCTTATACACTTGCTGAAAAGCAGAACCCACTGTCTCAACCTTCTCCAATGGATCTTCGATCACAAAGAAGTCGTCGTCCAAGACGGCGTCCCCCAGATCTACTCCTGCGGTCAGGAGTATGTATTCGTTGTTTGTCGTTCTTTGGAGCTTAAGACACGGAAGATCATTTTGAGTGTTCTTTCTAAAGATTTATTAATCTCGGGAAACATACTCGGGTCGCTAGAATTAACGGCTCGAATTCTGTTATCCCAGTAAGAGTTAATAGACAATCGATAGTTTTGTTTAATGAGCGAGTTGACATTTTTGATTGAAGACTTCAGTGTCCTAATCTCCAGATCGTTTCTGTCAGTAAAGCGCCTGTATAAGAGTTTTAATCTTGTCAGAAGGCCACTTTTTTGTCTATGTAGTGCGTCTATTGTCGCGTTCTTGTACATTTCAGTTGCGTTATGTTCTTTGTATCGTGGGATTGTTCTGTCCATCGTTTGTTTTATGACACCATCCATCTGAAGCAGGTATCCATCGATCTCTACGTTCGATAGATTCCTGTCGTTTGGAGGCACAATGTCGTTAGAGAGGAGTTCTCTTGTCAGGGTGTTGGAGAAAGGTGGCCAGCGTGCCTTACTAAAATTGTAAGAGCACGCAGGCACAAATTCATCCAACACCACAAGCTCATTTGGTAGCTGTATGACGGCGGAAAGTCCGCAGTGGTTACTGTCGTATTCTACCGTTTGTAAACAGTTTCTTGTCTGTTGGTTCACTGAGTCCGTTACTGTCAGCCTTGAGTCTAACAGTAGTAGATCTAGAAAAGCACCGCTCCTTGGGAACGATGGTCTATCTGTAGCAAGAAGGTCGATTTTATACTCAATATGGTGTCGACACATCCAATGAAAAAGATGGTATCGAATTGGATTTTGGATTTGATTTCCCCAATCTTCATGTTTGGCATTCATATCTCCAGCGATAATATAGTAATTTTCTTCCGAGTGCAGACTAAGACACTCGAAGAGTTTTTCGAGCTCTGCAATAAAATTTGCAGGTTGAGGTGCTTCTTGTGCATACACTGCGATCACATACATTCGCTTCCCATGTTGGTGAGGAATGCATATGATGCAAGCTTCTAACAACTCGAATCTTCGCACTTCACTATTATATATGACCTTATGATCAATACCTTTTCGTAAAAAGATAGATAAAGATAAAAACAATTGAAGCAAATTTGCTCTACATTCGGTCCTGATTAGTGAATTTACATTCACAGCCAGGATTTTAAAGGGGTTCTCGTACAGCGCGCCCATTATGATTTAAATTGCCCTAAGCTGGGAAGGTAAGCGTAGACACGGTCTAGCCTTTCCTCCTGCTTTCCGAGCTGCTGTTGTAGGCTGGTTAACTGGGCCTGCATGGCCAGCAACATAGTTATTATATCGGCCTGTCCCGCAGGTGCCGTAGGCACGGGGCCTGTTTGGCAACCTTTGGTTGTGGCTGTACCGTTATTGTTGCCCTCCCTGCCGCCATTTGGGCGTAAGAGATTTGGGCACTACGGCTGTCGGTGCAGGAGCAAAAACAGGTCACCTCTCCACCACCTTCGGAGCTTTTGTTTGCTTTATCTGCTGAAACTTAAGACAGCCCCGATAACTAGCAGGGTGCCCCTCGCCTCCGGAAAGCACACATTTAAGTAGAGTCTTATCTTCAACCCTTTCCTGTCCGAGTTTACACTCACCTAAATTGTGGTTCTCACTGCATTTCACGCAGCGAGACTGCATACACCAGTTCGCCACGGCATGCCCGACACTTTGGCAGCGCATGCATTGAAGCATGTCGCCGCGTCTCTTTAGTTTGTCCCAGGTTACAACCTGGTAGTCTAGGTTGGTGATTTTCCTTAGACTATATAATTTGCTTTTGGGCGACAGCTGAACCAGGAATAGGCGGCACCTTACCTTTTTTTTGTGTTGGCTGCGATGGCTGTTGCTGCTGCATCTGCTGTTGTATATGTTGCTGTTGACTCTGCTGCTGTTGTCTCAGCTGCTGTTGTCTCAGCTGCTGTTGTCTCAGCTGCTGTTGTCTCTGCTGCTGTTGGCTTTGCTGCTGCTGCTGTTGGTTTTGCTGCTGCTGTTGGTTCTGCTGCTGCTGTTGTGCCTTTTTAGAGGTCGATGGTTGATCCATCTTTATTTGCTGTTCTTTTTGCTGTTGTTGTTTAGCAGGCTGTTGTTTTTGCTGCTGCTGTGGTTGTTGTTTCTGCAGCTGTGCTTGCTGCTGTTGTTGTAGTTGCTGCTGTTGCTGCTCAGCCGTCTGGAGGGCCTTAAGCTTGGCTGCCTCCTTTTGCTCTTTGGCGAGCCTTTCCGCCCTCCTTCTGTTTTCTTGCTTAGTTCTGACCGCCAGGATCTTGCGCTCGAACTCACTAATTTCTTCTTCCTCATACTCTGATGAGGAAGGCATTTTTTTTGTATGAGTGTTGTTGTTGTTGTTGTCTTCGGCAACTGTTGTGTCGTCAGGGGTGCTTGTGTAGTGCCCCTCTCCTTCGTCGAACCATACGACACTGATATGTCCGACGCTAGTCCAGCATTTTCCAGCTGCTGACGTATTTTGGAAGCTGCGGATGTTTTGGCTGGTCGCGCCTCTTCCTTCTCTCCAACTTGTTGAACCAGATTTGCCCTTGTTGGCCTTTTCGTTACCAGGTTCGGCTGAACCTTTTGTCGTCTTCTTCTCTTGACTGACGTCATTGGGACATCAGCCGATTTTTCTGGCTCATCATCCGATGGCACTATATTCTTGTTTTGCGGTAATTTACCGCCTTCTAGACTATTTCTGCTGTCTAACACATTTTCCCAAAAAAGGTTAGTGAAGTCACCCAGGCCGGATTCGAACCTGGGTTCCTCTGCGCCGCGATCGGCCACTCTACCAATTAGCTAATCGCTTATATGGTAAACGCCTGTATTTTTGCATATATAACTTTGGACTTGCTTGTCCAAAGTTCCAGGACAGTAGCTTTTAAAAAAGCTTTTTTTTTTGTTTTTTTTTTTTTAATGCCAAACTAATGTTGGCTTTATAAAAAGTAAAAAAACAAATTTAATTATTTGCCTTTTGGCAAATAAACTAACTATTTACTTTATTATTATACTTTATTTAATTAAGTAAACACTTGAAAAAATCACTATCCACTTTGAAAGTCGCCAACGCAGTCTCCACTCTTCCACAGTTGCTGAACGACTGACAGGAAGCGATGCTTTATCGGAGCCAAGGCCGTTGACAGGAAAAAATTAATCCAAACCAAACATTGTATCCTACACCGCACTCTACTCTGAACCAAAATATACAACAAACTCCAAAACTAGAACGAAACCTAGGTATAGTTACTTTTTACTTTACTTCTTACGGGGGTTTTTCGCGGTTGCGAATACCCTTAATACCTGCGCCATCTGTTTTAGAGTAGAAGTACACAACACTATGTATTGCATGGATGTAAAAAAAAGTTGATTGTCTGTAAAGTCGGTTTACGGACGATAGTTTTACGTGATAACGTCATAAGAAAACATTGATGACACCAACACCAACATACATCCCGTTAACTCACAACATATACAATTCCACTTACTCCGCTCCAAACACACGTCATTATACGTTTTGTAATTACATGACAGTAAGAAAAAATCTAGTACTAAATCTACGTCGGCGTTATGATAATCATGGCCGTGGCCATGAGAAAAAGAGAAAAACAAACAACAAACAATACCACCCGCATGGCATTTTATTAACACTTCTTGCTTCTTTGAACTCACATAATGTCAAAATTCAGTCACCAAAAAATGACCCACAAACCCTCTCTTTAAATTCACACACACATCCCATT
The DNA here is from genome assembly GCA_963971375.1 of Platycheirus rosarum. Classification (NCBI taxonomy): domain Eukaryota; kingdom Metazoa; phylum Arthropoda; class Insecta; order Diptera; family Syrphidae; genus Platycheirus; species Platycheirus rosarum. The sequence continues at coordinate 36,360,118 of OZ020509.1, read as the reverse complement.
ATCTAAATCTACTTTCTACTTTAACAAAACCCCGCCCATTTTGTATTATTATATTATACTTTTTAAATTTGACTGGATTTTTTTTTGGGAATTTGCATTTGCCAGTTTTTTTTCATATTCGCTTGGTGTTCAGAATACGTTTGCGATCGATTTTTGTCACAGTTCAGGCCCGGTGCACAATTGCGTCATTTTGACGCGGCACCGCAAATGTAGATTACGTTCTTAACCCAAAACGTAAATTAAGTTTCTAACCCAAAATGTAAATTACGTTTTTAACATCATTTACGTTTAAAACCCAAAACATGATTTATGTTTATAATCCATTAGCTTGAATAATAATGAGGTAACAATTATGTTCATGTTCATCTCTTAATTTGTTTCCCGAATGAACATGAACATTCTAAATTTATTCAGAAATTTGTATACAAAGATTGAGCGAGAGGGGATGCTTCTATAAAAAGGAAATTATGTCTGATTTGCAAATGAATTTTAGATACCTTTTTTCATTGCAAAAAGTAAAATCAAGGTTGGGCGATCGGATTGTAACAGATCTTGGGGAATATAAGGTAAGTTTTTTTTTTGTAGTTATTAGTAATAAATTTAATTATTTTTACAAGTTTTTTTACCAACTAGATATTCGGATCTTTAAACAAGCAGCATAGACAAATTGGAGCAACTTATGAGCATAAGTTTATGAAAATGAAATAACATGTATGCTATACAAATAAAAAGACTAATTCCAATACTTTAAAATCACTTATTTTTTTATTACACTTTTTATTTTACAGAATTTCGTTTTTATAGATTCAGGAGTTATGTTCTGGGGAGAATACCAACCTTACTTACTTACTTAGGAGGCACTACAGTTCGGAACGAAGCTGGGCCTCAACCAACATGCCTCTCCCGCCAGCTCGGTCTTTGGCTAGCTGCCTCCAGTTTCGCACTCCAAGTTAGTTGAGGTCGTCCATAGATAGGGCCAAAAATCCCCCGAAGAATCTTACGCTCGAAACGACTAAGGATATCTTCATCCGCTTAAGAGAGTCCATGCCTCGGCGCACAAGGGCAGGACTTGGATTATTAGGATCTTATACAGAATCTCCTTTGTCTTTCGAGAGAGGGCTTTGCTACTCAATTTTCTTCCTAGCCCATAGAAACAGCGATTGGCAAGAGTAATTCTTCGCTTTATTTCTGACGAGATGTTGTTGTCAGATGTTATAGCGGATCCGAGGTACACAAAGACCCCAATTTTTTTTTTTGAAAACCGTAGACAATTATTATAATTAAGAATTTCAATTAAAAGATTATGCAAACAAAAATATGATATAAGTAAAAATATTGCATTGTATAAAGCCAGCTGAAGTACGTCGGGCCCTGTTGTTGAGCCAACATGATTTATTTTAGTTATAAGTTAGTTTAAGGCCAATTGTACATACATTTTAACGATGTAATAAAAATAATCTAATCTAATCTTAGCCGCTTCAGCTTCAATGCTAGCATACGTTCCAGTGACAGCTCGCCGAGTTCTGCCAATGATGTCTATGTCGTCAGCGTATGCTAGCAATTGCACAGACTTGAAAAAATTGTCCCACTACAATTGACTTGCGAGTTTCTTATAATTTTTTTCAAGTATTAAGTTGAAGAAATCGCACGATAGCGCATCACGTTGTCATAGTCCTTTTTTGACCAAAAGCTTCTGTGAGGAGCAGCGAGAGTTCTCCATCGTCATCCTGCACAGTCGGAAAAGTTTTGTGGGGATGCCAAAACCTGACATGGCTCTGTATACCTCGTCTCTATAAATGCTATCGTACGCGGCCTTAAAATCGATAAAGAGGTGGTGGGTATCGATTTGGAATTCTTGGGTAGTTTCCAGGATCTGCCGTAGCGTGAACATTTGATCGATTGTGGACTTTCCTGGTCTGAAACCACTCTGATAGGGGCTAATCAGGTTGCTGACGCAAGGTTTCAGGCGTTCACATAGTACGGCTGAGAGGATTTTTTAGGCGATATCCTTTCTTTTGGATCGTGCAAATGATGCTGAGGTTCCATTCATCAGGCATACTTTCTTCTGACCAAACTTTAGAGATGAGTTGGTGTATGCACTCCACCAGGTCATCTCCGGCCGCTTTAAAAAAATTGGCGGGTAGTCCGTCGGGTCCAGCAGCTTTGATGTTTTTTTTAGTTTAGATTTTGCTATCCTCACTTTATTTTGGTCAGGTGGACGGAAGCTTTGTCTGTCATCATCCATGTTGAATGGTTCATTCTGCCTGACAGCGGGATTTTGGTCTTCATCGCCGTTTAACAGTCTGCAGAAATGGTCGTTCCATGTACTCAGCACCGACTGTGACTCTACTACGAGGTTTCCACAGGCTTCTGTGCGGGTTTTTTTTCCTTGGCACGTTCTTTTTAACTGTTGGTAAAACTTCCGCACGTTGTTTCTGGAGTAGAATCTCTCAATATCTTCGATCGCGGGGTTCTCATGCTCTCTCTTTTTCTTTTGGAGAAGCCGGTGTTTGTCCCGTATATATCGAGATGAGGAAACTGTGTGCTTGCAATGTTGACCTTATGTGCCGCTGCGAAGTCAATTAGCCTAAGTCCGTCCATGCTAGTGTTTGATTAAAAAATTAATCCTAGATTTTGTACTGTTTTGACATAATTTAACGTTATTCCATTGAGCTCGACGGTTGTTAAGCTAGTTGTATCAACAACAGTATTGTTTATCACAATTGCCTGACATTTGTTCGAATTGAGTTTCAAGGAATTATCTCTAGCCCCACTGTCCTACACGTGTAAGACCCTCATTTATTTTGACCGTTGCATCTTCTACCATATCTCTTGGATATGTGATAAAGATTGCATACATGTGGGATCAGAACGGTGGACATTGGCGTTACGAAACAGAGAGATTATTCTATTTCGGACAAAAGTAAATTGTATGTTGTTACATTCAGAAGGATTTATTTTAAATTTTATATAGAAGCATTCACATTCCCTAATGAGAAGGATTATGTTAAATTTAACTGTTTTTGCTTTTAATTTAAAAGGTATATTAGTTTAATAAAGCTGACTCAACAAATTGTTTGACATTGAACCTTTTGTGTTCACGTCTTACCTGTCCTTACCTTACATACGGTGGCGCTACAGTCCAGGGTAGAGCTGGGCCTTAACCAAAAAGTTTTTTAGCCAGTTCAGTTTCTAGCTGGATGCATCCAGTTGTGCACTTGAAGTCGGTCGTTATACTCTTTCACTTGTGTGCGCAACCTAAGCCTCTGTCTTCATTTACTGGGCGGTCCTCTCACCCAGCAATCTAAGACGTTGGGTTTTTACTCTTAAAAAAAATTAAAAACTCCTCAGCATCAGATTTCCCCTTACTTCCTAATGTTTCCAACCTAAAGAACGAACCCCAAATTAATATATATTTCTCCTAGGGATCGAAAAGAACAACCTCTTACAGATATAAGTGTGTTTATTCTCAACAAAGCTATAGACGATAGTAAGGAGTATGAAAACATCCCTTAACTCAAAGATGAAAGCATTCTAGTCCTATCCAAATCGTTGTCTATCGCGGGTAAATTTCTTAAAATTAACAACCTTGCCCAAGTTCCTGTTACAGTTAAACTTCATACTACTCTACATCAAAAGGCATTGCGTACGCACCTTGTATAATGAAAACAAAAGAAGAAGAAATTGTCAATGAATTAAAACAGCAAGGTGTTATTGTTAAGTTTATAAATATCAAAAGAAAATTGAAAACGCAAGTCAAAAAATGCAACAAAAAACAATATACTCCAAAAATCTCACAAACTTAAAATACATAATTCATACACAGCTCTCCGATTTCAAAATTTTCAAACAATTATTGACCAACAAAAAACTTTGTCACCATATATCAAATTCAAAACAATTTAAAATTAAATACCAATAAAAAGAATAATATAAAAATACTGAAGTGGAATATCCAAGGTTATTTTAATAACCTACCAAACTCGGATATCCTTGTTAAAAAATAGAACCCCGAAGTCATTTTTTTTTGTTTTATAACTAACGCGCGCACAAGGGACTATTTGTTTCCCTTTTAATGTAACACACTGCGCGGGCATTAGGAAGATAGGGAGGGGAGAGATAGGAGGTGTCGATTAACATTGGTCTTAAATGTTTGCAAATTGATATGGCAAGGGAAAATCTCGACGGGTAAACCATTCCAAAGTCGTGTTGTACGGCTAAAAAAAGAATCCCTATATTTCACGGTACGTCCGAAATTGGGCTCAAGGGTGAACTGATGGGCATTCCTAGCAAGACGAGTATTACGGGTGAAACTTTTAAGGGGAGGAATGCAGCTGGCTACCTCGAGTGAACATTTTTTATAAAAGAAACGATAAAATAAGGAAAGACATGAAACATTGCGTCGGTGTTCGAGAGGGGCAATTGTTTCAGCGGCAGTTCTATTTCCTATCAATCTTAACGCTCGATTTTGTATTCTATCAAGCAGGTGAAGCGATCTTTGTGAAGCACCTGCCCACAGGTGGGAGTTATACTCGAGTTTAGGGCGTATAAACGCTTTATAAATTGTAGCCAGATCAGATGGGGAAAAATACTTCTTACACCGATACAGAAAACCTAAGCACTTAGCAGCATTCTTAGCGATTTCAAATATATGGTCGTTCCAACGGAGGTCGTCGTTGACACACATACCGAGTACTGAGAGCTTTTCGGTTTCTTCGATGTAAGTGCCATTCATGGACAATGGCGTTAGGGGTACGTTAAGCTTTAACGACAGAAGACAGCATTGAGTTTTCGAAGCATTAAACTCCACACGATTCCTATTACCCCATTTGACAATGCTGTATAAATCGGAGTTTAATGAGCTTGACATACGGCACCGTTGCAATTGTACGTCCCAAGGCGAAGGACGTGAATTATCGAACGAATATGAAAAACTGAGGGTAGAGTCGTCAGCAAAACAGTTAAGTGGATTAGAAGTAACAGACAGAAGATCATTTATAAAAATAAGGAAAAGAGTCGGAGACAGAACAGAGCCCTGGGGCACACCAGCATTTATTTTATGGGAATCAGACTTGAATCCGTCCAATACAACTTGTATTGAACGGTCCACAAGATAGCTTCTAATCCAACGAACAAGAGTATTATCGATCCCAAAAGCACGCATTTTCGATAAGAGAGCTTCATGCCAAACTCTATCAAATGCCTTGGAGATATCAAGAGCAATAATCTTACTTTCACCAAAGCGATGTAAAGATTTGTTCCACTGTTCGGTGAGATATGCCATCAGATCACCAGTGGAACGGTTGCTGCGGAAGCCATACTGGCGGTCATGGAGAAGCTTACGATCTTCGAGATATTCCTTAAGCTGGCGGTTAATCAGTGTTTCCATGACCTTAGAAAGAAGGGATGTCAGTGCTATGGGTCAGTAGGAGGAGGGGCAGGATGGGTCACCTTTCTTAGGGACAGGCTGGACAAATGCTGTTTTCCATCTTCTAGGAAAGATTCCAGAAGAGTAGGAGCGATGGAAAAGCTTACGCAGTGGCTTTGCCTCTTCAGAAGAATCGGGGGTATACCATCCGGGCCAGCGGATTTGTGTATATCGAGATCTTTGAGAACTCTTGCTACTGTACGAGTGCGGAAAAAAATCTGTCCCATGGAAAAATTTACATTCTCAAGTACAGGAGGGGCAACGTTGCTATGCGGCAGCGTGGAGCTGGCAGCGAAATGGGCGGCGAGCAAGTTTGCCTTCTCTGAAGAGTAAACAATTGGTTTTTTATTGTCGATGAGCGTTGGAACCGAAGATGTTGAGGAGTTTTTAATATTTTTTACAAATGACCAAAAATTTTTACTGCCTTTGGGACACTGCAGAATTTTTTGCCGTAATTTTTGGTCATGCAAAAATTTGGTTCTTTCAATAACGGAGTTGCATGAGTTTCTTGCTTGTTTGTGCTTCTTCCGATTTTCCTCTGTAGGGTTGGCTTTGAAAGAACGGAAACTTACTTCTTTGAGCCTGATAGCTTCTTTACACTCAGAATTAAACCAAGACTTTTCTTTAGGTTTAATGCTTTTTACTCTGTTAGGAATAAAAGCACGCATCCCTAGAAGAATCACATTTGTGGTCATTTCAGCACTGGCATCAATGTCACTATCAAGGAAGCATAGTGACCAGTTAAAGTTTCGGAAAAAAATATTCAGGCCGTCCCAGTTGGCTTTCTCGTATTGCCAAACGGTCCTGGTGGGAAGTTTTTCTTTAACTGGATGGGTGGAGGATGAGAAATTAGCTGAAATGACACAATGGTCTGAAGTGCCAAATGGAGAAGTTACACTAATGGTGTATTTATCAGGGTGAGAAGTAAGAAACAAGTCAAGAGTATGGGCGGCTTGCCCAGCAACATCCGGTATACGCGTTGGCACATCGATCAGTTGGGTAAGGTGATGTAACCCGGCAAAGAGCTCGACATACCTTCCTTCGGGTGTTGTCTGACCAGAATAGCGGAGCCAATTGGAATTGTGTACATTGAAATCGCCCGTAATAACGATTTCAGTGCGAGGACAAAGGGAAACAATTTTCGAGATGGAATCAGACAACGCATCAAACTCGTTACAAGTGAAATTGCTGTCGAGATTTGGACTCCTGTAAATAAAACAATAATGAATGACATGCTTGCGGACAGTGAATTTGAGCCACAAGAAGTTAAAGTCCGTGTTGGAACATTGCCCATATTGGGGAAGGCTCTGGCAAGCAATATCATTCCTAACATAGACCACGAGACCATGATGGGAAAAGAGTAATGGCACCAAGCTATACCCATGTAGAGCAAACTCTGATAAATCAGTATTTACTCCAACCTGGGTTTCACTTAATGCCAAAACAGCTGGCCTGTATTGAACAGTGTAGACGTACATGTGAAAGAAATTCTTTCTTATACCACGAACATTGGAATACACGACACAAAAATCACTTACCATTTCAAAATACTTACACACAAAACACAATTCTGACTAAGTCGAACCATACAGTCAAATCCAAATTAATCTCTGTAATAAACAAACTGTCTTAGGTGTTATGCCCATAAGACAGCTTGCATACAAAAAATCAATTTAAATATTCAGCACAATAGGACAAACTCAGATGCCCTTATCCATTTACCGCAAGCATACGATGCCTACAGTAGATAAGAAAGAGGCAGTTAAGCTAAGCACAAAGGGTTGGGACAGATAAGAGGATAATTAGACTTGTTATGCAAGTGTGTATTATTTTTTTTTTCTTCCACAGCGCGAATGGGCATCTTATCGTCTTCCAACGACGCGAGTGGATATTGTTATTTTCTTTACAGCACACGCGAGGGGTTTTTGCCAATTTCTCAAACGAGTGTGTAATATTATTTTTTTTTTAACACTCGCAATAACAATGCGCAGTAAATTTTTTTTTTTTTTTTGACTTTTGTTTATTTATTTATACGCGCACCTCGACCTGACGTCCGGCCTCTATGAGCTTAAGATCTTGATCTCTTGCTTTACAAGAGACAAAAATTCTTGCAGACAAAGCCCCTTCTAAATATAAAAACTATATTGCGTATTTTAATAATAAACCCCACCAGAGAAATAAAGATGGCACCGACATTCTCATAAAATCAAACATTCCCCATACCTACACAAGTTGCCCAAGCGGAATCCTACCCCAGACAGGGTGCAAAATTACCCGTACAAAAAATGGAGGCTCTACATGTATGCAGGAAATGATCTTCCTCAGGAATACCAATAACACTTAACAACTCGCTTCTTCCACTCAAAGAAAAAATGAGAATTCTTGGTTTTATCTGCACCAAAACTTAGAAATGGCAAGCTCATACCAAATTAGTAGCTAATAAAATAAAGAAATCTCTCAACTTACTCAAAATCATGTTAGAAAAAAAGGACCACAAATAAACACAACTATTAATATATCCCATGCCCTGACAAGAGGAGCAACACAGCATATTCTCTCCGTATATTCCAATTAGACAAAGAACAACGACAACCTCAGACAGAAAAAAATACACTCCTTAATAAGAAAAGACTGGAACCTTGCCATCTATACCGATCGATGCACTTTTTGCAGAAACAAACACCCCATCATTCTTACAGATGAAGAAAAATAGAAAATTGTACAATCAAGATTTGTTATTAAAATGAAAATTAAAAGTGCAATCTTCAACTCCATCCGATACCTAACCTCCATTCCCAAAGTTCCTCATTACGAAATAGTATTGCTTATTCCAAAAATAGCACTGTCAACACTTCATTGGACCTAACAACGAAAAAACACACTCAGCCTACTATTTATCGGAAATCGTTTATTGAAATAATATCGAGAGGAAACTTCGACTACGTACTGTACACAGACGCTTCTGATACTACTGGCTATAGCGTCTACAGACATTATGATAAATGCGACAGGATTCTTGTCCAAAAACTCACCCCTTCAAACCAAAGCCCCTTGGTAGACGCTTTTGAGTTCGCTAACCCCGCCTTGGGCATCGGACGTGGCCGTTGCAGTGTAAAGCAAAAGTGTCGCGGATGCTTTAACTGTGTTGCTTTTTTTTAATTTGTTTTACCTCGCAATTATAAAATAGTTTTCTCCCATATTATACAAATAACTAAAAAAAAATCCTCCCATCTCATACCTGAAACCATTGCGAAATAGAACAACAAATCATAATATAACAACAAAAATCAGTGCAAAAATCACTCACCCATCCATACATTCATACATACACCCATCTCACACCTGATTTAAATAAAAAAAAAACAAAAAAAAAACCTGCACACGATAATAGCCCAAGAAAAGATGTAACACAGCAAGTATTCCTTATCTTTTCCTTTCCTGCATCACGACAGACGATTCTTTGCCAAACATGGCCTCGCCATTTATATAAGTCAACCACAATTCGGTCTGTGCTTAAACACAGAATTCAATTTCATGTGGTTAAAACTATCGATAAATAAGTGCATCATTCATGTATGTTTTCTTTATAGAAGCCCAAATTTAGACAGAGTTTCAACTTCTAACGAATTTGATGAATGAATTTTGTAGAATGACCACATATTTGACGTCGCCAAGAATGCTGCGAGGTGTTTAGGTTTCCTTCGTAGATGCAAGAAGTTCTTCACCCGTCTGATCTGGCTACAATATATAAAGCATATATTCGCCCAAAACTTGAGTATAATTCCCAAATTTGGACATTTGGGCAGGTGCTCCAATAACGCGCTTGAGTTTTCTGGATCGCATCTAAAAAAAGAGCTTTAAAATTAACCGGTGATAGAAATATTACGGATTCAATAACATCTCTTGAGCACCGTCGTAATGTAACGTGTCTTTCACTTTTCTATCGTTATTTTTACAAACAGTGCTCAAGTGAAATAGCCAGTTGCATTCCTCCCCTTAAACAATTCAACCGTAATACTCGCTCTTCTATGAATGCCCATCAGTTTACCCTTGAGCCCAACTTCGGACGTACTGTTAAGTATAGAGATTCTTTCTTTAGTCGAACCACACGAATGTGGAACACTCTACCTGGTTCGGTTTTTCCCTCCCATTTTGATATGCAGAATTTCAAAACTAATGTCCATCGACATCTCCTTTTACATCCTTCCCTTCTTCCCTAATGCTCGCACGGTGCTTAAACATTATAAGGGTAGAAAAATAACCCCTTTCGCGCGTGCCTATTATAAAAAAAAAAATAAAAAGACGCCACGAAAAAACGGCTATTTGCAGCGATTCCTTAAGTGCTATCCGTAGTATTTCTAATAGTAAGAACACATATCTGATAATCAACTTACTTCGTTCTATAACACGATCAAACTTTCCTTGAATCCACCTTATAGAGTCACATGGCCATGTTGGAATCTTGGGAAATGAAAAGGCAGATGCCGCAGCTCGGGAAGCCATAAAAATGCCATTGGAGTTTGTCATGCCACCATCATTATCAATGATCAATTTCGTTCGAAAAGAAATCATACGAGATGCGGAGATTCGATGGAAAAACTCTAATTCTTTTTTGAGAAGACAGGTGACTTACCACGAGTCGCTTAACCAATTACAATCGGTACAACTTTTTCGAATAAGGCTCGGACACGCATTGTTCAACAAATCTTATATATTCAGAAAGGAAAACTCACCAGCTCGCATGTTTTGTCAAGAAATTCTCAACATTGAACTGCAAACCAGCCCACTTACAAGACATCACTTCAACAACATTCCATCATTACAAATTCTACTAGATACAACCAAACCTCCCGATCAATCACAGCTTTTTCCACTTTTAACTAAACACAAAATGAATCAAATATAAATAATTTAATTAATTTAGAATCTTTACAAAATACTTATCAAAGAATTCTATTATATATTTTTACATCAGCCACTTATGGGCCTATATCCCCGGCTATGCAAATTTATTTATATTGTGATAATAAAATAAAAATATAATAAATCAAATAATACAGATTTTTGTTATATATAATTATAATTAAAAATTAATCGTGGTTAGTTCGGATGCTTAAAACTTAAAAACCACTGGACCAATTATTGAAATATACATATGTAGGTACTGATCTAGCCAGATACTAAGGTACTTTACCACATCTTTGCTCGCCAGTGGCCCAGCGATCACCTGCTTGCGCCAGTTCTTTGTCGTATACCAAGAAGCGCTGGACAAAGTGTTCTAAACAGGATAGTTCCAAATTTCTGGATGTTAATTTTCAGCTTCAATTACTACAATATCGTTGAATTTTATACAAATCACGTTGCAAGATAATTCCAATGACTTCAACTTTTGGACCCGTTCTGTGCGCAATTATATCGTCGGCATACGCAATTGTAGGAGGTAGATTCTCAATCAGGTCGTTGGTGTAAATAATAAAGAGAATCATCGAGTTCACCGCTTCTTGTTGCAGACCGTTTTTAATATCATATGTTATGGAAGAAGTCACATTGCCACACACTTGACAACAAACTTTCTACCATTAAGCATATATAACAGCAGTTTACCTATGCCATATCTGGTTAGCTTCAGATAAGGATCTTCTAACCATGCGGTGTAGAAAGCCTTCTCTGATTTAATCAAACGTGTTGTGTATATGTCTATTGTATCCTCAGGGTGATGTCGTAATACAATATTGGGGATACCATCGACTCCGGCTGACGACTTCGTGATTCTGCGAGAATCATTTGAAGTTCGACTTTCAATATGAGCAGGGAAGTTGGCTCATTTTGCTCGGCGATAGATGGTGGCGATTGCCAGGTTGTCTTCATTGAACCCGGTAAAACCAAGATTCTTAGATCGCCATTGAGTGATACTATTTCGAAGGAAAAAGTTATTCAGCTGAGCTCTGTTCTCCAGTTCGTGATTTGGGTGAATGGACTCATTCACTTTATACACTTGCTGAAAAGCAGAACCCTCAGTCTCAACCTTCTCCAATGGATCTCCGATCACAAAAAAATCTTCGTCCAAGCGCCCCACGTCGATTCCTGCGGTCAGGAGTATGTTTTCGTTGTCTGTCGTTCTCTAAAGCTTAAGAGACGGAAGATGGTTTTGATTGTTTCTTCTGAAGATTTTATTTATCTCGGGAAACATACTCGGGTCGCTAGAATTACCGGCTCGAAGTCTGCTATCCCATTAAGAGTAAATAGACAATCGATATTTTTGTTTTAATGAGCGATTTGACATTTTTTGATTGAAGACTTCAGTGTCCTAATCTCCAGATCGTTTCTGTCAGTAAACCGCCTGTGCAAGAGTTTTAGTCTTGTAAAAAGACCACTTTATCAAGGGTGATTTAATTTCTAACAATATTTCAAGATTTCTTTTGGGTACATAATTTAATGTGTCAACGAGACTGGAAGGACCGGACATTTTTCAGCTCTATAGTTACATTATTACAAGTACTACCCCTAGTGATCGACAGATCGATTAAGGATTCGTGGATGACTTTAGCGGAAAGAACATAGAACGCTTAGGTACCGCTTGCCGTTTAAATTATTTCTACAATCTTATCTCCTAACTTACAAGTCAGAGTCTAACTATGACGTCACTCAAGATCTACGGGTCGTATATTTTCAAAGGGGGAAGAGTTATCACCATTCCAATACACTCCGCCTTAGAATAGTTACCATCCAATACATCCCACCTTAGACACTGTTTCCAGCTGAGTCAAAAATCAAGAGTCAAATCAATGGCCATATAAACGAATGCACCGGATACCTGATCCCCTATAGCATTATTATAGATGGTCAGCAATAATTTCAGGGGAACCAATGCCTGGACAGGAAACTAGACTTTAGTTGTAAGTAAATTAATTCAATTGTATTTCTACCTTAGAACCAATCAGTCATACTTTAAAGTACAAATTGATTTAAATTAATCCTGGTTGTTTTGCGTACGTATAATTAAGGCCGCTCCCTCACTTGTCGGTGTGGTTTCGTTTGTCTCGGTTTCCTCGGTACACATTCGGAACCGATATTTTACTGAATACAAACATTTAAATGAACACCTACTGATTTGTGCGGTATGTGCGGAATCGGTACGATAAGAAAGCGGTATACCGAGTGTCGGTACAGAGAATCACTATGCTTCGATATTTACCGCAAAGAATTTGTGTTTGACGTCTAAGGTCTAAGCAACAGTTTGTTTCGTACAAAAAAACATAAGAAAATATTTGTTGATACAAAATAATAATTTTTGAAAGAAGATGACATCCGAGACTACTTCAAATTCAAAGTACCTGGTCGGCTTCTGACATTTATTTTTACCTATAACAAATGTGTGGTAGTTTACCTATTTTATTTAGGTCTGTTTAAAATTTGCACATAAATGCTACAGCTACATAGGGCGACAGACCATTGCCCATACTACATCTAAAATTGTTGGTGAAAAATAAATTACGGAATTGGAAACAATTATGCTAAATGGTTATGCAATCAATATAATATAATATGGTTTAACGGCTTCATTGATGGGAATCGATGGAAAGAGAGTCGTCATATCAAATGAAATCATGATTTCATCTTCTTCAATTTCTATGTCAAATGTATTTTTGACTGCAAAAACCATCGAAGTTCTCGAATTTTCTCAAATCATTAACAAGCCATTTTGTTACCTTAGCGAGTGGTATGTTTACGTTTGAGAAATTTTCCTCTTTTTATCTCCAGTTCTTTGCACTGTCTGAGAGATTGAAATTAACTCAGAATAATGAAAAACAAAGATGATTGAAATGAACAAATTGGATAAAGTCCAAGTCTTTAGTCATCTTCAAGTGTAACTCATATATGTCAAGTTGTATTTGATCTTACTTACTTACTTACTTAGTGGGCGCTACAGTTCGGGACGAACCTGGGCCTCAACCAGCATGCCTCTCCAGCCAGCTCGGTCTTTGGCTAGCTGCCTCCAGTTTCGCACATCAAGTTGGTTGAGGTCGTCCTCCACTTGAGTGCGCCACCTAAGGCGAGGTCTTCCTTTCCTTGCCGTATCATTGTCGTCCATTCGCTCTACATGACCTAGCCATCTTAACGTGATATGCGTATTTTTTTGACCAGGTCAATGTCGCTGTATAGCTCGTATAGTTCTTGGTTGAACCTTCTCCTCTAAAGCCCGTTAACGCAGATAGGGCCAAAAATCCTCAGAAAAATCTTACGCTCGAAACGACTAAGGATATATTCATCCGCTTTAGATAGAGTCCATGCCTTGGTGCCATAGAGCAGGACTGGGATGATTATGGTCTTATAAAGAGTCTCCTTTGTCTCTCGAGAGAGGGCTTTGCTACTCAATTGCCTTCCTAGCCCATAGAAACATCGATTGGCAAGAGTAATTCTTCGCTTTATTTCTGACAAGATGTTGTTGTCAGATGTTACAACGGATCCGAGGTACACAAAGTCCCTAACTACCTCAAAGTTGTACCTGTCTATTGTGATGTTTTGTCCAATCCGCCGGTGTTGTGTGTCCCTTTTTGTAGACAGCAGGTACTTCGTTTTGGCATCATTGACTGCTAGTCCCATCTTAGCCGCTTCAGCTTCAATGCTAGCATACGTTCCAGTGACAGCTCGCCGAGTTCTGCCAATGTTGTGTATGTCGTCAGCGTATGCTAGCAATTGCATAGACTTGAAAAAATTGTCCCACTACAATTGACTTGCGAGTTTCTTATAATTTTTTCAAGTATTAAGTTGAAGAAATCGCACGATAGCGCATCACCTTGTCGGAGTCCTTTTTTGACCAAAAGCTTCTGTGAGGAGCAGCGAGAGTTCTCCATCGTCATCCTGCACAGTCGGACGAGTTTTGTGGGGATGCCAAAACCTGGCATGGCTCTGTATATTTCGTCTCTATAAATGCTATCGTACGCGGCCTTAAAATCGATAGAGGTGGTGGGTATCGATTTGGAATTCTTGGGTAGTTTCCAGGATCTGCCGTAGCGTGAACATTTGATCGATTGTGGACTTTCCTGGTCTGAAACCACTCTGATAGGGGCCAATCAGGTTGCTGACGCAAGGTTTCAGGCGTTCACATAGTACGGCTGAGAGGATTTTATAGGCGATATCCTTTCTTGTGGATCGTGCAAATGATGCTGAGGTTCCATTCATCAGGCATACTTTCTTCTGACCAAACTTTAGAGATGAGTTGGTGTATGCACTCCACCAGGTCATCTCCGGCCGCTTTAAAAAGTTCGGCGGGTAGTCCGTCGGGTCCAGCAGCTTTGATGTTTTTTTAGTTTAGATATTACTATCCTCACTTTATTTTGGTCAGGTGGACGGAAGTTTTGTCTGTCATCATCCATGTTGAATGGTTCATTCTGCCTGACAGCGGGATTTTGGCCTTCATCGCCGTTTAACAGTCTGCAGAAATGGTCCTTCCATGTACTCAGCACCGACTGTGACTCTACTACGAGGTTTCCATTCCTATCTCTACAGGCTTCTGTGCGGGTTTTTTTTCCTCGGAATGTTCTTTTTACCTGTTGGTAAAATTTCCGCACGTTGTTCCTGGAGTAGCATCTCTCAATATCTTCGATCGCGCGCTTCTCATGCTCTCTCTTTTTCTTTTGGAGAAGCCGGTGTTCTTCCCGTCTTTTCTGCTGGTAGAGCTCGCGAGCAGCTCTCGTCTTTCTTTTCAGCGTTGCTTTATATGCCTCTTGTTTGGCTGCATGGGCCTGCCTGCATTCGTCATCAAACCAGAGGTTTCGTGGTGGTGGTCTGGTGAAACCTAGCACATCAGTTGCGGCATCTCTGATGGCTTGTTGGCAGTGTTTCCACTGGTCTTCGGCACTTGTGGCTGGCCGTACTGGATTTCTTCAGAGGTTACGGGATATTCGATCGGCATATGTTCTGGCGGTTTCTTGCGATTGCAGCTTTCCGAAGTCATACTTCCTCACAGTATTACTCCGTTGTTGTGGAGCTCGGGTTTTTCGCCTTCTTACCTTTGCTGCAACAAGTAGTGATCCGAGTCGATGTTAGCTGCTTGGAAGGTGCGAACATCCAAGATACTGGAGGCGTGTCTTGCATCGATCGCAACTTGATCAATCTGATTGACGGTTCTTTGATCTGGGTGTCGCCAAGTCCCTTTATGTATATCGAGATGAGGAAACCGTGTGCTTGCAATTATGACGTTATGTGCCGCTGCGAAGTCAATTAGCCTAAGTCCGTTTTCAGACGTTTAGTCGTGTAGGCTATGTTTTCGAAAGTCGAAAGCCCAAGACTTCTTGCCTAAGTCTACCGCTTATGACGAATCCGCACCGTAGTACACTTCACAGTTTTTCATCCTCTTTTTGCCCGTCCCATCCTATCGCACTGGATGGCAGTAATTCCTGTTCTGTAGCAGTCTAGGGCCTCCGCTAGTTGTTTGGCTGCACGTGATCTGTTAAGAGTTCTTAATTCCACATGCAGATCCGAAGGTCGTTGTCCTTAATTTGTTGCATTTGATCTAAACTCTGATAATGAAATTCAATTTCATGTTTTAACCAAAGGGACTTTGCTTCTTTGATCAATTTTTTCATAAAACTGGAAAATACTTTCTTTTTTTGCAGTGTTTTAGAAATAAAACGTTTGCTTGTGTTCTCTTTTTTTTGCATAATCTGTAAACCATTGAGTGAAAGGCAGCAAATTTTGGGTGAGAAAGCTATGGGCAGTGGATTTCCCCAAAAAAAAAAAACCATAGGCAGCCGCGTGCTGTTCTTATTTCTTGACTACTTAAGGCAACGGGGTTTGTTCGTAGAATCAGATATTTGCTTGCCATAAAAGTTTACGGGTAATGAAAAAATGACAATTGTGCTTTGTGGTAGGGATTTGTTACAAAAATCCAACTATGTACGTTCAAAGCTGCAAAATTGCAACAGTAAATAGTAAATATTTAAAATATGTTTTAGAACGTACTCATCATTTTAATTAAATAGTTTCAAGATTGACTTTCTCAGCTGAATTTTTGATTTGGAAATAACCTAATTTACAATGCTTCAATTTTTAAATTGAAGAACTTAAAAGTGCAGACACTTTTTTGCAAAAATAGTGTACATATGTATGTAATTAAGTTTTATAAAAAACGTTTTATTCTTATTAGACTCTTAACATTTTCAGTTCTATTTTGTGCTGTGATTCTGAAAGAGATACGAATATGCTTTTATTTGCTATTTTATTTTGTCTTAAATATTCAACTTTTACATTCTTAAAAAGCTTTTCATTGATCTGCATGTCAACATCTGAGAAAAGGATACAAAATTCAAAAATCATACTTGTTCGATAGAGAGGGAATGATCTTTAAAGTTATCGGAACAAGTCATGAATATTGCAGATTATAGTAAAGACAACAATGTTAATCTGCTTTATAACATTTTATCTGCACAATTGTTTGATTCAGTCTTGACTCGGTTTTCAGTTTTTTGCTATCAATATTGAACTTCTAATATATACAAATTAAAATGTGTTTGTTTGTTTGTTCGTATGTGATGCGCTGCCATACTGTTCACCCAATTGTAATGAAATTTTGTCAGCTTATGGAAAGGCTTTAGGCATAGTAAAGTAAACGTCCAGTAGATGGCGCGCATTGTGTATTTGAAAGAGCAATAGAAAAATACAAATTAATGAATTACTTAAAAAAAGGGGGAAGTATGGATCGCTCTCACGCCATAAAGAGTATTCATAGCATTGTTTAAATGCTGCTCCACAGGTTGCGTTACAAAAGAAATAAATATCGAAAGACATGTATTTCCTTACGAAATTAAGAAATGTGAATCATTTTTTAAGAGGACAATTATAAAATATTCTATCCCCAGCCAAATTGTTGTTGATGGTTGTTGTTTTTGTAATGCGTGTAAAATCCAGCTGCGCTGCGGATAACTTTACCAAAAAACACCTTTGACGTTAACAAATTACATGAACAAAATACCAACAAATATTACAAATAGCTGATATCAATGGATATGATAAATCCATCATTGATAATTTGATTAAAAAACATTCGACAAAACTAAAACGAAATAACGCCAGAAAAAAACATGAAAACCAAAACACTGTGTCGCTTTACCCTTCACCCCGAACATCACCAACAAACTAATACATGTATTTGTCAAAGCCCAAATGAACGTAGTGCATACCTACAAGAACAATATTTAAAAATTATTGTAATGTTAACGTTCGCATTAAATGTATCAATAAAACAAAACAAAACAACAAACTTAAAATGAGCTTGCGATCCACAAAAGAGCGCACACCAACTTATCAATGCAGTGGAATCTATGAAATCTTTTGTTCTAAACGTAACATACATATATGTGCTATAGCTGCACATATTTTTGACCCAAGCAATGTAGAACCACTCACAATTATATCCTCTAACAATTATTTTATTTTTTAAAAGGACGTTAAAGAAAACGTTGATAATTTCCCTGGTGTTGGTGTGCTCCTAGCTGTTCGTAGCAACTATGACCATGATCTTCTTGAAGTACCTAATTTAGGTGATTTTGACTCTGTCTCGGTTTAAATTAATCTACCAACATTTTCTCGCTTTATTTTTTGTTGTTATATCCGTCATGCCCAGATAATGTAAGCCTATAAGTTTGCTGTCAATTCACTATCTATTTGTTCAAGGTCAACCCAATGACTTGATTATAGATTTGGGAGATTTAATCTTCCCGGGCTAGTTTGGACCATCTCTGATGACGAGTCATCTTTATTCCAGAGAACGTTACCCCTGATCTTGAAACCCTGTTGGTTTCATAGAAACTAATATTTTTTATTACGATTTCCATAGGGCGGACTATATAAACATAAATTGTCTTATTACCAAAATTAATTTTGATTCACAACATTTTACCTTTGTGCTTTAATTGTTTCTCAGAACTAAGTGAATTTCATTATCTTCGCCAAATGAAAATAAAACTATTACCTACTGCAAATATTTTTTTAAGTTCATAAATATAAAAATGAAATCTGATGTCCTACCCCCAACTTTAAGTTTTTCCAATACCTCTTCCTCTGACCCAAGAATAATAACAAATTTCGTTGCCACCTTCTTCAGTAATCATATACAGAACATTTGCTAATTCCCCATCCTGGCTATTTTAGCTATTTGCGTCATTGTTCAAAAACATCTCTTTTTGAGATTGACATTTGATAATCTGTCAAAAAAGTCGAGAAAATAAGAGCTCCTAGAAAAATTTATAAAAGTGTAGTAAAACTGTATATAAATTCAAAATTATCAGTTAAAGTGAATCCTTATAACCTCTGCACAAGGATAATATAAATATTCAGAGTAAGTTATAGAAAATAAGGCACAAAATCATCAAAATCGTATTGCATCAACCTAACCTCAATCAATGAACAAAAGAGGATTGGCAGAAACCTCCCCAGAAGCATACGACACCGAAAAAAGAGGCACTAATTACCACCTTGCTATGGCCAACGACAATATTGTTATTAATAGGGAACTACTGAAAGAAATACTGCGGGAAAACAACGCTGAACTTGTCAAAGAACTTCCATCCAAAAATGACTTTCAGAGTCTATTCACGGAAATAACAACATTAAAAATCAAACACGAACAAATGTCAGCCAAACTTGCACAATAAGAAGATAGAAACAAACAACTGGAAGCGCAAATCGACAAAATAATGCAAAAAAGTATAGAAAAAAATCTAATTGATCGGTTACCTGTTGAGAACAATGTTGACGTGACCGAAAAAGCCAAATCAATTTGTTCGGGTTTGCTTAACCTCAATACGAACACAGAAATTGACAACGCTTATAAAGTTTCATCCAGAGATCCCAACAAAGCAACAATTGTAAAATTATAAATAAATTTATTGGCGCGACAGCTCCTTAAGGAGCCAAGGCCTAGTGACTTATACTCTCAACCATTCCTGTGTGTGTGTTGTTACTCTGCAAGAATGGAAGGGACCTACAGTTTACCGCCGTCCGAACGGCTACATGGAATGCACTTTTTCGAGACAAATTTTACTCTTGGAGGTTTTGTCAGTTCCCCGCAAGAGGCAGTACCCCAGAAAAAAAGGTGGCTATGAGCTGGATTTGAACCCAGGTTCTTTCGCTTAGCAGTCCGACACACTAACCACTAAGCCACGGGGCACTACAATTTGCAACAATTGTAGTCCAAATGAAATCTCAACACGTAGCTTCGAGTGTACTGCGCAATTCGAGACAGCTGAAGTCGTCAGGAATCTCTATTAATAAAGATCTCCCATTCAATGTCCGCCAAAGGAGATCCAAATTGTTTATGCTGATGAAGGTACTGCGTCAGGAATATCCAAAGAAACAAATTGTTCTGAGGGATGATCGGATGCAGTTTTCATCTCGGATAATTTAGAAGGTTTAAAATGTGGAAACTCAAATGGGATGCAAGTTCTGAATGAAATTCTAGGTAACTTGTCGACAGGTGTAAAAAATACTATGGTTGAATTGATGAATGAAAACAAATTACGAGAACTGTCAACTTCGAATCCAAATACAGGGATGGCAAGAGGCAGTCAAACAAGCAAAACATCTGCTGGAAACTTTACTAAAGCTTCTGATGGGCCAAGTTGTTGAGAAGTAGCCGTCTACCCGAATCAAAAAAATACGTTTTTTAAAATTTTAAGTTATAATATTGCTCGACTAAAAAATAAACTTCCCAATGTTGAATTTTTCAATTATTTAAAAGAATTTCACATTTTCATACTATTAGAAACCCATTTATTAGATATTGAAGAAAGTAGATTTAAATTTTTTTTTATGAATTATGAACTAAAATGGTTACCTGCTGTTAAAAGAAACATCTTCGGAAGAGCAAGTGGAGAGGAGCTTTTAGCGTACCGTAAGAACCTAGGTGTAAAATTAAAATTCGATATGATAGGTAATTCTCATGTCATTAAGCTTGAAATTGATTAGAAAAATTACTACATAGTGCCTATCTATCTTAACTGCAACAAATGGCAACGTGACTTTGACACACTGAGTGATCTTTTACATAACCTCAATTCATTAAACCTGGTTCTTATTGGCGACTTCAACGGCCGAATAGGACTCACCCAAAATAATTTAGTTTTCGGAATAAACTCTGCAATATTGAATACCCAACGTCGATCCAAAGATAAAGTATGTGACAACAAGGGAAGCAAAATACTTGAACTCACTGATGCTTTCGACTGTCAAGTTTTGAATGGAAGTTGTGATGGAGATTTACGTGGAGAATATACTTTTCTTAGGGGAACATCATGCTCTGTTATAGATTACTGCTTCGCAATGGGTGGCTGGCATAACCTGATTTCGGATTTTCGAATTGGAAAGCAGATTTTCTCGGACCATATGCCCTTAGAAGTTACATTCGAATTGGCAAATAATGGAAATTTTTCGAATACAAACCAGCTTAATCTCTTACCGAAATTATTTTCGAATGACAGAATGTCAAATACTTACCAAGCTATTTTAAACCTTGAACTCCTACATTTATATACAGTCGAAGCTACACCGAGTATCGATCAACTTACATACATAATTAAAAAAGCCGCCCCAAGTCCACCGCAATTTAGAGGAAATAACTGGAAAAGCAAGCAAAAGTGGTTCGACAAAGACTGCATGTTGGCAAGAACCAAGTCTATTGTTTTTCTTAAATTGCTAAGGAGATACAATAATATTTTCAAAAGTCTATACGCTAAGGCTGTCAAAGAATTTAAAAACATCTGTTATGCCAAAAAATTAGAGAACGAGCAACAGAACATATCAATGATAAATAGTAGCAGATCCTCATCAGACTTTTGGAAAGCAGTCAAACTCTTAAATGGAAGAAAAAACAGAATTGCAACTGGCCTTCAATCACACGAATTATGCACACACTTTAGAACTCTCTTAAATACTCCACAGATTTCTCCCTGGATTCAGTATGCGGAACCTCAATTATTTGACGATCATCTTGATCAACCATTTGACCTTGCGGAAATTCTTCAAGTGATCAAAAATGCAAAAATCAACAAAGCCCCAGTAGAAGACGGAATTCCTTTCGAATTCTTCAAAAATTGTACCGTAGAATTTGCTCAAGCCCTTACGAAAGAATTTAACCGATTGTTTGAGTG
Source organism: Platycheirus rosarum (assembly GCA_963971375.1). Lineage (NCBI taxonomy): Eukaryota > Metazoa > Arthropoda > Insecta > Diptera > Syrphidae > Platycheirus > Platycheirus rosarum. Next base: position 36,338,542 of record OZ020509.1, on the reverse strand, counting down.
TGCAGATTTTCTACAGAGTTTCAAAAAATCAATCAAATACACACTTCATAAAAAAAGGAGATTTTTCGAACCCAGGAAATTATAGAGGTATATCTTTCACTGCTTCTAAGTTATTTACAGCGCTAATATTCAAAAGACTTACAGACTGGATTAAAAACAAAAACATTCTGCATGAATTCCAAGCAGGCTTCAGAGAAAATTATTCGACGGTAGACCAGATTTTCACCTTGTTAAACATTGCACAAATATACCAGCAAAAGCACAAAAAACTGTACGCTCTATTTGTAGATTTCAAAGCAGCGTTCGACTCCATCCCACGATATCGGAGGCGGGGTGGAAATCAATAGGGTATTAAAAACGGGCCTTATGTTTGCTGACGATATTGTTTTTCTCTCCGATACAGTAAATAGTATGCAGCTTAAAATCAACAGACTCGAAAAATACTGTAAAACTTGGAATTTATCTGTGAATTTGAAAAAGACGAACATTCTTGTATTTAGAAACGGAGGAGGGCGATTCTCGAGAAACGAAAGATGGACTTATCAAACCGACCCCAAAAAATTATCCGAGCGACTGCGCAGATTATACTTCTATATGCAGCACAAGTATGGGGGTATGGTAACTCTGAATCTATGGAAAAGTTCCAACGTTACTGCATAAAACGCATCTTTAGGCTACCTAATAATATCCCAAACTACATGATCCATCTGGAAACAGGCTGTCCACCCCTTATATTGGAAACACTAAAGATACATTTTGATTATGTAGTTAAAGTCATGCAAATGGAAGAGGAACGCCTGCCAAAAATTGTCCTGAAGCATATGCTGAAAAAACGTGCATTGCGTCAAAGAATGGCAAGAACTGGCAAGTTGCTGCGGATGTGTCATAAGTTTCTACCCTAGTGACGGAGCTACTACTCTAAGAAGAAAATTTGTGAACATATTGGAAAAATCAGCACCGTTTTTATACAACAAGTATGTAAATGAAGCTAAATCGTCTCTACACAGGATGTATTATAGTGATGTCAACTATAATCTTAATAGTAAATAGGATTAGTCTATATAGATACACTACAAGTGCTCTAAATTATAGAAAACGAGTCAGAGAAGGTGATTTTTGAAAATATATACATTATTTGGAAAAAACAAAATAATATCATACATTAATAATTAAATATCTTTTTTTCTTTTAAATTGAACTTATTTTAAACTATGTTAAACAATACAAAAATGTCAATCTGACATTTAGACTTTATGCTTGATTGTTAGAAAAAAATACGTAAAATAGTTTTCAGCGGAATAATTTAAACGCCATGCTATTTCTTTGAAAAATTGTGAATCGTAGGAACGGTTTTTATTTAACTTAAAAAAAAATAAAAAACATAATTCAAAAATTATAACTTATGCACAAAAGAAAATCAATTGTAATGGGATAAGCAGTTTTCGGTTAATAGAAAAAAATCCGTCCTATGAGAAATACCATTTTTAGCCCGCCATCTTAAATTTGTTTTCACCAAAACATTATCCATACCTACACAGATTTTTTGTTTCCGATTGGCCCAACCGTTAAGGCTATACCCCAAAATACATCCGCACAGACAGACAGACGGACAGAATTTTGCCAGTAACTCAAATATGTTTCTCTATGATCGCAATGTCATGTTCGATTGTTATCTCAAATTTTTTTTTGCACGAATGCATAACTAGTACTTATAATCGCAAGTAAAAATTTTATCATCATCAAAGTTCTAAAGAAATACCTACACTGCGAGAAACAACACAGCCTCCTTTCATTTCCTTTGTTATTATATGCACCTCTTGTTTCAGGTTCTTTGTTGGAGGTAGTACTTTTCTTCTTTTTTTACTATAAAACCGGTCGTGTAAAAAATACCCCTTTCTTCCTCTTTTACAAGAATCGGAAAGTGAAAACGCTCATTGGGCATCTAAATTAGGTCTACAGCCTACATATAGACATAGACCTGCAATGCTGGTTTCCAGCTTTCAACCGGCCGGGATACCTAACCAAACTATCTAACCCTTCATTTCTTTCATCATAGTTCATCACTAATTTTCTAGTCCCCTAAAACTGGTCATTTGAACAATACCTAATTTCTTCCACTCTCCGAAAAACAGGAAAGTGAAAACGCTCATTGGGCATCAGAATGGGATATACAACCTACACATTCTCTTGTAGTGCTTGTTTCCATCATCCCAGCGGCATATCTGTCCCTACAACTTACCTATGCCTCCTTTTTCCTTTATTTGAGGGAGGTATCTATTGTTTTTTTTTTGGTTATTTGAAATTAATACATTTTGTGGTGAGTTTGTGAACTAAAAATGAGTATAATCTTCGAAAAACGTTCTTTTGAACAAGAAATAAAGGTTTATAAAATGTATTATATTTGAAAAACTTATGACTTTTTGAAACATTTTTTTCTCGAATCGTTGAAGAAAACATATTTTACATATTGGAAAAGTTATGTGGTATTTGTAATGTATTTAAAGTTGAAAAAACCATTAAGAAATAATAAAAAATTACAAAATTTCAAGGCCGGATTATTCAAAAAAAATTATATGAAAAATAAAAAAATTTCAGACCTTTCAATGATCTGTTCATTACCTTTAAAACAACATACATATATATCAAGATTTGCGTAATAAAGTTTTGAGCAACGAAACAAGTCAACAAATATTGAAATAAAATGAAAACAAAATCAAAAATTTAAAAAAACCTTGGGGTTTCAAAGTCAAAATACCAATATTTGATACGCAATTTTAATTTTTGTGATACATTCACTACGGACTTCAATTAACTCGCATGCGTTTCTGCAGTTTTGCTTTTAAAAAAAAAAGATTTCGTGATACAGATACACAGATATCACCTGTTAGGTTCTACTCACATTCAAACAAAACACAAGCCATCTTTAAAGTTTAATAAATCATATATGTGTATATGTCAATTGAAGCCATTCATTATTATACATAGGAAAAAATCAAATTACCTGCTGAGGATTATATTCCACATAACATTGAGTAGCGTATGATCTCAAAATTCTCTGGGAAGAGTTTTTAACAGCAATATTAGAAATATCTCCATTGAATTTCGTTTGTGGTACATTTCCTTGAGGCCTATATGGCGCTGAACTGAAAATATAAAAGCAAACCGTAAACTATGAACTTTGTGTTGTTAGATCACAACCAAATTGATACTGGCGATGAGAACTAAATTTAATAAGTAAAGTGTATATCAAATAATTATACGACTTGAAGGCACTGATGAGTGCTATATAAAGGGTGGGCCAAATACAAGTTTCTTTTTAAAAATGCAATAAAATAAACACAACTACATTTTTTCCATGTATTATGGCCTTATTTTTAAGAGCAAACTTTCCCATTAATGGAACATAATTTCGTTCAAGTGTCTGCCTCGGCTGACTCGCAGTAGCGCATTCTGTCACTTCGATTTTCCGAGATCTTGTTGATGGTTTCGGGCTGTAGCTCACGGATTGACTGCATAATATTAGTCTTAAGTACTTTAATCGTTTCCAGATTGTTGGCATAGTATCGGTCAAATCGTAGCTCCAAGGCGGCCAATTGACATCGCCAATACGGCCTACAACATGAGTTGGTAATTTGTTGCGCAAAAGATCGATTTTGATATGGGCTGTCACTGTCACTTTCCTTGGATGCATTATCTTCTCGACATTAACATGCGAGTTTTCCTAGCCCCAGATGCCGCAATTTTGTTTTTAACTGAGCCGCCCAGATGAAAATGCACCTCGTCAGAAAAATGATTTTTTGCACAAAATTTTTGTCCAACACAAGCTGCTCCAAAGCCCAAACAGCGAAGCGATAACGAAGCGGATGATCGTGTTCCTCAATTGCTGATTGGACCTTGTAAGCGAATAATACGAGATGTTTGTGAAGAATACTCTTCAGGCTAGTGCGTGAAATAATGAGCTGTTGAGATCGATGGTCACTTGATGTTCGTGAATTGAGTCTCACACTTTCGGCTACAGCAAACACATTCTCACCTGTGCGCACCGTACAATGACGAGGACCATGAGTGTTGCCCACTAGCATACTAGTCTCATGAACTTTTTGCACAAACTTGCGTAGCGAGGTGGGTGCTTTATTTCGGCCGAAACTTCTTTACAAAAAACACAACATTGATGTAGGGTAAAACGACCCATTTCATTCCGCGGATGTTTGATATTGACTTTCTGTCAAGATTTTGAGCGGGGAACAGCTGTATGCGCTAAAATAACCTATGATTTAAAAAGAAACAACTAGATGGCCCACCCGTTATCTAAAGCTAGAGAAGAAAAACGCTTATTTTTAACCCTGGCCTAAGAACTTTCCTCTTTTAGAGTTAAAAAAATTAGATTACGTTACATTATTCTTACATAGAACATAGAAAAAAGAAATGAAAAAACTCAAGAGCTAAGACGGCCACAATGGTGGTCGTTAACACAAGACATAACCGCTAGCTTAATTAAAAGTTTAGCAATAAACCAATCACCCTATTGTCATTATTTTCAAAAAGGAAACAAAATAAACGAAAACTACAGTTGCCAAAATATTATAACGTCATGTCTTGAAGAAGGAAAGGGAAGAAAACAAAAGCGGGAACATTCCATGCGAAGAAAGAAATAATTTTTTTTAAATTTATTCCATCAAACTGCGTGTTTATTTTTAAAGCAATATTTTCATTTAATCCATTTTCAGTTTTATTTATTATCATAGATATAATACCAATAATTTTTGTCCGGAACTAAATTAAGCTGGGGATCTAGCCTCATAAGTAACTGATGTAAAAATTACAAAAAATCAGTAAATATGTACATGAATAAGTCTTTACATACATAGATAATATAATGGGGACCTGCAGCTTCACGCCGAAGTTCTTGCTTTACCTCCACATGGTGGTCCCTGGGGAATAATTTGTGTATACTTTTATACACAAATTAGCAAGAATTGCAAGCGCTATTCCCCAAAGGTTTGCTGGTAACCTCTTTCATAAAAAAATCCAACTCAGAACCCGACAACAAGTCTCGGAAATTAACTGATTACAAGACGACGAACCAAGCAACGAGAACGGCTAAAAGGCCGCGAGAATTCAACATCCCAAATAAATTGACATGACTATGTAGGCTGACCCTGACCAACATTGCCAGCCAAGTAAAAGTAGCCTGTTTTCTGTCCAGAAAAATCAACATCTTTAATGGACACCGACAAGGGGATGGTATGGCTTGCATCCTCTTCAACCTTGCGTTGGAGAAAACAAACCGTGACTCTGACACGTCAACAAGAGAGACTATCGTCACCAAGTCCAGTCAGATACTGGCTTACGCAGACGACATTTACATCATCGGCAGGAGCCAACAAGCTGTTAAAGTCTCCTTTACCCAAATCGAGCAGGCGACACAAAACCTGGGGCTGCACATTAATGAAGGGAAGTCTAAGTACATGGCGGCTACGTCTGTGACAAGTGTTGGTCCAACTATTAGGGTGGCGGAGCATGAATTTGAAGTAGTGCAGTCCTTTAACTAACTTGGGTCAAAAGTAGTAGCCGATAATAATATGGAGGAAGAAATACGCGGGCGGCTGCTTAAATTAAACAGAACCAGTACTCGCACACGTCTCGTCTCCTAGGCTTGGGTGCTTACAAAAAGGCACTCTGATCTCTTATCCGCGTTCGAGAGGAAAGTCTTACGGAGAATCGTTGGCACCGTGTGCGAGGGAGGACGACGAACCTCGAAGCAGATGTTGTGGAAAAAAATAAAGCTCTGTAGGCTTCGGTGGGCTGGGCACCCAGCTCGCATTAGTGAAGAGGAACCAGCTCAGAGTCTTTTGTAGTCCTTTTTATGGTAGAAGACAACGTGGCTGGCCTTGCTTGCGTTGGAAAGATGGCGTAGACCAGGACACCCGAAGCATTGGCGTGCGCAATTGGATGGCGTCGTCCAGTAACCGGGATCTATGGAAGAACTTGTTGAAGAAGGCCCGGACCGAATGCCGGTTGTTGCGTCAGTTATGATGATGGTGAAAGATAATAGAATCCCTATCATAAAGGGAGATAATTTGATAATAAGTATTTCGTCAAAACAAATATTTTAAATTAACGACATTATTTATAAGTGATTAATTTGTGTTTAGTTTAGTATTTATTATTTATTTATTGCAAAATATGGTTGCACATTATTAATATACTTCTTATTAGTTAGAGCAAAACTATTAATTATAATAATGGAATTGAGAAAGATACTTCAAGTGGATTTATATCCAAAATACAATTCTGGTTAATAATGTTATTCTTAACGAAACTACATATTAGAGTTTATTAATATTTCAAATTTGATATTTCATAAACAAAAAATACAATATATCTCTAATTAGAAAACACAAACAATAAAAAAACAAGTAAGTTAGTACATTTATTTTTTTATTTTATAAGTTTATTTGGCTTTAATTTAATTTAAATTGATACATAATAATACATAATAACATAAAGTAGTTGGAGTATATTGAAAGTTGTTCTAGGAATTTTTTATATAATATTAGACTTTGTATAAATACTAATTTCGGTTTTAAAACAATTTATGGTATTGATTATAAATTTATGTTATATATTGGAAGGTAAGTTGTTGAATGCTTGTAGTCCCATTTAGAGCTTGCTTGAGCTCTTGTAGTTCTCGTCCGTATAATGCTGAATTCCGCAATGTTGCGTAGGTTGTATAGAATAGTTCGTCGCTCAGGTACACTAGATTGTAGGTACATCAATCATTGCCATCAGGAATAAACTTTGGTTTATATTGAGCCAGTTTAGTAAGTTCAACATACATCCATAATTGTATATCTCTCACATATTAATATGATGCGCATGGCTTTATTTTGAAGTGCACAACTTGCACAATATTCATAATTAAGCTTAACTGTTACATTGAAGACTTTTACTGCACTGTTTTTGAAGATATTACAACGTGTTCTCGTAAGCACACCCAGTTTTTTTGACACTTTCTTACATATAAAGGCAATGTGTTCATTGAAAGATAGTTTATCTATTATATGCTTATAGTAGTTTCTGTATCGACGATACAGTACTGTGAAAATGTAGTATTTAAGATAAGTATAAAATACAGAAATCAGGATAGGTTTTGAAAATAAATGCGTAGCTCTCTACGAAACTGTGCTTCACTCAGGAATATCGAGGATGAATCAAAATTAGGGACCTATTGGAGGAACGAAATTGTATCCTATTGAATAGACTACATGGTTTTCCAGTGTGAAAAAACATTAAAGAGGAATAAAAGTGTTCGGAAGCGTATATGGTGATCAAATGAGATATTTTAAATTTTCACTCAGAGGCTTGATATATGACCGAATCTTCATTAACCGAAAATATAACGCACAGTATTATTCAATGCTACATTCAAGCTTCCTCCTACTGATTGAATCGAAAGTGACATTAAACTTAATTACATGCGTAAATATGGGTATTACAAGCGTTTTTACTAACAGCAACGAGTTTTCCGGAGAGTCTAATACTGAGAAGACCATAAAAAGCAGAGAACACCATGAACTTTCCCAACGGTGGGGTTTATGTGATTATCCCAAGTCAGTGCGTTATTGATCAACATACCAAGGTTTTTTGCAGTTGACACATAGGATATATGCAGATTGTTCAAATATAAAACAGGGAAAGTTGTCGAGGTTTAAAGCTTTCTTAATGAAACACTTATATTGTAAAGAATTAGACCATTAGAACATTACATTTTTCCCAATACGAAATGTCTTAGATATAAATACATAAATGATAGTTTATGTGACCTTTTGTGGGTCGAATTAGAAGATGTTATTTTTGTTTTGTTACAACGTTTCGAGTATGATTATGCTCTTCATAAGGCGTTTATTGAAAACATATTTTCTAAAAATGATTTGATTGGGGTGTTTGGAATGGATAAAATGGGTTTTTGATAGAAGAAAAAGAATCATAAATTTCCATTCCAAACCCCCCAATCAAATCATTTTTAACACAACCAGGAATTTTTTGAAAGAGTTCTCTCAATTATTGAAGTAGAATACCATAAAGACAATAAAATAAAATCAGAAATACACTACAGAACAATGCATTTCCACATAAAATAATAAATACATGAATAATTCAACATGAAAAACAAAAAAAAAAAACAAAAAGAAGAAAAACTAAAACCAATATATAAATCCTTGACTTACATAACACAAATAACCAAAAGATTTAAAAACGCACAACTTTCTGGTAAAAAGAGGTATAAAATAGCGATGAAATCTAATTACACAACTCGACAATTATACGCCAACCTAAAAACAAAAATCGATAAAACGGAACATTCTGATCTTTTTTCAAAAATCAATTGTAATGGCAACGCTGACGAAGAATGTAACCAAAAACAAAAATTAAAAAATAGACTGGCACGACATAAATCGGACATAAAAAGTAACGCACCGCAGAAGACAGCACTGGCATCACATTGTACATTTAAAAATCATTCTCCCAATTTTTAAAGCGTCCAAATATTGCAAAGAGAGGAACATCAGAACAAAAGAATGTTAATGGAAACTCTTCACATTATCAATACTGACCACACAATAAGCCAATGAACTGACATCGAGGAAATCAGCCCGCAATACACAACACCTATTGGAGGGGAATGGATTAAAAAGCTTTTAATACATGTATGATCTTTGTTTAACTTTGGTTTTCTAATTTTCTTTCTTCTTTATGCTTGTTACTTGTCAATTTAACGTGGGGTTTGGCTATGCAGCTCAATTATCAATGTTAAATATAGATTCATTGACACCTGAAGATGTTCATGAACGAAACATTGTGACAAGATTTAATTTGTTTCATTGGCCTAAAGCCCATTTCAAAAATAGAATGGAAATTAGATATATTATTACCAACGGGAACCGCTTGTTTTCTTTCCCGAATATGTGATAAAAACAGACGCACTGCAGAAGATGATATACCCTAGTCAAGTAGTTTTTGGAACAACTTATCATGGTCCATTGTGGAGAATGCTTTTGAAGTCAAAAAGTATAAGAAATATAGCATGATCATCGTTCAATCATCTCTCAAATACCTTCGACAGAAAAGGAAGTACTGAAATGGGCCTAAATTCATTCCCGCTTTCCGCTTTTGGGATTAATACCATTTTGGCTAGTTTAAATTAGGTAAAAAAATACTTATCGTTAGAATAGTATTGAAAATATGAGTGAAGAGCAGGACAATAGGTAAAATAGACATGACAAAGACAGGGGACCTGCGGCTTGCTTTACCTCCCCGGCCAATGATTTGTGTATATTTTTGTACACAAATTAGCAAAAATTGCAAGCACTTCCTAACGGTTGGCGAGGGGCTAGTAACCTCTCCCGTAAAAAAAATATTACTCAGAACCCGACAACAAGCCTAGGAAATATACTGATTTCTCAACGACGAACCAAGCAACGACAACGGCTAAACGATTTAAGAATTTGCTCATGGAACGTCAGAACGCTCTATAGAGCTCGAGCTGCACAACAGCTGGCTGATGTCCTGGTCATGTATAAAGCTGACATAACAGCACTTCAGGAAGTTAGATGGCCAGGGAATGGTGTTTTGCAGAAAAAAGAATACGACATATATTTTAGCGGTCACTCAAAACACCATGTGCTCGGGGTAGGCTTCCTAGTTAGCCAAAAAATGAAGCCTACCGTCATCGGCTTTAACGCAATAAATGAAAGGCTATGCACCCTTCGCGTGCGAAGCAAATTCAATAACATCAGCCTCATAAACGTTCACGCACCTACTGAGGAGTCCGAAGAAGAAGAAAAAGATTCCTACTACGAACTTGTAGAGAGGACCCTCAATGCCTGCCCAAGGTATGACGTTAAAATCATCCTTAGTGACTTCAACGCAAAATTAGGTAGGGAGACAGTATTCAGGCAGTACATAGGATCCGAACAAGGCAACAGTCTCATAGAACGCGGGCACGCGAAGATGAATATAAAGAGCTCAGAAGAATAGAAAAAAGAATTCACAGACGAAAAAAGGCAGCCTGGGAAAAAAACATTGTCTGTGAAATGGAAAGAAATAGAGAGCGAGGTCCGCACCAGGCGCGAAAGTTCTACCAATCCGTCAGAAACATGTCGCAATACACACCACGCTGTACATATTGTAAAGACGAAGATTGTAATCTGATCACCGATCCTGAAAGCATTCTGGAGCAATGGGAAGTGTACTTTAATGAACTGCTGAACGGTCAGCTCACGGAAGAAATGGAGACTCCAACATTTCAAGAGGAAGATCTCATGCTGCAGCAACCAAGCATTGAGGAGATAAAACAGGCGATTAATCGGCTCAAAAATAATAAGGCCTCAGGAGCCGATGGTATACCTGCCGAGCTGATCAAACATGGAGGGCCAACACTACATCAAGCAATTCATGAAATCATAGTACACGTATGGGAACACGAAGAGATGCCAGAAGACTGGCGAAAAGGCATCATATGTCCCATACATAAGAAGGGAGATATCACAAATTGCAGCAACTATAGGGGTATAACATTGTTGAGTACATCCTATAAGATATTCTCCTCTATCCTGCAAGAACGGATAGCCCCATACGCTAATACCATAATCGGCAATATCAATGTGGTTTTATACCAGGCAAATCAACAATTGATCAGATCTTTACCCTTAGGCAGGTGATGGAAAAAAGTCTGGATCTTAATATCCCAACATACCATATTTTTATAGACTTTATAGCCGCCTACGATAGCATAGCCAGGGTAGAACTTTATAATAGCCATGAGAGAATTCGGCATCCTAAATAAATTGACACGACTATGTAGGCTGATCGTGACCAACATCACAAGCCAAGTAAAAGTAGCCGGTTTGTTATCCAGACCAATCAACATCTTTAATGGACTCCGACAAGGGGATGGTCTGGCTTGCATCCTCTTCAACCTGGCTTTGGAGAAAGCAATCCGTGACTCTGGCACGTCAACAAGAGGGACTATCGTCACCAAGTCCAGCCAGATACTAGCTTACGCAGACGACATCGACATCATCGGCAGAAGCCAACAAGCTGTACAAGACTCCTTTACCCAGGTCGAGCAAGCGGCAAAATACCTGGGGCTGCACATAAATAAAGGGAAGACTAAGTACATGGCGGCAACCATCAGGGTAGCGGAGCACGAACTTGAAGTAGTGCAGTCCTTTAACTATCTTGGGTCAAAAGTAGCAGCCGATAACAATATGGAGGAAGAAATACGCGGGCGGCTGCTGAAATCCAACAAAACCTACTATAGTCTGTCAAGGCTCTTTAAATCCAGAAACCTTACCATAAAAACCAAACTGCTGCTGTACAAGACTATGGTCTTACCAGTACTCACATACGGATCCGAGACTTGGGTGCTTACAAAAAGGCACTCTGATCTCTTATCCGCGTTCGAGAGAAAAGTCTTACGGAGAATTGTTGGCCCCGTGTGTGAGGAAGGACGATTCCGGCGAAGATACAATCATGAATTGTATGAAATCTATCTCGAAGCAGATGTTGTTGAAAAAATAAAGCTCGGTAGACTCCGGTGGGCTGGACACCTAGCTCGCATGAGCGAAGAGGAACCAACTCGGAAAGTTTTTTGCGGTACTTTTTATGGTAGAATACAACGTGGCAGACCTTGCTTACGTTGGAAGGATGGCCTAGACCAGGACGCCCGAAGCCTTGGGGTGTGCAATTGGATGGCGTCGGCCAGCAATCGGGATGTATGGAAGAATTTGTTGAAGGAGGCCCGGACCGGATCCCGGTTGTTGCGCCGATGATGATGATGATGAAAGACAGGATTAATTGCATCAAAACTAACTGAATTGGATTTAACTGACAGGATACTTTCAAGAATCTCAAAACTGTCAATGCAAGTAAAATCGAATATAACACCGCATGAAGGCTCAACTGGCGACTCAATTACAACGTCGGTATTGTGGAGATGGGTTGGAAAGGGTACATTAACAAAGTTATGATTCATTAAATCAACATCAATATTTTCGTAGCAAGTTCGATTTTGTTTTCCTACACCCTTATCTCTCAGATTCTTTTATAATGGACGTACATTCATGGAAGGATTTAACTTAGTCCTAATTAATTGATTTTTGTAATGTCTTTTGCGAACTACTTGATTACGCAACCCACGATAAATTTGGCGGTCGATGTCCAGTTTGTAACGTTTCCATTTGTCCAAAATTGTATAATATTAGCTTACAAATTTCACATGTGCCCTGATTTTTCTAGAACGTAAGGAACATTTCTGTTAAACAAGCCAAACGAAAGACTAGGTTTGTTCCTAATCGATACTTTGTTTGTCATGTTACAAACGATCATAATCAACATGAACATAACCTGTTCTAAAAGGTTACTATTGAAGTCACCACATATGATAATTTAAAAGCCAGTCAGCATTGTGCAGTCATACCGCACACACCACGAGCGGAAGAAAATAATTTTAAATAATTAAATTTCTACCTACCGATTTCGCTTTTATGCTGTGTCAGCAAAATCCTGGAGGGACTTATCCTGAGAAAGCTTCATCATTTCTTCAGGGAAAGGGAATTCATACCGGAATGTCAGCATGGTTTCCGAGCACGACACTCAACCATCCATCAGCTTCTTGGACTGCATTCCGACGTGACAAACGGACTCAACAAGAAAAAGACGACAGTCGCCTGTTGACTGGACATAAAAAAGGCCTTTGACACAGTTTGAATAAAAGGGCTAATATTCAAACTGTCAAGTCTAGGACTACCTGAACACTTGGTAAGATTAATCAAAAAAATTTCTAACACATAGATCCTTTATGTACAGGTAAACAAAGAATATTCACAAAGAAAGACGATCAGCGCTGGAGTTCCACAAGGTTCCAAGTTGAGCCCCATACTTTTCAACCTTTATTCAACTGACCAGCCTACTAACATCCCAGGGACGAAAACGAAGCTATATGCCGATGCCTCATTAACATATGCAACATCCATTTCACCAGAAATCGCAGCCAGGAGAATTGAAGGTCACATAAGAAACTTGTGGGACTACAACCTTAAATGGGGACTAAAGATAAATAGCGATAAGAGCGAGCTTATCTGCTTCAGAACCCCAACAACAGCAACAAGAGGTCGAAGACGTTTCGCATCACGCTGTGATAATATCAGTATCAAGCTTCCAGACAACACAGTGATAAGGACAAAGACAACAGCAAAATACCTTGGAGTGAATTTCACTAACCGCTTCCAATTCAATAAGCACGCTTCATTTATGCTTAAGAGAGCCAACTTCTCCCTACATCTGGTCCACCCGCTTCTTAGAAGAAAGAAGAAACGGACTAAGCACTAATACCAAGCTCCTCATCTATAAGCAGCTGATCCGTCCAGTTCTGACGTACGCTTGTCCTATTTGGTTCACCATATCACCAACATATATGAAGAAGATCGAAGTTTTTGAAAGGAAGATACTCCGTAGCTGTACAGGCCTACACCGAAACCCCATTACAAGGAAATATGTCCCAAACAAGAAGCTATATGAAGACAGCAAAGTGATCCCAATAAATTAGTTCATGACACAGCTCTCCAAAAATATTTTGAGGAACTTGGAGGACCACCCCAACTTGGAAATCCAGCAACAACTAGAGCCCGGCCATCGCTACCTCAACATTCGAGCCATCACAGACGATCGATTCGAGGATATAATGAACAATGACGGAGCCCCATTCTACGAGAGAACCAGCAGCGGACACAACAGAGGATAAGCAACACCGCATCCTAACCCCAATTTTTTAAAAACCAAAGACAGTAAATTATAATTAAGAATTTCAATTTAAAGATTATGCAAACAACAATATGATATAAGTAAAAATATAGCATTGTATAGAGTCAGCTGAAGTAAGTCGGGCCCCTGTTGTTAAGCCGACATGATTTATTTTAGTTATAAGTTAGTTTAAGACCAATTGTACATAAATTCTAACGAATATAATAAAAAATAATCTAATCTAAAAAAAGATAATTTATAAGAACCGAGGGTGATCGTTTGTAAGATATTTAGTAATATATTTATGGATTTCGGTGTTATTATTGGGTCTATAAACGATTCCTATTAATAGTGTACTCTCATCGTTAAACATATATAAAAAAAGTAATTCATTTTACAATCAATTGCCGACTTGCAATTTATTTAACAGGTAATACCGTTACACACACATTTAGCCCCACCGCCTCTTCTTACATGTCTACAGCGCGAAATAGTCTATCTCTACTCAAACTACGCATTAAATCATTAAATGTATTGAAAAAAAACCGTATCACTAATACAGATTAAATCAACCATAGAATCCTCAATAATGTTCCTACTTATCAATTTTTGGATAAAATAAACGTTGTGCGTTTAAGTGACAAATCTTAATATCAAATCTTATAATCAAATAAATAAATGAATAAATTTATTGGCGCGACAGCTCCTTAAGGAGCCAAGGCGTTGTGAGTTATACTCTCAATCATTCCTATGTGTGTGTTGTTAATCTATAAGAATGGAAGGGACCTACAGTTTACCACCGAGTCCGAACGGCTAGATGAGATGCACTTTTTCGAGACAAATTTTAATTTTGGAGGTTTTGCCAGTTCCTCGCAAGACGCAGTACCCCCGAAAAGAAGGTGGTTATGAGCGGGAGTCGAACCCAGGATCATTCAGTTAGCAGTCCAACACACTAAACACTAAGCCACGAACACAACAATAAATCTTCAGACCAATAAACTGTTTGCATACAATTTTAGTGATTGCACAAGGAACTCTATCATTACAATTAACCGCAGTACCTACATCATCATTACTAAGCTGCATAGCTATTATATACTAACAGAAAAATCATAAAAAACACATTAAATTGAGAAAAGTGTTTCACCAGATTCGATAACACATTATTTTATTCAATCATCCTGACCTACAATATATTGAAAACGATTATGTCGGAAAGTTCTTATTTGTTGGCATTGAGGTGGGATTTAGCGACATTTAGTTCGGCGTTGATAATATGTTATGAAGATTTAAGATTATTAATGTCTGATTTGATTGAATTTATATCAGCGACAACATTCGTGATAGATGACTCTAGTTGTGACACCCGCATTATGAAATCGGTTATGTTTTTGCTACAATGACCGAATAACTTTTATTCTGTACGCATCGTTTCAACTGGCGGCTTTCTCTTATGTGGAAAACAGAGTTCTCTCTCTCCCTCTATAATCCGTTACAAAAAAAAAGTGTTTTCATGTTTTTTTGCCTTTCTGCAATAATCATCTCTTGCCCTTGCGAGTGCTAATGGTTGTTCCCGCTAAAATGGCCCCTGGGCCTAAAACTTTATCGGGTAGTAGGCTTAGCGAAGATGTGCCTTTCGAACCCTGACCCAAAAAAAAAAAACAAAATTTCTTACCAAACCCATGATCCCTTCCCTGAACCTTCCAAAACCATCAATCATAAAAAACCAAGATTCGTTGTATTTGCCCCTGAAAATTAAATTAAGCCTCTTTCTTCAGTAAGCATCTTTGCATGAAGAAAATCCATCGACGCAATAAGCACGGAATATGAACAGATCATACATCTTCGTAACGGTATCTTGATTCTCACAAAAAATCCAACTGTTGCCGACAGATTCATTGTGTCCGCCAACACAACTCTTCACAGTCACCCTAATCTGTGAACAGGCATTGTGTACGCTCCTTATCAATGTGCCAGATGAAGAAATTGTTCTGGAAATAAAAGCACAAAAAGTCACGGAAGTGTATAATTTAAAAAAAAAAAAAAAAAAAAAAAAAGAAGGTAACCACGCCCATCAGGTTTAATGCTCTTCTCTTTTGATACCTTTCAACTTCCAAGCTCCATGGAAATCGGTTGGTATAATGCAAAAGCAAGTAGCAAGTTCGATTTTGTTTTCCTACACCCTTATCTCTCAGATTCTTTTATAATGGACGTACATTCATGGAAGGATTTAACTTAGTCCTAATTAATTGATTTTTGTAATGTCTTTTGCGAACTACTTGATTACGCAACCCACGATAAATTTGGCGGTCGATGTCCAGTTTGTAACGTTTCCATTTGTCCAAAATTGTATAATATTAGCTTACAAATTTCACATGTGCCCTGATTTTTCTAGAACGTAAGGAACATTTCTGTTAAACAAGCCAAACGAAAGACTAGGTTTGTTCCTAATCGATACTTTGTTTGTCATGTTACAAACGATCATAATCAACATGAACATAACCTGTTCTAAAAGGTTACTATTGAAGTCACCACATATGATAATTTAAAAGCCAGTCAGCATTGTGCAGTCATACCGCACACACCACGAGCGGAAGAAAATAATTTTAAATAATTAAATTTCTACCTACCGATTTCGCTTTTATGCTGTGTCAGCAAAATCCTGGAGGGACTTATCCTGAGAAAGCTTCATCATTTCTTCAGGGAAAGGGAATTCATACCGGAATGTCAGCATGGTTTCCGAGCACGACACTCAACCATCCATCAGCTTCTTGGACTGCATTCCGACGTGACAAACGGACTCAACAAGAAAAAGACGACAGTCGCCTGTTGACTGGACATAAAAAAGGCCTTTGACACAGTTTGAATAAAAGGGCTAATATTCAAACTGTCAAGTCTAGGACTACCTGAACACTTGGTAAGATTAATCAAAAAAATTTCTAACACATAGATCCTTTATGTACAGGTAAACAAAGAATATTCACAAAGAAAGACGATCAGCGCTGGAGTTCCACAAGGTTCCAAGTTGAGCCCCATACTTTTCAACCTTTATTCAACTGACCAGCCTACTAACATCCCAGGGACGAAAACGAAGCTATATGCCGATGCCTCATTAACATATGCAACATCCATTTCACCAGAAATCGCAGCCAGGAGAATTGAAGGTCACATAAGAAACTTGTGGGACTACAACCTTAAATGGGGACTAAAGATAAATAGCGATAAGAGCGAGCTTATCTGCTTCAGAACCCCAACAACAGCAACAAGAGGTCGAAGACGTTTCGCATCACGCTGTGATAATATCAGTATCAAGCTTCCAGACAACACAGTGATAAGGACAAAGACAACAGCAAAATACCTTGGAGTGAATTTCACTAACCGCTTCCAATTCAATAAGCACGCTTCATTTATGCTTAAGAGAGCCAACTTCTCCCTACATCTGGTCCACCCGCTTCTTAGAAGAAAGAAGAAACGGACTAAGCACTAATACCAAGCTCCTCATCTATAAGCAGCTGATCCGTCCAGTTCTGACGTACGCTTGTCCTATTTGGTTCACCATATCACCAACATATATGAAGAAGATCGAAGTTTTTGAAAGGAAGATACTCCGTAGCTGTACAGGCCTACACCGAAACCCCATTACAAGGAAATATGTCCCAAACAAGAAGCTATATGAAGACAGCAAAGTGATCCCAATAAATTAGTTCATGACACAGCTCTCCAAAAATATTTTGAGGAACTTGGAGGACCACCCCAACTTGGAAATCCAGCAACAACTAGAGCCCGGCCATCGCTACCTCAACATTCGAGCCATCACAGACGATCGATTCGAGGATATAATGAACAATGACGGAGCCCCACTCTACGAGAGAACCAGCAGCGGACACAACAGAGGATAAGCAACACCGCATCCTAACCCCAATTTTTTAAAAACCAAAGACAGTAAATTATAATTAAGAATTTCAATTTAAAGATTATGCAAACAACAATATGATATAAGTAAAAATATAGCATTGTATAGAGTCAGCTGAAGTAAGTCGGGCCCCTGTTGTTAAGCCGACATGATTTATTTTAGTTATAAGTTAGTTTAAGACCAATTGTACATAAATTCTAACGAATATAATAAAAAATAATCTAATCTAAAAAAAGATAATTTATAAGAACCGAGGGTGATCGTTTGTAAGATATTTAGTAATATATTTATGGATTTCGGTGTTATTATTGGGTCTATAAACGATTCCTATTAATAGTGTACTCTCATCGTTAAACATATATAAAAAAAGTAATTCATTTTACAATCAATTGCCGACTTGCAATTTATTTTACAGGTAATACCGTTACACACACATTTAGCCCCACCGCCTCTTCTTACATGTCTACAGCGCGAAATAGTCGATCTCTACTCAAACTACGCATTAAATCATTAAATGTATTGAAAAAAAACCGTATCACTAATACAGATTAAATCAACCATAGAATCCTCAATAATGTTCCTACTTATCAATTTTTGGATAAAATAAACGTTGTGCGTTTAAGTGACAAATCTTAATATCAAATCTTATAATCAAATAAATAAATGAATAAATTTATTGGCGCGACAGCTCCTTAAGGAGCCAAGGCGTTGTGAGTTATACTCTCAATCATTCCTATGTGTGTGTTGTTAATCTATAAGAATGGAAGGGACCTACAGTTTACCACCGAGTCCGAACGGCTAGATGAGATGCACTTTTTCGAGACAAATTTTAATTTTGGAGGTTTTGCCAGTTCCTCGCAAGACGCAGTACCCCCGAAAAGAAGGTGGTTATGAGCGGGAGTCGAACCCAGGATCATTCAGTTAGCAGTCCAACACACTAAACACTAAGCCACGAACACAACAATAAATCTTCAGACCAATAAACTGTTTGCATACAATTTTAGTGATTGCACAAGGAACTCTATCATTACAATTAACCGCAGTACCTACATCATCATTACTAAGCTGCATAGCTATTATATACTAACAGAAAAATCATAAAAAACACATTAAATTGAGAAAAGTGTTTCACCAGATTCGATAACACATTATTTTATTCAATCATCCTGACCTACAATATATTGAAAACGATTATGTCGGAAAGTTCTTATTTGTTGGCATTGAGGTGGGATTTAGCGACATTTAGTTCGGCGTTGATAATATGTTATGAAGATTTAAGATTATTAATGTCTGATTTGATTGAATTTATATCAGCGACAACATTCGTGATAGATGACTCTAGTTGTGACACCCGCATTATGAAATCGGTTATGTTTTTGCTACAATGACCGAATAACTTTTATTCTGTACGCATCGTTTCAACTGGCGGCTTTCTCTTATGTGGAAAACAGAGTTCTCTCTCTCCCTCTATAATCCGTTACAAAAAAAAAGTGTTTTCATGTTTTTTTGCCTTTCTGCAATAATCATCTCTTGCCCTTGCGAGTGCTAATGGTTGTTCCCGCTAAAATGGCCCCTGGGCCTAAAACTTTATCGGGTAGTAGGCTTAGCGAAGATGTGCCTTTCGAACCCTGACCCAAAAAAAAAAAACAAAATTTCTTACCAAACCCATGATCCCTTCCCTGAACCTTCCAAAACCATCAATCATAAAAAACCAAGATTCGTTGTATTTGCCCCTGAAAATTAAATTAAGCCTCTTTCTTCAGTAAGCATCTTTGCATGAAGAAAATCCATCGACGCAATAAGCACGGAATATGAACAGATCATACATCTTCGTAACGGTATCTTGATTCTCACAAAAAATCCAACTGTTGCCGACAGATTCATTGTGTCCGCCAACACAACTCTTCACAGTCACCCTAATCTGTGAACAGGCATTGTGTACGCTCCTTATCAATGTGCCAGATGAAGAAATTGTTCTGGAAATAAAAGCACAAAAAGTCACGGAAGTGTATAATTTAAAAAAAAAAAAAAAAAAAAAAAAGAAGGTAACCACGCCCATCAGGTTTAATGCTCTTCTCTTTTGATACCTTTCAACTTCCAAGCTCCATGGAAATCGGTTGGTATAATGCAAAAGCAAGTAGCAAGTTCGATTTTGTTTTCCTACACCCTTATCTCTCAGATTCTTTTATAATGGACGTACATTCATGGAAGGATTTAACTTAGTCCTAATTAATTGATTTTTGTAATGTCTTTTGCGAACTACTTGATTACGCAACCCACGATAAATTTGGCGGTCGATGTCCAGTTTGTAACGTTTCCATTTGTCCAAAATTGTATAATATTAGCTTACAAATTTCACATGTGCCCTGATTTTTCTAGAACGTAAGGAACATTTCTGTTAAACAAGCCAAACGAAAGACTAGGTTTGTTCCTAATCGATACTTTGTTTGTCATGTTACAAACGATCATAATCAACATGAACATAACCTGTTCTAAAAGGTTACTATTGAAGTCACCACATATGATAATTTAAAAGCCAGTCAGCATTGTGCAGTCATACCGCACACACCACGAGCGGAAGAAAATAATTTTAAATAATTAAATTTCTACCTACCGATTTCGCTTTTATGCTGTGTCAGCAAAATCCTGGAGGGACTTATCCTGAGAAAGCTTCATCATTTCTTCAGGGAAAGGGAATTCATACCGGAATGTCAGCATGGTTTCCGAGCACGACACTCAACCATCCATCAGCTTCTTGGACTGCATTCCGACGTGACAAACGGACTCAACAAGAAAAAGACGACAGTCGCCTGTTGACTGGACATAAAAAAGGCCTTTGACACAGTTTGAATAAAAGGGCTAATATTCAAACTGTCAAGTCTAGGACTACCTGAACACTTGGTAAGATTAATCAAAAAAATTTCTAACACATAGATCCTTTATGTACAGGTAAACAAAGAATATTCACAAAGAAAGACGATCAGCGCTGGAGTTCCACAAGGTTCCAAGTTGAGCCCCATACTTTTCAACCTTTATTCAACTGACCAGCCTACTAACATCCCAGGGACGAAAACGAAGCTATATGCCGATGCCTCATTAACATATGCAACATCCATTTCACCAGAAATCGCAGCCAGGAGAATTGAAGGTCACATAAGAAACTTGTGGGACTACAACCTTAAATGGGGACTAAAGATAAATAGCGATAAGAGCGAGCTTATCTGCTTCAGAACCCCAACAACAGCAACAAGAGGTCGAAGACGTTTCGCATCACGCTGTGATAATATCAGTATCAAGCTTCCAGACAACACAGTGATAAGGACAAAGACAACAGCAAAATACCTTGGAGTGAATTTCACTAACCGCTTCCAATTCAATAAGCACGCTTCATTTATGCTTAAGAGAGCCAACTTCTCCCTACATCTGGTCCACCCGCTTCTTAGAAGAAAGAAGAAACGGACTAAGCACTAATACCAAGCTCCTCATCTATAAGCAGCTGATCCGTCCAGTTCTGACGTACGCTTGTCCTATTTGGTTCACCATATCACCAACATATATGAAGAAGATCGAAGTTTTTGAAAGGAAGATACTCCGTAGCTGTACAGGCCTACACCGAAACCCCATTACAAGGAAATATGTCCCAAACAAGAAGCTATATGAAGACAGCAAAGTGATCCCAATAAATTAGTTCATGACACAGCTCTCCAAAAATATTTTGAGGAACTTGGAGGACCACCCCAACTTGGAAATCCAGCAACAACTAGAGCCCGGCCATCGCTACCTCAACATTCGAGCCATCACAGACGATCGATTCGAGGATATAATGAACAATGACGGAGCCCCACTCTACGAGAGAACCAGCAGCGGACACAACAGAGGATAAGCAACACCGCATCCTAACCCCAATTTTTTAAAAACCAAAGACAGTAAATTATAATTAAGAATTTCAATTTAAAGATTATGCAAACAACAATATGATATAAGTAAAAATATAGCATTGTATAGAGTCAGCTGAAGTAAGTCGGGCCCCTGTTGTTAAGCCGACATGATTTATTTTAGTTATAAGTTAGTTTAAGACCAATTGTACATAAATTCTAACGAATATAATAAAAAATAATCTAATCTAAAAAAAGATAATTTATAAGAACCGAGGGTGATCGTTTGTAAGATATTTAGTAATATATTTATGGATTTCGGTGTTATTATTGGGTCTATAAACGATTCCTATTAATAGTGTACTCTCATCGTTAAACATATATAAAAAAAGTAATTCATTTTACAATCAATTGCCGACTTGCAATTTATTTTACAGGTAATACCGTTACACACACATTTAGCCCCACCGCCTCTTCTTACATGTCTACAGCGCGAAATAGTCGATCTCTACTCAAACTACGCATTAAATCATTAAATGTATTGAAAAAAAACCGTATCACTAATACAGATTAAATCAACCATAGAATCCTCAATAATGTTCCTACTTATCAATTTTTGGATAAAATAAACGTTGTGCGTTTAAGTGACAAATCTTAATATCAAATCTTATAATCAAATAAATAAATGAATAAATTTATTGGCGCGACAGCTCCTTAAGGAGCCAAGGCGTTGTGAGTTATACTCTCAATCATTCCTATGTGTGTGTTGTTAATCTATAAGAATGGAAGGGACCTACAGTTTACCACCGAGTCCGAACGGCTAGATGAGATGCACTTTTTCGAGACAAATTTTAATTTTGGAGGTTTTGCCAGTTCCTCGCAAGACGCAGTACCCCCGAAAAGAAGGTGGTTATGAGCGGGAGTCGAACCCAGGATCATTCAGTTAGCAGTCCAACACACTAAACACTAAGCCACGAACACAACAATAAATCTTCAGACCAATAAACTGTTTGCATACAATTTTAGTGATTGCACAAGGAACTCTATCATTACAATTAACCGCAGTACCTACATCATCATTACTAAGCTGCATAGCTATTATATACTAACAGAAAAATCATAAAAAACACATTAAATTGAGAAAAGTGTTTCACCAGATTCGATAACACATTATTTTATTCAATCATCCTGACCTACAATATATTGAAAACGATTATGTCGGAAAGTTCTTATTTGTTGGCATTGAGGTGGGATTTAGCGACATTTAGTTCGGCGTTGATAATATGTTATGAAGATTTAAGATTATTAATGTCTGATTTGATTGAATTTATATCAGCGACAACATTCGTGATAGATGACTCTAGTTGTGACACCCGCATTATGAAATCGGTTATGTTTTTGCTACAATGACCGAATAACTTTTATTCTGTACGCATCGTTTCAACTGGCGGCTTTCTCTTATGTGGAAAACAGAGTTCTCTCTCTCCCTCTATAATCCGTTACAAAAAAAAAGTGTTTTCATGTTTTTTTGCCTTTCTGCAATAATCATCTCTTGCCCTTGCGAGTGCTAATGGTTGTTCCCGCTAAAATGGCCCCTGGGCCTAAAACTTTATCGGGTAGTAGGCTTAGCGAAGATGTGCCTTTCGAACCCTGACCCAAAAAAAAAAAACAAAATTTCTTACCAAACCCATGATCCCTTCCCTGAACCTTCCAAAACCATCAATCATAAAAAACCAAGATTCGTTGTATTTGCCCCTGAAAATTAAATTAAGCCTCTTTCTTCAGTAAGCATCTTTGCATGAAGAAAATCCATCGACGCAATAAGCACGGAATATGAACAGATCATACATCTTCGTAACGGTATCTTGATTCTCACAAAAAATCCAACTGTTGCCGACAGATTCATTGTGTCCGCCAACACAACTCTTCACAGTCACCCTAATCTGTGAACAGGCATTGTGTACGCTCCTTATCAATGTGCCAGATGAAGAAATTGTTCTGGAAATAAAAGCACAAAAAGTCACGGAAGTGTATAATTTAAAAAAAAAAAAAAAAAAAAAAAAGAAGGTAACCACGCCCATCAGGTTTAATGCTCTTCTCTTTTGATACCTTTCAACTTCCAAGCTCCATGGAAATCGGTTGGTATAATGCAAAACTTACTGATTATATTCCAAATCCCAAGCGGTGCAAGAATTGCCAGTTACTTACTCACTGTCCATACAAAGAAAACCCTATAATTCCCAAATCTTTCGAGAGATATTTATTAAATCTGCCAACTAACACGACACGTAAACAAGGCTTTGGCTTAATGATTCAAAAAAAATATCCCACATCGACAGATCTTTATGAACTCAAACATTTAAATTTTAGCAATTGAGGTCCAACTAGGATTAAAAATCACATACATAAATATATATCTCCCCCCCGTTCAAACCTTCCTGGAAAACGATTTAGAAAATATAGTAGCACAGACTCAAGAACCAATTATAATTGGTGGAGATGTGAACGCCTGCAGTGTCCTTTGGGGCTCTCCCTCCACAAACAAAAAAGGGTCAATTTAAAAAAAAAACACCTTCACCCATGTTGATATCCACTGCCGCAGTCCTGAAATCTACCCGAAAATGCAAACAACTAAACAATACCTCAAACTAGTCAAAAACAATTTAAACATTCAGTCCCGTGGTGGAGTACCCAGCTTACCACATTAAGAGCTGAGAAAGTGAAAGCATGGACAAAAAATAAAAAAGACCAACAACGGAAAACCTCATCCTGTTAAAAAAACCGGTTCAGAAAAACGTTAAAAATAAGTAATCAATCAACCCTAATACATCGGTACCCAAAATCTGAAATAAAATAAACAACCTCACCGGTACCATTATTCCTCAGTCTATTAAGTGCATTGAAACTGAGGAAAGACCTCTTGTAAACGATCTGGAAATAAGCACTTTGCAGCTACATTGTCCCATCATTCCAATGAATCCAATTTTCACAAAAACGTCAGCTCAAAAAAAGATGAAATACTAGGGTTTACTTCCTTAATGTCTTTTTTCCCTTACTAGTTATTATGTTGAACAAACATCTCGCTATTCGAACTAGAACTTAGCAAATTAAAAGGAAAGACACCAGGACGGGACAAACACTCATATCCCACATTTAAAAATCTTCCTACAGAAACAAAACTAACCCTTGTACAACTTTACAACACATTCTTGACTCAGGCACAATACCTAAATTAAATGGATACTGAGTGGATGTCAAGACGCATTACTTTACAATTACAGTTATATTTCAAACGCCATATAAGCAAAAAACAACGTCTCAATTCTTTCTTTAGAATTTGAGAAAGCTTATGATAGAATAGGAGCGCACCTAGTCCTTTCAAAAATAAAAGAGTGGAACTTGGGCCCAAAAATGTTTGGGTACATTAGAGCCTTCCTTTCGAATCGAAAATTTGGTGTTAAAGTCAACAATACTTTCTCTCCGAATTTTCCTCTTCATAACAGGGATCACCCTTTTCAGTAATGCTCTTTTCTATAGCATTCGACGAAATAAGTAATATTATTAAGAAATATAAGATTCTTGATCATTTTTCGTATTTTTTAAATGTACTGAAAGATCTAAAAGTATGGTCAACCTTTTTTGGTTCAAACCTAAACTTAGGGAACTCTCCTAAATCAACGTTTAATATAATCAAGCCAACTTATCACGAAGCAGCAAGGTCAATAAATGCATTCGCAACGACGCCGATTAAAAACACCCTAGCTGAATCCGGCCAACACTGAACGAAAGGTATGAAGAAGCAATCCTCAAAATAGCTGCAAATCTCCTGTTTCCAACTAAATCAGTATAACAAAAAGACCCAATATCAGCCCATCGCGCCGTTCGTACAAAGACGCTATCTCAAACATTTTAACAAACCATAAAGAACTACAATTTACCAACAACAATTTGCAATTGGACAACATCAAAGTTCCGAAATTGGCTGTGGAGACCTGAAATCCTCCAGCTCACCCTCACAAAATAAGCAAAAGAAAGTACCTTAAAAAGTGCATATCTAACATTATTTAATGAGATTTCACGTGATTTTAGAAACCAAAAATGGAAATTTATATTTTTTCCGACGGATGTAAAACACCTACTCACACAAGCTTTGCGGTTACAACAGATAATAGTGAAATACTAAAATATGGTCTCTTGCCTGATTATGCCTCGCTTTACTCTGCAGAAACACTAGCTATATATGAAGCCCTTAAGTACGCCATCAATTTCAAAGGACTTTGGGTAGTCTGTACACGCTACCAGGCTTACGCTGCAAACAAAACACGTACGCTCTTGTTCAACACTTACAGTGAAAAAGTCCTTTCACGGTTAGTTAAATCGAAGTTCGAAACTTTCCAGATGAAAAATTGGGTGAGGTATAATCACCATTATTCAAGAATACACCACAATAAAATCACTCTGATTTATCCAGTCACAACGGCGTACCAAAATATTACAAACTTTGTACGTCTCCGATTAGGCCACACCTTAACTACGCATCAGGCCCTGCTGACTCGAGAAAATTCTCCAACATGCTCTAGCTGCTCTGTAATACTTGATACGTAAAAAATATTAAAAACTCCTCGACATCTTCGGTTCCAACGCTCATCGACATTAACAAACCAATTGTTTACTCTTCAGAGAAGGCAAACTTGCTCGCCGCCCATTTCGCTGCCTCACAGCAACGTTGCCCCTCCTGTACTTGAGAATGTAATTTTTTCCATGGGACAGATTTTTTCCGCTGGCCCGGATGATATACCCCCGATTCTTCTGAAGAGGTGTTCTTCCACACCGGCAAAGCCACTGCGTAAGCTTTTCCATCGCCGAGTTTCGCATAAAGCTCTCTTATCTTATCTATATCCTCAGCTTTTCATATTTGTTCGATAATTCACGGCCTTTGCCTTCGGACGTACAGTTGCAACGGTACCGTATTTCAAGCTCATTTAACTCCGATTTATACATCATTGTCAAATGGGGTATTAGGATTTGTGTGGAGTTATCGTTAAAGCTAAACATACCCCCAATGCCATTGTCCATGAATGGCACTTACATCGAAGAAACCTAAAAGCTCTCAGTACTCGGTATGTGTGTCAACGACGACCTCCGTTGGAACGACCATATATTTGAGATAGCTAAGAATGCTGCTAAGTGCTTAGGTTTTCTGTATCGGTGTAAGAAGTATTTTTCCCCAGCTGATCTGGCTACAATTTATAAAGCGTTTATACGCCCTAAACTCGAGTATAACTCCCACCTCTGGGCAGGTGCTTCACAAACATCACTTCACCTGCTTGATAGAATACAAAATAGGCGTTTAAATTGATAGGAAATAGAACTGCCACTGAATCAATTGCCCCTCTCGAACACCGACGCAATGTTTCATATCTTTCCGTATCTTATCGTTTATTTTACAAAAAATGTTCACTCGAAGTAGCCAGTTGCATTCCTTCCCTTAAAAGTTTCACCCGTAATACTCGTCTCGCAAGGATTGCTCATCAGTTCACCCTTGAGCCCAATTTCGGACGTACCGTGAAATATAGGGATTCTTTTTTAGCCGAACAACACTAATTTGGAATAGTTTACCCGGCGAGATTTTCCCTTGCCATTTTGATCTGCAAACATTCAAAACCAATGTTAATCGACACCTCCTATCTCTCCCCTCCCTATCTTCCTAATGCCCGCGCAGTGTGTTACATTAAAAGGGAAACAATAGTCATTACAAATAGTAATTATAAAAAAAAAAACTCCTATACCACATCAATCGTTCTCTACTCAACAATGACTACAACAAACTTAAAACAAAACCTAAAATTTGCTTTTTGGAATTCCAAAGTTGCATAAGCAAACAATCGGTTCTTTTATATACTTAGGACTTCTCGATCACAAAGTATCCATCTTTACTGCAGAAGACTTTGCCATTCTTAAGACAATAAGTAGCATGTGCTCCTTTTCTTATATTAGCATTGTAATTTTAATAACATGTTAATAAATTATAATATGATAATAATAATGTTAAGTTAAGAGTTTAATCAATTTATTTTTTCCTGCGAGCCGAAAGTCTTTGCAGCTTGTGCTCCTTACTCCTAATACAAACTTAGCAATTTAAGATTACTATATTAGTCGGTATAAATAAATAAATAAATTTGAATTTAAAAAAATGATCATATATTTTAGTTATAATTATTATTTAGTTGTTTGATCGGCCTTTTTCGATATCTTCTCTGAAAGAAAGAATATACACTCAAGAGCTTACGCATTTAGCAGAGATCGTGACAACATAATTAAGAATTACGCTCTTGCAATAAAGGAAAATACACTGCTGTGATAGTTTTTGTTTCGTGTTTAGTTTCTTTTAAGGTTCACATACATGCATGTTCAGAATTTATTTTCTAATGTTTGATTATATATAAAAATCGTTTTTTTTTAATGGTACTAAAATTATTTTTCATGTGAGTACTACAATTTCAACAGAGAAGTCTACAATATAACAAAATGATAAAAATATTTATTTTTTTATCAGATGAATAAAATCCAACACCTGAAGAAGTCGACAATCATCCATGAAACGTAGGGTAAACATATGAAATAAGTGTTTTATTTGCATGTATCTATTTCCAAAGTGACCAAAAAAGTCCGATTAAACAACTAAATAAAATGTTTTTGTTAATTTCGGCGAATTGAGTATTTAATTTTTAATAAGTGATTCATTGTCTTCTTTAGACTGTTTGGCTGGGAAAGATATTATAAAGTCTCATGCTAATTCTTGCACGGTTTTTGAACTTTTCAGGGTAGAAAAATAACCCCTTTCACGCGAGTTGCACAAATGCAAATCAGCAAAATTGATATTAATATAAAGTCTCACCGTTTTGACAAAATAAAAATAGAAGAAAAAGACAATCTGCCTGGGTGCATACAAATTAAAATTGGAAGAGACAAACATTTGCAATTATTTAATACCAATCGCGTATAAATTTAACATCCGAGCAATTGTTACAGAGTGCCGTCGATACACTAAATAAGCTGACAACCGTTCAGCAACAACAGCAACAGCAGCAACAACAATTGTGGACACAGAGGACACAATACTCATCGTCAACTTTAAAAGATATCGGATACATCAAGGAGTTTTCGGGAGAGTAAAACGAACTCTAACAGTAGATATTTCTCTCCAATAGTAGTGCCGAAAAAGGTAGGAAAATCATGCGAACAGAAGTTCAGGTATTGTGTGGACTATAGCAAAATAAACGAAATAACTTGACGACAAGTACCCTCTTCCTAATATAGACAGTATATTAGACAAGTTAGGGAAATCCCAGTATTTCACAACATTGGATTTAGCTAAAGGCTACTACCATATTAAAATGTATCTGAAAGATATTCATAAGACTGCATTTGTAACTGCAAACGGTTTATATCAGTTTACTAGGATGCCTCTTGGCCTTAAGAACGCTCCAACGACGTTCCAAAGGCTCATGAATGATGAATGGTGATATCCATTTTTACTAAACATTATCCCAAAGTCCAGTTTGATAAATGTTCTTCTGTCCTTCAAAAATATACAGAATTTTTGGGTATCTTGACTGAAGAAGGCGTGAAACCTTATCCAGAGAAAATGAAATGTATCTTAAATTATAAATTGCCATGAACAGAAAAACTTGGTACAACAGGATTTTATCGTAAAGGAGAATGCCCAAAAATGTATGGGCCAAAAACCCAGAGTCGATAGCAATAAAACATATGTTGCTTAAAGGGGCATACATTGCATATATCAAGTAATTACTTTCCTTAAAAGTTATCACTAAGGCTAAATATTATAAATTGTATGATGGCAATAAGAAACGAAAACACATACCTCTTGTGGTTGATCCTTGTTCTTAAAAAGGTACACCACAAACCCAGGGCGATTCAATAAACAGTCTGCAGAAATTTTGTGTTGTTGTCTTAAGAGTGAACGAATCGTCACCATTAAAACTATGGTAATTATCAGTCATCATGTTTGCATAGCAAATAAATTGAACCACTGGATCGCACGTACTTGCTCATATGTGCGATCACATTATTGAATAAAATTTAAAAAAAAAAAGTAACATTAACGTAGAAAAATAACCCTATCTGAACTTAAAAAAAGTGTGAAAACCACAACATTTAACGGTTTTTAGTATACTTCTTTTATAATAACGATTTATGAAAAAAGTATTTCGAAAATTGTAGGACGGATTTTGATGAAAACCTGTTTTTTATATTTTGTTTTTTTGATTTTTTTTTTTTAATTTTGGTATGCAGTTTTTTTAGTTAATTAATATGCATGTGATTATAAAGTTTAAAATAATTTTTGTTGATTAGTTTTAAAATGCAGTGCCCCGTAGCTTAGTAGTTAGTGTGTCGGACTGCTAAGCGAAGAGCCTGGTTTCGAGTTCCGCTCATAGCCACCTACTCTTCCGGGGTACTGCCTCTTGCGAGGAACTGACAAGAGTACAAATTTGTCTCGGAAAAGTGCATCTCATGCTTTCATGTTTTTGTAACATGTTAGTTATTAAATGTATAGTTAACAACAATTTAATTAACGAAAAATATGTAAACCAGTAAGGGAAAAAATTGTTATGTAAAGAAAACAGTACGTTTTGTAATCCTTAAAATCCTTGCTAAAGTTGGCAAAAAACCAACGAAACGGATAAAGAAAGAAATAGTTTTTATTTGATTTCGGAAAACACTGATCTGAAAGCCTGTCAATAACTAATTGTCATCAGAAATCGAAAGAGCCGTTACCGACAAAGCCAAAAAATAAAAAAACTGTTATATGAAAGGTACCTGCTGCAGCCTAATCAACACAAATAACTGGGTTCTACTGTACTTACCATGTCACGCAAGTTACAAAGGTACCCCATCCAATCACCATAATAAATACGACACAGCTCATCTCAATCCAAATACCGAAGTCAGCAATTTGAAGATGCTGAGAATATTTTTTCGAACAAAGATTCCACGACTGTAACATAAACAGAGATAAGATGCCAAAACCAAATCCATGATACCATAAACACAGATAAGATGCCACCACCAAATCGATGATAACATAAACACAGATAAGATCCCACCACCAAATCGATGATTCAGCATAACTAACGATCGCATGATCATATATCTATTTTCGGCACCATAAACTTACTTAACAATTTGTGTCTTAGGTTTAAGTCAGTTCTAAGTTTCTCTCCGAACAATAAAGTTCGCTTTAAATAAAAGATACTTGTATCGGCTTTTCATTCCTCCAAGTAGAGGAGAAGATATAAGGAATTATATTTTTATTAATCCCAGAGGACTAGCTTACTTTACTTGCATCTCATTCATGCACATTATATTAATACACATTCATACATATAACATGTTATCATTTTAAGCATACATTTATTTTCAATAAGACAGTCTTAAAACATTAACAGTATCGTTAATAGACTTTTTCTGTAAATCTGGTTTTGATTAAATTATGCTAGTACTAACAACAAATTCTCAAATATTTCATCAAAACCGTTGAAACCGTTTTCAAGAAAAATAAGCTTTTCCTCAACGGTTATATGACATGTACCGGTATTTTTAGCCATAAAAATTAAGGTAATCGCTTAAGCCGTTTAGGCTGCAGCTCATTATACATACAGACGGACAGACAGTCAGACATTTTTTTGATCACTTTTTTAGGCTTCCTTATGATCGAAAAGTCATATTTGATTGTAAGGAGAAAGTCTGAATTTAAAAAAAACCGGTCATATGGGAGGTAACGTTTAAAACTTTTCCTGAAAAAATCATTCAAACCAAAAGATTGATCTTGCATAGAAAACACCATTCAGAAAGATTTATCAAAATGGTAGGAGTAATTTTTGAGAAAACCAAGTTTTTCATTAAAAATCATATGGCAGGTACTTTTCGAGGTAGAATGCTAATTCCAAAAGCCCCTCTGTAGGACGTCATAATAATACTGTGTACTAAGATTCTAGCAAATCGGTCCAGCCGTTTAGGCTCTAGGTGGCGATACAGACATACAGACAGACAGAATTACGGAACACACTTTTTTCGATATCTCTATCAACATAATGTTATGTTCGATTGATTGAATTTTTTTACGAATACATAACTTGCCTTTTAGTCCCTATAAGCGCAAGTAAAAAATTAGGTCAATCGCAAAAAGTTGATTATATGTATATCCGTAAGTAAGTTAAATTTGTGTCCGTTAGAAAAACCTAGTCGGACTACGTGCATCCGCACATACATCGGTCTCTTTATCTTAGAGCATCTTTGAAAGGAGGTAAGTGAGGTTAATTCCTTAAAATGTATTTTATTTAACAATTTATTGTATTTATTTAATAAAAAGAGAACAACCATATCATACAGTAAAAAATTTAAAGTGAAAGGTCACACGACGCCGACGTCTTCCCATCGGCTGTGCACGCGCGGAATGTAAACCTTATCAAGTGTCGGCCTATTGTTCGCCCATTCTATTGTTTTTTTTTCGCTTACATGTGTACAAAAAACTTGTCTAATTGTTGCCGGCTCTATTACAAAAAAAAAAATTGAAAATAGCCCCAAATCCACACCAAAAAAATTAGTCACGTTCTAGCTAAAACAAATTTAATGCAGTTCAATGCATAGTGGAAATGTGCCTTTGGATTAAATACAGTGCCCAAACAAGTTTTTTTTTGTTGCGAAGTGAAAAACTAAATTGCATAAAATATGCGGCGGGTAATCCCTTCCCTTGATTCCTGGTCCATTCCTCGCAGTCGATTGTGTTTGGCTCTTGGTTTTAATCAATGGCTAAACTAGATCGTTATCGGATAGATTAATTGATGTGCACTAAGAAATCCAGGGGCGGCTCAATTTATTTGTTATTAAGGCAAAAAACACATGAGATGCACTTTTTCGAGACAAATTTTACTCTTGGAGGTTTTGTCAGTTCCTCGCAAGAGGCAGTACCCCAGAAAAAAAGGTGGCTATGAGCTGGATTTGAAACCAGGTTCTTTCGCTTAGCAGTCCGACACACTAACCACTAAGCCACGGGGACTACACTACATTCAGGGTTGAATACGCAAATATTCGTGGGTTGATGAAAGAATTTTTGTTCTGTATACGTCTACACTACTTTAAACAGGCCAGCTGTTTTTGCACTAAGTGAAACCCGGGTAGGTGAAAATACCGACCACACGGAATTTAACCTGCATGGATATAATTTAGTGCCATTATTCTTTGCCCACCACGCCCTTGTCGTTTATGTTAGGAATGATGTTGCATACCAACTTGAACCAAAATACGGTCTGTGTTCTAACTCTGATTTCAACTTCATGTGGTTCAAATTCACGGTTAACAAGCACATCATCCACACTTGTTTTATATACAGGATCCCAATTTAGACAGTGTCAACTTCAAATGAATTTGATGCTCTGTCTGACTCCATCCAGAGAATTGTTGCCCATTATCCTCACACTGAAATCGTTATTACGGGCGATTTCAATGTACACAATTCTAGTTGGCTCCGATATTCTGGTCAGACAACACCCGAAGGAAGGTATGTTGAGATTTTTGCTGAGCTCAACCAACTAACTCAACCCGAGTTCCTGACACTGCAGGTCAAACTTCCAACACCCTAGACTTGTTTCTTACCTCCGATCCGGATAAATACACTGTTCGTGTTTTTTCACCTCTAGGCACATTTGATCATTGCGTCATTTCTGAAAATTTCTCGTGTGAAGAATACAAAGTTAATGAAAAAATCCCTAGGAGAACCGTCTGGCAATACGAGAAAGTCAACTGGGACGGTCTCAATAATTTTTTCAGGACCTTTAACTGGTCACTATGCTTCATTGGTAGTGACGTAGACTCCAGTGCAGATCTGGTAACAAATATTATTCTTTTAGGAATGAGAATTTTTTCTCATCTATTTGCAGCCCTATTTGCAAAAAACTCAATGCTTCCGGCAGGTGTTATTAAACCCCCTGTAATTGAGAACGTAAATAACATTATGGGACCAATTTTCTTTCGCACTCGTTCAGTTGCAAGGGTCTTAAAAGATCTTAACATTCACAAATCCGGTGGCCCGGATAGTATCCCCGCTATTGTTCTGAAGAGGTGTTCTTCAACGCTGGCAAAACCATTGCATAGGCTTTTCCATCTGTCCTATTCCTCTGGGCTCTTTCCGAGCGGATGGAAAACAGCATTTGTCCAGCCTGTCCCTAAAAAAGGCGAATCCTCCTCTCCCTCAAACTATCGACCAATTGCACTTACGTCCTTCTTTCTAAGGTCATGGAAACGCTGATTAACTTTCAGCTAAAGAAATATCTTGAGGACCGAAAGCTTCTTAATGACCGGCAATACGGCTTTCGCAGCAATAGATCCACTGGTGATTTGATGGTTTATCTCACCGAAAAGTGGAAACAATCTCTTCACCGTTTTGGTGAAAGTAAGATCATTGCACTTGATATTTCAAAGGCATTTGATAGAGTTTGGCATCAAGCCCTTTTATCGAAAATGCGTGCATTTGGACTCGAAGAATCTCTTCTTCGTTGGATTAGTAATTACTTTTCGAACCGGTCAATACAAGTTGTGTTGGATGGATTCAAGTTTGATACCCACAAAATAAATACTGGTGTGCCCAGGGCTCTGTTTTATCTCCAACTCTCTTCCTGATTTTTATCAATGACTTATTATCTGAAACTACTAATCCTATTAATTGTTTCGCTGACGACAGCACTCTCAGATTTTCATATTCGTTTGCAGACTCTCATCCATGTGCTTCGGATGTGGAACTGCAACGACAGCGTATGATTAGTTCATTAAATTCTGACAACATTGTACAATGGGGAATAAGAAATCGTGTTGAATTTAATGCTTATAAAACTAAATGTTCTCTTTTGTCGTTAAAGCGAAACATACCCCCATTGCCACTATCGATGAGTGGCACTTGTATCGAAGAAACAGAACACCTATCAGTTCTCGGTATGTGCATTACAGACCACCTTCTGTGGAACGACCACATATTCGAAGTCGCCAAAAATGCTGCCAGGTGTCTAGGTTTCCTGCGAAGATTGCAAAATTTTTTTACCCCTTCTGGTCTGGCTACGGTCTATAAAGCGTATATTCGTCCAAAACTTGAGTATAATTCCCATATCTGAGCAGGTGCTCCAATTACACACTTGAGTTTCTTAGACAGAATACAAAAGAGCTTAGAAAATGATAGGCGACCGATCAATAACAAAAACATTTTCATCTCTTGAGCACCAATGTTTCGTGCCTTTCGTTATTTTACCGTTATTTTTAAAACCAATGCTCTAGCGAAATAGCCAGCTGCATTCCTCCCCTAAAACAATTCAACCGTAATACTCGCGCCGCTAGGAATGCCCATAAATTTACCCTTGAGCCCAACTTCGGACGTACAGAGATTCTTTCTTTAGACGTACCACGCGAATGTGGAATGCCTTGCCAGACTCTGTTTTCCCTCCCATTATGACTTGCCAAACTTTAGAGCAAATGTGAATCGATATCTCGTTTTATACACTTCCCTATTTTCCAAACGCCCCCGCTGTGTTTAACATTATAAGGGTAGCCAGAATCCCTTTTGCGCGGGCCAATTATAAATAAAAAAAAAAATCCAGAAATTTAACTGCAAAGCAGTCTTTGGGAACTGGTTGGCCAGACTTTTTGATAACTGAACTGGAAATACTTACTTACTTAGGGGGCGCTACACTTCGGGACGAACCTGGGCCTCGACCTTGGCTAGCTGCCTCCAGTTTCGCACTCTAAGTTAGTTGAGGTCGTCCTTTACGTGAGCGCCCCATCTAAGGCGAGGTGAATGGAATCGAAAATGCTGCAACCGGAGCATTGTTGTCCATTCGCTTTACATGACCTAGCCATCTTAAACGTGATATGCGTATTTTTTGGACCAGGTCAATGTCGCGGTACAGCTCGTATAGTTGTTCTTGGTTGAACCTCATCCAAGAGATTTCTTGAGTCCAGTCAGCATCGTGTCGTCATAGCGCACACATCAAGAACGGAAGAAAATAATTTTAAATAATTAATTTTCTAAAAACGGACCCCCACACAGGTATACCTGCGGGCTACCCTAAGTAAAAAGTAATTAACCTTTTAATCCGGATTAATGTGCGCGAGTAAATTCGGGAGTAAGTGTAATAAAAATACAATTAACAGTAAAATACTAAATAATCAATCATTTCCTGGAAATCCCATTATGGGTAAATCCGAGAAAAGGAAGAGTGATGTGATAAAGGCCTATGAATCCTTGAAGAGGCAGATCAAGGGAGGCATAAAGATTCACGGGAAGGAATTTTTGGTATCTATGCACACTAAGCTGCACGACATCGACCAGTTATACGAAGAAAAAAAAGAGGACATGGACATCTACGATGAAGAAATTAATAGTGATGAAGAAGAGGAGCTACTGACAATGAAGAAGAGCCAACTTTACAAGAAGTCAACAAAGAAGAAGATGTGGAAAACATGGTCGACCTTAACTCCGACTATGAAAATTTGTTGATGGTTCAACGTAAGAAGAGGAAACCTTCACCACCAACATCTTTAAAAAAGGAACCTTCATCCAAGAAGATAGCAATGAAGGACGGAAATAATTCCCCTAAAGACAAGGACATTGCCACCAATAACAAGGAAGACGATAAAACCCCTCAACCTGCCAGCAACAGTGCCAGTAGAACCACACCTTGATGCCGCCAATTGTATGTTTTGGACTCAACGTAGCCAAAACTAACAAGATCCTACAAGAACAAAGAGTTGCTTTTAGGATTCATAACATTTACATAAACAAATCTGTCATCACAACAAAGACGAAGGATGACCATCAAAAAATTCGTAAAATACTGAAAGACGGAAGCACAGAGTTTAATACCTACACGGCCAAAGAAGACAAAAATAAGTTGCTAGTTCTTAAAGGTATACATTATAGCCACGATGCCAGTGAAGTCAAAGAAGAACTATCGAAGGAAGGAACTTCTGCTTTGGCAGTAAGCCATATAAGTCAATAAAAAAATGCAACAGCTTCGTGGTTGAAGTCGACAAGTCTTCGGGTATCCCTTCAACATATAGTAAAACTCTCCTTATGAACCAAAAGGTTTACTGGGAGAAATTCAAAAGTACCAGCATCTCTCAGTGCAAGAATTGCCAAAAGTTCGGTCATGTAGCTAGCAACTGTGGAATGAAGTACAGGTGCGTCAAGTGCAAAGATGACCATTTGCCAGGCCAATGCACAAGAACCAACAACGGCATAACGGACGACAAAGTTTACTGTGTTAACTGCCAGCAACAACGAGCAATCAGATGCCGAAAGGATCAACGTCATTCAACATCTTTGAGGATACCGAAAGACTGTTTGAAACAGATCTCTTCTCCTTTCTCCAGAAGGCAAGAGATAATTCCAAGCAACTATGGTACCTTGGATGATAAAGATAAGACAAATATTTTAGGTCAACTTATATTCAAATTATGTATATAAAAACCCAACTTTCAATTATAATATATAACGTTAATTCTATTTATTCCACAGCCAAACAAATTTCTCTTTCTCTGTTTTTAAAATCAAAAAAACCAGACATTATTTTCTTACAGGAAACCAACATCAAAGCGAAGAACAACTTTAAGCCAGACCATTAAACATCCTTAACAGAGGACAAAGGAGCGAGCGGCAGAGGAACAGCAACTCTTTTCAAATCGGACCTCAGGAGCGAAAAGAAAAGTATATCTGGACTTAGATGCATGGAAACAACGACAGGCGTCACTAAACTGACCGAGTCTGAGACGCTTCTGCTAATCTCAGTATACATCAAGTGCAACTCAGCAAGAAGCGTCATACATCACGATCTCCACATCATCAACAACATTGCAAATCAATAGTAATTGGAGGAGACTTCAACGGTCGGCACCCTCTATGGATGGATACCGCGAAATCTCACAAAGGCAAAGCAATTGTTGACTGGCTACATGGAAATCCCGAACATCACTCTTTGGTAGTCGTGTCTCAACTAAAACCAACATTCTCTAGAACTCCATCTCATTTGGATTTCTTCCTGGTAATGTCGAACTTCATCATAATT
This sequence comes from Platycheirus rosarum, assembly GCA_963971375.1. Classification (NCBI taxonomy): domain Eukaryota; kingdom Metazoa; phylum Arthropoda; class Insecta; order Diptera; family Syrphidae; genus Platycheirus; species Platycheirus rosarum. Next base: position 36,300,815 of record OZ020509.1, on the reverse strand, counting down.
CTGCCTGAACTACGGAACTACAATTTCGTAGCACACGATAGTGCTTCCGACCATCTGGCAGTAGAAGTTAGGGTAAGACCTAATCAAAGGATATTCTGCGAACAACCAGAACAAGAGCTCCACATCAGGTATAACAGGGTGAACTGGAGAACATTCCGTACCGAAATTGAAAGAGATCTCCCGGAAGTCCCAACCAGCAGCAATCTCTCAAACAGCGAAATTGATAGTGCCATACTCCAATTCGAGACAACAGTTACCAACGCCTTGGAAAAGCTCAAGACCGCAAAAACCAGCAGAGACCGATATGCGAATATGCCGGAACATATACAGGCCATATATGCTCATAGACAGAGACTCTGCAAAAAGCTTCACAGGTTGTTCAACAGAGAGAACGACGAGTATAGACTTATATACTCCGTACTTCAATGCACCAACACCATGTTCAACCAGGCAGTGAAACATCACCAGGAAAAGGAATTTGAAAATGAGGACAATCCTGCACTTGGACCAACTGGAGATGCTTTTACTTCCATCGAGGAAGTAACTGATATAATCCACGGAGGAAATTCTAAGAAGTCAGCAGGAAATGATGGGATTTCTAACTTAGTTTTTAGATTAGATTAGATCAAGTTTCTTTAGCTTAAGTTTGCTATTTAAACAATTTCAAATAAATAATTATCTTATTTTAAAAAAATATCTTAAATTTAATAATTAGTTTTTACAAATAATAGGACATCTTTTTTGAATTTTTGAATATTTGTTTCAGTTTTTACATTATTCGGAAGTTCATTAAAAATTTGTATTCCTTTATAAAATAACATGTTTTGAGTTTTTGTATTTCTAAATAATTGCACATTTAAGTTATTACTATTTCTTAAGTTATAGGGTTGTACACTGGCTCTTGTTATTAGTCTTCTACTTAGATACTCAGGCAAAATGTTGTTTTTAATTTTATGAATAAAAATAAGTGTACCCATAACAATTCTTTGTTTATTTTTTAACCATTTAAGCATTTCCAACATACTTCGAATTGATGTATATCTACTACAATATAAAATTGAACGCATTGCTTTATTTTGTAACTTTTGTAAGCTTTCCAGCATACCCGAAGAACTCAGCAATAGTATTGTTGGACAATACTCAAAGTGGGGTCTAACTATAGTATTATATATTTTTATTGCCATTGGAATGCATATTTGTTTTCTTATTTTACGAAAAAAAAACGATTTTTTTAGCAATTTTTTTCTATACATACTCAAAATGTTTTTTAAAATTAAGTTTACTATCCATTATAACTCCTAAATATTTAATTTCATTTATACATTGAAATTCTTCTATTTGGTTTATTGTATTGTTTTCAGGTAATAGCATAATTTTCGTTTTTTTCTACATTTAACATAAGTTTATTAATGTTTAAATATTTTTTTATATTTCTTATTTCATCAATTAGTTTGCTTTTACAAACGGTTAATTCAAATTCATCAACGTACAAGAGCCCATCATCAGCAAAATATTAAATTTGACTAGTTTTATAACTTTTTTAATATCATTTATGTATATCAAAAACAAAAGTGGACCAAAGATTGATCCTTGAGGTACTCCTAGATTTGTTTCAATGGGTTCAGATACAATATCATTAAATTTCACAACTTGCCTCCGTCCCAAGAGATATGACTTAAACCATTCATATTCAACTCCTCTTATCCCATACGTATATAACTTTTTTAATAATATTTTCCTGTCTATCGTCTCGAAAGCTCTTTTAGGGTCAAGGAACACAGCTGCTATTTTTTTGTTCTCATGTAGTTTCTCTTTCCAGTCTGCTATCTCGAAGTTTAGAGCGGATTCACAAGAACGTTTTTGAATAAACCCCGATTGCTCTTCCATAAGTATGTCGTTTTCCTCAATTTGTACTTGTACTACTTTTTCCAAATTTTTTTCATGCAACGGTAGCATATTAACAGGCCTAAAATGCTCGCATTTGTTTGAATTTTCAACTTTTGGTACAGGAACTATAACCGATGTCTTCCAATTTAATGTAGTTAATGATATTCAAAAGTGCAGGACCTATATAAATAAAACAGTCTTTTAACATTTTCTTGTTCATAAAATTGAAATCACTTTTATCTGGCAACATTTCTATAATTTTTAAAAGTTCTTCAATAGAATCCAATACTTTTAAATCATTTGCTCCATTTATTTGGTTTTTTATATATTCCCACTCTGTTTTATTTAAATTTCTTTTATATTTATTTCTGATTTGTTTATAAATTTCCCAGTGCGCATTTTGCCCATTCATCAAGAATTTTAAATGACTGAACTTTTTGTGACTTTTGCCTTCGAAGATCATCATTAAACCACTTTTGCTCATAGCCTTTTACAGTCTTTACCACCACAAAAGAATTAATAACATTTAGCATTTCTTTTTCAAATAAATCACTCATATTATCATCACAGTTTATTGAAATACCTATTCTATTTATTGCACTTCTCCTTATTGATTGTATAAATTGGAAATTATTATATTTTAAAAATTTTATCTTTTTTGAACTGTAGCACTTATTTTCATGTTTGATTTTAAATAAAATGGTTTCATGATCACTGATTTTTATGTTACTTTGGACCTGTGCTTCAAAGTTTTTTATATCTGTAACTACATAATCCAATCGCGACTTGGTAGTGGTGTTAAGTTATCCTTGTTGGGGAATCAATTAATTGTTTACAAAGTTTTTCAGTAAATAAACAGTCAAGCTCTCTTTTATAAATACTATTTTCAAGCCAGTCTATGTTAAAATCTCCAAGTATAATTATGTTTTTATTTGGTAAATCATCTATATAATCACAAATGCAGTTACAAAAGTCTCTAATTGAAGTACTTGGTGATCTGTATAACGTAAGGAGCACAATTGCTTTATTCTCAATTTCTACTTTTATTATCAATATCCATAACATTCACTCAATTTGAACACTTTTTAGAACAGTAGGATATTCGTAAGTCTTTTAAATATATTGTAATCCCTTTGTGCTTAAAAAGCTACCCAATCTCGCCATCCTTCTTCTGACGATCATCTTCAATAACTGCCTTAATAACAGCTACTTCCCCGAAACATGGACAACGCAAAAGTGGTGCCCGTTCCGTAAAAAACCAACAGGACTAGTGTCGATGGATATAGGCCGATTTCGCTTTTATGCTGGGTCAAAAAATCCTGGAGGGACTTATCCTGAGAAAGCTTTATCATTTCTTCAGGGAAAGGGAATTCATACCTGAATGTCAGTATGGTTTCCGAGCACGACACTCAACCATCCATCCGCTTCTTGGACTGCATTCCGACGTGACAAACGGACTCAACAAGAAAGAAACGACTGTCGCCCAACGAAAAGGCCTTCGACACAGTTTGGATAAAAGGACTAATATTCAAACTGTCAAGTCTAGGACTACCAACACTTGGTAAAATCAATCAAAAATTTTCTAACCCATAGATCCTTTTATGTACAGGTAAACAAAGAATATTCACAAAGAAAGACGATCAGCGCTGGAGTTCCACAAAGTTCTTTTCAACCTTTATACAGCTGACCAGCCTACTAACATCCCAGGGACGAAAACGAAGCTATATGCGGATGACTCCTTAACATATGCAACATCCATTTCACCAGAAATCGCAGCCTTGGTGGCGTCATCTTTGTCCTCTGTGGGCGCATATTAGGCTTATGTTGGCAAATTTAGCCTTGATACGGATTGTCACAAGTCGCTCACTTACGTGACGAATATCCAAGACTTCTTGCCTAAGTATACGGCTCATGACGAATTCACACCCAAATAAACGCTGTGGTCTTCTTCCACAATCACCGTAGTACACGTCACAGTTTTCCTTCCTCCTTTTGCCCGGCCCATCCCATCGCACTTTGTGGATGACAGTAATTCCTGCTCCGTAGCAGTCTAAGGCCTACCGCTAGTTGTTTGGCTGCACGTGGTCTATTAAGAGTTCTAACATTCCACGTGCAAATCCGAACGTCATTGTCCTTAATTGGTCAACAGTAAATTCGTCCTTTTTCTGAAGGGCCAGGGGCTTTGTTGGATTCTTTGGACAAAACGAACCGGGGAGTCCGGGCTCTTGCAAGACTATTTGCTATTTTTTCTGTGTTCAACACTCGCGCTTATAAGTTTAGCAGGAATGTCCGGATGTACAAACCAGTACCCGGTGGTTCCCACGGGGAGGTAAAATAATTGATGCGTACGAGATAGTTACAACACTGTGCATCGCCTGGTTGACCCCGTTCAGTAACTACCCTATTCATACAGCACCCATCCACTTGGAAATAGTTTGACAAAACTCACAATTAGTTGTGTGTTTGCACAGTTGGTAGAAAATCTACAAAACTCTTACAATTTATTGGTAGATATTCAGCCAGCTTTCTGACAATAAATTGTCAGCCAACTTCTGACAGAAAATTAAGAGATTGGTGCATTTTTTTACAACGGTGCACACACAATTAATTGTTTTGTTGTCATTGGTATATAGTTGTCAGACATTGTCATACCTGGCAACATTGTTAGATCTACCAATCGTTTACGTTTAGCTTAATATCGCATACCCATTGATCAAATATAAAAACGAAAAATGTATTCAAGAGACCCAGATTATATTCAGGCTTTTGAAATTCTTAAGCAAAACATTACGAAATATTCTCTCCTTAGATTTCCGAATTTTGAAAAACCCTTTACTGTTTTTACGGATGCTTAACACTTTGCTATTGGGGCTATTCTTACCGAGGAAGGCCATCCGGTCTGTTATGCTTCAAGGTCATTAAATGATCATGAAAAGTGTTATTCGCCAACAGATAAGGAATTCTTAGCTATTGCTATGACATATTTTACACACTAGCTTTTGGCGAAATAAATTTAAAATAGTCACAAACAACAAACCTATTAAGTATTTGAACAAAATTATCATGGAAAAGAATTTTCTGCAAGAAACAAGAGATTGTTACTTAAATTGTCCGAATTTTAATTATGCTATTGAATACTGGCAAGGTATAGACATAAAGTCGCCGATTTTTTGATATGTATCAAAGAAATCGATGAAATAGATTATCAAATTGACGAAGAGTCAAATCTTGCAACAGTTCATTCAGCTCCAGAATAACAATTGGATCATTTTCAAATTAAAGAAGATATTGTTAACTTTATATATGTTACAAATAATTCTTCCTAATTCCGTTTTAAAAGAAATTTAAGTGATTCACGGAAATTAATGAAAAAAAAGAAAGTAGACATAGAAAATGTAAAATTTATAGAAATAAATAATATACAGTATGAGAGCAATCCAAATAAAGTATTTATTTGAAAGATTTAAATATTAGCCATTCATGTGTCAGGCGACAGAGTTTAGAAATATATTTAGTCGAAATTATAAAACAAAATGATTTATTAACACAATTAACTTTTATTCAAGGATTATACCTCCGCACGCTCACACGGTTCACTTTCAACTGACTTGATATGATTATGTACATTCAATTTATGTTCAAATGAATGATATATGTTCAATGCAAGCGAGTGAGATAGATATAGGATGAAAGTTGGGGAAATGAGGATGATGATAGATATATTTCGATTTATTCTGATGCTGCATAGTCTTCTTCATTATCTTCGTTAATTTCAAGGTGTTAAGCGCGCCAAGGATTTAGCTTTCGTACTGAATCTTCTTTGAGTGAGTTGTGTATTTTCGATATCGTAAGATTTTCGCTATAGCGTACTGTTTTTTATATTTGCTTTCAAGCTTCCGGGATTCGCCATTGCTAGGGATGGCAATTTCGAACAGAACACGATCGGCTTCCATATAAATTTAGGGCTCTTTATGCTTCGCATCGAACCTGATCTTCCAGATTGCACACTGCCTCGATTTTCTTAGTGGTTTCCTCTCGTTTTTCGTTGACTAGTATTTTATAAAGGTCTATGTCGTCATCATGAAGTGCAGCGAGCAACTAATTGCCGCCAATGTCACGTAATGGAAAATCATAGATCAGTTCTATAGGTGAGTATTTCGTTGTCGTGTTGACTCTGATGTTGATTGTCCATTGAAGTCTGCAGCACGGTGTCCGAGTGCTTTGAGTTATTGGTCGTCACCTTTAAACACACCAATATGCTTTGGTTTACGCGTTCAGCAAGTCCATTTGTCATTATTTAAGTAGTTTTGGGTCTTGTTTTTGCATGGTCCAGAGCCAATCATCGTTTGATGTTCGAAGGGTCATAATTCATGCATCAACATCATCGGGCTCTCTAGCTGTGTCTACTGGAGCACGACTCATTACATCAACATGATTCATGGTGTCTCCAGGTCAGTGTTTAATATCGTAATCGAATTCAATGTGAGCATAGTTAGCGACAAATTTTCTGAAGCCAGTGAGACCAAAAAATGTTCTTATGATCTCGGTGGCGTTACTTACTTACTTACTTAGGTGGCGCTACAGTTCGGGACGAACCTGGGCCTCAACCAACATGCCTCTCCAGCCAGCTCGGTCCTTGGCTAGCTGCCTCCAGTTTTGCACTCCAAGTTGGTTCAGGTCGTCCTCCACTTGAGCGCGCCACCTAAGGCGAGGTCTTCCTTGACTGCGTTTACCCTCTGGGATGGAATCGAAGATCCTGCGAGCCGGAGCATTGTTGTCCATTCGCTCTACATGACCTAGCCATCTTAAACTTGATATGCGTATTTTTTTGACCAGGTCAATGTCGCTGTACAGCTCGTATATCTTGGTTGAACCTTCTCCTCCAAAGCCCGTTAACGCAGATAGGGCCAAAAAATCCTCCGAAGAATCTTATGCTCGAAACGACTAAGGATATCTTCATCCGCTTTAGATAGAGTCCATGCCTCGGCGCCATAGAGCAGGACTGGGATGATTAGGGTCTTATACAGAGTCTCCTTTGTCTTTCGAGAAGGGGCTTTGCTACTCAATTGCCTTCCTAGCCCATAGAAACAGCGATTGGCAAGAGTAATTCTTCGCTTTATTTCTGACGAGATGTTGTTGTCAGATGTTATAGTGGATCCGAGGTACACAAAGTCCCTAACTTTTTTTTTTTTTTTTTTTTTTTTTATAATTAACGCGCGCACAAGGGAGTATGTGTTTCCCTTTTAATGTAGAACACACTGCGCGGGCATTATGAAGATAGGGAGGGGAGAGATAGGAGGTGCCGATTAACATTGGTTTTGAATGTTTGCAGATCAAAATGGCAAGGGAAAATCCCGCCGGGTAAACTATTCCAGATTCGTGTCGTTCGGCTAAAAAAAGAATCCCTATATTTCACGGTACGTCCGAAATTAGGCTCAAGGGTGAACTGATGAGCATTCCTTGCGAGACGAGTATTACGGGAGAAACTTTTAAGGGGAGGAATGCAACTGGCTACTTCGAGTGAACATTTTTTGTAAAAGAAACGATAAAATAAGGAAAGACATGAAACATTGCGTCGGTGTTCGAGTGGGGCAATTGTTTCAGCGGCAGTTCTATTACCTATCAATCTTAACGCTCGATTTTGTATTCTATCAAGCAGGTGAAGCGATGTTTGCGAAGCACCTGCCCAGAGGTGGGAGTTATACTCGAGTTTAGGGCGTATAAACGCTTTATAAATTGTAGCCAGATCAGATGGGGAAAAGTACTTCTTACACCGATACAGAAAACCTAAGCACTTTGCAGCATTCTTAGCGATCTCAAATATATGGTCGTTCCAACGGAGGTCGTCGTTGACACACATACCGAGTACTGAGAGCTTTTCGGTTTCTTCGATGTAAGTGCCATTCATGGACAATGGCATTGGGGGAATGTTTAACTTTAACGACAGAAGACAGCATTGAGTTTTCGAAGCATTAAACTCCACACGATTTCTATTACCCCATTTGACAATGCTGTATAAATCGGAGTTTAATGAGCTTGACATACGGCACCGTTGCAATTGTACGTCCGAAGGCGAAGGACGTGAATTATCGAACGAATATGAAAAGCTGAGGGTAGAGTCGTCAGCAAAACAGTTAAGTGGATTAGAAGTAACAGACAGAAGATCATTTATAAAAATGAGGAAAAGAGTCGGAGACAGAACAGAGCCCTGGGGCACACCAGCATTTATTTTATGGGAATCAGACTTGAATCCGTCCAATACAACTTGTATTGAACGGTCCAGAAGATAGCTTCTAATCCAACGAACAAGAGTATTATCGATCCCAAAAGCACGCATTTTCGATAAGAGAGCTTCATGCCAAACTCTATCAAATGCCTTGGAGATATCAAGAGCAATAATCTTACTTTCACCAAAGCGATGTAAAGATTTGTTCCACTGTTCGGTGAGATATGCCATCAGATCACCAGTGGAACGGTTGCTGCGGAAGCCATACTGACGGTCATGGAGAAGCTTACGATCTTCGAGATATTCCTTAAGCTGACGGTTAATCAGTGTTTCCATGACCTTAGAAAGAAGGGATGTCAGTGCTATGGGTCGGTAGGAGGAGGGGGAGGATGGGTCACCTTTCTTAGGGACAGGCTGGACAAATGCTGTTTTCCATCTTCTAGGAAAGATTCCAGAAGAGTAGGAGCGATGGAAAAGCTTACGCAGTGGCTTTGCCAGTGTGGAAGAACACCTCTTCAGAAGAATCGGGGGTATACCATCCGGGCCAGCGGATTTGTGTATATCGAGATCTTTGAGAACTCTTGCTACTGTACGAGTGCGGAAAAAAAATGTGTCCCATGGAAAAATTTAAATTCTCAAGTACAGGAGGGGCAACGTTGCTTTGAGGCAGCGTGGAGCTGGCAGCGAAATGGGCGGCGAGCAAGTTTGCCTTCTCTGAAGAGTAAACAATTGGTTTGTTATTGTCGATGAGCGTTGGAACCGAAGATGTCGAGGAGTTTTTTATATTTTTTACAAATGACCAAAAATTTTTACTGCCTTTGGGACACTGCAGAATTTTTTGCCGTAATTTTTGGTCATGCAAAAATTTGGTTCTTTCTATAACGGAGTTGCATGAGTTCCTTGCTTGTTTGTGCTTTTTCCGATTTTCCTCTGTAGGGTTGGCTTTGTAAGATCGGAAACTTACTTCTTTGAGCCTGATAGCTTCTTTACACTCAGAATTAAACCAAGACTTTTCTTTAGGTTTGATGCTTTTTACTCTGTTAGGAATAAAAGCACGCATCCCTAGAAGAATCACATTTGTGATCATTTCAGCACTGGCATCAATGTCACTATCGAGGAAGCATAGTGACCAGTTAAAGTTTCGGAAAAAGAAATTCAGGCCGTCCCAGTTGGCTTTCTCGTATTGCCAAACGGTCCTGGTGGGAAGTTTTTCTTTAACTGGATGGGTGGGGGATGAGAAATTAGCTGAAATGATACAATGGTCTGAAGTGCCAAATGGAGAAGTTACACTAATGGTATATTTATCAGGGTGAGAAGTAAGAAACAAGTCAAGAGTATGGGCTGCTTGCCCAGCAACATCCGGTATACGCGTTGGCACATCGATCAGTTGGGTAAGGTGATGTAACCCGGCAAAGAGCTCGACATACCTTCCTTCGGGTGTTGTCTGACCAGAATAGCGGAGCCAGTTGGAATTGTGTACATTGAAATCGCCCGCAATAACGATTTCAGTGCGAGGACAAAGGGAAACAATTTTCGAGATGGAATCAGACAGTGCATCAAACTCGTTACAAGTCGAATTACTGTCAAGATTTGGACTACCTCAAAGTTGTACCTGTCTATTGTGATGTTTTGTCCAATCCGCCGGTGTTGTGTGTCCCTTTTTGTGGACAGCAGGTACTTCGTTTTGGGCTCATTGACTGCTAGTCCCATCGTAGCCGCTTAAGCTTCTATGCTAGCAAACGTTCCAGTGACAGCTCGCCGAGTTCTGCCAATGATGTCTATGTCGTCAGCGTATGCTAGCAATTGCACAGACTTGAAAAAAATTGTCCCACTACAATTGACATGCGAGTTTCTTATAATTTTTTCAAGTATTAAGTTGAAGAAATCGCACGATAGCGCATCACCTTGTCGGAATCCTTTTTTGACGTCAAAAGCTTCTGTGAGGTCAGTACCTTGACGGAGCAGCGAGAGTTCTCCATCGTCATCCTGCACAGTCGGACGAGTTTTGTGGGGATGCCAAAACCTGACATGGCTCTGTATAGCTCGTCTCTATAAATGCTATCGTACGCGGCCTTAAAATCGATAAAGAGGTGGTGGGTATCGATTTGGAATTCTTGGGTCGTTTCCAGGATCTGCCGTAGCGTGAACATTTGATCGATTGTGGACTTTCCTGGTCTGAAACCACTCTGATAGGGGCCAATCAAGTTGCTGACTAAAGGTTTCAGGCGTTCACATAGTACGGCTGAGAGGATTTTGTAGGCGATATTCAGGAGACTTATTCCTCTATAGTTGGCGCAATTTAGAGGGTCTCCTTTCTTGTCGATCGTGCAAATGATGCTGAGGTTTCATTCATCAGGCATACTTTCTTCTGACCAAACTTTAGAGATGAGTTGGTGTATGCACTTCACCAGGTCATCTCCGGCCGCTTTAAAAAGTTCGGCGGGTAGTCCGTCGGGTCCAGCAGCTTTGTTGTTTTTTAGTTTAGATATTGCTATCCTTCTTCATTTTGGTCAGGTGGACGGATGTTTTGTCTGTCATCATCCATGTTGAATGGTTCATTCTGCCTGACAGCGGGATTTTGGTCTTCATCGCCGTTTAACAGTCTGCAGAAATGGTCCTTCCATGTACTCAGCACCGACTGTGACTCTACTACGAGGTTTCCATTCCTATCTCTACAGGCTTCTGTGCGGGTTTTTTTTCCTTGGCATGTTCTTTTTACCTGTTGGTAAGACTTCCGCACTTTGTTCCTGGAGTAGCATCTCTCAATATCCTCGATCGCGCGCTTCTCATGCTCTCTCTTTTTGTTTTGGAGAAGCCGGTGTTCTTCCCGTCTTTTCTGCTCGTAGAGCTCGCGAGCAGCTCTTGTCTTTCTTTGCAGCGCCGCTTTATATGCCTCGTGTTTGGCTGCATGGGCCTGCCTGCATTCGTCATCGAACCAGAGGTTTCGTGGTGGTGGTCTGGTGAAACCTAGCACATCAGTTGCGGCATCTCTGATGGATTGTTGGCAGTGTTGCCACTGATCTTCGGCACTTGATGCTGGCGGTACTGGATTTCTTGAGAGGTTACGGGATATTCGATCGGCATAGGTTCTGGCGGTTTCTTGCGATTGCAGCTTTCCGACGTCATACTTCCTCACAGTATTACTCCGTTGTTGTGGAGTTCGGGTTATTCGCATTCTTACCTTTGCTGCAACAAGGTAGTGATCCGAGTCGATGTTAGCTCCTCGGAAGGTGCGAACATCTAAGATACTGGAGGCGTGTCTTGCATCGATCGCAACGTGTAATCTGACTGACGGTTCTTTGATCTGTGCTGCTGCGAAGTCAATTAGCCTAAGTCCGTTTTCAGACGTTTTGTCGTGTAGGCTATGTTTTCCGACAGTTCTACCAAAGATTTCCTCTTTACCTATTTTGGCATTAAAATCGCCTAGTACGATCTTTACGTCGTATTTAGGGCATTGCTCATATGTTTTGTCGAGGAGCTCATAGAAGTCATCCTTGGTGGCTTCATCTTTGTCCTCTGTGGGGGCATATTAGGCTTATGTTGGCGAATTTAGCCTTGATACGGATTGTCACAAGTCGCTCACTTACGTGTCGAATATCCAAGACTTCTTGCCTAAGTCTACCGCTTATGACGAATCCGCACCCAAATAAACGCTGTGGTCTTCTTGCACAATCACCGTAGTATACGTCACAGTTTTTCATCCTCCTTTTGCCCGGCCCATTCCATCGCACTTCCTGGATGGCAGTAATTCCTGTTTTGTAGCAGTCTAGGGCCTCCGCTAGTTGTTTCGATGCACGTGATCTGTTAAGTTCTAACATTCCACGTGCAGATCCGAAGGTCGTTGTCCTTGATTCGTTTTTCCGGGTCGTCAACAGTAAATCCGTCCTTTTCCGAGGCTATTGGTGGCTTCGCAACTTTTTCTTTTTTCCGTGGCAGGGTTGTTAACCCCACGCACAACCCCCAACCTGGAGGGCCAGGTCTTTTGTTGGATTCCTTGGACAAAAGGAACCGGAGAATCCGGAGTCAGTAACCCACTTCGGGGATATGAGCGCTGCCGTTGGCCCATTAAGGGTTCATCCGCCACCATCTCTATTTCAATGCCCTGACTTGCATTGAATTGGCCCAATTACCTTATCTCCAAATACGTAGAAGTAGCTCATTAGGGCGTCTGCTTCGTTGACTGTTGACGCCACCGTTGGTCCAATTGGTTGGGCTCATCCGCCGTACGTCCTCTTTCTGAGGGGCTAGTGCAAGACTTCTGCGAATCGATCAGAACAGTCATTAAAGCAGAGCATTATAGTGTTGCTATTTTTTCTGTGTTCAACACTCGCGCTTATAAGTTTAGCAGGAATGTCCGGATGGACAGACCAGTACCCGGTGGTTACCGCGGGTAATACCATGACATCATATCCAGAATATTAAAAAAAACCCTTACCTGCCATAGCCACTAGGACTTTTAACTGGCGATAGTCCACGCGAAACCTTTCCTCACCGTTTTATTTTCGGACTAAAGCTATGGGCGACGCGTACGACGATTACGCTGGCCGGATTATTTTTAAGTTAAGAAGTTCTGCAATAATTTCATTCACGACTTTGTTTGGGGTATGTATGGTTTGCGGTATGTAAGTTTTTTTCGATTGGTTTATTGGACGTAAGTTTGATGTTCATTTTAACCTTGACGCACTTTCCAAGATCTTTTAATTTTTCTCTGAAAAAACCAGCAAACGAGTTTAAGAGAACGATTAATTTGTGTTTTTCGTTAGCGGATAATTGGTCACCTAAATCCATTTGTTTACAGTCCAAACTGTTCACCACCGCCGAACCGGACTAGCTTTTAATTACATTGGGATATATGCTCGCAATAGTTGTTGGCTAAATCTCTGCGATTAGGACCATGCATTTCATTCCCTTTATGTACTATATTTCTTTTAATATTTCCTGTTGCGCACTGTTACCGCAATTTCTGGTTTCATGCGTGGTTCTCGAACACTTTTCACAACGGAGTTTTCTTTGTGCTTGCATACAGTTCCCAGACACATGACCTCGTTCTCGACAGTTGTAACACACGGGACCTAAATTTTCTCGCGATCGCTCTAGTTGCGTTTGAGAGGTTTGGGCAATTGAAGGAGTACCTACCTGAGGGACTTCCCTCGCGCACACCCGGTTGACTCTTTGCAGCAAATCGGAGCGTTTACGGAACGAATGGGCAGACAACATTCTATGTAAACCATCATCGTACACACCATTTATAATGTAGCTTATGATAGCAAAATCATCTAAACACCCGCGACGACGACGAATATTAATTATCATTTTGCACCGGTGGAAAGCAATTCGTTCTTGCTGCGGTCGTCTTTTCGCACATCTGGCTCAAAATTTCCGTCAGCTCCCTCACCGTCAAGTCTTTAATAAGCGTAGTTAAATTTATTTTCTCGATCCTTCATCCCACTTCTGATTTTGTCAGGCGACAAAGTTTACAAATATATTTAGTCGAAATAATAAGATATAGGATGAGGGTTGTGGAAATGGGAGTGATGACACATGTATTAAACAACATTCATATACTTTGCGTTATAGTAAAGAAAACAAACAACAACAACAAACAATTGATGATACTATAATAGAAAACGAAAATGTAAATAATCAATATAATAAAAGAAAACTAACTTTTACTGGTAATTGTATATTAAATATTTATAATTGTTCAAAAAATATGTATATTAACTTTTTTTAATTTTTTTAAAAAATCCTACAAATAGAAAATTTAAAAAAGATGAATGAACTAGAATTTCGTGGAACTATAAATGAAATAAGTAATTGTTATATTACATTTGTAAGAATCAAAATTATTCTTGCTTTAATAATTGTAATAGCCAAATCAAATCGTGGATTAAAAATTAAAATTAATAACGTTTCTAAGCACCAAGCAAATATTCAAAATATAGAGACTCCAACGATTCAGGTGAATTTTGAATTAAAAGGGGTTGAAGTTACACAAATGCAAATAAGCAAACTCTGTGATCGCACATTTGTGTTGCTTCGTAACCCAAATCCAATAACTGCCAATGCATTACTTTCCCTTGGGAACTTTATCAAATTCGAAGGCCGTTTTTGAATTGAATTGAATGTTTTTGAAAACGATCACGACGGCCAGTCGTTGTCGGGCATTGAGGAAATGAAGTCATATTTATAAAAAACGAGGTAGTTTCTCGCGTGCTTATTATAAAAAAAATTATTAGAGTAAGAAAAATATATTAATAATAACAAAATTGCAATAATAATAGTGATATTGGTAATAATAATAACAGTTTACCGACAACCAAGTGAGTTAGGCAATATGTAAGTTTTAACAATATTTTAATTTCATTTAGAAACGTTTTCCCTTTTCTTCATTCATAATTCCTTCATTATAATTTCATTAAGATATAAATGTTTGCATTTTTCTTAAATATTTGTATTACACTAAGTATTGAATTTGAAAATGTAGTGGCTGTCGCCACACCTACCTTGTAATTATTGGAGAATACCCTTGATTGATCGCAAATGAAGCTGTCCCTTGTATTTGCACTGTTTGGTAGCTGGGTAGCTTTGCATTGTTAGGACAAGACTGAGGTGTTGCATTTTGAGCAGTTATAGATCGAACAATCTTTGTGTTATTGTTTGGCGTTGGTTTTCGTTTAGGTGCTTGAGAATTTTTTTCTGTCGTGGTAGTGTTGTTTCTCTGTAACATAACTGTATGGCTTGAGTAATTTATTTGAGGCATAATATTTCCATTTTGCGGGCGCGTTGATGAAGCAGCAGCGTTGGATTTTATGCTTGAAACTTCTCTGTTAGTTTCTACTGAACGATCTACAGCCGCAAATAGAGCTTCTTCATCACCGTTCTCTAAGTCTAAACGTTCCCGACAGATCGGATTTTTTTCAATTTCTTTAGCTAGTTTTTCCGCCTTAGGGTCTTATACAGAGTCTCCTTTATCTTTCGAGAAGGGGCTTTGCTACTCAATTGCCTTCCTAGCCCATAGAAACAGCGATTGGCAAGAGTAATTCTTCGCTTTATTTCTGACGAGATGTTGTTGTCAGATGTTATAGTGGATCCGAGGTACACAAAGTCCCTAACTACCTCAAAGTTGTACCTGTCTATTGTGATGTTTTGTCCAATCCGCCGGTGTTGTGTGTCCCTTTTTGTGGACAGCAGGTACTTCGTTTTGGCCTCATTGACTGCTAGTCCCATCGTAGCCGCTGCTAGCAAACGTTCCAGTGACAGCTCGCCGAGTTCTGCCAATGATGTCTATGTCGTCAGCGTATGCTAGCAATTGCACAGACTTGAAAAAAATTGTCCCACTACAATTGACATGCGAGTTTCTTATAATTTTTTCAAGTATTAAGTTGAAGAAATCGCACGATAGCGCATCACCTTGTCGGAATCCTTTTTTGACGTCAAAAGCTTCTGTGAGGTCAGTACCTTGACGGAGCAGCGAGAGTTCTCCATCGTCATCCTGCACAGTCGGACGAGTTTTGTGGGGATGCCAAAACCTGACATGGCTCTGTATAGCTCGTCTCTATAAATGCTATCGTACGCGGCCTTAAAATCGATAAAGAGGTGGTGGGTATCGATTTGGAATTCTTGGGTCGTTTCCAGGATCTGCCGTAGCGTGAACATTTGATCGATTGTGGACTTTCCTGGTCTGAAACCACTCTGATAGGGGCCAATCAAGTTGCTGACGAAAGGTTTCAGGCGTTCACATAGTACGGCTGAGAGGATTTTGTAGGCGATATTCAGGAGACTTATTCCTCTATAGTTGGCGCAATTTAGAGGGTCTCCTTTCTTGTCGATCGTGCAAATGATGCTGAGGTTTCATTCATCAGGCATACTTTCTTCTAACCAAACTTTAGAGATGAGTTGGTGTATGCACTCCACCAGGTCATCTCCGGCCGCTTTAAAAAGTTCGGCGGGTAGTCCGTCGGGTCCAGCAGCTTTGTTGTTTTTTAGTTTAGATATTGCTATCCTTCTTCATTTTGGTCAGGTGGACGGATGTTTTGTCTGTCATTATCCATGTTGAATGGTTCATTCTGCCTGACAGCGGGATTTTGGTCTTCATCGCCGTTTAACAGTCTGCAGAAATGGTCCTTCCATGTACTCAGCACCGACTGTGACTCTACTACGAGGTTTCCATTCCTATCTCTACAGGCTTCTGTGCGGGTTTTTTTTCCTTGGCATGTTCTTTTTACCTGTTGGTAAGACTTCCGCACGTTGTTCCTGGAGTAGCATCTCTCAATATCCTCGATCGCGCGCTTCTCATGCTCTCTCTTTTTCTTTTGGAGAAGCCGGTGTTCTTCCCGTCTTTTCTGCTCGTAGAGCTCGCGAGCAGCTCTCATCTTTCTTTGCAGCGCCGCTTTATATGCCTCGTGTTTGGCTGCATGGGCCTGCCTGCATTCGTCATCGAACCAGAGGTTTCGTGGTGGTGGTCTGGTGAAACTTAGCACATCAGTTGCGGCATCTCTGATGGCTTGTTGGCAGTGTTGCCACTGGTCTTCGGCACTTGATGCTGGTGGTACTGGATTTCTTGAGAGGTTACGGGATATTCGATCGGCATAGGTTCTGGCGGTTTCTTGCGATTGCATCTTTCCGACATCATACTTCCTCACAGTATTACTCCGTTGTTGTGGAGTTCGGGTTATTCGCATTCTTACCTTTGCTGCAACAAGGTAGTGGTCCGAGTCGATGTTAGCTCCTCGGAAGGTGCGAACATCTAAGATACTGGAGGCGTGTCTTGCATCGCAACGTGATCATTCTGACTGACGGTTCTTTGAGCTGCTGCGAAGTCAATTAGCCTAAGTCCGTTTTCAGACGTTTTGTCGTGTAGGCTATGTTTTCCGACAGTTCTACCAAAGATTTCCTCTTTACCTATTTTGGCATTAAAATCGCCTAGTACGATCTTTACGTCGTATTTAGGGCATTGCTCATATGTTTTGTCGAGGAGCTCATAGAAGTCATCCTTGGTGGCGTCATCTTTGTCCTCTGTGGGGGCATGAGCGCATATTAGGCTAATATGCCTTGATACGGATTGTCACAAGTCGCTCACTTACTTGTCGAATATCCAAGACTTCTTGCCTAAGTCTACCGCTTATGACGAATCCGCACCCAAATAAACGCTGTGGTCTTCTTGCACAATCACCGTAGTATACGTCACAGTTTTTCATCCTCCTTTTGCCCGGCCCATTCCATCGCACTTCCTGGATGGCAGTAATTCCTGCTCTGTAGCAGTCTACGGCCTCCGCTAGTTGTTTGGATGCACGTGATCTGTTAAGTTCTAACATTCCACGTGCAGATCCGAAGGTCGTTGTCCTTGATTCGTTTTTTCCGGGTCGTCAACAGTAAATCCGTCCTTTTCCGAGGCTATTGGTGGCTTCGCAACTTTTTCTTTTTTCCGTGGCAGGGTTGTTAGCCCCACGCACAACCCCCAACCTGGAGGGCCAGGTCTTTTGTTGGATTCCTTGGACAAAAGGAACCGGAGAATCCGGAGTCAGTAACCCACTTCGGGGATATGAGCGCTGCCGTTGGCCCATTAAGGGTTCATCCGCCACCATCTCTATTTCAATGCCCTGACTTGCATTGAATTGGCCCAATGACCTTATCTCCAAATACGTCGAAGTAGCTCATTAGGGCGTCTGCTTCGTTGACTGTTGACGCCACCGTTGGTCCAATTGGTTGGGCTCATCCGCCGTACGTCCTCTTTCTGAGGGGCTAGTGCAAGACTTCTGCGAATCGATCAGAACAGTCATTAAAGCAGAGCATTATAGTGTTGCTATTTTTTCTGTGTTCAACACTCGCGCTTATAAGTTTAGCAGGAATGTCCGGATGGACAGACCAGTACCCGGTGGTTACCGCGGGTAATACCATGACATCATATCCAGAATATTAAAAAAAACCCTTACCTGCCATAGCCACTAGGACTTTTAACTGGCGATAGTCCACGCGAAACCTTTCCTCACCGTTTTATTTTCGGACTAAAGCTATGGGCGACGCGTACGACGATTACGCTGGCCGGATTATTTTTAAGTTAAGAAGTTCTGCAATAATTTCATTCACGACTTTGTTTGGGGTATGTATGGTTTGCGGTATGTAAGTTTTTTTCGATTGGTTTATTGGACGTAAGTTTGATGTTCATTTTAACCTTGACGCACTTTCCAAGATCTTTTAATTTTTCTCTGAAAAAACCAGCAAACGAGTTTAAGAGAACGATTAATTTGTGTTTTTCGTTAGCGGATAATTGGTCACCTAAATCCATTTGTTTACAGTCCAAACTGTTCACCACCGCCGAACCGGACTAGCTTTTAATTACATTGGGATATATGCTCGCAATAGTTGTTGGCTAAATCTCTGCGATTAGGACCATGCATTTCATTCCCTTTATGTACTATATTTCTTTTAATATTTCCTGTTGCGCACTGTTACCGCAATTTCTGGTTTCATGCGTGGTTCTCGAACACTTTTCACAACGGAGTTTTCTTTGTGCTTGCATACAGTTCCCAGACACATGACCTCGTTCTCGACAGTTGTAACACACGGGACCTAAATTTTCTCGCGATCGCTCTAGTTGCGTTTGAGAGGTTTGGGCAATTGAAGGAGTACCTACCAGAGGGACTTCCCTCGCGCACACCCGGTTGACTCTTTGCAGCAAATCGGAGCGTTTACGGAACGAATGGGCAGACAACATTCTATGTAAACCATCATCGTACACACCATTTATAATGTAGCTTATGATAGCAAAATCATCTAAACACCCGCGACGACGACGAATATTAATTATCATTTTGCACCAGTGGAAAGCAATTCGTTCTTGCTGCGGTCGTCTTTTCGCACATCTGGCTCAAAATTTCCGTCAGCTCCCTCACCGTCAAGTCTTTAATAAGCGTAGTTAAATTTATTTTCTCGATCCTTCATCCCACTTCTGATTTTGTCAGGCGACAAAGTTTACAAATATATTTAGTCGAAATAATAAGATATAGGATGAGGGTTGTGGAAATGGGAGTGATGACACATGTATTAAACAACATTCATATACTTTGCGTTATAGTAAAGAAAACAAACAACAACAACAAACAATTGATGATACTATAATAGAAAACGAAAGTGTAATTAATCAATATAATAAAAGAAAACTAACTTTTACTGGTAATTGTATATTAAATATTTATAATTGTTCAAAAAATATGTATATTAACTTTTTTTAATTTTTTTAAAAAATCCTACAAATAGAAAATTTAAAAAAGATGAATGAACTAGAATTTCGTGGAACTATAAATGAAATAAGTAATTGTTATATTACATTTGTAAGAATCAAAATTATTCTTGCTTTAATAATTGTAATAGCCAAATCAAATCGTGGATTAAAAATTAAAATTAATAACGTTTCTAAGCACCAAGCAAATATTCAAAATATAGAGACTCCAACGATTCAGGTGAATTTTGAATTAAAAGGGGTTGAAGTTACACAAATGCAAATAAGCAAACTCTGTGATCGCACATTTGTGTTGCTTCGTAACCCAAATCCAATAACTGCCAATGCATTACTTTCCCTTGGGAACTTTATCAAATTCGAAGGCCGTTTTTGAATTGAATTGAATGTTTTTGAAAACGATCACGACGGCCAGTCGTTGTCGGGCATTGAGGAAATGAAGTCATATTTATAAAAAACGAGGTAGTTTCTCGCGTGCTTATTATAAAAAAAATTATTAGAGTAAGAAAAATATATTAATAATAACAAAATTGCAATAATAATAGTGATATTGGTAATAATAATAACAGTTTACCGACAACCAAGTGAGTTAGGCAATATGTAAGTTTTAACAATATTTTAATTTCATTTAGAAACGTTTTCCCTTTTCTTCATTCATAATTCCTTCATTATAATTTCATTAAGATATAAATGTTTGCATTTTTCTTAAATATTTGTATTACACTAAGTATTGAATTTGAAAATGTAGTGGCTGTCGCCACACCTACCTTGTAATTATTGGAGAATACCCTTGATTGATCGCAAATGAAGCTGTCCCTTGTATTTGCACTGTTTGGTAGCTGGGTAGCTTTGCATTGTTAGGACAAGACTGAGGTGTTGCATTTTGAGCAGTTATAGATCGAACAATCTTTGTGTTATTGTTTGGCGTTGGTTTTCGTTTAGGTGCTTGAGAATTTTTTTCTGTCGTGGTAGTGTTGTTTCTCTGTAACATAACTGTATGGCTTGAGTAATTTATTTGAGGCATAATATTTCCATTTTGCGGGCGCGTTGATGAAGCAGCAGCGTTGGATTTTATGCTTGAAACTTCTCTGTTAGTTTCTACTGAACGATCTACAGCCGCAAATAGAGCTTCTTCATCACCGTTCTCTAAGTCTAAACGTTCCCGACAGATCGGATTTTTTTCAATTTCTTTAGCTAGTTTTTCCGCCTTAGGGTCTTATACAGAGTCTCCTTTATCTTTCGAGAAGGGGCTTTGCTACTCAATTGCCTTCCTAGCCCATAGAAACAGCGATTGGCAAGAGTAATTCTTCGCTTTATTTCTGACGAGATGTTGTTGTCAGATGTTATAGTGGATCCGAGGTACACAAAGTCCCTAACTACCTCAAAGTTGTACCTGTCTATTGTGATGTTTTGTCCAATCCGCCGGTGTTGTGTGTCCCTTTTTGTGGACAGCAGGTACTTCGTTTTGGCCTCATTGACTGCTAGTCCCATCGTAGCCGCTGCTAGCAAACGTTCCAGTGACAGCTCGCCGAGTTCTGCCAATGATGTCTATGTCGTCAGCGTATGCTAGCAATTGCACAGACTTGAAAAAAATTGTCCCACTACAATTGACATGCGAGTTTCTTATAATTTTTTCAAGTATTAAGTTGAAGAAATCGCACGATAGCGCATCACCTTGTCGGAATCCTTTTTTGACGTCAAAAGCTTCTGTGAGGTCAGTACCTTGACGGAGCAGCGAGAGTTCTCCATCGTCATCCTGCACAGTCGGACGAGTTTTGTGGGGATGCCAAAACCTGACATGGCTCTGTATAGCTCGTCTCTATAAATGCTATCGTACGCGGCCTTAAAATCGATAAAGAGGTGGTGGGTATCGATTTGGAATTCTTGGGTCGTTTCCAGGATCTGCCGTAGCGTGAACATTTGATCGATTGTGGACTTTCCTGGTCTGAAACCACTCTGATAGGGGCCAATCAAGTTGCTGACGAAAGGTTTCAGGCGTTCACATAGTACGGCTGAGAGGATTTTGTAGGCGATATTCAGGAGACTTATTCCTCTATAGTTGGCGCAATTTAGAGGGTCTCCTTTCTTGTCGATCGTGCAAATGATGCTGAGGTTTCATTCATCAGGCATACTTTCTTCTAACCAAACTTTAGAGATGAGTTGGTGTATGCACTCCACCAGGTCATCTCCGGCCGCTTTAAAAAGTTCGGCGGGTAGTCCGTCGGGTCCAGCAGCTTTGTTGTTTTTTAGTTTAGATATTGCTATCCTTCTTCATTTTGGTCAGGTGGACGGATGTTTTGTCTGTCATTATCCATGTTGAATGGTTCATTCTGCCTGACAGCGGGATTTTGGTCTTCATCGCCGTTTAACAGTCTGCAGAAATGGTCCTTCCATGTACTCAGCACCGACTGTGACTCTACTACGAGGTTTCCATTCCTATCTCTACAGGCTTCTGTGCGGGTTTTTTTTCCTTGGCATGTTCTTTTTACCTGTTGGTAAGACTTCCGCACGTTGTTCCTGGAGTAGCATCTCTCAATATCCTCGATCGCGCGCTTCTCATGCTCTCTCTTTTTCTTTTGGAGAAGCCGGTGTTCTTCCCGTCTTTTCTGCTCGTAGAGCTCGCGAGCAGCTCTCATCTTTCTTTGCAGCGCCGCTTTATATGCCTCGTGTTTGGCTGCATGGGCCTGCCTGCATTCGTCATCGAACCAGAGGTTTCGTGGTGGTGGTCTGGTGAAACTTAGCACATCAGTTGCGGCATCTCTGATGGCTTGTTGGCAGTGTTGCCACTGGTCTTCGGCACTTGATGCTGGTGGTACTGGATTTCTTGAGAGGTTACGGGATATTCGATCGGCATAGGTTCTGGCGGTTTCTTGCGATTGCATCTTTCCGACATCATACTTCCTCACAGTATTACTCCGTTGTTGTGGAGTTCGGGTTATTCGCATTCTTACCTTTGCTGCAACAAGGTAGTGGTCCGAGTCGATGTTAGCTCCTCGGAAGGTGCGAACATCTAAGATACTGGAGGCGTGTCTTGCATCGCAACGTGATCATTCTGACTGACGGTTCTTTGAGCTGCTGCGAAGTCAATTAGCCTAAGTCCGTTTTCAGACGTTTTGTCGTGTAGGCTATGTTTTCCGACAGTTCTACCAAAGATTTCCTCTTTACCTATTTTGGCATTAAAATCGCCTAGTACGATCTTTACGTCGTATTTAGGGCATTGCTCATATGTTTTGTCGAGGAGCTCATAGAAGTCATCCTTGGTGGCGTCATCTTTGTCCTCTGTGGGGGCATGAGCGCATATTAGGCTAATATGCCTTGATACGGATTGTCACAAGTCGCTCACTTACTTGTCGAATATCCAAGACTTCTTGCCTAAGTCTACCGCTTATGACGAATCCGCACCCAAATAAACACTGTGGTCTTCTTGCACAATCACCGTAGTATACGTCACAGTTTTTCATCCTCCTTTTGCCCGGCCCATTCCATCGCACTTCCTGGATGGCAGTAATTCCTGCTCTGTAGCAGTCTACGGCCTCCGCTAGTTGTTTGGATGCACGTGATCTGTTAAGTTCTAACATTCCACGTGCAGATCCGAAGGTCGTTGTCCTTGATTCGTTTTTTCCGGGTCGTCAACAGTAAATCCGTCCTTTTCCGAGGCTATTGGTGGCTTCGCAACTTTTTCTTTTTTCCGTGGCAGGGTTGTTAGCCCCACGCACAACCCCCAACCTGGAGGGCCAGGTCTTTTGTTGGATTCCTTGGACAAAAGGAACCGGAGAATCCGGAGTCAGTAACCCACTTCGGGGATATGAGCGCTGCCGTTGGCCCATTAAGGGTTCATCCGCCACCATCTCTATTTCAATGCCCTGACTTGCATTGAATTGGCCCAATGACCTTATCTCCAAATACGTCGAAGTAGCTCATTAGGGCGTCTGCTTCGTTGACTGTTGACGCCACCGTTGGTCCAATTGGTTGGGCTCATCCGCCGTACGTCCTCTTTCTGAGGGGCTAGTGCAAGACTTCTGCGAATCGATCAGAACAGTCATTAAAGCAGAGCATTATAGTGTTGCTATTTTTTCTGTGTTCAACACTCGCGCTTATAAGTTTAGCAGGAATGTCCGGATGGACAGACCAGTACCCGGTGGTTACCGCGGGTAATACCATGACATCATATCCAGAATATTAAAAAAAAAACCCTTACCTGCCATAGCCACTAAGACTTTTAACTGGCGATAGCCCACGCGAAACCGTTCCTCACCGTTTTATTTTCGGACTAAAGCTATGGGCGACGCGTACGACGATTACGCTGGCCGGATTATTTTTAAGTTAAGAAGTTCTGCAATAATTTCATCATTGGGGTATGTATGGTTTGCGGTATATGTAAGTTTTTTTCGATTGGTTTATTGGACGTAAGTTTAATGTTCATTTTAACCGTGACGCACTTTCCAAGATCTTTTAATTTTTCTCTGAAAAAACCAGCAAACGAGTTTAAGAGAACGATTAATTTGTGTTTTTCGTTAGCGGATAATTGGTCACCTAAATCCATTTGTTTACAGTCCAAACTGTTCACCACCGCCGAACCGGACTAGCTTTTAATTACATTGGGATATATGCTCGCAATAGTTGTTGGCTAAATCTCTGCGATTAGGACCATGCATTTCATTCCCTTTATGTACTATATTTCTTTTAATATTTCCTGTTGCGCACTGTTACCGCAATTTCTGGTTTCATGCGTGGTTCTCGAACACTTTTCACAACGGAGTTTTCTTTGTGCTTGCATACAGTTCCCAGACACATGACCTCGTTCTCGACAGTTGTAACACACGGGACCTAAATTTTCTCGCGATCGCTCTAGTTGCGTTTGAGAGGTTTGGGCAATTGAAGGAGTACCTACCAGAGGGACTTCCCTCGCGCACACCCGGTTGACTCTTTGCAGCAAATCGGAGCGTTTACGGAACGAATGGGCAGACAACATTCTATGTAAACCATCATCGTACACACCATTTATAATGTAGCTTATGATAGCAAAATCATCTAAACACCCGCGACGACGACGAATATTAATTATCATTTTGCACCAGTGGAAAGCAATTCGTTCTTGCTGCGGTCGTCTTTTCGCACATCTGGCTCAAAATTTCCGTCAGCTCCCTCACCGTCAAGTCTTTAATAAGCGTAGTTAAATTTATTTTCTCGATCCTTCATCCCACTTCTGATTTTGTCAGGCGACAAAGTTTACAAATATATTTAGTCGAAATAATAAGATATAGGATGAGGGTTGTGGAAATGGGAGTGATGACACATGTATTAAACAACATTCATATACTTTGCGTTATAGTAAAGAAAACAAACAACAACAACAAACAATTGATGATACTATAATAGAAAACGAAAGTGTAATTAATCAATATAATAAAAGAAAACTAACTTTTACTGGTAATTGTATATTAAATATTTATAATTGTTCAAAAAATATGTATATTAACTTTTTTTAATTTTTTTAAAAAATCCTACAAATAGAAAATTTAAAAAAGATGAATGAACTAGAATTTCGTGGAACTATAAATGAAATAAGTAATTGTTATATTACATTTGTAAGAATCAAAATTATTCTTGCTTTAATAATTGTAATAGCCAAATCAAATCGTGGATTAAAAATTAAAATTAATAACGTTTCTAAGCACTAAGCAAATATTCAAAATATAGAGACTCCAACGATTCAGGTGAATTTTGAATTAAAAGGGGTTGAAGTTACACAAATGCAAATAAGCAAACTCTGTGATCGCACATTTGTGTTGCTTCGTAACCCAAATCCAATAACTGCCAATGCATTACTTTCCCTTGGGAACTTTATCAAATTCGAAGGCCGTTTTTGAATTGAATTGAATGTTTTTGAAAACGATCACGACGGCCAGTCGTTGTCGGGCATTGAGGAAATGAAGTCATATTTATAAAAAACGAGGTAGTTTCTCGCGTGCTTATTATAAAAAAAATTATTAGAGTAAGAAAAATATATTAATAATAACAAAATTGCAATAATAATAGTGATATTGGTAATAATAATAACAGTTTACCGACAACCAAGTGAGTTAGGCAATATGTAAGTTTTAACAATATTTTAATTTCATTTAGAAACGTTTTCCCTTTTCTTCATTCATAATTCCTTCATTATAATTTCATTAAGATATAAATGTTTGCATTTTTCTTAAATATTTGTATTACACTAAGTATTGAATTTGAAAATGTAGTGGCTGTCGCCACACCTACCTTGTAATTATTGGAGAATACCCTTGATTGATCGCAAATGAAGCTGTCCCTTGTATTTGCACTGTTTGGTAGCTGGGTAGCTTTGCATTGTTAGGACAAGACTGAGGTGTTGCATTTTGAGCAGTTATAGATCGAACAATCTTTGTGTTATTGTTTGGCGTTGGTTTTCGTTTAGGTGCTTGAGAATTTTTTTCTGTCGTGGTAGTGTTGTTTCTCTGTAACATAACTGTATGGCTTGAGTAATTTATTTGAGGCATAATATTTCCATTTTGCGGGCGCGTTGATGAAGCAGCAGCGTTGGATTTTATGCTTGAAACTTCTCTGTTAGTTTCTACTGAACGATCTACAGCCGCAAATAGAGCTTCTTCATCACCGTTCTCTAAGTCTAAACGTTCCCGACAGATCGGATTTTTTTCAATTTCTTTAGCTAGTTTTTCCGCCTTAGGGTCTTATACAGAGTCTCCTTTATCTTTCGAGAAGGGGCTTTGCTACTCAATTGCCTTCCTAGCCCATAGAAACAGCGATTGGCAAGAGTAATTCTTCGCTTTATTTCTGACGAGATGTTGTTGTCAGATGTTATAGTGGATCCGAGGTACACAAAGTCCCTAACTACCTCAAAGTTGTACCTGTCTATTGTGATGTTTTGTCCAATCCGCCGGTGTTGTGTGTCCCTTTTTGTGGACAGCAGGTACTTCGTTTTGGCCTCATTGACTGCTAGTCCCATCGTAGCCGCTGCTAGCAAACGTTCCAGTGACAGCTCGCCGAGTTCTGCCAATGATGTCTATGTCGTCAGCGTATGCTAGCAATTGCACAGACTTGAAAAAAATTGTCCCACTACAATTGACATGCGAGTTTCTTATAATTTTTTCAAGTATTAAGTTGAAGAAATCGCACGATAGCGCATCACCTTGTCGGAATCCTTTTTTGACGTCAAAAGCTTCTGTGAGGTCAGTACCTTGACGGAGCAGCGAGAGTTCTCCATCGTCATCCTGCACAGTCGGACGAGTTTTGTGGGGATGCCAAAACCTGACATGGCTCTGTATAGCTCGTCTCTATAAATGCTATCGTACGCGGCCTTAAAATCGATAAAGAGGTGGTGGGTATCGATTTGGAATTCTTGGGTCGTTTCCAGGATCTGCCGTAGCGTGAACATTTGATCGATTGTGGACTTTCCTGGTCTGAAACCACTCTGATAGGGGCCAATCAAGTTGCTGACGAAAGGTTTCAGGCGTTCACATAGTACGGCTGAGAGGATTTTGTAGGCGATATTCAGGAGACTTATTCCTCTATAGTTGGCGCAATTTAGAGGGTCTCCTTTCTTGTCGATCGTGCAAATGATGCTGAGGTTTCATTCATCAGGCATACTTTCTTCTAACCAAACTTTAGAGATGAGTTGGTGTATGCACTCCACCAGGTCATCTCCGGCCGCTTTAAAAAGTTCGGCGGGTAGTCCGTCGGGTCCAGCAGCTTTGTTGTTTTTTAGTTTAGATATTGCTATCCTTCTTCATTTTGGTCAGGTGGACGGATGTTTTGTCTGTCATTATCCATGTTGAATGGTTCATTCTGCCTGACAGCGGGATTTTGGTCTTCATCGCCGTTTAACAGTCTGCAGAAATGGTCCTTCCATGTACTCAGCACCGACTGTGACTCTACTACGAGGTTTCCATTCCTATCTCTACAGGCTTCTGTGCGGGTTTTTTTTCCTTGGCATGTTCTTTTTACCTGTTGGTAAGACTTCCGCACGTTGTTCCTGGAGTAGCATCTCTCAATATCCTCGATCGCGCGCTTCTCATGCTCTCTCTTTTTCTTTTGGAGAAGCCGGTGTTCTTCCCGTCTTTTCTGCTCGTAGAGCTCGCGAGCAGCTCTCATCTTTCTTTGCAGCGCCGCTTTATATGCCTCGTGTTTGGCTGCATGGGCCTGCCTGCATTCGTCATCGAACCAGAGGTTTCGTGGTGGTGGTCTGTTGAAACTTAGCACATCAGTTGCGGCATCTCTGATGGCTTGTTGGCAGTGTTGCCACTGGTCTTCGGCACTTGATGCTGGTGGTACTGGATTTCTTGAGAGGTTACGGGATATTCGATCGGCATAGGTTCTGGCGGTTTCTTGCGATTGCATCTTTCCGACATCATACTTCCTCACAGTATTACTCCGTTGTTGTGGAGTTCGGGTTATTCGCATTCTTACCTTTGCTGCAACAAGGTAGTGGTCCGAGTCGATGTTAGCTCCTCGGAAGGTGCGAACATCTAAGATACTGGAGGCGTGTCTTGCATCGCAACGTGATCATTCTGACTGACGGTTCTTTGAGCTGCTGCGAAGTCAATTAGCCTAAGTCCGTTTTCAGACGTTTTGTCGTGTAGGCTATGTTTTCCGACAGTTCTACCAAAGATTTCCTCTTTACCTATTTTGGCATTAAAATCGCCTAGTACGATCTTTACGTCGTATTTAGGGCATTGCTCATATGTTTTGTCGAGGAGCTCATAGAAGTCATCCTTGGTGGCGTCATCTTTGTCCTCTGTGGGGGCATGAGCGCATATTAGGCTAATATGCCTTGATACGGATTGTCACAAGTCGCTCACTTACTTGTCGAATATCCAAGACTTCTTGCCTAAGTCTACCGCTTATGACGAATCCGCACCCAAATAAACACTGTGGTCTTCTTGCACAATCACCGTAGTATACGTCACAGTTTTTCATCCTCCTTTTGCCCGGCCCATTCCATCGCACTTCCTGGATGGCAGTAATTCCTGCTCTGTAGCAGTCTACGGCCTCCGCTAGTTGTTTGGATGCGCGTGATCTGTTAAGTTCTAACATTCCACGTGCAGATCCGAAGGTCGTTGTCCTTGATTCGTTTTTTCCGGGTCGTCAACAGTAAATCCGTCCTTTTCCGAGGCTATTGGTGGCTTCGCAACTTTTTCTTTTTTCCGTGGCAGGGTTGTTAGCCCCACGCACAACCCCCAACCTGGAGGGCCAGGTCTTTTGTTGGATTCCTTGGACAAAAGGAACCGGAGAATCCGGAGTCAGTAACCCACTTCGGGGATATGAGCGCTGCCGTTGGCCCATTAAGGGTTCATCCGCCACCATCTCTATTTCAATGCCCTGACTTGCATTGAATTGGCCCAATGACCTTATCTCCAAATACGTCGAAGTAGCTCATTAGGGCGTCTGCTTCGTTGACTGTTGACGCCACCGTTGGTCCAATTGGTTGGGCTCATCCGCCGTACGTCCTCTTTCTGAGGGGCTAGTGCAAGACTTCTGCGAATCGATCAGAACAGTCATTAAAGCAGAGCATTATAGTGTTGCTATTTTTTCTGTGTTCAACACTCGCGCTTATAAGTTTAGCAGGAATGTCCGGATGGACAGACCAGTACCCGGTGGTTACCGCGGGTAATACCATGACATCATATCCAGAATATTAAAAAAAAAACCCTTACCTGCCATAGCCACTAAGACTTTTAACTGGCGATAGCCCACGCGAAACCGTTCCTCACCGTTTTATTTTCGGACTAAAGCTATGGGCGACGCGTACGACGATTACGCTGGCCGGATTATTTTTAAGTTAAGAAGTTCTGCAATAATTTCATCATTGGGGTATGTATGGTTTGCGGTATATGTAAGTTTTTTTCGATTGGTTTATTGGACGTAAGTTTAATGTTCATTTTAACCGTGACGCACTTTCCAAGATCTTTTAATTTTTCTCTGAAAAAACCAGCAAACGAGTTTAAGAGAACGATTAATTTGTGTTTTTCGTTAGCGGATAATTGGTCACCTAAATCCATTTGTTTACAGTCCAAACTGTTCACCACCGCCGAACCGGACTAGCTTTTAATTACATTGGGATATATGCTCGCAATAGTTGTTGGCTAAATCTCTGCGATTAGGACCATGCATTTCATTCCCTTTATGTACTATATTTCTTTTAATATTTCCTGTTGCGCACTGTTACCGCAATTTCTGGTTTCATGCGTGGTTCTCGAACACTTTTCACAACGGAGTTTTCTTTGTGCTTGCATACAGTTCCCAGACACATGACCTCGTTCTCGACAGTTGTAACACACGGGACCTAAATTTTCTCGCGATCGCTCTAGTTGCGTTTGAGAGGTTTGGGCAATTGAAGGAGTACCTACCTGAGGGACTTCCCTCGCGCACACCCGGTTGACTCTTTGCAGCAAATCGGAGCGTTTACGGAACGAATGGGCAGACAACATTCTATGTAAACCATCATCGTACACACCATTTATAATGTAGCTTATGATAGCAAAATCATCTAAACACCCGCGACGACGACGAATATTAATTATCATTTTGCACCGGTGGAAAGCAATTCGTTCTTGCTGCGGTCGTCTTTTCGCACATCTGGCTCAAAATTTCCGTCAGCTCCCTCACCGTCAAGTCTTTAATAAGCGTAGTTAAATTTATTTTCTCGATCCTTCATCCCACTTCTGATTTTGTCAGGCGACAAAGTTTACAAATAAATTTAGTCGAAATAATAAGATATAGGATGAGGGTTGTGGAAATGGGAGTGATGACACATGTATTAAACAACATTCATATACTTTGCGTTATAGTAAAGAAAACAAACAACAACAACAAACAATTGATGATACTATAATAGAAAACGAAAGTGTAATTAATCAATATAATAAAAGAAAACTAACTTTTACTGGTAATTGTATATTAAATATTTATAATTGTTCAAAAAATATGTATATTAACTTTTTTTAATTTTTTTAAAAAATCCTACAAATAGAAAATTTAAAAAAGATGAATGAACTAGAATTTCGTGGAACTATAAATGAAATAAGTAATTGTTATATTACATTTGTAAGAATCAAAATTATTCTTGCTTTAATAATTGTAATAGCCAAATCAAATCGTGGATTAAAAATTAAAATTAATAACGTTTCTAAGCACCAAGCAAATATTCAAAATATAGAGACTCCAACGATTCAGGTGAATTTTGAATTAAAAGGGGTTGAAGTTACACAAATGCAAATAAGCAAACTCTGTGATCGCACATTTGTGTTGCTTCGTAACCCAAATCCAATAACTGCCAATGCATTACTTTCCCTCGGGAACTTTATCAAATTCGAAGGCCGTTTTTGAATTGAATTGAATGTTTTTGAAAACGATC
This sequence comes from Platycheirus rosarum, assembly GCA_963971375.1. Taxonomy (NCBI): domain Eukaryota; kingdom Metazoa; phylum Arthropoda; class Insecta; order Diptera; family Syrphidae; genus Platycheirus; species Platycheirus rosarum. The sequence continues at coordinate 36,270,071 of OZ020509.1, read as the reverse complement.
ACGACGGCCAGTCGTTGTCGGGCATTGAGGAAATGAAGTCATATTTATAAAAAACGAGGTAGTTTCTCGCGTGCTTATTATAAAAAAAATTATTAGAGTAAGAAAAATATATTAATAATAACAAAATTGCAATAATAATAGTGATATTGGTAATAATAATAACAGTTTACCGACAACCAAGTGAGTTAGGCAATATGTAAGTTTTAACAATATTTTAATTTCATTTAGAAACGTTTTCCCTTTTCTTCATTCATAATTCCTTCATTATAATTTCATTAAGATATAAATGTTTGCATTTTTCTTAAATATTTGTATTACACTAAGTATTGAATTTGAAAATGTAGTGGCTGTCGCCACACCTACCTTGTAATTATTGGAGAATACCCTTGATTGATCGCAAATGAAGCTGTCCCTTGTATTTGCACTGTTTGGTAGCTGGGTAGCTTTGCATTGTTAGGACAAGACTGAGGTGTTGCATTTTGAGCAGTTATAGATCGAACAATCTTTGTGTTATTGTTTGGCGTTGGTTTTCGTTTAGGTGCTTGAGAATTTTTTTCTGTCGTGGTAGTGTTGTTTCTCTGTAACATAACTGTATGGCTTGAGTAATTTATTTGAGGCATAATATTTCCATTTTGCGGGCGCGTTGATGAAGCAGCAGCGTTGGATTTTATGCTTGAAACTTCTCTGTTAGTTTCTACTGAACGATCTACAGCCGCAAATAGAGCTTCTTCATCACCGTTCTCTAAGTCTAAACGTTCCCGACAGATCGGATTTTTTTCAATTTCTTGAGCTAGTTTTTCCGCCTTAGCTTCAGCTTGTTTAAATTCATCAGTTTCTTGTTTTTCAATTTGAACAGTGTAGTCAGAGAGGGAATCATCAAAAGTTGATTGAACTCCAAACGTTTTCTCATTCTTTATGAACATATCATTAGCATCCCAACCATTGGCACAACCATCTAGCTCAAATTCTAGTTCACCATTTATCCCCGACGCATCCCACGGTTCTAATTCTTTCTCGTTCAGGTGAGAAACTGTTAATTATATAGTTTTGTTAATTGAACGTATTCAAAAAAAAAAAAAAAAATGGACATACCAAACTTTTCCGAAATTGCATTATCAGTTTGAAAAGCACCACCTGTAGCATAGTTTGTATCAAATTCTTTTGCCGTAATGCTAACAACACTGTCAGACGTAAAAATCATACAATTTGGAATGGGCTTTTCTCCGTCTAACTTGTTCATGGCACTCCGAATGCAAAATGGCAATTCCAAAGCAACCTGCAGAAAAGTTAATAATTACAATCTTGAAACTAGTATGTACCTATGAATTTACATCAAAATTGGGAGAGAATGTTCGAAAAACTCCCTCATACACATTTCCAGACCTTAATTGAACTTCAACTAAGTTACCAACAAGTGCGGTTGCAGCATGCATAAAATACGTGTTATTATAAACGCCTTGTGCTTGTACTGATTTTCCTTTAGTTTGTCGATTTTCAATCGGATGCCTAAAAAACATATTAACAGAAGCATTAGTAAACCAACAACTGCTAATAATTATTTATTTATATAGACTAACAAAGTAATCTTAAATTGCTAGGTTAGTACTAAAATACAGGAGCACAAGCTGGTGAGGCTTTCGGCTCGATGTTTAAAAAAAGATAGGTAAAAGAATGAAATGTGTAATAAATGTTATAGTTTAAATTTAAGTTGTGTTAGTTTACTTTAAATGATGTTATGATTATATATGTTGATTTTCTTTATTATTTCATAAATATCATCATTAGTATTAGGTAGGATACAGTTGATGTGGTGTAAAACATGTTCCATAGTTAATGTTACCAAGCATTCGGGACAAATGGGAGGACTTTCCTTTTTTAATAAATGTACGTGCGTTATAAAGCTGTGTCCTAAACGAAGGCGTACGAAGTTGGTTATGCTCTGTTTATCTGTTTGTGCTGGGTATATTGGTGGAATTTTATCACTATCTGTTTAGCAGCTGCATCCGCAAGTTCATTTCCTCGGATGCCTATGTGGGCTGGTACCCACATAATCTTAATTTTACCTTCAGTGCCAATAATGATGTTTCTAATCAAAGAAGTTGCTGGGATGTTACTGTTCAAGTTTATAGTTGCATGGATAACAGAGAGGCTGTCAGTGCATATAACCCACGCTCCTTCCTTGTTTTTTGCGTATTTTAAGGCTTCTAATATGGCTACCGCTTCTGCAGAGAATATAGAGACAAACTCTGGCAGGAGGCCTTGTTTAAGTAGAATACCGTTGTCAGAGGTAATAGCGAAGCTTGTGCGGTTGTTCGTTTTTGATCCGTCCGAGAATATGAATCTCCATTTATTGATTTTGTGGTCATTTTCAATTGATTTCAGGGTAGAGAGGTAAACATTGTTTGGTGTGTTGTCCTTGGCATATTTAGATAGTGAGAGTATGAGGGATTCAGATTTGAACATCCAGGGCGGATATTTTGTAGAAGTGTTATTTTTGATTTTGTTGGGAAGATTGAATTCCTTAATATAATTCCAGGTGCGTGAAATGGCTGATGGAATTCTTTTTAGATGTGTAGCGCGATAAGCAGCAGTAGAGTCCTTATTTATGACGGATCTTGATGGGAAAAGGAGTTTTGTTGTTAATGCATTGATGGATTTTCGAACGGCTTGGTGGTATGTTGGCTTGATGATGTTGATTGTTGATTTTGGAGAGTTACCATAAATACTTATTCCGTAGTCTATTTTATTTAAAATTAGCATTTTTGTAATATAACAAATTATGTAAATATGAGTTTGACATTTTTTAGAGGAGAGAAATTTAATTATATTGAGCCTAGCAGCGAGTGTTTATTTTAAGTTCTATTACATGGTTTTTCCAGTTAAATTTGTTATTGAATATTAAGCCTTGGATACATAAACTATTTGGAGATTCTAATTCTATATTGTTTATATTAAGTTTGAAATCAGAGCATAATTTTTTCCTACATATATGAAGAGTTTTACAATTTTTTAATGAAAGGTTTGCACCAGAAAAAGAAGACCATTCTTCCAAATCTGCTAGTAAGTTTAAGAAAGTTGATTTCGTTATTTCTAAATCATTGTGTTTAAATAGTACATAGACGTTATCGGCATATAAAACATAATCAAGAATGTTATATATGTTAATAATATTACTTAGTTCATCAAAAGCAATAGAAAAGAGCATGACAGATAGTGGTGAGCCTGTGGTATACCATTATAAAGAGGGAAATTGATAGAGTAAACATTGTTTACTTTAACACAAAATTGGCGATTTGAGAGGAAGGCTTGTATGTATCCAAAGATTTTTGGTACCAAACGCCATTCCCTCAATTTTGTAAGTACAAGGTGAATATCTATTCTATCAAATGCTTTTCAAAATCAAGTGATAGGATTAAAACTTGATTTTTTGCAGATATGGCATTTGAAGTAAAGTTGTCAATGTGAAGTAGTGTATCTTGGCACCCTCTCTTAGGTTTAAAGTTCTAGTTCTATTTCCTATCAATCTTAACGCTGATTTTGAATTCTATCAAGCAGATGAAGCGATGTTTGTGAAGCACCTGCCCAGAGGTGGGAGTTATACTCGAGTTTAGGGCGTATAAACGCTTTATAAATTGTAGCCAGATCAGATTGGGAAAAGTACTTCTTACACCGATACAGAAAACCTAAGCACTTAGCAGCATTGTTAGCGATCTCAAATATATGGTCTTTCCAACGGAGGTCGTTGTTGACACACATACCGACACAATTCTGACTAAGTCCAACCATGCAGTGAAAATCCAAATTAATCTCTGTAATAAATAAACTGTCTTAGGTGTTATGCAAGTGTTTATTAATTTTTTTTCTTCCACAGCGCGAATGGGCATTTTATCATCTTCCAACGACGCGAGTGGATATTGTTATTTTCTTTACAGCACACGCGAGGGGGTTTTGCCAATTTCTCGAACGAGTGTGTAATATTATTTTTTTTAACACTCGCGATAACAATGCGCAATATTTTTTGTTTTGTTTTGACTTTTGTTTTAATTATTTGTGCGCGCACCTCGACCCGACGTCCGGCCTCTATGAGCTTAAGATCGACACTCTTTGTTTCTGGTGGAAGATTTTTGAACATTAGATATGAAAGTCTATTCCTGCCTGGAGTTTTTCCTTTTAGTTTACTAAGAAATGTTTCTAGTTCCGATAGCGAGATGGGTTGTTCAAGATATTCGCTTGCAGGGTTTGTAGGTAGAAGCGGTTTTGTGCGAAGACTTTCCTCTATTTTAAGCTTAAAATTGTAATGGAAATTTGAGTTTTTTGAATATTCAGACCAAATGGAGCCAAAATGACTACTTATTTCAAAAGAGTTGATCAAAAGTCCTGAAACAGTTTCAATATACCTAATTTGGTGGGTTTTAGCTTTTAGATCAGAGAGTCTGTTTATTTTACTCTAGATTTCGGAGACTAAGGAGTTTGGGCTAATTTTAGAGGTGAATTCATTCAAGCTCTTAATTTTGTTTGTTGTTCGCCTTCATCTGAAGATTGCATTGGCCTTGTTGTATGAAATCAGGTTTTCGGTGGAGAGATTTCTTTTGAAAATGTTCCAAGCTTTAATTTTGTGGTCCTTTAAATTTGAAGCTCCTTATTCCACCATGGAACCGTATATTTATGCTGTTTGTCATTCGTTTGGGGTATAGATTGGTTTTCGGCGTTAAGGATAAGTTTTTGAAATATGGTAGCAGATTTGTTGAGTGCGCATCGATGTTAAGTGAGATTTTGGTGGTGTGTTTTGCATATTTGAACCAGATTGCTTGGTCTATCTTGAACTTTAATGTAGAAGGTGTAGGGTTTTCTTTATCACTTAAGGTGAGAGTGTTTAAAATAGGAAAATGATCACCATTATGCAAAACATTAACCGTTCTCCAACACATTTTCGGATATAAGATGGGGGAGTCTATGTGTGTGAGGGTTTGGTGTGTGGAAAAATGTGTGGGTGAACCATCGTTGAATAAAAGAAGGTTTGAGTTTATAATAAAATTTTCAATTATAAGTCCTTTTTTTTAGTGATAGGTGAACCCCAAAGCACATTCCAAGCATTAACATCTCCTCCGATGATGATTGATTGGCTCTTGAACTTGTTTAAGAATATTTTCCAATTCATGCCTGGTAACATTTTGATCTGGTGGATTCATTGTATATATACTGCCTATAGTACTATCATGGGACATCAAACAATCTTGTGGAATCGGCTCGTGTAATGGCTCTAGTTGTGACCGCTAGATTTGTGAGAGAGAATTAAGAGAACGTAAGTAGGGAAGGAAAAGAAAGAGACCAGAACATTATTAAGGGTGTTTTGTTTCGCTTAGCTGAGGTGAATTAATTTTTTTGGAATTTGTACACGATACAAGCATCTGATTTTTTGTTTATTTTCCTTTTTTTGTAGCTTTTGTTTACATTTTTTGAATTCTTTAGATTTACAAATTTTTGTTTACTATTTTACTACAGCTTGCTTTGTTGCCGTTTGCGAAAAAAGTACATATAAATTCTTAAAATTTAAACACACTTTTTGTATATATATTAATTTCCTTGAAGAAACAGATTTTTTATTTGATTTGTAAATTATGAATTTCGCTTCCCAATCCGATAGGCGTTAGGTGCAAATTAAGTGCAAATTGTGTATAGAAATTCGTTAGAAAACTTTTATTTAAAATTCACAGGTACAAGCGAGTAGTGCCCCGTGGCTTAGTGGTTAGTGTGTCGGACTGCTAAGCGAAAGAACCTGGGTTCAAATCCAGCTCATAGCCACCTTTTTTCTGGGGTACTGCCTCTTGCGAGGAACTGACAAAACTTCCAAGAGTAAAATTTGTGTCGAAAAAGTGCATCTCATGTAGCCGTTCGGACTCGGCGGTAAACTGTAGGTCCCTTCCATTCTTGCAGAGTAACAACACACACACAGGAATGGTTGAGAGTATAAGTCACTAGGCCTTGGCTCCTTAAGGAGCTGTCACGCCAATAAATTTATTTATTTATTTATTTAGGTACAAGGACTTGGATTATAATATTATAATGGCTAGAAAAGGGTGGTTGGGTGCTGTATGAATAGGGTAGGCACTGAAAGGCATCAAACTGGTGATGCACAGTCGCTGCAACTATATCGTACACATCAATTGTGCTTATTTTACCTCCCCGCGGTAACCACCGGGTACTGGTCCATCGGGACATTCCTGCTAAACTTATAAGCGCGAGTGTTGAACACAGAAAAAATAGCAACACTATAATGCTCTGCTTTAATGACTGTTCTGATCGATTCGCAGAAGTCTTGCACGAGCCCCTCAGAAAGAAACGTACGGCGGATGAGCCCAACCATTTGGACCAACGGTGGCGTCAACAGTCAACGCAGCAGATGCCCTAATGAGCTACTTCGACGTATTTGGAGATAAGGTTATTAGGACAATTCAATGCAAGTTAGGGCATTGAATAGAATGGGCCAACGGCAGCGCTCATATCCCAGAAGTGGGTAACTGACTCCGGATTCTCCGGTTTCTTTTGTCCAAGGAATCCAACAAAAGACCTGGCCCTCCAGGTTGGGGGTTGTGCGTGGGGTTAACAACCCTGCCACGGAAAAAAGAAAAAGTTGCGAAGCCACCAATAGCCTCGGAAAAGGACGGATTTACTGTTGACGACCCGGAAAAACGAATCAAGGACAACGACCTTCGGATCTGCACGTGGAATGTTAGAACTTAACAGATCACGTGCATCGAAACAACTAGCGGAGGCCCTAGACTGCTACAGAGCAGGAATTACTGCCATCCAGGAAGTGCGATGGAATGGGCCGGGCAAAAGGAGGATGAAAAACTGTGACGTGTACTACGGTGATTGCGCAAGAAGACCATAGCGTTTATTTGGGCATAAGCGGTAGACTTAGGCAAGAAGTCTTGGGCTTTCGACACGTAAGTGAGCGACTTGTGACAATCCGTATCAAGGCTAAATTCGCCAACATTAGCCTAATATGCGCTCATGCCCCCACAGAGGACAAAGATGACGCCACCAAAGATGACTTCTATGAGCTCCTCGACAAAACCTTTGAACAATGCCCTAAATACGACGTTAAGATCCTACTAGGCGATTTTAATGCCAAAATAGGTAAAGAGGAAATCTTTGGTAGGACTGTCGGAAAACATAGCCTACACGACACAACGTCTGAAAACGGACTTAGGCTAATTGACTTCGCAGCGGCACATAACATCACCATTGCAAGCACACGGTTTCCTCATCTCGATATACACAAAGGGACTTGGCGACACCCAGATCAAAGAACCGTCAATCAGATTGATCACGTTGCGATCGATGCAAGACACGCCTCCAGTATCTTGGATGTTCGCACCTTCCGAGCAGCTAACATCGACTCGGATCACTACCTTGTTGCAGCAAAGGTAAGAATGCGAATAACCCGAACTCCACAACAACGGAGTAATACTGTGAGGAAGTATGACTTCGGAAAGCTGCAATCGCAAGAAACCGCCAGAACCTATGCCGATCGAATATCCCGTAATCTCTCAAGAAATCCAGTACCGCCAGCATCAAGTGCCGAAGACCAGTGGCAACACTGCCAACAAGCCATCAGAGATGCCGCAACTGATGTGCTAGGTTTCACCAGACCACCACCACGAAACCTCTGGTTTGATGACGAATGCAGGCAGGCCCATGCAGCCAAACAAGAGGCATATAAAGCGACGCTGCAAAGAAAGACGAGAGCTGCTCGCGAGCTCTACGAGCAGAAAAGACGGGAAGAACACCAGGTTCTCCAAAAGAAAAAAAGAGAGCATGAGAAGCGCGCGATCGAAGATATTGAGAGATGCTACTCCAGGAACAACGTGCGGAAGTTTTACCAACAGGTAAAAAGAACATGCCATGGAAAAAAATCCCGCTGTCAGGCAGAATGAACCATTTAACATGGATGATGACAGACAAAACTTCCGTCCACCTGACCAAAATGAAGTAAGGATAGCAATATCTAAACTAAAAAACAACAAAGGACTACCCGCCGAACTTTTTAAAGCGGCCGGAGATGACCTGGTGGAGTGCATACACCAACTCATCTCTAAAGTTTGGTCAGAAAAAAGTATGCCTGATGAATGGAACCTCAGCATCGTTTGCCCGATCCACAAGAAAGGAGACCCTCTAAACTGCGCCAACTATAGAGGAATTAGTCTCCTCAATATCGCCTACAAGATCCTCTCTGCCGTACTATGTGAACGCCTGAAACCTTTTGTCAGCAACCTAATTGGCCCCTATCAGCGTGGTTTCAGACCAGGAAAGTCCACAATCGATCAAATGTTCACGCTACGGCAGATCCTGGAAACGACCCAAGAATTCCAAATCGATACCCACCACCTCTTTATCGATTTTAAGGCCGCGTACGATAGCATTTATAGAGACGAGCTATACAGAGCCATGTCAGGTTTTGGCATCCCCACAAAACTCGTCCGACTGTGCAGGATGACCATGGAGAACTCTCGCTGCTCCGTCAAGGTTGGTTCTGACCTCACAGAAGCTTTTGACGTCAAAAAAGGATTCCGACAAGGTGATGCGCTATCGTGCGATTTCTTCAACTTAATACTTGAAAAAATTATAAGAAACTCGCAAGTCAATTGTAGTGGGACAATTTTTATCAAGTCGGTGCAATTGCTAGCATACGCTGACGACATAAACATCATTGGCAGAACTCGGCGAGCTGTCACTGGAACGTTTGCTAGCATTGAAGCTGAAGCGGCTAAGATGGGACTAGCAGTCAATGAGGCCAAAACGAAGTACCTGCTGTCCACAAAAAGGGACACACAACACTGGCGGATTGGACAAAACATCACAATAGACAGGTACAACTTTGAGGTAGTTAGGGACTTTGTGTACCTCGGATCCGCTATAACATCTGACAACAACATCTCGTCAGAAATAAAGCGAAGAATTACTCTTGCCAATCGCTGTTTCTATGGGCTAGGAAGGCAATTGAGTAGCAAATCCCTCTCTCGAAAGACAAAGGAGACTCTATATCAGACCCTAATCATCCCATTCCTGCTCTATGGCGCCGAGGCATGGACTCTATCTAAAGCGGATGAAGATATCCTTAGTCGTTTCGAGCGTAAGATTCTTTAACGGGCTTTGGAGGAGAAGGTTCAACCAAGAACTATACGAGCTGTACAGCGACATTGACCTGGTCAAAAAAATACGCATATCACATTTAAGATGGCTAGGTCATGTAGAGCGAATGGACAAAAATGCTCCGGCTCGCAGGATCTTCGATTCCATCCCAGAGGGTAGACGCAGTCAAGGAAGACCTCGCCTTAGGTGGCGCGCTCAAGTGGAGGACGACCTCAACCAGCTTGGAGTGCAAAACTGGAGGTAGCTGGCCAAAGACCGAGCTTGCTGGGGAGGCATGTTGGTTGAGGCCCAGGTTCGTCCCGAACTGTAGCGCCACCTAAGTAAAGTAAGTAAGTAGAAAAGGGAAAAGACGTTATTTTCGTTATTTTGTTGAGCTATGGATTCAAGTTATGGATTCTTAATAATGAAACTAACAATGGCATTATTATGAAAGTAAGGACTTTGAAGTTAGTGACCAAATATGTTTGTAGGTTTTTGCATATTCATATAAGGGAAACCGATAGATGGCTTGTTGACTTTTTTTATTAAACATTAAGATTTTTTATAACCAATTACAATTTTAATTTGCGATTATATGTTTTTAATATAATATAATATAACGCAAGTAATGCATTCGTGTCACATACTTGCTCTTATACAATAACTTGCAAATGTCTAGTTGCAGAATAACTGGTGCTGCATACTGTTAGGTGTGGGAAAACGCAATTTTAAGGGATATAGAGCCCAAAATTTATTCGTCAACCTAATTTTTCAAATATAACGTTTTGTGCAAATTAAAAAAAGCCGTTTAGAGAGAGGTGAAAATAAAAAAAACGTTATGAATACCTACATGAAAGGTACCGTTAACAGACCCTTCCTATATTTTTACTTGCGTTTATAGGTACTATAATGCAAGTTATGCATTCGTGTAGATTACAAATTTTGAGATAACAATCAAACATGTCATTACGATGATAGAGAAACATAAATATTTGACTTAATGGAAAAATTCTGTCTGTCTGTCTTTTTTTTGTATTTTCGACTACAGTCTAAACGGTTTTGCCAATCAGTTTAAAATTTAGAACTTAAGGTTATTTTGACATTCTACAGAGGGCTTTTTAGTTTGTTTAAGCTCAAATATTAACAGTACCTGTCATATGACCGTTAAGTAAAAGCTTATATTTCTCGGAAACGGCTCCAAGATTTTTTATGAAAAAATCAGTGTACAATTGTAGGTGCCTGATATGTCTAGGTGAAAAAAAATCAAGATGTTGGGCTAATAACGGAACGTTTTTTTTTATTCGACTTTCTCGTGAACTTGTAAGTCGATTAGAACCAAAATTGATATTCAAGAAGGGCAATCCAGATGTGCAATTTATTTGTAAATAAAATAATACCTACCAAAATACTCTCAACAATTTTCATCAAATTTGTTAAAGCTATTTTCCACACGATTTGCTCTTCGGCTGTTTGACAGGTAGTATTATTTTGAGTTTTAAAAATCCCTCTCTGGAATGTCAAAAGGAATGTCAAAAAAACTACACAAACCAAATTTAAAGGTTACCTCTTAAGCCGTTTAGGCTGCAAAGAGCTACACATTCAGAAGGACAGAATTTTGTTCACTATTAACATTTTGTTTCTCTATCATTGTACGTAATACCATGTTTGATATGGATGTTTATTTACATATTCGATATGTTCATATACACAAGCCCCTAAAAATTGATATGCAAGATGATAAAGGTTTCCCTCAAAATTCTGCATTAAAATATTTTCGGTTAAGGCATTAACATTGTATATGTAACGTTCACGCACCTACTGAGGAGTCCGAAGAAGAAGAAAAAGATTCTTACTACGAACTTGTAGAGAGGATCCTCAATGCCTGTCCAAGGTATGACGTTAAAATCATCCTTGGTGACTTCAAAGCAAAATTAGGTAGGGAGCCAGTATTCAGGCAGTACATAGGATCCCATAGTTTGCATGAGAACACTAATGACAACGGACTACGAGTCATAGAAATAGCAGCATCAACAAAATTGGTCGTTGCGAGTACCAGCCTCCCGCGTAAGGATATCCACAAAGTCACTTGGGTATCGGCTGATGGAGTCACTCGTAACCAAATTGACCACGTGTTGATAGATCGCCGCCACTACTCGAGCCTGAGGACGATACGAACGTATCGAGGTGCCAACATCGACTCGGACCACTATCTCGTTGGTATGGTGTTCCGAGGGCGGATTGCTATGCGAAGAAGTATTGCATCCGCTGGTCAGGCTCGAATCAACACGGCTGCCCTACGCGATGAATGCAAAAGCAACCAATACAGTCACGCACTAAGGCTCGCCCTCGGAGAGCTCGATGAGGGAAGAGTAAGTCCTGGGGACAGAATGCCGGGCGTAGAGGAAAAATGGTCACGCCTTAAGAACAAAGTCATTAGTACTGCTGATACCATCTTAGGCAGAAGTCGCAGAGATCGGAGCGACTGGTTTGATGATGAATGCAAACTAGCGTCTGAACGTAAGAATGTTGCATACCGAGCAATGCAACAGTCTCATAGAACGCGGGCACGCGAAGATGAATATAAAGAGCTCAGAAAAATATAAAAAAGACTTCACAGACGAAAAAAGGCAGCCTGGGGAAAAAAACATTGTCTGTGAAATGGAAAGAAATAGAGAGCGAGGTCCGCACCAGACGCTGAAGTTCTACCAATCCGTCAGAAACATGTCGCAATACACACCACGCTGTACATATTGTAAGGACGGAGAGGGTAATCTGATCACCGATCCTGAAGGCTTTCTGGAGCGATGGGAAGTGTACTTTAATGAACTGCTGAACGGTCAGCTCACGGAAGAAATAGAGACTCCAACATTTCAAGAAGAAGATCTCATGCTGCAGCCACCAAGCATTGAGGAGATAAAACAGGCGATTAATCGGCTCAAAAATAATAAAGCCTCAGGAGCCGATGGTATACCTGCCGAGCTGATCAAACATGGAGGGCTAACACTACATCAAGCAATTCATAAAATCATAGTACACGTATGGGAACACGAAGAGATGCCAGAAGACTGGCGAAAAGGCATCATATGTTCCATACATAAGAAGGGAGATATCACAAAATGCAGCAACTATAGGGGTATAACATTGTTGAGTACATCCTATAAGATATTCTCCTCTATCCTGCAAGAACGGATAGCCCCATACTCTAATACCATAATCGGTAAATATCAATGTGGTTTTATACCAGGCAAATCAACAATTGATCAGATCTTTACCCTTAGGCAGGTGATGGAAAAAAGCCTGGAATTTAATATCTCAACATACCATCTTTTGATAGACTTTAAAGCCGCCTACGGTAGCATAGCCAGGGTAGAACTTTATAATAGCCATGAGAGAATTCGGCATCCCAAATAAATTGACGTGACTATGTAGGCTGACCGTTACCAGCATCACAAGCCAAGTAAAAGTAGAAGACTAAGTACATGGCAACGTCTGCGAGAAATGTTGGTACAACCATCAGGGTAGCGGAGCACGAACTTGAAGTAGTGCAGTCCTTTAACTATCTTGGGTCAAAAGTAGCAGCCGATAACAATATGGAGGAAGAAATACGCGGGCGGCTGCTGAAATCCAACAAAACCTACTATAGTCTGTCAAGGCTCTTTAAATCCAGAAACCTTACCATAAAAACCAAACTGCTGCTGTACAAGACTATGGTCTTACCAGTACTCACATACGGATCCGAGACTTGGGTGCTTACAAAAAGGCACTCTGATCTCTTATCCGCGTTCGAGAGAAAAGTCTTACGGAGAATTGTTGGCCCCGTGTGTGAGGAAGGACGATTCCGGCGAAGATACAATCATGAATTGTATGAAATCTATCTCGGAGCAGATGTTGAAAAAATAAAGCTCGGTAGACTCCAGTGGGCTGGACACCTAGCTCGCATGAGCGAAGAGGAACCAACTCGGAAAGTCTTTTGCGGTACTTTTTATGGTAGAAGAAAACGTGGCAGACCTTGCTTACGTTGGAAGGATGACGTAGACCACGACACCCGAAGCCTTGGGGTGCGCAATTGGATGGCGTCGGTCAGCAATCGGGATGTATGGAAGAATTTGTTGAAGGAGGCCCGGACCGGATCCCGGTTGTTGTGTCGATGATGATGATGATTGTATATGTATCATGTATGTAAATAAACACATACAGTGTCAACATTTTAAAAAAGGCTCGACGATTTTATAATACAACAACAACTTCTACTACGAACGATCCAGTAGTGCAATTCATAAAAAAACATTTTAATTTTGTAAAATTTTTGTTTACATTTTGCTAAAGCCTCTTGTTGCTATATAAAAATCCCTAGCAACGGTTTTTTAAAAATACAGAATTTGTTGTTAATAGGAATAGGCAGTTAGTCTATTGACTGCGATTTGAATTTTTGTTTATTTTGTTTTGTTTACATCTGTTTTGTAGGGAATACGAGCACTTATACTAACATACATATTTTATACATTCGTACGAAAGTGGCTAGAATTCTTTAGGTTTTGAAATTTTTGTTTATTTAAGAAACGTTGCCGTTTGTAAGAAAATATACACATACAGTCTTAAAATTTAAAAACAAACTTACTTCTTGTTGTGCATATTATACAAACGTCCTTTAGGAAACGGATTTTTGTTTTGAATTTTGCTTTCCATTCATAGGTACAAATTAAGTGCAATTGTTTGTAAATTGATTGTTGAAGATTTTTAGTAAACGAAGACCTTTTGTGGAAATTCAATTTGTATAAGGATGAAAAAGGGAGATACTATTATTTGCGTTAATTTATATGTCAAGTTGCATTCTATTGTAGTTTAGCCTTAGTTTTCTAATATTGCAAATATTTTGTTCAATTTATATATATGTACATATATTTTAACGACGACCCGGAAAAACTAATCAAGGACAACGACCTTCGGATCTGCACGTGGAATGTTAGAACTCTTAACAGACCACGTGCATCCAAACAACTAGCGGAGGCCCTAGACTGCTACAGAGCAGGAATTACTGCCATCCAGGAAGTGCGATGGAATGGGCCGGGCAAAAGGAGGATGAAAAACTGTGACGTGTACTACGGTGATTGCGCAAGAAGACCACAGCGTTTATTTGGGTGCGGATTCGTCATAAGCGGTAGACTTAGGCAAGAAGTCTTGGGCTTTCGACACGTAAGTGAGCGACTTGTGACAATCCGTATCAAGGCTAAATTCGCCAACATTAGCCTAATATGCGCTCATGCCCCCACAGAGGACAAAGATGACGCCACCAAAGATGACTTCTATGAGCTCCTCGACAAAACCTTTGAACAATGCCCTAAATAACGTTAAGATCGTACTAGGCGATTTTAATGCCAAAATAGGTAAAGAGGAAATCTTTGGTAGGACTGTCGGAAAACATAGCCTACACGACACAACGTCTGAAAACGGACTTAGGCTAATTGACTTCGCAGCGGCACATAACGTCATTATTGCAAGCACACGGTTTCCTCATCTCGATATACACAAAGGGACTTGGCGACACCCAGATCAAAGAACCGTCAATCAGATTGATCACGTTGCGATCGATGCAAGACACGCCTCCAGTATCTTGGATGTTCGCACCTTCCGAGCAGCTAACATCGACTCGGATCACTACCTTGTTGCAGCAAAGGTAAGACTGCGAATAACCCGAACTCCACAACAACGGAGTAATACTGTGAGGAAGTATGACGTCGGAAAGCTGCAATCGCAAGAAACCGCCAGAACCTATGCCGATCGAATATCCCGTAACCTCTCAAGAAATCCAGTACCGCCAGCATCAAGTGCCGAAGATCAGTGGCAACACTGCCAACAAGCCATCAGAGATGCCGCAACTGATGTGCTAGGTTTCACCAGACCACCACCACGAAACCTCTGGTTTGATGACGAATGCAGGCAGGCCCATGCAGCCAAACAAGAGGCATATAAAGCAACGCTGCAAAGAAAGACGAGAGCTGCTCGCGAGCTTTACGAGCAGAAAAGACGGGAAGAACACCGGCTTCTCCAAAAGAAAAAAAGAGAGCATGAGAAGCGCGCGATCGAAGATATTGAGAGATGCTACTCCAGGAACAACGTGCGGAAGTTTTACCAACAGGTAAAAAGAACATGCCAAGGAAAAAAATCCCGCACAGAAGCCTGTAGAGATAGGAATGGAAACCTCGTAGTAGAGTCACAGTCAGTGCTGAGTACATGGAAGGACCATTTCTGCAGACTGTTAAACGGCGATGAAGGCCAAAATCCCGCTGTCAGGCAGAATGAACCATTCAACATGGATGATGACAGACAAAACTTCCGTCCACCTGACCAAAATTAAGTAAGGATAGCAATATCTAAACTCAAAAACAACAAAGCTGCTGGACCCGACGGATTACCCGCCGAACTTTTTAAAGCGGCCGGAGATGACCTGGTGGAGCACATACACCAACTCATCTCTAAAGTTTGGTCAGAAGAAAGTATGCCTGATGAATGGAACCTCAGCATCGTTTGCCCGATCCACAAGAAAGGGGACCCTCTAAACTGCGCCAACTATAGAGGAATAAGTCTCCTGAATATCGCCTACAAGATCCTCTCTGCCGTACTATGTGAACGCCTGAAACCTTTCGTCAGCAACCTGATTGGCCCCTATCAGTGTGGTTTCAGACCAGGAAAGTCCACAATCGATCAAATGTTCACGCTACGGCAGATCCTGGAAACCACCCAAGAATTCCAAATCGATACCCACCACCTCTTTATCGATTTTAAGGCCGCGTACGATAGCATTTATAGAGACGAGCTATAAAGAGCCATGTCAGGTTTTGGCATTCCCACAAAACTCGTCCGACTCTGCAGGATGACGATGGAGAACTCTCGCTGCTCCGTCAAGGTTGGTTCTGACCTCACAGAAGCTTTTGACGTCAAAAAAGGATTCCGACAAGGTGATGCACTATCGTGCGATTTCTTCAACTTAATACTTGAAAAAATTATAAGAAGCTCGCAAGTCAATTGTAGTGGGACAATTTTTTTCAAGTCTGTGCAATTGCTAGCATACGCTGACGACATAGACATTATTGGCAGAACTCGGCGAGCTGTCACTGGAACGTTTGCTAGCATTGAAGCTGAAGCGGCTAAGATGGGACTAGCAGTCAATGAGGCCAAAACGAAGTACCTGCTGTCCACAAAAAGGGACACACAACACTGGCGGATTGGACAAAACATCACAATAGACAGGTACAACTTTGAGGTAGTTAGGGACTTTGTGTACCTCGGATCCGCTATAACATCTGACAACAACATCTCGTCAGAAATAAAGCGAAGAATTACGCTTGCCAATCGCTGTTTCTATGGGCTAGGAAGGCAATTGAGTAGCAAAGCCCTCTCTCGAAAGACAAAGGAGACTCTGTATAAGACCCTAATCATCCCAGTCCTGCTCTATGGCGCCGAGGCATGGACTCTATCTAAAGCGGATGAAGATATCCTTAGTCGTTTCGAGCGTAAGATTCTTCGGAAGATTTTTGGCCCTATCTGCGTTAACGGGCTTTGGAGGAGAAGGTTCAACCAAGAACTATACGAGCTGTACAGCGACATTGACCTGGTCAAAAAAATACGCATATCACGTTTAAGATGGCTAGGTCATGTAGAGCGAATGGACAACAATGCTCCGGCTCGCAGGATCTTCGATTCCATCCCAGAGGGTAGACGCAGTCAAGGAAGACCTCGCCTTAGGTGGCGCGCTCAACTGGAGGACGACCTCAACCAACTTGGAGTGCAAAACTGGAGGCAGCTAGCCAAAGACCGAGTTGGCTGGAGAGGCATGTTGGTTGAGGCTCAGGTTCGTCCCGAACTGTAGCGCCACCTAAGTAAGTAAGTACATATATTTTAATAACATACATTGTATATTTTATGAGTAATTTTTTCGAAAAAAAAATTAATGCGACATTACTTAGGCTACCTACATCTTCTTAAATATCAATTTTGATAGTAATCGGATCAGCAGTTTTCGAGAAAGTCGAAGAAAAAAAACCTGTTCTATGGGAGGTACCGTATTTAGCCCACCGTACCGTATTACAAATTTTTTTCTCCAAAATATAATGCTTACCTACAGTTAGTAGTACACTGATTTTTTTCATAAAAATTCTTGAAGCCGTTTTCGAGAAAAATAAGCTTTTACATAACGGTTATATAACAATTACCGTTAATTTTTAAGCTAAAGAAAAAATTGAAAAACCTCCTTTGTAGAACGTCAAATTAACCTTATGCTCCAAATTTGAAAACGATTGGCCAAACCGTTAAGGCTGTAGTTTAATATACATCCGTACATAGATACTTGCATAAGGCAAGTTATGCATTCGTGTTCTTTCATACGTACGAATACATATAAAATAAGTACTTTCTTCTTTTTTGAACACTGTATAGTGTATAATAAGAAAGTGATGAGAAGGGAAATTTGAAGAGAGCTGCGCAGTAGAATTGCCAAATGAATTGGTTCAAGCTATAGGTAATTACATATGTCACTTAAGCCTTTAAGGCTGCAGGTCATACATACATACAGACGATCATACATACATTTTGTTCACTAACTTTAAAGGCTTCTCTATTATCGCCATGTCATGATTTCATGCTTAATTGATATTTCAATTTTTTCTTTATATGTATTAATTAATTATTATTATTATTATTATTATTTATTAACATACAATTTCAAAATTACATGCTAATAGAAAGAAAAGAGCGCTAGCTGCAAAGGCTTTCCACTCAAAGATAAATGTATTTGTTTAGATAACTAATTTATGAATATTAAGGTATTTTTCGATTTTTAAAATGTTTTCGATACTAATAGTGTTTAAAAATGAATAGATATTTTGATTATAAGGCAAAATGCTATTGATTTGTTGAGAGATACTGCATGCTGCGAGGCCGAGTAAATGTGAGGTATTAATGATGTTGTTACAGACTCAAAGGTGGGTCCTCTTTCCTTAAGATGTGCTGATGGGTTGAGGTAGTGTGACCTAACCGAAGTCGGATTGTTGGTTGTATAGAAGAAAAGGAGTTGTTAACTTTCACAGATATTTTCCTGTTCAACAGGAATGATTTGATAAATCCGTAGGTTTTAGGACCAACACCCCAAGTAAGGAGTTTGTTTAATATCAAGTGAATCCCTATTCTGTCAAAAGCTTTCATAAAGTCCAGGCCGAGTATCGATACGTGATTGCGTGAAGACAAAGCATTGGATACGTAATGGTCGATATGTAGCAAGGCGTCTGAACAGCCTCTATTGGGTTTGAAGGCAACTTGGTTTGCACTGATTAACTTTTTATTTTCTAGGAACCAAAAAAGGCGTTTTGCAACAATTTTTTCCAAAACTATGGACATGCACGGGATGAGGGAAATTGGACGGTATCCGTCTATAGAGTCTATTGGTTTGTTTGGTTTTGGCAGTGGGATGATATAAGCAGTTTTCCAAGTTTGTGGGATGATGCCGGTGTTAAATATCTCGTTGTAAAGTGTAAGAAGTCTAGATTTTGCATTGGAGGGGTTTAATCATAGGATAGGATACGCGGTCTCTACTTGGTGTTTTGCCTTTCAACATGCTTAAACAACATTCCAATTCAATATGTGTTATACTACCTTCAATTTGTCCCGCTAAAAAGGTAACAGAAATTTCAGGTGGTGTATTGGAAAGGCTGTTTGCTTTCAAAAACTTGAAGGATGCTGAGAAGTTGTTATCGTCTGAGAGGTTTGACCAAGAGAAAGCGAAGAAATTACTTATGTATGAAGTCGAAGACAGAGTACCCGTGGGTGTTTCTAGACATCTTATTGGACGAGGGACATAGTTGCCAGTGAGGCACCGAATATTATGCCACATTTTGGCGACGGAAGAGTTTGGATTAATTGTTGATGTAAATTCAGCCAGTGATTTAGCTTTGCTTATTTTCATTTCTTTTCTAAATAAAGCGTTTGATTTTTTATAAGCTACAAGGTTAGGAATTAGAGGGTGCTTTTTAAAAAGTCTCCAAAGTCTCATTTTTCTATCTCTCAGTTCCTTGAGAACAGGATTCCACCAGGGAACCGTTCTGGTGGTGGGCGTGTGACCATTTTGCGGAATTGAAATGTTGGCTGCGTAACGAATTGATTTTTGTAAAATCGCGGCTTCTTTGTTTATATTTGAGGATGGGGTTTTTTATCTAAGTACTTTTTGGTTATAGCTTGGTAACGGTCCCAATCAGCCAAGTCGATTTTGAACTTTGGGTTTGGATAAAATTTGGACTTGTTTGGGCTAGTTTGTAGCTGGATTATAATAGGAAAGTGGTCACTATTATGTAGGTCTTCTAAGACGTTCCATGTCGTTAATGGAAAAAGGGTGGGTGAGCAGCATGATATGTCGATATGTGTAAAAGTGTTGTGTGTTGAAAAATGTGTTGGCGATCCGTCGTTTAGAAGCATTAGATCCGAATAAAATAAGAATTCTTCGATAATATTGCCCCGGTGGTTCGAAACGGGTGAGCCCCAAAGAACGCTCCACGAGTTAACATCACCACAAAAAAGGATAGTGGAATGTCTTTTGAGGTTGTGGGAGGAGAAATGGGAGTGGCAATGGTGCCATTATTACGTGGAGCTTGGGATGAATTTGCTACATAAGCAAACGAATTTTGATTTAAATTTGGTACTATGGGGTTTTGTTCTTTATACAGGCGTTTGGCGTCAGCCATAGTGCACTTTTTTTTTGTTTTTATTTTTAAAATTTCTTTCATCTGAATAAATTTTGGGCAGTTTTTAGAATCAGATGAGTGGTCGGAGAGGCAGTTTGCACACATTATTCTGGTACAATCAGTATCGGAATGAGGTGGAAGGCTGCACGCGGGGCATAATGGGCTATTTTGCATTTTGTTTTGGTATGTCCGAGAAGTTGACAACTCCTGCACCGCATGGGATTAGGGAAGTACTCAGAATCTTTTGTTTTGTACCAACCTATTTCTACGGTTTCAGGTGGTTGAAAAGTATCGAAGGTAAAGAGCATTAATCCTGTAGGTTTGGATATATTGTCAACAGTCTTAGTGAATTTGTATATTTCAGTGACGTTTTGTGACTTCATTTCAGACATTATTTCAGATTCAGGGACACTTATGAGGGCGTATACAATACCTTGCGAGGAATTAAGTTGATTGTGCATCGTGATCGATACATCGCATAATCCTGAGAGATTTTTGATGGCAATAAATTTGTCGGCAATTTTTATATTTTTGGTTAGGATTAGAATATTACCATCTCTTAATTGAGAAATTTGCTCGTATTCTGTACTGATAGCGTCTATTGCTTTTCTGAGTGCAAAAATACTGACTGAGGAAAGAGGTTTTTTTCATCTGATGGGGCGATAACGATAAACTTTGGATTTTTGGAAATGGTTTTTGTAGGGAGTTCAGGGAAGTCTTCAATGGGAGAATAGGTTTTTCTGTTTTTTTTTTTGGTTTGGGTTCCGATAGCGAGACTTCAGAAAGTCCGCCAAAACGGCACCCAGGTTTCATTTTGGGGCCTAAGCCCATGTGCTTTAATGGAAAATCACTACACACGCGGTGGGTAAGAGATGCGCACTTAAATGAGAAAGAGTGAGAGAGAAGGAAAATAAATGTTTGTTTTAAATGAAAAGGTTTTTTTTTTTTTTTTTGTTATTGCACTAAGTACAAAGAAAGCAGCCGAATAAACAGAGATGCGTATAGCACGAGAGCTAGTCGGAGACTGATTTAATTAATTAATTCACCTCACTGCATGTATTTTTTTCTTTTTCCTAATAGCCCTGTCTATTTCTAACCTGCCTCTCATCTTTATTCTCTATTTTAAAAAAACATTCTTTTAAAACTCTCTTTTCAATTCTGTCAGATAGTTCTGAATCAGCGAGACAGGGGGCGTTCACAAAATGCGTCACCATGATAGTACTATAGTTTCTATATAGAATGGTGGAATATAAAGATTGATCATTGTAATTTTTTGTTGAAGTTGGACTTCAAGTGCTAACACTAAAAGTTTCGAGTTAATGCTGATCTGCCGGTGTGGAATATTCCCTTTAATAATCACACCTATACCTTGCTTACTAGTCGTGTTATTAGGGAGGTTGGAAAAGTACCCTACAAAAGTTTTAGGTATTATTGGTTTAAAATTTAAAAAAATGTTTATTAAACTTGGGTTGTATTCTGAAATCAAGATCTTTAGCTCGTTGTAATTGTTTATAAAACCTTGCATATTCCATTGCAAGGTTACGAGAGCCAGATTGTTGTGTTTTAAATTCCGCGTTTTTTCATTGGATTGATCCAATGAAATCGTGGAAGAGATCTGTTTTTTTGTTTTAATTTGTTATATTGTTTAATATTGGGATAGTTATTGGTGATGTTTGGTTGAAGGTGTTCTGAGTACGACTCCGCTGTGCAGATGTTGAACTCAGTGAGCTCCCTGGGGAGGTCAAACGATTCAATTCCTGCCCAGAAGGTTTTTTTTTATGTGAACTATATGACGTCATCATCATCAGTGTGCATATAGTAATCATTATTGTTTAAGACAGTTTGCGTAGCAAGCGATAACGGCGAGAGATTATTTTTGTTGGTTTCAATTTTTTGGGTGGTTGGTAAGTTAGATTAATGTGGATTTTTGAGTTATTTGTTGGTTCGTTTTGATTTTGATTTTCAGATTTAGAAGTATGTGACGTTGAATTTATGTTGTATTTTAAGTTGTTTGGTTTTGAAGTGTTTGATGGTATAGCCTTTTCAAGTGCTTGTGAAGAGATAGTTTGAGACTGGGAGAGAGATGCCCATGATGGAAGGGAGTCAGAGGAGGTTGTTGTATTTTTTTCTTTGTTTTCGCTTTGAGTTGAGTGAATATTGCTTACACCGGTTTGAGGGTTAAGCGTTAGATTAGATTTTTGATTGATTTTTGTTTGAATGGTTGATTTAACAGTTTTGATTTTAGCTGGCAGAGAAGAAGGGGCACTTGTTGGATGGTTTTTTTTGCAACGTTGGCAAAAGAATTAATGTTTGTGCTGATTAACGAAGAAAATTGTTCACTGTAGATGCGTTTTGCATCCGTTATGCTGCATTTTTTCTTGGTTTTGATTTTTAAAATTTCTTTCATCTGTATGAACTTGGGACAGTCCTAAAATGAGGACGGGTGACAGTCTGGCACACATGATTCTGGTACATTCGGAGTCAATGTGTTGTGTTTAGTTGCATATCTCACAAGTGGGAGTTTCTTTAAAACATTTTTTGGTGGTATGACCCAGTAATTGGCATTTCCGGGTTCGGAATATACTCGGTGACTTTGGCATTGTACCAGCCAATCTCAACGGTATTTGGAAGATTAAACATATCGAAGGTAAGAAGCATAAGACCTGTTGGGCGTCGGTTGTTACCAACTTGCTTTGTAAATTTATACACTTCGGATACTCTTTGTGACTTCATTTCCAAGACGATTTCAGCTTCAGGAATATCTATAAGCCAGGGAGCATAAACAATGCCTTTTGACGAGTTGAGCTTATCGTGTAGAGTTATATTAACGGGAAAGAGGTTCGAGAGATTTTTGGTGGCAATAAATCTATCTGCGATCGTTTGATTTTTTGTAAGAATTAAGATTTCACCGTCTCTGAGTTGTGATATTTGTTCATACTGGGGGTAAGGTGTTAACTTAGCAACAGGAGAGTAGAAAAGATAGGAAACGTATAGATTGGAGGAAAAATAAGAGTAACGGGAGATTTGCACTCAATAGAAAGCCACTAATGAGAAACGATGTGCACTGCACAAAAGCTAGTCGGTGACTTGCTAATAATTATATTTGAATGTTTAATTTAATTTCACACAATGTTGCCAGAATATAAATATTACTGCCAGTTCATAAAAAAGGCTTTCCCCGAAATACGGTTGTAATAAAAATTATAAAAATTTCTAAAATGATTTGGTATATACATTTTGTAAATGAAACGCGTTGTTTTGATTTCCAGTATTTATTTTAAACAATCAAACAGTAATATGTAATATTTTGGTAAAATTCAATAATTTGATATTTTAAACTTGAGGAATAACTAATTTGTGGTTAAGTGCGAAAAACGTGTGGAAGAAGGAAAAAGTGACAGTTGATTGACATTTTTAACATCAATTTTCAAAGATGACGTTTAAAGGTATTTTCTTGGGGACTGCTCCCATTATCCTTTTTATTAAGGTTGCTCCTGTTATAGTTAATGAAGGTAGGTCTTCAAACGCTGAGGTGGTTTGACTGATCTTACCGACCTGGTTGCACATGAAGGAGAGTAAAATGTTTTTGTGAATGAGAAATTGATGGTGGGTGATTCCCGTTTTTTGCTGGTGGCGTGGCCGTTTGACTGTTCTGAAATGGTGTTATTTGGATGTTTGAAGAATTTTGGGAGAATTCAAAGCCTGAAACGCTGATCGGAGGAATCACGAATATTGGCTTCAGTAGGTTTAATGTTGTAAGAACTACGGTGATAGTTCTCTCATTTTTTATCACGTATCATATAAGATACTGTGTGAATTTGATATATGATGAATGCTGGTTTTTTTTCTTTGAAGCATTCACTCTGGAGACCACATTTTGTCTTTGAAGCGGATGTGTCTTCCATACCTCCTTTTTTGCATATTTACCCGAGATGTGGACAATATCATCATCCGCAAACAAGGCATTTGCTTTTTCTATATTTTAACACGCGCTTAAGATTGTTTATATAAATCGTAAATAAAAGAGTACCTAAGACAAGCCCTTGGGGTACACCATACATCTACATCATTCGCTGCCGACACTTCACCACTGACTTTAACTCGTTGTTTGATTTTTTTAACAGACTTTTGGTGTACACCATATTCTACATCAATCGCTTCCGACACTTCACCATTAACTTTCACTCGTTGCTTTCGATTTTGTATATAAAACTCAAACCAAAATAATTCCTTGGCTTTAATGTCGTATTTTCTTATTTTCAATATTAATATATCTCTATTAACTGTTTGAAATACTCGTTTCAAGTCCAAAAACACACAGTAAACATTTCTATTTTTAGCGAGTTTTTCTTTCCATGACTTAACAACTGCATTGATGGGTAGTTTCACATGAGTGTCCTTTTTGAAAACCTGACTGCAAGTCATTTAATAATAACATTACTTTTTCAAAAATCTTTTTACACAACGACATGGTGGTCACATACTTTAACTCTTCGCATTTCACCGTGTAAGCTATTTTTTCAATATTGAGGTTACCAAGTATTCTTTCCAGGTGACAGAAAATTTGCTTGCAGATATGGAACCGTTAATTTATTATTTTACAGAGTTGGACCAAGGATTTCGAAATGCTCCAAGTAAATAATTGGACTCATGAGCTGAAAATCACGCTTGTTTTTTTTTAATTTGATTTACTATTCTTCAACGTGTAATGAAAGGCATTCACAGAATAGAATCAAACGATTTTTCATTCTATTTTTGAACCGCTTAACAACGCTTTCGGGTACTTTAAGATTTTTTTAATTTTTAAGGATGTTTAAAAAATATTTTTTTTTTTTTTAGATTGTACAATTGGTCTTAAACTAACTTATAACTAAAATAAATCATGTCGGCTCAACAACAGGGGCCCGACTTACTTCAGCTGACTCTATACAATGCTATATTTTTACTTATATCATATTGTTGTTTGCATAATCTTTTAATTGAAATTCTTAATTATAATATACTGTCTTTGGTTTTAAAAAATTGGGGTTAGGATGCGGTGTTGCTTATCCTCTGTTGTGTCCGCTGCTGGTTATCTCGTAGAACGGGGCTCCGTCATTGTTCATTATATCCTCGAATCGATCGTCTAGGATGGCTCGAATGTTAGGTAGCGATGGCTGGGCTCTAGTTGTTGCTGGAATAGTTGCTGGATTTCCAAGTTGGGGTGGTCTTCCAAGTTCCTCAAAATATTTTTGGAGAGCTGTGTCATGAACTGATTTATTGGGATCACTTCGCTGTCTTCATATAGCTTCTTGTTTGGGACATATTTCCTTGTAATGGGGTTTCGGTTTAGGCCTGTAAACCACATATTTCCATAAGGTTTTACTGTTTTTTTTTTTTTTTTTTTTTTATAAGAAATACCGAAAAACTTTCACTAATTTGCTTTGAAAAATGATGTGGGAAGTCTGATATAAGTCGATGAAAGTCTGATTTTACATGTTGACTGTTAAGTCACGACTCACATAAGTGCAAATGACATTGCAAATTTGAAAAGTTGAGAAGAAATATATTTTGCCCTAAGTCGAGGATAAGTTTTTCATTGTCTGTTTTTGAAGTTTTTCTTTTGTCTTCTTTTTATCATTGTATTGCTTCATATGTTTTCGGTGCTTCTATAGTCGGTTTTGCTGTGACCGCTTTCTCTCATATTTGTTTATGCTTTTTCTTACATTTTTCCTTGGAAAAAAATTGTTGAACAGAGAATACGACACAAATGAGCATTTCGGTCATACGAAAATGTTATTTTATTATTATTAATTGCTTCTGTCAAAAATAAAAAAATACCCTTCTCAAGCAGAATAAAAGAGCAAAAGGAATGTCAAATTTCAGTCAGCCAGTCAAGTGAAAAAGTCGGAAGTGTAAAAGCGAGTAACAAAAAAAAAACTTCGAAAAAAGTCAAGACTGGTCTACGTGTAAAAGCACACAAACATCTACCTTGTTCAAATTCTTCAAACATAGTAAGTGGAATAGAGACATAAAATCGAAAAGATGAGACAGGAAAAATCTGTCCTGCGTCGCACGGGTAGCATAGTTTTTGGGTATAATAAGCACGCGCGAAAAGGATTGTTTTCTACCCTTAATATGTTTAAACTCCGTGTGATGCACATTAGTTTTGAAATTCTGCATATCAAAATACGAAGGAAAAACCGATCTAAGCGTTACATAATCGTGGGGTGCGTTTAAAGAGTCTCTGTACTTAACAGTAAGTCCGAAGTTAGGCTCAAGGTTAAACTGAAGGGCATTCTTAGCAGTGCGGGTAGGGATCGATTCAATCGTTGTAGGCTAGAGCACAACCAAGCAAGGAACTCTACTACTACTACTCTACTACTCCAGCAACAACTAGAGCCCAACCATCGCTACCTCAACATTTGAGCCACCACAGACGACAGATTCCAGGATATTATGAACAACGACGGAGCACCGTTCTACGAGAGAACCAGCAACGGACACAACAGAGGATAAAAAACACCACATCCTAACCAAAAAAAAAAAAAAACAAAGACAGTTATTATAATTAAGAATTTCAACTAAAAGATTATGCAAACAAATATATGATATAAGTAAAAATATAGCATTGTATAGTCATCTGAAGTACGTCGGGCCCCTGTTGTTGAGCCGACATGATTTATTTTAGTTATAAGTTAGTTTAAGGCCAATTGTACATACATTTTAACGATGTAATAAAATAATCTAATCTAAAAAAAACTCCTGCAACTCCGTATTAGCAGAACCAAAGTTTTGCATGACCAAAAATTACGGCAAAAAATTCTGCCATGTCCCAAAGGCAGTAAAAATTTCTCAAAATTGTCTCAAAGTTCTCAAAGACAAATCCGCTGGCCCTGATGGTACACCCCCTATTCTTCTGAATAGGTATTCTTCCACACTGGCAAAACCACTGCTTAAGCTTTTCCTTCGCTCCTACTCTGGAATCTATTCTAGAAGATGGAAAACAGCATTTGTCCAGCTTGTCCCTAAGAAAGTTGATCCTTCCTCCTACTGACCCATAGCACTTACGTCTTCTTACTGAGGTCTAAGAAAAGTCTTATCCATCAGCTTAAGGGATATCTCGAAGATCGAAAGTTCCTCCATGACCGCAAGTATAGCTTTCCCAGTAATCGGTGATCTGATGTCATATCTCACTGAAAAGCTTAACAAATCCATACATCGCTTTCGCGAAAATAAGGTTATTGTGCTTGATATTTCCAAGGCAGTTAGGAATGAAGCTCTGTTATCCAAAATGCGTGCTTTTGGGATCGATGATACTCTTGTTCGTTGGATTAGAAGCTATATTCTGCACCGTTCATCTTTAGTTGTATTGGACGAACTCAAGTCTGTGAATCCCAGAAAATATATACTGGTGTGCCACAGGGCTCCCTTCTGTCTCCGACTCTTTTCCCCATTTTTATTAAAATCTTCTGTATGTTACTTCCAATCAAATTAATTGTTTTGCTGACGACTCTACTCTCGGCTTTTCATACTCTTTCGATAATTCACGTCCTTCGACTTCGGACGTACAATTGCAACGGTACCGTATGTCAAGCTCATTAAACTCCAGTTTATACAGCATTGTGAAATGGGGAAATAAGAATCGTGTGGAGTTTAATGCTTCGAAAACTCATCGCTGCCTTCTGTCTAAACATACCCCCAATGCCAGTGTCCATGAATGGCACTTACATCGAAGAAAGCGAAAAGCTTTCGGTACTCGGTATGTGTGTCAATGATGACCTCCGTTGGAATGACCATATATTTGATATCGCAAAAATGTGCTTAGATTTCTGTATCGATGCAAGTTTTTTTTTCTGTACTGGCTACAATTTATAAAGCGTTTATACGCCCAAAACTCAAATATAACTCCCACCTCTGGGCAGGTGCTTTGGAAACATCGCTTCACCTGCTTGATAGAATTCAAAGTAGAGCATTAAAACTGATGGGAAATAGAACAGCCTCTTAAACAATTGCCCCTCCCGAACACCGACGCAATATTTCATGTCTTTCCTTATTTTATCGTTTCTTTTATAAAAAATGTTCACTCGAAGTAGCCAGTTCCCTCCCTTTAAAAGTTTCTCCCGTAATACCCGTCTTGCAAGGAAAGCCCATCAGTTCACAGTTCAACATCGCACGAATTACAATTTTTTTCGATTCGACACGACTTAATGTGTTTCAAATTTATTTAAATGCATTATATTAAATGCTATATTTGTACGCTAAAAATGTCGCTTATGTAATCACATATTAATAAAATTTTATTTTATTCCAAAAATTAAGTGGGTAGGTCGCAGGTTATTAAAAACAAATCGCTTAAAACAAATGTCAAAATTAATTGAGCTCTAAAATTAAAAAAATTTACTTATACCAAATTCGTTTTTAATTTTCAGATTTGATCTTAGATTCAATATATTTCTTGCAAAATCGAAATTAACGAAATTGATTTTTTTTGTAGTTGTGTCTTTTGACGATTTGCTGCACTAACTTAAATTCTCAAATTGTAAACAAACAAAAAATTGCAAATTGCTTTCGGCGGCCTCTAGTGTAATTTCGCAAATATAAATACAGGTACGATTTGACGTTTTTCGTTATTTTTATTAGAAAACAAGGCGTTTTCTTTCGTGTTTTTTTTTTCAAATTTTTAATTCAATTTTAATTCAAATTTAAATCAAATTCAGATATTCCAGATAACTGAAAACGGACATTATAATTAGAACGGGTTTTAAAAGTGTAACAAATGAGATCAATTTCAATCCAGATACCTATCGGAAAGGTACAGCCTATTCTATTGCTCACGTCCCGTCGTTAGCCTAAAACAAAGTGTAAGCACTAATTCATGTGAATTTATTCAGTGCATTCGAAAAACGTATGTAACATTGAGGCCTTAAAAGGTTTGTTAGAGGTAATTGTTAAATAAGTAAGTTGACAGTCAGTGAACTTACGTATATCATCAGATTGATAAAAATCGTAGAATTGTTTCAGTCAAATGCGATTGTCAGTCTGCAGTTGCATTTACTGAATTATTCTTGCAGCTAATCACACAGAAATGCTTCCCAAATGTTTTGGTTTCGTAATTTTTTAGCTTTAGTTCTTTTTTCTCTTGAAAACATTTTAACTAACAATAATATTTGAACTTTTATATTTCACGCTAACAAAAAATATTATTTTTTCCCACTTGGAATGCTGTCAGTTAAAAGTTTGTTGATTTTGTTCGTGCGCACATAGGTATAGGTACAAAGAAATTAGTTTCGTTAGAAAATTTTATTAAAACCATCGAAAGAAAATGTTTACAGAATATTGTGTAGTGACGAATGAGAACGATATGGTCATTATTATTAATAAAATAGATGTGTTGCTCCAGAATCTAAACAGTGCAGTTAATTGTAAAAAGAATAAAGCAGATAGCATGTGTAATGAGCATTCTGAAAACTCGTTTAATTTTTTTTTAATTTTAGATTACTTCTTTCACTTTAGTAGTCACAAATAATTACAATTTCAAGACGAGACCATAAAAAATATGCAAACTTCAGTGACATTTGCGAATTGTCAAATATTGTAGGGTGTGTGCAAATCGGTGCAAATCTGGCTAAAAATCTAGATTTCCAATGATCTAGATAAAAAATAGGAGAATGAAATTTGATCTCTGATCAAAATAATTAACCTCAGATCAAAAAAAAAAAAAAACCAATTCGACATTACATTGCAAGTGTTGATACTGTTAAAGACAGGTTCATTATGATATACATAGCACGGACATTGCTTTCATGATTAAAAAATACAAAATAATCAACCTTTTTTGAGTACGGAAAGTACCCATAAATGATGAGCCGATATTAATTCTGTATTTATTTTCTACTACAGATGTGACCATGAATGCATAAGTTAATTTTGTATAAACAATTTGTATCAAATTTGTATTATAAACTAGTTCGTATTATAGAATTTTTTTTAAACCTTATCAAGCCAGCGGGACGACTTTTCCTTTTGTTGCAATTCATTATGTTGATGCGCGTTGGTATGCAAAACCCTTGTTTCGGTTTTTATTGAGGTTTCTGCTTAGTTCTTTTTTTTTAACTGATATAGCAAAATTCAACTTTAACGTTTCTCTTAAACTGCAAAACTAAATTCTCTCTAATCACGGAGAATATATTAATAATTAAATAAAGAACTATAACTGTTTCCGAGAAATATACGCATACTTTTAAGTTTTAATCTATTTGTTCACAGTGATATTTCACTAAACATTCATACTGACACATCAAATCATATATCATACAGAGAAAAGATACAAGGAAAAGTAAAGATATAAAATGTTTACGTTCGAGGTTGCTGTTATTTCTGAAAAATTGTTGAAAAATATAATGTGCGTTTGTGAACGTATTACAACCCTATAGGTAAAGCGAAGAACAGATTGAACCAGCGACAGCACCAGAACCGTCAACAGCAAACAGCATGCTGGCCAGCAAAAGAAATTGAAACACATTGCCACCAGCACCAGCATCGTCTTCTTACTTCTGTTTGACACTTTGTGTCATAAAAAAGTATACGAAGTTTTCTTTTGCCCCTGAATTTCACTTGCTCAAAGTTGGTAGCAATGGAACAGCAACAACAAATTTAGGACTTTGGTGTAACGACGCTGGTGACGTTGCTGGTGCTGGTCTAATCTAATTTGAGCCATTGAAATACATTGGTTCTAAATTAATGGTGGCCGCTGTTGCTGGTGCTGTTGCAGTTGCTGGTTCAATCTGTTTCACGCAGAAGTTTTCTTTTGCCCCTGAATTTCACTTGCTCAAAGTTGGTAGCAATGGAACAGCAACAGCAAATTTATGACTTTGGTCTAACGACGCTGGTGACGTTGCTGGTGTTGGTCTAATCTAATTTGAGCCATTGAAATCCATTGGTTCTAAATTAATGGAGGCCGCTGTTGCTGGTGCTGTTGCTGGTTCAATCTGTTTCACGCACAACCCTTTCTTATTCTACGTTTACATATTTATATTATATTTATACATATGAAATTTAACCTTAATTTTCTATCTGGGTACTTATGCAAACAAAAAAACATTTGTTGTAATGCTCAAAGCAATCGATATATCTAATCTAGGCATAAAATTGGGTTTGTATTAAAATATTAGAGCAAATGCATGGGTCAATATTCTTGAAAACTTAAACTCAAGGCATCCTTTCGACATTTTGTATTCTCCAGCTCAGACATTTTATCCATCAAATGTAAGAACTAATCCGTCTACCATAGACTTTATTTTAACAAGTATTACTGAGCTCTTTAATCAACCCATTGTTATTAATGAGCTTGGGTTAAACCATTTGTGATAATTAGTACTTTTACTTCACCACTGCTACGCATACTAAAGATATGAAAAAATCGAATTTTTCAGCATATAAAAGAGAAATGCAATCTTGGATATGAATTATACCCAATATTTACATAGATAAACTTGATACACCGCAAATAGACGTTGGCGTTTCAAGGTTTACGGCTGCAATACTTGTGAATATTGACAAAGCTGTTCCTAGAAAACTAATTCAATCTGAGAGAGTAAATATACTGCCTCCGAATATCGTTCAACTCATCAAAATACGTAATAGCCACAGAATAAGGTGGATCAGAACAAGGGACCCTTTTCATCTCTCTGGAAGTTAAGATACAGAATAATATAATTAAAGATCTGGTTTTTACTTTAAGAAACCGAGTTTGGAATAAAAAATCCATAGTTTGAGTAAAGGAACAGGAAATAAACCCTTTTGGAACACAATTAAAATTATAAGAAGAAAACCACCATTATTGCAATTTTGAAAATGGGTAGCGCGATAGCTCTCACAAGTGCTGAAAAGGCTAACACTCTCGCACACTTGTTTTCTGATAGCTATTTGAATATTGAAAATGTTACTAGAAGCAATTTTATTGAGTCAGCAGTCGGTTAGTTTGATAAACTCCTCCAATTTTAACATACTTCATGATGAGATTTCGTTTGAAGATTTCAAAGCCATTCTCACAGGTATTAAGAACATGTATCTTATAAATATTCCAAAGTCAGGAATAAAGTTCCTGCAGTATTTATTTAATTTAAAGTTTTAGGATATTTTCCAAATCTTTTAAAGCATGGGGCCGAATTACCGCATCAGTTATCGAGCAATAAGTGACTGAATTATATGTGTTTGGCATTACCGCTTACGTTATCGAGCATTTTAGTACCATTTTTTGACATTTGTACTTTTATGCGTGAAACAGATTGAACCAGCAACATCAACAGCACCAGCAACAGCGGCCGTCATTATTTTTGAACCTTTGTGTTTCAATTGCTCAAGCTCAGAGTCGTTAGACTAAAGTCCTAAATTTGCTGTTGCTGTTCCATATTGCTACCAACTTTGCGCAAGTGAAATTCAGGGGCACCATACTGCAAAAGAAAACTTCGTATATTTGTTTTATGACACAAAGTGATAAACAGAAGTAAGAAGATTATGCTGGTGCTGGTGGCAATGTGTTTCAATTTCTTTTGCTGGTCAGCGTGCTGTTTGCTGTTGACGGTTCTGGTGCTGTCGCTGGTTCGATCTGTTCCGCGCTTTAACTGAATCTTGGCCCTAATAAGTGCAGTTTTGTTCGTTGAACATAACTAGAGAATTTTTATTTCCAACTTGTGAATTTGCTTTTTTTCACGAGAAGTTGAAAGTTTCAGCTTTCGGTTTTTAACTCGAGAGTTAATAAACTTTTTGATTTTGAAAACTTCCCGAAACAGTAGAATTGAGGGGGAAACATTGTCTGGTATTTCAAGCGTGAGGCATGCATCAAATAAGTCCGAAAAAGAAGGAAAATTTGAAGAAAGAAGAAAGAAAACTAATTTCCCGGTGAGTTGTGTGCCGAATTTGAATGCCTATATTTTGACGTTATTCTTACTCTTGTTTGTTATCATTATACATATTATTATACAAAATCTTTTTTATTTTGTTTCGTTTTTTAGAGAAACTACATTAATTCTGTATGGTGTATCTAAGGCAACGAAATAAAACAAACCAGGATATGATAAACGTTTTGATTTTGAGTTTTTTGAATTGAATTTATTGAGTCTTATTAATCGATTACAAAGTTCACTTATTCTATCTTAATAATAATATGTACAAAAGTGGCTGTAATGTATGGCCTTCTTTTTTCAGTTGTTATTATTCTTTTAAAGCCTCGTGGCGAACAGTTGTCATATCGGGTAAACTATATTGTTTGACTGCTTTTGCTCATAAGCATTAATGTGAGTTCGATACTAAAACTAACTTAAAAACTAAGATACATATACAAAATAAAGAAATGTGCGCCAGCACATAAGGGAGAGAAGTATTCTATTCTACCTATTTGATATTCTTGTCTCTTTTGTTCATTTTGTCAATTGCTTAAATTTAACATTCATTGATTCTTGGTATATAAAGCGAGAGCGCTCTATTAAGGTTACTGTAAATCAGCTACCACAATATCTAAGTGTGTATGAGTTATTTAATACATGAGTGTATTAATTCTTTTTATGAGGATATTTACAGTTATGATTTATGTAAATTTTGAGTTTTTGACTACTTGAATATATGTTATAGTACATTTTATTTTTTTTAGTATTTTTTTTAATAAATATACTTATAACAGTTTTATATTGTTTGATTTGTGTCACTAATTTTACTTTCATGTTTGAACAATAAGACCAAATATTACTTCACTTTTGCTACCACTATTAATATTACTTTACAATGGATTTGAATAAATATAATACATTTTTATAATATACTTATATCGGTTTTACATTGTTTGTTTTGTGTGACAATTATGTGCCAGCCCAATTTGTTGCTTTTCCTCGATTCTTGTTTGTTGTTTCTACTCACTTTTGCTACCATTATATCGGTTTTACATTTTTTGTATTGTGTTACAATTATGTGCCAGTCCAATTTGCCGCCCTTCCTAATTTCTTTGTTGTTGTTCCTACTTAATGCGTCTAGGGTTGAATTAATTAACAGCTTGCTGATGCCGCGCTGTGACCGTTGCAACTGTAATTAACAGTGTTTCCAAGACTGACACCGTTGGACAAAGTTGTTACTGCGCTTCTAAATGCTAATTGCTGTAACAGTGATGTAACCGTTTTAACTATAAATAACAGTTGCTATTGCTGCGCTTTTAAACGCTGGAAAATATTAATTTCAAATGGGAATCATTTGCTAACTGTTGCCGCGTCTTTAAATCTTAAAAATTTAATTTTAAATTGACGCCAATTGAGAGTGTAGTAGTGCTGAACTGTCAATTAATTGACGCCGATTGAGAGTGTAGTAGTGCTGTTTTGTCAAATAATTGACGCAAATTGAGATTGTAGTAGTCAAATAATTGATCTTTTCTTTTCAGTTCCCTTTTCTTTTTCACCACGAAATTGGGCGTGTTGGAAGATACTTGATAATAAAAGGCGCCATCCTGAAATTTGAAAATTACCATTTTTGGAAAGAATCCGAAGTGTTAGTGGACTTGAAATGTATATTAAATCAATCATATAAGACATTGGACCAAATCTGCATCAATTAAAACTTACTTTTCCGTTTTTTTTTTCTAAAACGGAAATTAATTTTTTCAACAGGGGTCACTGATGACGTAAAAATACGAAAGTCGCTATCTTGTTTTCTTGTATCATGAGGAGACTTTAGCAAGTTACTCGAATGCAAGTTGTTATACTTTATTATTTTTTTCCCTGCCTTTTACATATTGTGTGCTTGAAAACTAAAATAAATAAACAAATAAATAAATAAATAAATAAGTAAATAAATAAAGTAGCGATAAAGGTGTGCTTTTTAAAGAAAAATTATATTTCTTCACATCCTATTATACTCGCATACATAGGAGCAAAAGCCTAGTCATAGTCATACGGCATCAAATT
Source organism: Platycheirus rosarum (assembly GCA_963971375.1). Lineage (NCBI taxonomy): Eukaryota > Metazoa > Arthropoda > Insecta > Diptera > Syrphidae > Platycheirus > Platycheirus rosarum. The sequence continues at coordinate 36,235,282 of OZ020509.1, read as the reverse complement.
TTTTGATTATTAAAAAATTATTTTTTTGACATCGCGTCGCGTTAATTCTTCGTAAAAAAGAACTCATTTTTAACGTGACGTAGAGATTATTTTACGCAGTGTTCAGATTATTTTGACGCGGTGTTCTAATGAAAGATTTTTTTTCATTATTTTGTGCCTGGTTAATTAAGTTATTCTTAATTTATTGTAGAATATTATAAATTACTCTTTTTTTGATTTATTTTGTATCAATTAATATTGTACACTTTAAATGAAAAAAATAACCTATAATTAGCATTTAGTAAGAAAGTGAAAATCAAGATTCAAATATTAAACGCGCTGCGGATAGCTTTCTGTCTGACGTTCTCTAACGCCGTGAAAATTTCACAAAATACCACGATCGGAAGACGACGACGACGTTGCTGATGAGAATTGTATCTTGTATCAAGTATTCTCATCAGGCACGTCGTCGTCGTCTTCCGATCGCGGTATTTTGTGAAATTCTCACAAATCGTTCGAAGTGAAGGAACTCCGTGAATTATTGGATCCTTTTTACAAAATTAAACTGCTTATTCGTTTTATTAATGATAATAACTTTAACTTGTTTTCTGTTATCCGTTGTTGTTGACGTTTTAGAAACTCACCTCATCGTTTTTTCTTTTCCTTTTTTTTTGTACAGCGGACAATGAATGATATACAAACGAGAACACGAAACACAATGAATGATATACCACAGCAACAACGAAAATTGAGGGTGTTGAGGCGTGGAACGTACGAAAGATTTTCCTCTATATAATATATTTACTCTATTGACATGGCTCACGGTGAACTGTGCAATATCGGACTTTGGGATTTGTTTAATTTTATCTTAGCCCTTGATTACATTATTCCCTTTTAAATTGTTTTTTAATTCTTTTAACAAAAATGGTAAAGGGTGTAGAAAAGTAGGAGGAATGAAAAAATTAAGATGGTTAAGGGTTTAGTTTTGACGTTCCTCGTTTGAAAAGAAAATGCTCTTCACAGGCTAAAAATAAGAAATTTTAGAAAAGAAAACAATTCCCAGTCATGTTTTTAATGGTAATAAATAGTTTTTGATTGTTTTTTTTAGTATTTTGCAGTTTTCCTTCGAATAAAGTACAGTTCATGTGAAAGTATTAAAAATATTCGGGGTATTTCAAATCAGTGTAAACACCAACGTTTGTGTCTGTTCCAAAAGGAGAATTAAGAAAGCAGGATCAGGGTCTTATAAGAGGACAATTTAGTTGCCCGAGAGAGGGCTTCGCTATTCAATTGCTTTTAGAGGCCCGAAGAAGTAGCAATTGGCAATAGTTATTCTTTGTTTGATCTCAACGCTGGTGATGTTCTTAGAGTTAAGAGCGGAGCCCAGGTTGGCGTGTGAGTTCTGCACTATTCTTTCAAGTTTGATGTTGAAAAAGTCGCATGGCAGCGCATCTCCTGGTCTAAATCTTTTTTTGACTTCAAAGGTGTCGGTGACGTCTTTAACGCCCTTGACGGAATAGCGTGCGTTTTCCATCATCATTAAACTGCACATTTCTCTATAAATGCTGTCGTAAACGACTTTGGAATCGATGAAAAGCTGGTTTTTTTTCCAAGATCTGCCGTAATGTGAATATTTATTCGATAGTGAAATTTCCTCGCCTAAAACCACACTTATATGGACGAGCTAGGCCATCGGTTCCAGCGGCTTTGTTAGTTTTAAACTTAGATATAGCTTGATTTATTTCATCCAGATGTGGGGGTTATTATTCTGCCTGAGAATGGATTTCGTTTTGTCATCGCCGTTATATGGTCTTCAGAATTGTTTTTTCCATATTCATAACTATTAATATATAAAATATATATAATATTTTCAGTGTCACACTGTGAAAAAGTTCTGTGATATTAGCTATAAGTTCTTGTCTTTTTTTCTATTTTATTAGTGTGTAACGTTTATAATTTATTTAGTTATGAATTGTTTTTTGTATTATGTTAATTTTTAAATGTAAATTTAAAAACAATCAAAGCGCCCCGTGGCTTAGTGGTTAGTGTTTCGGACATAACAGGAGATTGGGGTTTGACTTCCGGTAAAAGCCACTTTTTTCCGGAGAACTGCCTCCTGCGAGGAACTGACAAAACCTCCAAGAGTAAAATTTGTCTCGAAAAAGTACATCTCATTAAACCCTTTGCAATCGGCGGTAAGTTGTAGGTCCCTTCCATTCTTGCAGATTCACAACACACACACAGGAATAGTTGAGAGTAAGACTCAGCATTGGCTCCTTAAGGAGCTGTAGCGCCAATAAATTTAATTTAAAAACAAATAAAATTATCGAAGAATATTATATATTATTTAAATTCGGAAAGCACGGATCTGTAGGCCTATCCAAAAAAACTTATCATCTTATAGGTTATAACATACCAGATCACTATTCTCTTAAAAAATTAATTTTAATTTTAAATAAATTGATATCGAAACTAAAAATTCCAAATACTTGCTAATATCAATAGGTATAAGGACATATGAGTAATACACAACAAGGGGAATTTGTCGTTAATACTACGTTTTCATTAGAGCCGAAATTACTTCATTTGTAAATTTGCAGAAAAAGTGTTTTCATCTAAGTTTGCTAATTTCGTTTGACACTTTCTTACTTTTCGATTATAGGTACCTTAAAGGCAAGTTTAGGATTCGTAAATATAAAAAAAATGAAATAAAAGTGAAACATGAAATAACGATCATAGCGCAGCGTAAAAAAGTTGGCGACAAGAAATGTCTGTGTGCCATCTATTATTTCTACATAAATGTTAATTGTTTTCTTTCAAATGTTTTCTGTCCACTGTCATTACGTACATAAATCTAGTACGTGCGACCCAGTCGTGCCCTCTTACTTTTTAATTTTCTTCTTTGACTTTTTATAATGTCAACTTTGACGTTTGTTATAGAACATTGTTCAATTATGATTCAATTGTTTTCAAATAAGGTGTGTTCGACTTAACATTACATAAATTTCAACCTAATTTCGTCGTAATTAGGTTGAAATGAGGTGATTTTGAAATGATATTTTGTATGGGAAATGAGATGATTTTAAATCAAATTTGGAAATTTGATACGAAATTAGCTCATTTGGCCTAATGAAAACGTAGTATAAGATTCTTTATAGAGGGAATTCGTATAAGGCGTTACAGAATGCTAGAACATTTAGGTTGAGTCTAGACAATACAAAAATCGTATGAAAGGAAGGAAACTAATTTCCTCTATTGAAGCAGGAGAAGCAACGAGGATCTGTGTGTTGTCCGTATAGTGTTAAAACGTACTGCTCGAGAATTGGCTTGTTTGAAAGGAGGAGACAGAAGCTTTCGATACACATTGGTTTTGCATGTTTAAAAATTTATTGAAATGGTCGTGAGTTCGAATAGTAAGCACACAAAAATTGTAATAATAAAAACAAATGTCTTAAGCCATGGATGACCTTTTTTCCTGAAAAAAATTCGAACAAAAAATAAACTCTGTTTTCTTGTAAAAATATTTTATTTTATTTAAATAGGGTTTTCATTATTTCTTTTATTTATTCTTATTTTTATTATAATTAAATTATTATTATGTTTATTTTTATTATTGTGCATGTTTTTGTTGTTTTGGGTAGGTTCCAGTTATGACGACGCATGTACGCCTCGGACATGCGCATGAACTTAAATTGCAATGTCATCAATTCATAAAGCAAACCTGTTCTCACAGGTAATTGCTGCGTCATCATTAATCCATTCCCACAGTTAAGTGTAGGTTCAATATCTTTGTTCAGTATGTGACATTGGATACTTATGCTGCCTATATTATATATATATATATATATATATATATATATATATTGCATATTTGCAATAAGCTGACCTTGATATTGCCACCGAACAATGGTGCTTCGAGGGATACACAATTGGGAAGCAGGCAGTCTTAAGTTAGACCTCAACCGATCAGGCGATTAGAATTGAGAGCTTTAATTGATTTAGAACGGAATTGTATGATTAAAACTATATTTGAATAAACCGAACAGTAAGTCGAACCGTTGTACAGTACGCATAAACCCATTTTTATAATGATTTTTGCTTATGGTAGGTTACTGATGGCCGTATTTATTTGCAGGTCTTAGATGCAGGTAGCAGGTTCATTTAGTTGGGTTAGTGATGATTATTTGCATTCTTTTTTATTACATTAAATTTTTGTTTGGAGAATTTTTGTCCTTGATGGTATTCATTCGCAGGTCTTAGATGCAGGTAGCTGCAGGTAGGTTCATTTAGTTGGGTTAGTGGTGATTTTTTTGAATTATTTTTTTACATAAAATTTTTGTTTGGAGAATTTTTGTCCTTGATGGTGATTCGAATAAAAAAAATTGTGTTATGAATAAAGACGATTTTTCAAGTGACGTTTTGAGTGGATTGTATTTCAAAACTCAACGTGTGTAGGTATGATTGTACAATGTTCATAGATACATACCTACATATGCTCACCCTTGAACTGATGTGCATTCCGAGCGAGACTGATATTTCGGGTGAAATTTTTAAGAAGATGAATGCAGCTCCGATCTGCCTTCCATCGCACGCGCTGTGTGAGTTGTGAGTGTTCTGCTGTTTTGTGTCGTACATTGCCCGTCGCCATCCAATCTTCTTAATCGATTGATGTCGCCCAAAAAACTAAAAAGAAAAAGAAAAAAGGCCCTTCAACTTGCGTGCAATTGATATTCAGTGCTGAGTCCTAAATTTTGTGATATAATAAAACAAAGCTGAAGTTTTTTTTTTTAAATGCATATCAATTATATTAAATATGTAAGACCAACCATCAGAACATAAAGCGGTAAAAATCCTTTTTTTCCCATCCCCATTATCTCACACAGTTGATAAGATTAAACACTGCATGTACTTGAAGGACTTGTTTTTGCATTATATAAGTAGAGATTAAGCTAGATAATATAACGGGTATTCATGCAATCGCGTAAAACCCTGATAAAGCGTAAAAACCTTGTGAATTTATCTTCTCGTAAATGAACTGTCGAAATTTGTATTGGAATTCATTTATGCGAACTTTATAAATGTATCTCATGATTTTGCACCTTGTAAATGTCTTTTGTTGTATTTGTCTTTTGTGGCAGCTGAGGTGATATAGATACACTTGTTAACAAAAGTCTACGTACATCATTGTTGTGTACTATACTTTTGTAATCCTATTTTATTGCATCTATAGATGCTGACTAGTTTTTTTTCTATTTTCTTAAGAAGTTTGTTTTTATATTCATATTTTCAGATGTTATAAAGCGAAAAATAATTGTTTTCTTCGAATTTTATATTCTTTTAATAAAAAACATTAACCAAATAATATGATCTACTAGTGTACGAACACTTTTGTTAGTAAGTTTACTTCAATCTCAACTCTGACGTTAAATGACTCTAAGGGGCATTCATGCAAATGCTTGCGGATATAGGAGTTTCTACGGTGTATGAATTTATCTCGTTGCATAAATACCCCTATTGTATCTATAATCCTCTATTGTTCAATCTTCCAGAGGCGGGCTAATACACATTTCATGAAGGCCTAGTCACAGATGGAATTTTGTTGTTGAAAATCTTTTTTTTTAGTATAAACATTGAATTTATTTTTTATTTATGTTTTTTTTCATAAAGGTGGTTAATTTTCTCGTCGATTTCAGCAACATTTCGTGGGCTTAACAAATGTCTATGCCACGTACGTCCACACTGCGATATACAGGGCAGCTGTTTTGGATACCAACTATTCAATGAAGAAGAATTAGAATGGAACGCTGATTTTATTAGACAAGTGCCATATACTTTCTGCAGCAGAACAATGTCTGACGAGACAATGTTCTCGAACTATGCGGGCAAATGTCTACCATAAAATATATTAAGACCGTCTTACAGATTCAGCCAATATCAGAAAAGGAAAATTAAATTGAAGCTTTTTCGTTTGCGTAAGCCAATATCTCGCTGAACTTGTTGAAGATAGTAACTTTAGTTGATTTTGACCTGCACGCGATTTCGTAAAAATACATATGTCTGAATTTCATAAGGCACATAGGGTAAGCGCACTACAAAATATAATCTCATATCATAACAGTCTAATCATTTGCCTAATTCTGTTGCTCTACTAGTTCAATGAAAAACGATGTAGTAATACTAATAGTTTCTGCAGCCAGAACACCTATCGGTAGCTTGCAGGACTCTTTAGCTCCATCTCTACCGCACAATTGGGAGCCAAGGCAATAGAAGTTGTTGTTCAGAGTGATATCTCATGTTTCTTCATCAAGAAACATGTTTAAATTTATTTTTAATTTAATTTTGTTGATGAATGGTTACACATTTTATAGTTTAATTGATCTTATTTAATACTTGAAATCAATGGAGGTATAACCAAATTTTATGAACAACTATGCTAAGGGTATTAAGGCCCATATTTCAGATTCGATTGTCGTGCAGGATTATTTTGGCGCCAGGACGTCGAAAAATCAGAATTTATTTCCTTATTAAGAATATATTAGTGAAGGCTAATAAATTTTTTGCAATACTTAACCAGACGCCTTCCAAAAGAAGCAAAGTTCATATATTAAACTGTAAATATGTTTAAATACAAAAAACACGTCTACAAATGTTAATTTTCTTTCTTTTTTTCAGTGGTTTTTGACTCTTTTGGTGGGCGTCTGGTTAAATGTTACGCCACTTAAAACGTCTGGCATCAAAAAATTCTTAATCAAAGCTTAGTTTTCTTAGTTTGTATTAAAATAAAAGTGGTTTAACTCTCCAAACAAAAACCTGGAAAATTGCCAACTTCAAATCCCTACCCCACATCCCGTTGCCAACATAATCCTGTCAGACGATTGTATTCAAAATACGGGCAATAATACCTCAACATAGGTATTCGTGAAATTTGGTTATATCTCCAAACCAAACATTTGTCGTCGGCTCTTAGACTATAAGGTTCATACTCGGATGAAGCCTGAGCTGCCTGCATTTAACAAAGCCATCATATACTTACTTACTTACGTAGGGAGTGCTACAGTTCGGGATGAACCTTGGCCTCAACCAACATGCCTCTCCAGCCAGCTCGGTATTTGGCTAGCTGCCTCCAGTTTCACATTCCAAGTTGGTTGAGCTCGTATAGTTCTTGGTTGAACCTTCTCCTCCAAAGTCCGTTAACGCAGATAGGGCCAAAAATCTTTCGAAGAATCTTACGCTCGAAACGACTAAGGATATCTTCATCCGATTTAGACTCATGCCTCGGCGCCATAGAGCAGGACTGGGATGATTAAGGTCTTATACAGAGTCTCCTTTGTCTTTCGAGAGAGGGCTTTGCTACTCAATTGCCTTCCTAGCCTATAGAAACAGCGATTGGCAAGAGTAATTCTTCGCTTTATTTCTGACGAGATGTTGTTGTCAGATGTTATAGCGGACCGAAGTAAACAAAGTCCCTAACTACCTCAAAGTTGTACCTGTCTATTGTGATGTACGGCAGAGAGGATCTTGTATTCGATATTCAGGAGACTTATTCCGCTATAGTTGGCGCAGTTTAGAGGGTCTCCTTTCTTGTGGATCGGGAAAATGATGCTGAGGTTCCATTCATCAGGCATACTTTCTTCTGACCAAACTTTAGAGATGAGCTGGTGTATGCACTCCACCGCATCTCCGGCCGCTTTAAAAAGTTTGTCAGGTAGTCCGTCGGGGACAGCAGAGATGCCAACATATAATCATCATATAAATCGATAAAAGTTCGCAACAGTAGCCTTGACGCTCATTTACTAGAGGAGCTCTCTGGATTATGGGCGGGATCTGATTTTTGACTTCTTCGGATTTTTTTCAGCTTTTCTGTTTCTGTTTTCCTCAATGGATTCATGTTCACCGCTTTCATCCTTTTTTTTAGCAGAAGTTGTTTTGTTCTCTCTTAATTATTTAAGAATGAAAGTAATAAATTGTTGTTTATAAAGGGTGTTTTTTTAGAGGTATAGAACTTTAAAATAGAACAAAAAAATTAGTTCTTTAAATTGACATGAAATTTTCTTAATTCGAAAATTCGAATTTAAATATGATTTCTGGCATTTGACTGCCACGGCTGGCTTGGACGTAGTCTAATCTGGACGTCAAATTTTCGATGACTTTTTCAAACATTTGTGGCGGTAAGTAATTTAAGTAAGTAATTAATTCATTTAGAATTTTTTTCTTAACATAGTTTAATAAAAACAATGAATTTAAAAGCTATAGCTTTGCCGTCAGCTCGATTAGCATTTTTTATCTTTATGTACAAATAATTAATTTAATTAAATATTTTATAAAATAGTAGATAAAAGTTAAATGAATTCGGTTATTAATAACATCCTATATTTGTAGCTTTCAAAAAATTGTAAAGAGTTTTCAAGTCAAAACCATTCAGGATGTTGATAGTTTCTTGCAACGTTAAAGTTCTCTTTCCGAAGTATGACAGGCGTTGTGAAGAGAATATGGGACATATGCTGACAAAGTGGAAACACTCTTCTTTGGATATCAAATTGCATAAAGAACAGAATTGGTTAAAATTTCCATTGTAAGAGCTTTCGTTTAGGCTTAAAAGTTCACATCTGACTTTAAATATGAGCGATATTTCTCTAAAGTTTAGCAGGTCGTTTAAGTAATTATTTTGCAAAAGAGTGGTGTTAAGTTGTGAATATAGGATTCTTCTTTCTGATTGACGTGCTTTCGCTATAAGACTATCGCGTACAGAGTTTTCACATTGCTGAATAATACGTCAGTATGGCTTCCGCAGCAACCGTTCCACTGGCATATCTCACCGAACAGTGGAAAAAAACCTTTACATCATTTTTATAAATGATCTTCTGTCTGTTACTTCTTATCCACTGATGACTTTTGCTGTGGACTCTACCCTCAGCTTTTCATATTCGTTCGATAATTCACGTTCTTCGCCTTCGGACGAACAATTGCAACGGCATCGTATTTCAAGCTCATTAAATTCCGATTTATACAGCATTGTCAAATGGGGTAATAGGAATTGTTTGGAGTTTAATGCTTCGAATACTCAATGCTGTTTTCTGTCGTTAAAGCTAAATGCACCCCCACTGCCAATGTCCATGAAAGGCACTTGCATCGAAGAAACCGAAAAGCTCTCAGTACTCGATATATGTGTCAACAATGACCTCCGTTGGAACGACCATATATTTGAGATAGCTAAGAATGTGGCTAAGTGCTTAGATTTTCTGTATCGGTGAAAGAAGTATTTTTTCCCCTTCTTATCTGGCTACAATTTATAAAGCATTTATATGCCCTAAATTCGAGTAAAACTCCCACCTCTGGGAAGGTGCTTCGCAAACATAGCTTCACCTGCATGATAGATTACAAAATCGAGGTTTAATTAATAGGAAATAGAACTGCCGCTGAAATAATTGCTTCTCTCGCACACCGACTCAATGTTTCATGTCTTTGCTTATTTTATCGGTTCTTTTAAAAAACTGTTAAAAGTTTCTTCCGTAATGCTAGTCTCGCAAGGAATGCTCATCAGTTCACCCTTGAGCACAATGTCGGACGGTAGGTGATATATAGGATATCTTTTTTTAGCCGAACAACACGAATTTGGAATGGTTTACAAGGTGATGTTTTCTCTTGTTATTTTAATTTGCAAGCATTCAAAACCAATGTTAATCGACACCTTTCATCCTTTCCCTCCCTATTATTGTAAAGTTCGTGCAGTGTACTTATAGCCTATTCACACCAGGTTCGTTTTTGCTATTCGTTTACTAAAACGAGTAGAGCGTTCACACCGAATATTTACTCGTTTTTAGTTGGCATTTTAATTGTTATGACAATAGCCAAACAAAAACACACTTAACCAAGCTTTGATTTTTGCCAATTGTTCGCTCCGTTTGCACAGCCAAATTGTTCAGAAAAAATAAATATATCATTCAAACACGTATTGATTTAAAAACAAAATATTTTTTTTTTAAACACACTATTCACACATCACAAAATCTCACAGAAACGCCACCGCCTTCACCAAATAATTATGGCCATGCTTTCAACTTCCTGACAGGCCTGGTTCGAGATTCATCAAGGGCTTTATGCATTTCTTCTCTTCCATTTTCTGTTAATAAAAAATAAAACTAAGAATTTGCTAAAAAGTTTTTTACAGTTGCTAAGAATTTTCCAAAATTATTTACAAATTTTTTGCAAGCAACCAGCTATTCTTTTTTTAAAGACCTATTCACAATCATACCAATTTCTCTTGACATAAAAATCCGTTTGACTAGTTCATCTTTGTATTGCAACTCGTTTTCAAATCGTTTTATCGAAAACGAGTAGTTTTGCAAAAATTCTGTTTACACAATTTTAGAAACCTCAAATTATGATTACAATTGATGCGTATATATCTCTCGTCAACACCATCAGAGGCACGGTTTTTGTAAAGCCCACACACATACGCCTATGATTTTGACATAATCGGAACATATTTTTTTTATAATTAACGGGCGCACAAGGGACTATTTGTTTGGAAGAGATAGAAGCTGTCGATTAACATTGCTTTTGAATGTTTGCAGATCAAAATGGCAAGGGAAAATCTCACCAGGTAAACCATTACAAATTCGTGTTGTTCGTCTAAAAAAGAATCCCTTTATTTCACGGTACGTCCGAAATTGTGCTCAAGTGTGAACTGATGAGCATTCCTTGCGAGACGAGTATTACGGGAGAAACTTTTAAGAGGAGGAATGCAACTGGCTACTTCGAGTGAACATTTTTTGTAAAAGAACCGATACAATAAGGAAAGACATGAAACATTGCGTCGGTGGTCGAGAGGGGCAATCGATTCAATGGCAGTTCTATTTCCTATCAATCTTAACGCTCGATTTTGTATTCTATCAAGCAGGTGAAGCGATGTTTGCGAAGCACCTGCCCAGAGGTGGGAGTTATAAGCGTATAAACTTTTTATAAATTGTAGCCAGATCAGATGGGGAAAAATACTTCTTACACCGACACAGAACACTTAAGCACTTAGAAGCATTTTTAGCGATCTCAGATATATGGTCGTTCCAACGGAAGTGGTCGTTGATACACATACCGAGTATTGAGACCTTTCATTTTCATCGATGCAAATGTCATTCACGGACAATGGCATTGGGGGTATGTTTAGCTTTAACGACAGAAGACAGCATTGAGTTTTCGAAGCATTAAACTCCGCACGATTCCTATTACCCCCATTTAACAATACTGTATAAATCGGAGTTTAATGATCCTGACATACGGAACCGTTGCAATTGTACGTCCGAAGGCGAAGAATTATCGAACGAATATGAAAAGCTGAGGGTAGAATCGTCAGCAAAACAGTTAAGTGGATTAGAAGTAACAGACAGTAGATCATTTATAAAAAATGAGGAAAAGAGTCGGAGACAGAACAGAGTCCTGGGGCACACCAGCATTTATTTTGTGGGAATCAGACTTGAAACCGTCCAATACAACTTGTATGGAACAGTCCAGAAGATAGCTTCTAATCCAACGAATTTTCAATACGAGAGCCTCATGCCAAAATTTATCAAATGCATTGGAAATATCAAGTGCAATAATCTTACATTCACCAAAGCGATGTAAGGGTTTATTCAACTGTTCGGTGAGATATGCCATCAGATCACCAGTGGAACGGTTGCTGCGGAAGCCATACTGACGGTCATGGAGAAGCTTTAGATCTTCGAGATATTCCTTAAGCTGAGTTAATCAGCCTTTCCATGACAGAAGTAATGAAAGAAGGGATGTTAGTGCTATTGGTCGGTAGGAGGAGGGGGAGGATGGGTCTCCTTTCTTAGAAACAGGCTGGACAAATGCTATTTTCCATCTTCTAGGAAAGATTCCAGAAGAGTAGGAGCGATGGAAAAGTTTACGCAGTGGCTTTGCCAGTGTGGAAGAAAATCTCTTCAGAAGAATCGGGGGTGTACCATCCGAGCCAGCGGATTTGTGTATATAGAGATCTTTGAGAACTCTTGCTACTGTACGAGTGCGGAAAAAATCTGTCCCATGGAAAAATTTACATTCTCAAGTACAGAAGGGGCAACGTTGCTGTGAGGCAGCGTGGAGCTGGCAGCGAAATGGGGGCCAGCAAGTTTGCGTTCTCCGAAGAGTAAACAATTGGTTTGTTAATGTTGATGAGCGTTGGAACCGAAGATATCGAGGAGTTTTTAATATTTTTTACAAATGACCAAACATTTTTAATGCCTTTGGGACACTGCAGAATTGTTTGCCGTAATTTTTGGTCATGCAAAAATTTGGTTCTTACAATAACCGAGTTGCGTGAATTCTTTGCTTGTTTGTGCTTTTTCCGATTTTCCTGTGTAGGGTTGGCTTTTTAGGATCGGAAACTTCTTCTTTCAGTGCGAAGATAAAGGAAAACAATTTTCCAGATGGAATCAGACAGTGCATCACTCGTTAAAAGTCTAATTACTGTCAAGATTCAGACTCCTGTAAATAAAACAATAATGAATGAAATGCTTGCGGACAGTGAATTTGAGTCTAAAGAAGTTAAAGTCCGTGTTGGAACATTGCCCATATTTGGGAAGGCTCTGGCAAGCAATATCATTCCTAACATAGACCACGAGACCATGATGGGAAAAGAGAAATGGCACCAAGCTATACATATGCAGAGCAAATTCTGATAAATCAGTATTTCTCAAACAAGAGTGTAATATTATTTTTTTAAAACACTCGTGATAACAATGCGCAATATTTTTTGTTTGACTATTGTTTTAAATTATTTGTTCGCGCACCTCGACGTCCGGCCTCTACGAGCTTAAGATCGACACATGCTGGGTGAATGGGTTTACGTATATTTGCCACTGCTAAACTGAAAAGAAGAACACGAGTATCAACACATTTAACTGTCAAAAGTTCCGTAAAAGTGCATTGAGAAAAATTTGCAATTGATCTGTTGCTTCTTTTTCAACAAATAAGTACTACACAAAAATTTGAGCAAGTAAGTATAAGTATAAGCAATGCTCCGTGGCTTAGTGGTTAGTGTGTCGGACTGCTAAGCGAATGAGCCTGGGTTCGAATCCAGCTCATAGCCACCTTTTTTCCGGGGTACTGCCTCTTGCGAGGAACTGACAAAACCTCCAAGAGTAAAATTTGTCTCGAAAAAGTGCATCTCAGGTAGCCGTTCGGACTCGGCGGTAAACTGTAGGTCCCTTCTATTCCTGCAGATTAACAACACACACACAGGAATGGTTGAGAGTATAAGTCACTAGGCCTTGGCTCCTTAAGGAGCTCTCGCGCCAGTAAATTTATTTATTTATTTTAAGTATAAGATGAGGTTGGGTTCGAGAAAACAAAAAATCTTTTTTTAATAAATTGTTACAAACATAACCAGTGGAAGATAACATAGCCTCCAACAAAGCTTCGAACATCGTCGATGGAGGGTTATTGCTGCAACGTGTTGTATGGAAGAGGGAAAATACATTTTATAAAAATTTTAACAGCGGCATTTGTTATGTATAAAAACATTTCGGGAAAAACGTTATTATTGTTTTCGATGGTTGTGGGAATCAAGAACACAGTTTAAAAACAACAGAGCAGCGTTGGCAATAAAGATTAGCCCCACTATCATCTGATTTCATATATGATTCATCGATGCTGGTTCCACTTTCTCAATAGCAATTTCTTGGGAATGCAAATAATAAAAGTCGCTTTATTTCTGAGCTGTGCGGGAAATTCTAGGCTGCAAACATATCCGTAAGGCAAACTTTAAATGATGCTGGCGTTCTCATTATCGAAACAGCCATAAAGCATTCTCAGACACGCAAGTGTGTTGTTGTTGGTGAGGATGCCGACTTGCTGGCAGTAGTGATAGCAGGTGCTCCTCCTGATAAGAAAATATATTTTTAAAAACCTGACAAACCTAAGTCTGAAACAAAAGTATATTCTCCACAAAGCTTAATGAAATACCCAAAATGTACAGCAAACATTTCATTTTTGTATGTATTTACGGGCTGTTATTGAACATCGGCCTTTTACAACAAAGGTAAACTAAAATTCTTGAAAATAATGGAACAAAGCGATACAAATTTGCAGTTTGCAAAAATTTTCGCTAACCCCAATTGTTTTTTAAGGACAGTCATGCACAAATTGTGGCAAAATGGAAGCGGATGAGAAAGACCTTACTGAAAAGTGACAATATTGGCGATTATTATTCAATAATACCCATCGAATAATATAGGAAGAGGATTAACTTGGATCCGAATATTAAAAAAAAAGTTAAAACAAAAGTTTAAATAAAATAAATGTATTGGTGCGACAGCTCCTTAAGGAGCCAGGGCCTAGTGGCTTATACTCTGCTATTCCTGTGTGTGTGTTGTTAATCTGCAAGAATGGAAGGGACCTACAATTTACCGCCGAGTCCGAAGGCTACATGAGAAACACTTCTTCAAGACAAAAGTTTATTGTTTAAAAATATGTATTTGACTTATCTAACACCGTGGATTAGGCCTCCTAGCTATATCACATAAAAAACGCACCTAGTACTTGACCTCCAAAGTGGTGTGGAAGAAAGTACACACATTTAGTACATTAAGGGGAGGTTTCTATCAAAAAAAGGCTTAGAGCTTCACGTTGAGCTATGTAACATCCAAATTTGTTCGAATATTTTAATGAAATAAAAGGTTTTCTATTGCAAATTAGTAAGTCAAAAAAATGTTTGAACTTCAAAAAAAAAATATCGACCTTCCACAATTTTATGGAAAGTTTGCAGAACTCAAAATTCAAATACATTTTTTTATTATTTTTATATTTTTTTTTCGCAAGACAATAAGTGTCAAAAATGCAAAACATCCTTTTTTTATTTTTACGTCTATAAAGTCGTCTCAAAATAATTAAAACATATTACATTTAATAAAACTTCTAAAGTTTAAACTATAATGATCCAAAATTGGATTTATTTCAAAGTCTACAATTATGCCAAGATATATCAACAATTTTTTTAATTTTGAATTTTTTTTATAATTGGTTTTTAGAGCAAAAATAAAAATACCGTGTTTTTTTTTAATCATGATGCTGGGGCAATGCTTTGTTTTTTTTTTGTAGTTAATTACATTTTAAAGAAAATATGTTAAAGAATCGGAAAACATAACTTTTGTTTTGTTTTTTTTTTCATAACATATCTAAACATGTAATTTAATAAGACGTTATTTTTAGAATAATTGTGATGCAAGGATGTCCAATACAAATCTTACATATTTTTTTTGTATTTTGTTTATTAAATTTACAAAGCAAATTATTTTTTTTCTAACGGTTTTTTTATTTAATTTTAGAAAAGTTGTCCATATAGCATTTTTTAACGATAAATTTCCCTGCAAATGCATACAAAGAAGCTTGCAGTTCCCAAGAATCCCTCTCCATCAGCGCGGAGGGAAAACGTCAGCCATAATAAAAAAAATTCCTTCATCTGCTATTCTCTCATGTCCCATTCTCATTTTTTTTGTTATTGTTCAGTTTTACTTCATGCACTCGTCGATAATGATAATGAATACTTTTCTGTTTCTGTATTGTTGAACAAAACTATTTGTTGGTTAAATTTTGGGTATGTTAGATTGTTGATAGAGATGAAGGAGCAGAGGACAGGCAACTTGGGAAAGTAGGTATCTGTTCTTTTAATGTGGAGTGTAAACTCATTTTGTTTTTAATTTATTTTTGCACTGACAAAATTTAATTTGGTTGAATTTTTACTAGGTTCGATGGTTGTCGCAAAACTTTCTGGTGTGGAGGTGGAAGTTTGGCAATTTCCAATTTTCTCGAAAACTAGTAATCATAGAATCAACTAGTTTTCAGTGTTCGATAAGAAATTGTGATTTTTTTATTTGTTATTGTTATTTGTTCCCAATACAAGTGATGTTTTTAGGAAATTGTCATGCCCGCTTAAGCGGTAAAAATGTTTGTATTTAGTCTCGATAAAAGAATTCATTATATTTTTGCGGCGACGACGATAACTTTCGTTCTCTTCCAAAGGATACGAAAGGCAAGTATTTTTTGCTTTGAACAATAAACTCTAAAATCATTTTTGTTTGTAAGGTAAGGCAAAACTATAAAACTAAACCCAAAAATCCATGTAGTTCCGATTTTTCCAGGAATATGTATTTTTTTGAATTACTTGTTTTAACGCCTTCCCAATTTTTTTTAGCACATATTCCCTTCAAGAATATATATACAAAACTTCAACTGGTCCAAAGATATTGCGATTTAAAATGTTGTGGTAAATGTCAAAACTTAGCCATAAAATGCCAGAACTTATTTTTGGAAATAATTCCTTTTGTGATATGTGGTGTGGGGTATAGTTTTTGTAATTTTCATTTATTTCTTTCAAAAACTTAAGTTCTCAGATTTCGAGTAAGCATTTAATATGGAAAAAATCATTAGGTAGGTTTTTAATTAGCTAGGTACAATTTTGGAATAAAATTATTTTCTCAAAATTTTGACTTAAAAATTTACTTTTAAAATGTTATTAAATCGATTAATTTCAATTAAAACAATAATAAGGAATAAATTAACTTGCGATATCATGGCATTGTAAGTTTCATATTTTTTTTTTAATAATTTGCTTTCTGATTCCATTTCATGGAAAACTGCCTTCCCGGCTTAATCGAGCTATAATGTACGATCTAGCCTTATGTCACACCTTGCGCTAAATACCGCTTATGCATATTTAAATATATGTATGTATAAATGTACATTGTACAATCATGAGAAATTCGTTTTGCATCTAAGAAAACGTAATTTGTTTTAAACGCTCCCTCAAACCATTTAAAATGTAGTTGTCCTAATATCTCCTACATATCTATCGAATAAATTATTTTTTTTTACAATTTATAAAAATACTTATTCTACCAATTTATTTTTATTTATTTTAATATAATATTATTTTATTAATATTTTATATTATAATATATTGTTATTATATTTATAAAATATATTATTATATTTATTTATTGTTATCCTTATATTATTAAATAATTCATTATAATTTATTCATAGGTCAATTTTTTCTATTCCAATCACCATTATGGTGTTCTTCAAACTAAATTTTAGGTACACACCTACCTTACCTTAGGTGGCGCTACAGTCCGGGATGGACCTGGGCCTCAACCAACAAGCTTCTCCAGCCAGCTCAGTCCGTAACTAGCTTCTTCCAGTCCATCCGCTTTGTATGACCCAGCCATCTGAGACGTTGAATTTTTACTGTTTTGGCTAGGTTTGCGTGGCTGTACAGCCGATACAGTACTTCATTGTTACTTCTTCTTCACTCTCCGTTAATACATATGGGACCAAAAACCACCCGAAGAATCTTTCTCTCCAAGTAGCCTAAAGCGTCCTCATCCGCTTTTGACAGTGTCCATGCGTCTGCACCAAAGAGCAGGACTGGGATGATCAGGGTCTTATAAAAGGACAATTTATTTGCCCGATAGAGGGCTTTGCTACTCTTTTTTTTTATAATTAACGCGCGCACAAGGGACTATTGTTTCCCTTTTAATGTATGTAAGTACACTGCGCGAGCATTAGGATAATAGGGAGGGTTTTGATTTTTTGCAAATCAAAATGGCAAGGGAAAATCTCGCCGGGTAAACTATTCCAAATTCGTGTCGTTCGGCTAAAAAAAGAATCCCTATATTTCACGGTACGTCCGAAATTGGGCTCAAGGGTGAACTGATGAGCATTCCTTGCGAGACGAGTATTACGGGCGAAACTTTTAAGGGGAGGAATGCTACTGGCTACTTCCAGTGAACATTTTTTGTAAAAGAAACGATAAAATAAGGAAAGACATGAAACATTGCGTCGGTGTTCGAGAGAGGCAATTGATTCAGTGACAGTTCTATTTCCTATAAATCTTAACGCTCGATTTTGTATTCTATCAAGCAGGTGAAGCGATGTTTGTGAAGCACCTGCCCAGAGCTGGGAGTTATACTCGAGTTTAGGGCGTATAAACACTTTATAAATTGTAGCCAGATCAGATGGGGAAAAATACTTCTTACACCGATACAGAAAACCTAAGCACTTAGCAGCATTCTTAGCGATTTCAAATATATGGTCGTTCCAACGGAGGTCGTCGTTGACACACATACCGAGTACAGAGAGCTTTTCGGTTTCTTCGATGTAAATGCCATTCATGGACAATGGCATTGGGGGTATGTTTAGCTTTAACGACAGAAGACAGCATTGAGTTTTCGAAGCATTAAACTCCACACGATTCTTATTACCCCATTTGACATTGCTGTATAAATCGGAGTTTAATGAGCTTGACATACGGCACCGTTGCAATTGTACGTCCGAAGGCGAAGGACGTGAATTATCGAACGAATATGAAAAGCTGAGGGTAGAGTCGTCAGCAAAACAGTTAAGTGGATTAGAAGTAACAGACAGAAGATCATTTATAAAAATGAGGAAAAGAGTCGGAGACAGAACAGAGCCCTGGGGCACACCAGCATTTATTGTATGGGAATCAGACTTGAATCCGTCCAATACAACTTGTATTGAACGGTCCAGAAGATAGCTTCTAATCCAACGAACAAGAGTATTATCGATCCCAAAAGCACGCATTTTCGATAAGAGAGCTTCATGCCAAACTCTCTCAAATGCCTTGAAGATATCAAGAGCAATAATCTTACTTTCACCAAAGCGATGTAAAGATTTGTTCCATTGTTCGGTGAGATATGCCATCAGATCACCAGTGGAACGGTTGCTGCGGAAGAATATGAAAAGCTGAGGGTAGAGTCGTCAGCAAAACAGTTAAGTGGATTAGAAGTAACAGACAGAAGATCATTTATAAAAATGAGGAAAAGAGTCGGAGACAGAACAGAGCCCTGGGGCACACCAGCATTTATTTTATGGGAATCAGACTTGAATCCGTCCAATACAACTTGTATTGAACGGTCCAGGAGATAGCTTCTAATCCAACGAACAAGAGTATTATCGATCCCAAAAGCACGCATTTTCGATAAGAGAGCTTCATGCCAAACTCTATCAAATGCCTTGGAGATATCAAGAGCAATAATCTTACTTTCACCAAAGCGATGTAAAGATTTGTTCCACTGTTCGGTGAGATATGCCATCAGATCACCAGTGGAACGGTTGCTGCGGAAGCCATACTGACGGTCATGGAGAAGCTTACGATCTTCGAGATATTCCTTAAGCTGACGGTTAATCAGTGTTTCCATGACCTTAGAAAGAAGGGATGTCAGTGCTATGGGACGGTAGGAGAAGGGGGAAGATGGGTCACCTTTCTTAGGGACAGGCTGGACAAATGCTGTTTTCCATCTTCTAGGAA
This sequence comes from Platycheirus rosarum, assembly GCA_963971375.1. NCBI lineage: Eukaryota > Metazoa > Arthropoda > Insecta > Diptera > Syrphidae > Platycheirus > Platycheirus rosarum. The sequence continues at coordinate 36,215,979 of OZ020509.1, read as the reverse complement.
AGATTCCAGAAGAATAGGAGCGATGGAAAAGCTTACGCAGTGGCTTTGCCAGTGTGGAAGAACACCTCTTCAGAAGAATCGGGGGTATACCATCCGGGCCAGCGGATTTGTGTATATCGAGATCTTTGAGAACTCTTGCTACTGTACGAGTGCGGAAAAAAATGTGTCCCATGGAAAAATTTACATTCTCAAGTACAGGAGGGGCAACGTTGCTTTGAGGCAGCGTGGAGCTGGCAGCGAAATGGGCGGCGAGCAAGTTTGCCTTCTCTGAAGAGTAAATAATTGGTTTGTTATTGTCGATGAGCGTTGGAACCGAAGATGTCGAGGAGTTTTTTATATTTTTTACAAATGACCAAAAATTTTTACTGCCTTTGGGACACTGCAGAATTTTTTGCCGTAATTTTTGGTCATGCAAAAATTTGGTTCTTTCTATAACGGAGTTGCATGCGTTCCTTGCTTGTTTGTGCTTTTTCCGATTTTCCTCTGTAGGGTTGGCTTTGTAAGATCGGAAACTTACTTCTTTGAGCCTGATAGCTTCTTTACACTCAGAATTAAACCAAGACTTTTCTTTAGGTTTGATGCTTTTTACTCTATTAGGAATAAAAGCACGCATCCCTAGAAGAATCACATTTGTGATCATTTGAGCACTGGCATCAATGTCACTATCGAGGAAGCATAGTGACCAGTTAAAGTTTCGGAAAAAGAAATTCAGGCCGTCCCAGTTGGCTTTCTCGTATTGCCAAACGGTCCTGGTGGGAAGTTTTTCTTTAACTGGATGTTAAAGTTCTATTTCCTATCAATCTTAACGCTCGATTTTGTATTCTATCAAGCAGGTGAAGCGATGTTTGCGAAGCACCTATCTAGAGGTGGGAGTTATACTCGAGTTTAGGGCGGATAAACCCTTTATAAATTGTAGCCAGATCAGAAGGGAAAAATACTTCTTTCACGGATACAGAAAACTTAAGCACTTAGAAGCATTTTTAGCGATCTCAGATATATGGTTGTTCCAACGGAAGTGTTCGTTGATACACATACCGAGTATTGAGAGCTTTTCATTTTCATCGATGCAAGTGTCATTCATGGACAATGGCATTGGGGGTATGTTTAGCTTTAACGACAGAGACAGCATTGAGTTTTCGAAGCAATAAACTCCGCACGATTCCTATTACCCCCATTTAACAAAACTGTATAAATCGGAGTTTAATGATTCTGAGATACGGAACCGTTGCAATTATACGTCCGAAGGCGAAGAATTATCGAACGAATATGAAAAGCTGAGGGTAGAATCGTCAGCAAAACAGTTAAGTGGATTAGAAGTAACAGACAGAAGATCATTTATAAAAATGAGGAAAAGAGTCGGAGACAGAACAGAGTCCTGGGGCACACCAGCATTTATTTTTTGGGAATCAGACTTGAAACCGTCCAATACAACTTCTATGGAACAGTCCAGAAGATAGCTTCTAATCTAACGAATTTTCGATACGAGAGCCTCATGCCAAAATTTATCAAATGCATTGGAAATATCAAGTGCAATAATCTTACATTCACCAAAGCGATGTAAGGGTTTACTCAACTGTTCGGTGAGATATGCCATCAGATCACCAGTGGAACGGTTGCTGCGGAAGCCATACTGACGGTCATGGAGAAGCTTTAGATCTTCTAGATATTCCTTAAGCTGAGTTAATCAGCCTTTCCATGACAGAAGTAATGAAAGAAGGGATGTTAGTGCTATTGGTCGGTAGGAGGAGGGGGAGGATGGGTCACCTTTCTTAGAAACAGGCTGGACAAATGCTATTTTCCATTTTCTAGGAAAGATTCCAGAAGAGTAGGAGCGATGGAAAAGCTTACGCAGTGGCATTTAAAGTTTCGGAAAAAAATATTCAGGCCGTCCCAGTTGGCTTTCTCGTATTGCCAAACGGTCCTGTTGGGAAGTTTTTCTTTAACTGGATTGGTGGAGGTGCCCCGTGGCTTAGTAGTTAGTGTGTCGGACTGCTAAGCGAAAGAATCTGGGTTCAAATCCAGCTCGTAGCCACCTTTTTTTCTGAGGTACTGCCTCTTGCGAGGAACTGACAAAACCTCCAAGAGTAAAATTTGTCTCGAAAAAGTGCATCTCATGTAGCCGTTCGGCGGTAAACTGTAGGTCCCTTCCATTCTTGCAGATTAACAATACACACACAGGAATGGTTGAGAGTATAAGTCACTAGGCTTTGGCTCCTTAAGGAGCTGTCGCGCCAATAAATTAATTTATTTATTTTGGATTTCTGGAGGATGAGAAATTTGCTGAAATGACACAATGGTCTGAAGTGCTAAATGGAGAAGTAACACTAATGGTATATTTATCAGGGTGAGAAGTAAGAAACAAGTCGAGAGTATGGGCGGCTTGCCCAGCAACATCCGGTATACGCGTTGGCACATCGATTAGTTGGGTAAGGTGATGTAACCCGGCAGAGAGCTCGACATACCTGCCTTCAGGTGTTGTCTGACCAGAACAGAAAACTATTTTCGAGATTGAATCAGACAGCGCATCAAACTCGTTACAAGTCGAATTACTGTCGAGATTTGGACTCCTATAAATAAAACAATAATGAATGAGATGCTTGCGGACAGTGACTTTGAGCCATAAGAAGTTAAAGTCAGTGTTGGAACATTGCCCATATTGGGGAAGGCTCTGGCAAGCAATATTATTCCTAACATAGACCACGAGACCATGATGGGAAAAGAGTAATGGCACCAAGCTATACCCATGTGGAGCAAATTCTGATAAATCAGTATTTACTCCAACCTGGGTTTCACTTAATGCCAAAACAGCTGGCCTATATTGAACAGTGTAGACGTACACGTGAAAGAAATTCTTTCTTAGGCCGCGATCATTCGAATATACGACACGAAAATCACTTACCATTTATAAATACATACTTACATACATAACACAATTCTGACTAAGTCGAACCATGCAGTGAAAATCCAAATTAATTTCTGTAATAAACAAACTGTCTTAGGTGTTATGCCCATAAGACAGCTTGCATACAAAAATCAATTTAAATATTCAGCACAATAGGACAAACTCAGATGCCCTTATCCATTTACCGCAAGCATGAGATGGTCATACAATGCCTACAGTAGATAAGAAAGAGGCAGTTAAGCACAAAGGTCTTGGGACAGATAAGAGGATAATTTACTACTATTTATTTTTTTCCCACAGCGCGAGTGGGCATCTTTTTCTTTCCTCCAACGATGCTAGTGGATATTATTTTATTTTTTACAGCACACGCGAGGGTTTTTTTTTCGATTTCTCTACCGAGTGCGTATTAATATTTTTTTTTTTAAACACTCGCGATAATAATGCGCAATAATTTTTTTTTTACTTTTGCTTAATTATTTGTGCGCGCACCTAGACAACAAATTTGGCAAAAAATACTGCAATGTCCCAAAGGCAGTAAGAATTGTTGGTCATTTGTAAAAAAATGTAAGGAATTCTTCCTCATCATCAGTTCCAACGCTCGTCTTCAACGATACTCCTGCAGTCAGTTCTCAAAAAAAGCAGATCTGCTTGCTGCCCAATTCGCGGCAAACTCAACACTGGTGGCATGTGTCAGAACTCCTCCTGTGAGCGTAAATGATTTTATGGGACCAATCTTCTTTCGCACTCGTTCAGTCGCAAGATTGAATGATCTCAACATTAATAAATCCGCCAGCCCGGATATTTTCCCCGCTATTGTTCTGAAGAGGTGTTCTGCAACCCTGGAACAATCTTTGCGTAAGCTTTTCCATCGGTCCTATTCCTCTGGACTCCTTCCAAATTCATGGAAAACAGCATTTGTCCAGCCTATCCCTAAAAAAGGCGAATCTTCTGCACCCTCAAACTATCGAATAATTGCACTAACGTCCTTCTTTCTAGGGTCATGGAAACGCTGATTAATTTTCAGCTTAAGAAATATCTCGAAGAACGAAAGCTTCTCAATGACCGCCAGTACGGCTTTCGTAGCAACAGGTCCACAAGTGATCTGATGGTTTATCTCACCGAAAAGTAGAACCAATCTCTCCATCGTTTTGGTTAAAGCAAAATTATTGCATTTGATATTTCCAAGACATTTGAAAAAGTTTGGCATCAAGCCCTTTTATCGAAAATGCGTGCAATTGGACTCGATGAATCTCTTCTTCGTTGGATTAGTAATTACCTTTCGAACCGCTCAATTCAAGTTGTATTGGAAAGTTTCAAATCTGATATTCCAAGAAAAAAAAAATCACGAGTATTTCCTCTTAGCCGCAATCGAGAGATGGTCAAAACTCAATAACTGTCGGGTTTCAAGAAGTCTTTGGCCAAATACGGAATAAATTCAAAAGCTAGGTAAGCCACAACTGTCCATTCTGATTGGTGTTCTTGCGTGTCACAACTCAATGGGGGCCAGATGAATAGAATGGGCCTTAGAACATCAAACTTGTGTAGAGGGTGTCAAGACGTTAATGCAGAAGAGGGCTCATATCACTTCTTTTGTGAATGTCCCAGCCTAGCTCAGACCAGAAAAACAGCACTCGGAGAATATTTCTTGGACGATCTAAAAAAACCCACTTAAAAACATTCGGAAATTCGTCATAACCTCAGGATGGTTTAAAGAGGCACTCCATAACTAACTCCCACCGCCAAATTCCTCACCAATTCTTCATTCCTGGGGACCGCAATGGATCCTTGGAATCCGAGTGAGATGATTCGGCTATCGAATCATTACGCCGTTCAACCTAACCTTACTACGGATGCCAGTGCCTAACAAATATTGTCAAGCTATTAACACTTTTTGCTGTGAGGATGACATCTTCACATTCTTGGATTAAAAACTAAAATAGAATTAATAGTGACCAATGGGTGAGCTTCAGCTTCATCCAATTTAGCAAATATGCTCAAAGATATTCTTACTGCCAATCCACGAATAATCTTTTTGCCATGAGTTTCCTCAGCATATGATACCATGTCCACGATGCGATGGCCTGAGCTTTCTCCACATTAGATGCTTTATAAATTAATAAATAATAAATAAATGATAACAATAATTCACAAATTATCTTAATATCAAAGTTCCTATTTCTATTTTCCAAAAGTATTTAATAATGAATAAATATGCTATTTAAGTTATGTATGACACTGACGTTAGGTAAAATTTCACCAAAATAATTTCAATCAAAAGGTGGGAGGGGTCTTATGAGAAAATTATACCAAAGATTTGTCTCTTCTTCTTCATTCATTCTGATAGGTGGTTTAATGGGTAGCCGTAGCCGCCTTTCTTAAAATTTTCGATTCGAGTAGTTTAGTTAATAATCAGTCCAATTTAATAACTTTTTATTAAAAAGTTAACGATTCGTGTCGATTGTGATAATGTTTGGTGTAATTTCTGTTGCTCCGCCATACATTGCCCTGGGGCAATTTATGAAACGATCGTTAAGGCCCGCTTTAAACAAACATGCAAGTATATAAAATTATGTAATCGGAAGAAATCTATAGCATTTTCTATAAAGATCATCTACTTCTAAACTGCAATAAATAACACTAAACAAGTTGTTCGAAATTATAAATATTTATATCATTTTTTTCCAGGCTAAAGTTATTGGATATCGCCAAATAAGTTTAGCTCGTTTTAAGCCGTTCACAGCATTAGAAAAAAAAAGGATTCTAAATGAGTAAGATTTTTGTGAATATTTTCTATATGGTTATGTTAAAGTATTTTCTTTCAGAAAATCCTTCTTTGACTTCGGTTCTAAGTTTTCTATTCATCTCACCAGTTGTTTCCTGCAAACCGAAACTGTTAAAGTTCCACCATTTGCCGATTCAGTATCGGAAGGCGATGTCAAGTATGTTATAATTTTAAGTTAAGAACTTTTGAGTGAAATTGTACATTGCGGTCCAATATAATGCAGGGACTTATGACTTTTTGATAAAGATTTGACCGTATGGTATACATGATAACAAGTTTTAAGCCCATTTGCTGATGATACTTAGCTTTGCTGATCCTATACTGAAATATTTATGTTCTACTGTTTCCTCACACAAACGCTTAACTGGCTGCAGACAATGCAAAAACGGATTTGTCGTACGTACCAATTTCAATCGGAACACAATGCACGTACAGTAACTTTGATATTTAAATTCAAAAATGGATGGAATACCAAAAACAAAGGATAAAAAAGAGAAGAAACTCTTATACAACGAATTGAAATATCATTAAGAATGGAATCATCTGGTGTTATTTCAGTTATACTAAATGAAAGGGTTTGGAAGGGACAGACGTACGAAAGATTGTTCTCTCTTTCATAATTTCACTGCATCAGATAAAATGTCAAATTTACTGTACGTAAAAGTTAAAAGTTAACCAACCTTTCCGTATGCGTATTGCAGTTCCGTATGCAGTAAAGTACCATTGTGCTCGCAAAATACAGTTCGCGTGTATTCAATGTTTGCAATTCCGTATGCGTATTCCAGTTCCGTCGTCATTGTGTTCAGCCAGTAAGTTTGCTGATACGGAACATAAATACTTATGTTCCACCTTTGTATATGAAAGCTATAGTACTACCATCAGTGTTTGAAAACTAGCGCCATCTAGTGCGTCTACATCTCCCTAAAGTTTTTCTCTTAGTGGAGACTGCAACGTAGACTTTTAGTCGGGGATATGTATTCAACACATATGCAATGTTAGAACAAGACAGAACGACTAAGATGTATATAAATATAAAGTAATAGCAGTCAGAAGGAAACAAACCATGAGCACATTTTCATGTTATTTCATTACCATTTTCTTTAGAATAAGCGATAATGAGAGATTGAAAGATAGAAATTTCGACAGGTATGTGAGGAGTTTTCATTTCAACAGGATGAAATTTACCTTTTTAACGATTTTTGTTGAAATTTGATATTTGGTTTGGTTTTTTTGTGTACAATTTTGAATGGTTACCATGTTTATTATTATATCATTTTTTTAAGTCTGCAAAAATTTAATTAGTTGAAGTGCCTATCTAGTTACTTATTTTACAAATAAAACATTGTTTGCAGATATTTGTACCTATGTTATTGCTTTAGAGTATCTTCACTTATCACATCAAATATATAGTACTAAATCTACTACTAACTACTAAATATAGTATTTAATATACTACTAACTGCTAAATCTAGTACTAAATATACTACTAAGTATTAAATATAGTACCAAAATACGATGGTACTAAATTCTAGTACTAATCACTAACAATATAGTACCAAAATACTATTGTACCAACAACATAGTACCAACTGGCACCAGTTTTATATATAACTAACGTTCGAGATTGAACAATAGTTATATTAAAACTTTAAACAGTCGAATCCGAATATGGCAACATTGGAAGTTGATTTTGGTATAAGAAATACAAGAAAATACATAAATAACAAAATTTCTTGAAAAATGCAAAATCCAAAAAATAATTGAAGCAGCACAATCTTGGTTTGTTTACGAAAAATCAAAGGGAAATCCATTAAATTTTGTTTCCCTTACTCAACCATACCATATGGTCTAGTGTCACTTTTTGAACCTTTCACTCGTACTTATTGTTCATTATTTCTGCCTATTCTTGTACTCGTTCTTACTAAAGAACAAACCATACAACCTACTCTGTCATCATTATATTTCTTTCTACTCTCCAAAAACCATACAAATGTATATCGTGTTGACAGAAAAAGCTATTGCAGCGACGTTGTTGCGGCTCTACCTCGCTTAACTAGAAGCTACCTCATGATACTATGTACTATAGGTTCTATATACAAGGGTACCACTTGAAATATTTATGTAAGACACTAATTTTCTGAGTCAGCATCGTGCAGTCATACCGCACACACCACGAGCTGAAGAAAATAATTTTAAATAATTAAATTTCTACCCACCATAAAAACGGACACACACAGGTATACCTGCGGGCTACCCTAATTAAAAGTAATTAACCTTTTAATCCGGATTAATGTGCGCGAGTAGTTTTTCTTAAAATAGGTCGTGTAATTAAATTCGGGTGTAAGTGTAATAAAAAATTCAATTAACAGTAAAAAAAAAAATATCATTTCTTGGGAATCCCATTATGGGTAAATCTGAGAAAAGAAAGAGTGATGTGAAAAAGGTCTATGAAGCCTTGGAGAGCCAAATAAAGGCAGGCATAAAGATTCACGGGAAGGAATTCCTGGTATCTTTGCACACTAAGCTGAGCGACATCGACTAAAATTAGAGGAGATGGATATCTACGATAAAGAAATTAATAGTGATGAAGAAGATGAAGCTACTGACAATGAAGCAGAGCCAACTTTACAAGAAGTCAAGACCTTAACTCCGACTATGAAAATTTTGTGATGGTTAAACGTAAGAAGAGGAAACCTTCACCGCTAACATCTCCAAAAAAGGAACCTTCATCCAAGAAGATAGCCATGAAGGACGGAAATAATTCCCCTAAAGACAAGGACATTGCCACCAATAACAAGGAAGACGATAAAACCCCTCAACCTGCCAGCAACAGCGCATCAACCACTGTAAAACCACGCCCACCTTGATGCCGCCAATTGTATGTTTTCGACTCAACGTAGCCAAAACAAACAAGATTCTAAAAGAACAAGGAGTTGCTTTTAGGATTCATAACATTAACATGAACAAATCTGTCATTACAACAAAGACGAAGGAAGACCATCAAAAAATTCGTAAAATACTGAAAGAGGGAAGCACAGAGTTTAATGCCTACACGGCCAAAGAAGACAAAAAGAAGCTGCTAGTTCTTAAAGGTATACATTATAGCCATGATGCCAATGAAGTCAAAGAAGAACTATCGAAGGAAGGAATATCTGCTTTGGCAGTAAGCCTATATAGTCAGTAAAGAAATGCAACAGCTTCGTGGTTGAAGTAGACAAGACAGCGGATATCCCTTCCATATATGGTAAACCAAAAGGTTTACTGGGAGAAATTCAAAAGTACCAACATCTCTCAGTGCAAGAATTGCGAAAAATGCGGTCATGTAGCTAGCAACTGTGAAATGAAGTACAGGTGCGTCAAGTGCAAAGATGACCATTTGCCAGGCCAATGCACAAGAACCAGCAACGGCATAACGGACAACAAAGTTTACTGTGTAAACTGCCAGCAGACAGGGCACCCAGCAAGCTACAATGGATGCCCAATGAGAAAGAAGAAACTTGCCGAGAAGGTAAAATCTGCAGCCCAAAAACAAGAGAAACGCGCTTTTGCAGTCCAATCAGCAACCAGAACTATTGTTAGCGGTCTTTCGTACGCCAACATAGCAGCAGCAGTCAGGCCAGCCCCAAATCCTTTGGACCAATACATACGAAACCAGCTCTAAAGCCAGGAAAAAAGCCCTCACCACAACTTCCAACACAAGCCTTACAGAAGCCAAAAGCATCAAAAGCAAATTATCTTCAAAGACCATCAACAACGAACAATCAGATGCCGAAAGGATCAACGTCATTCAACATCTTCGAGGATACCGAAAGACTGTTTGGAGCAGATCTCTTCTCCCTTCTTCAGAAGGCAAAAGAGATAATTCCAAGCAACTACGGTACTTTGGATGATAAAGATAAGACAAATATATTGGGTCAACTTATATTCAAATTATGTATATAAAAACCCAACTTTCAATTATAACATATAACGTTAATTCTATTTATTCCACAGCCATACGAATTTCTCTATCTGTTTTTAAAATCAAAAAAACCAGACATTATTTTCTTTCAGGAAACCAACATCACAGCGAAGAACAACTTTAAATCAGAGCATTACACATCCTACAGAGAGGACAAAGGAGCGATCGGCAGAGGAACAGCAATTCTTCTCAATTCGGACCTCAGGAGCGAAAAGAAAAGAATAACAGGACTTAAATGCATGGAAACAACGACAGTCGTCACTAAATCTCACCAAGGCAAAGCAATTGTTGACTGGCTACAAGGAAATCCCGAGCATCACTCTTTGGTTGTCGTGTCTCAACCAAAACCAACATTGCCTAGAACTCCATCTCATTTGGATTTCTTTCTGGTTACGTCGAACTTAATCAACATCCTACCTGAACTACGGAACTACAATTGCGTAGCACACGATAGTGATTCCGACCATCTGGCAGTAGAAGTTAGGGTACGACCTAATCAACAACCTAATCGAACAACCAGAACAAGAGCTCCACATAAGGTATAACAGGGTGAACTGGAGAACATTCCCTTATGAAATTGAAAGAGATCTCCCGGAAGTCCCAACCAGCAGCAATCTCTCAAACAGCGAAATTGAAATAGCCATACTCCAATTCGAGACAACAGTTACCAACGTCTTGGAAAAGCTCAATACCGAAAAAACCATCAGAAACCGATATGCGAATATGCCGGAACATATACAGGCCATATATGCTCACAGACAGAGACTCCGCAAAAAGCTTCAACGGATATACCACAGGTTGTTCAACAGAGAGAACGACGAGTATAGACGCATATACTCCGAACTTCAACTTCACCAGGAGGATGAATTCAGGAAAAGACTTGCCGGGACCCGATGCCTTCAAGAAAATTAACCAGCTCGTTGGGAAAAAGAGCACGATGCCAGACACAATAATGCACGGGCAATATACTGCAACAACACAAACCGAAAAAGCAGAAGCCCTCGCTAAGCATTTTGAAGAGACCTTCAAGAATCGCCCGCCCAATCACCTTCCTGAATTCATCGAAGAAGTTGAAAACAAGTTTGAAGAAGTTGCAGCCTCTAATACTTCAGTCACCAACTTTAATGAGGACAGTCCTGCACTCGGACCAACTGGAGATGCTTTTACTTCCATCGAGGAAGTTACTGACATAATCCACGGAGGAAATTCTAAGAAGTCAGCAGGAAATGATGGGATTTCTAACTTTCTGCTTAAAAAGCTACCAAATCTCGCCATTCTACTGCTGACGATCATCTTCAATAACTGCCTTAATAACAGCTACTTCCCCGAAACATGGAAAACGGCAAAAGTGGCGCCCGTTCCGAAGAAAACCAACAGGACTAGTGTCGATGGATATCGGCCGATTTCGCTTTAATGCTGTGTCAGCAAAATCCTGGAGGCACTTATCCTGAGAAAGCTTCATCATTTCTTCAGGGAAAGGGAATTCATACCGGAATGTCAGTGTGGTTTCCGAGCACGACACTCAACCATCCATCCGCTTCTTGGACTGCACTCCGACGTGACAAACGGACTCAACAAGAAAAAGACGACAGTCGCCTGTTTACTGGACATCGAAAAGGCCTTCGACACAGTTTGGATAAAAGGACTAATATTCAAACTGTCAAGTCTAGGACTACCTGAACACTTGGTAAGATTAATCAAACATTTTCTAACCCATAGATCCTTTTATGTACAGGTAAACAAATAATATTCACAAAGAAAGACGATCAGCGCTGGAGTTCCACAAGGTTCCAAGTTGGGCCCCATACTTTTCAACCTTTATACAGCTGACCAGCCTACTAACATCCCAGGGACGAAAACAAAGCTATATGCCGATGACTCCTTAACATATGCAACATCCATATCACCAGAAATCGCAGCCAGGAGAGTTGAAGGTCGCATAAGAAACTTGTGGGACTACTACCTTAAATGGGGACTAAAGATAAATAGCGATAAAAGCGAGCTTATCTGCTTCAGAACCCCAACAACAGCAACAAGAGGTCGAAGACGTTTCGCATTACGTTGTGATAATATCAGTATCAAGCTACCAGACAACACAGTGATAAGGACAAAGACAACAGCAAAATACCTTGGAGTGAATTTCACTAACCGCTTCAAATTCAATAAGCACGCTTCATTTATGCTTAAGAGAGCCAACTTCTCCCTACATCTGGTCCACCCGCTTCTTAGAAGAACAAACGTACTAAACACTAATACCAAACTCCTCATCTATAAGCAGCTGATCCGTCCAGTTCTGACGTACGCTTGTCCTATTTGGTTTACCATATCACCAACATATATGAAGAAGATCGAAGTTTTTAAAAGGAAGATACTCCGTAGCTGTACAGGCCTACACCGAAACCCCATTAATAGGAAATATGTCCCAAACAAAAAGCTATATGAAGACAGCAAAGTGATCCCAATAAATCAGTTCATGACACAGCTCTCCAAAAATATTTTGAGGAACTTGGAGGACCACCCCAACTTGGAAATCTAGCAACTACTCCAGCAACAACTAGAGCCCAGCCATCGCTACCTCAACATTCGAGCCATCACAGACGATCGATTCGAGGATATAATGAACAATGACGGAGCCCCGTTCTACGAGAGAACCAGCAGCGGACACAACAGAGGATAAACAACACCGCATCCTAACCCCAATTTCTTAAAACCAAAGACAGTAAATTATAATTAAGAATTTCAATTAAAAGATTATGCAAATAACAATATGATATAAGTAAAAGTATAGCATTGTATAGAGTCAGCTGAAGTAAGTCGGGCCCCTGTTGTTGAGCCGTCATGATTTATTTTAGTTATAAGTTAGTTTAAGACCAATAGTACATAAATTCTAACGAATATAATAATAATCTAATCTAAAAAAAAAAAGACATTAATTTTCTTTTTCTACTAGCTGCGTTTTATTATTATAAATCGATCCGGATCATGAATTTCTGTTCAATTGCTATTACAATACTGCAAAATAGTTATCTGTTTTTGAGAATCAACACTAATTCTTGGATCTTGAAATTGACCAAATGGTTTTTCTATTATGTGTTGAAACTTAATCCAGATCCAGATCCGTAGATGATAACACACAGCAATTGTTTTTGACTTATTTGTCATTGCGAAAGAGTTAAGGTAATGCAATAACAAAAATTAATATAAATGGATTTGGACTGCCGGACTTGATCGAAAATGACGTGGAAATTCTTGAAATTCTGGAAGTAGAACTTCCTAATTTATGAGAGGAATGAAAATTTCTACTCTTTTGACGAACAATTTTAACAATTGAATAATTATTATTAAAACTGAGTAAAATATTAACAATAATAATTAAGACCTGCTTTTTGCCCAATACATTGAAGCATAATGCTGCACTTGATGACCCTCCTGTGAAAGATTAGATTTCAGTTAAGAAGATCACGAACGTACTTTTAATAATCGACAGATACAAACTGAATAGCCTTCTCAAATTTGGATATGCTTAAGCATACGGATTTGATAAATAACTATTTTACAGGATTGTAATAATTATTTTATGCTTCATATATCAAAAAATCAAATAAAAAACCAAAAATGTCAATTTTATTACAATTCATTCCATTTTAATAATAATAACCAATTAACATTTTCATACAACATAATAAAAAAAACGGACTAGGAAGTACAAAAAAAACTCAATCCATTTCCTAAAAGAAAACTTCAGTGTCTTAAAACATTTTCGGCCTATTTTTGTTCAGTCTTCTTTAAGTAATTATTTTTAAAATTCACTTAATTGCGATAACTAGCGAAAATTAAGATTACAATATTTTGATATCTGCGCAGAACGACTTGAAGTAAGCTAGAATTCAAAAGTGATCGCTTATATTTACTTACATTTTTTCGCGCAACCTTCATACAATTAAGTATCACATAGAATATTTGTGTGGAACTGAGCTATGTATAAGATTTATGTTGAACTTAAAGTAGAAATACAAACACGCTCTACAACCGAGTTTGACAATTCGAAAAAGTTTATATATACAGAAATATTAAAAACTATCACTGTCGCTTTTTTTACAAACACGTTGGGATAACGTAACAAGCGAGTGATAAACAAAAAAGTTCGAATTTAGCCAGTTCACATTTCTTGAGATTTCGGAGTGCTTTCTTTTTCTTTTTTTCTTTTGACACAGTTCTCTATGACAAAAAAAAATTGCACGCCTGGAACGCACGTACTTGCTCATATAAGCGGTCACATCGTCGAATAAAATTTAAAAACTAAGTAACATTCACCCTAATTCCGTTAGTCGTTAAACGACACAAAAAAGCGACAATTTGAATTCGGCATTACGTAAGTCGGTTAACGACAACTTGTCATCTCTCTTTTCGAATGCATTCGTTCTCAGTGACCATTTTATTTTTGGTATTCTGTTACTCGTTTTTGTTACGAAAACGACAATAAAATAGATATTTACTGACTTTGAAAAAATAAAAAGCAAACATAAACCATCAACAATTTGAATTGAACAAATCTATTCGGGTATTTTGTAAAAATAATTTGTAATATGTCTTCCTCTATCCTTCTCATACGAATCTGATTTTTCATTTCGGATTTTAATAATGTGTCATAAGTCAGCTGTTTAGTGGATCGCATTGTGGAAAGTTAGAGAGATAATTGTTGTCATTTTAGTTACGGAATACCATTTATAAAACGACAGTGAAACAAAACGACTCCAAAACGAGAGCTTTGTCGTTCAAGTTAAACGTCTGTCGAAATAAGGTTGATTAACGTAGAAAAATAACACTCTCTAAACTTAAAAAAAGTGTAAGTAAGTAAAAACCACAGCACTTAACGGTTTTTAGCACGCACATGTAGCACACGTCTTGTATAATAACGAATTTTTGAAAAAAAAGTATTTATAGGATGGGTTTGGATAAAAGCCTGTATTTTATTTTTAGTTTTTTGAAAAAAAAAATATTTTTTTGAAATTTTGGTATGTAGTTTTTTAAGTTAAAAAAAGTTGTGAAACATTTTGATTTGCATAATTAATTTGGCTGCCTAGGTTTTCTCAAATATAAAATTTGACAGAAATCCAAAGAGCCGTTACCGAGAAAGTCGAAAATTAAAAAAACCGTTATATGAAAGGTACCGTTAATAGAATTCCCGTTTATTTAGTTCTGATCAAATAATTCTCAAAAAATTTCATCAAAATCATTGGAGCCGTTTTCGAGAAAAATAAGCTTTTCCTTAACGGTTATATGGCAGGTAACGTTATTTTTAGCCCTAAAAATAAAATTTAGTAGAGAAAAAAAAATTGAAAAAATATGCAAGCTCGTAGAATTTTTTTTTCACTTTTGAACAAGGTGATCGATATAAGGGGCACCAAGAATCTAAAACGAGTAGGTTGGGTTAAGACAAGACAAAAATCGTAAGAGAGGGGGTCTATTTCCCCCCGTTTAGGCGAGAGGGGCAATTTTGAAAAAAATTGAAAAACAAAAATTTATTTAAAAACAACTGTAAAACTTACAATGCCATGCTACCTTTTTGGAAAGCCACAGATCTCTTCTTTAATTGTGATTTTAAATTAATAAATTCAGTTTTTAATTAAGTTAGTTGGCTGAGGTTTCCAATATTTGCACTAAGCAAATTAATTTTTTATTTTTATTATTTCAAATGACTTATTTTAAGAGACTTGGAAAAAAAATTTCGCAAGGAAACTTTATTTTCTATTTTTTTTTAATTTTCAAAGTTTTGGATTTTCCCTAGAAAAGTGATTTATGTAGCTACAAATTGTACGAATGGTTTATTTTGACATTCCATTTGTTTCAGTAGGACTGGATGAACCTCGCACATACTCCTAATCCAATAGTGACCCCAAACAGGGGGTTGTAGGGGGCGCATGCTTTTCAATAACCAACTTTTGTGATGTTCTTTAATTGTCATTTTAAATTAATAAATTCAGTTTTTAATTAAGTTAGTGAATAGTTGGATGAGGTTTCCATTATGTGCACTAAGCAAATTAATTTTTTACTTGCGAATATAATGATTATAAGGCAAGTTTAGGATTCGTGAATATTAAAAAAATTGAGATAACAATCAAACATAACATTACGATCATAAAGAAGTCGAAAAAAGTGATCGAGAAAAAATGTCTGTCTGTCTGTCTGTATGTATAACGAGCTGCATCCTAGACGGCTTAACCGATTTTCTTCAATTTTGGTGTGTATGATTATTTTGGCCTAAAAATAACGATACCTGCCATATGACCGTTTAGGAAAAGCTTATTTTTCTCGAAAACGGCTCCAACGATTTTGATGAACATTTTTAAGAATTTTTTTTTAGTATTGGCTATAATTTGATTAGAACCAAATTTCCGGGAAAAGTCTATTAACGGTACCTTTCATATAACGGTTTTTTAAATGTTGGGCTTTCTCGGTAACTGCTCTTTGAATTTTTGTCAAGTTTTATATTTGAGAAGATCTAGGTAGTTTAATTAATTCTGCGTATCAAAATGTTTAATAACTTTTTTTTCTAATTAAAATTAATTTTTGAAAAATCAATATTTCTAAAACTAATTAAAATAAACATTTTATATTCACATGTATATTAATAAATTCTAAAAAACTGCATACATAAATTTGAAAAAAAAAAAATCAAAAAACTAAAAATAAAAAACAGGATTTTATCAAAACCGGTCCTACAATTTTCGAAATACTTATTTCATAAATTCTTTGTTATTTAGAACGTGTAATGGCGTACTTCATTTTTACTAAAAACCGTTAAGTATTGTGATTTTAATAATTTTTATAAGTTCAAACTGTGTTATTTTAACGTAAATGTTACTTGTTTCTGTTAAAGATCTTGCTTTTCAATGTAATTAGGCACATAAGAGCAAGTACGTGCGACCCAGTCGGGCCCATTTTGTATTTATTAAGATGCTTGGAAAAAAAATTCGCGAAGAAACTTTATTTTTTATTTTTTTTTTTAACTTTCAAAGTTTTGGATTTTCACTAGAAAAGTGATTTATGTAGCTACAAACTGCACGAATGGGTTATTTTGACATTCCATTTGTTTCAGTGATGCCATTTCAGTAGGACTGCATAAAATTATTTCCTCATTTTTACGCAATGAGCATAACTATGGAAAGAATATGAAGGGCAGGAAATCTTCGGTAATTACAGCAGTTAACAAACGAATTATTTTGAGGCATGCGGCCAATTCGCACGATTCTGCAGCCAAAATTAGAGAAAAAACTGGGCGGACCGTACAAAGAATTATTTCTAACAACCTATTAACCAACTCCGAAAGACGGAACGCCTCGAATTCTGCAAAGTGCGTATGACCTCGACGTAAGAGTGGCAGCGTGTTGTCTTTTCAGACGAACAAAAAATTTATTTGAGGGTCCCGATGGATATGCTTACTACTTCCATTATCTTCAAAAGGAAGAGCATACTTAAGATCGACTGCACACCCGTGCTGGTGGTGTCATGGCATGGGGAGTTGCAATTTCTTATTCGCCGAATGAATGCCACATCATACAATGGTGTGTTAAAAACGGCTTTCTCTGCAATCAAAATCATTTTTGGGCAATTGCAATGGAAGTTCCAGCAGGATAACGCCCCTATCCACACCTCTAAGCTTGTTAAGTCTTGGATCGAGCTCCAAAACGTACCTCTACTGACCTGGCAGCAATACTCGCCTGACCTTAACATTATAGAAAATGTTTGGGGATGGTTAGCACGCAAAGTATACGAGTCTGGAAGGCAATATCCAACAGAATCCGAACTCATTAAAGGAATAAAAAGTGCCTGGGAAACTATATCACTTCATTACATAGAGCAATTATATGACTCCTTACCCAACAGGATGTATGAGGTCATAGTTAACCGTGGTGGCACAACACATTAATAACTCTTTTATAAATAAGTTATTAATTTATGGAATAAAAAATTCTTTAAAAAAATTGAGGGTATTCTCTGCACATTGTCTTATGTTATTCGGCATTTTCAATTGGGGGTTCTAATCAAATGTCGGGAAAAAAGTGAATTTTTCATATCAAGTTCTTCAAAATTCTGTTAAAACGTAATTAATGAGTTACTACCGTAACTTGAATTTCTTTTTGTGTATAATGATGTAAACTTGCACTGGCAAAAAAATAATTTCAAAGGTTTTATTTGATTGGTTTATATTAAGCTCCAAAGGAAAGAAGCGTAGGGGGCGCTAATCGGCTGTCGGGCAATGTACCTAATCCAACAGTGACCCCATGCAGAAAGGTTGTAGGAGGCGCATGCTTTCCCATACCCAACTTTTGTGATGTAAAGGTCTAGGTGAAATAGCGCATCGGCACATCCTTTCTTTGACTGGAAAGCTACTTGATTAGATTTAATAAGTTTTCGAGATTCTATAAACCAAAACTAGTTTGTTTGTTCTCTAAAACTTTAAACATGCATTAAATAAGCGATATAGGCCTATATCCATTTACGCTGTTGATATTCTTATTCGGTTTTGATATTGGGAGTAAAGCAACCCATTTCCAAAATTTTGGAATAATACCCATTTCTAAAACATTGTTGTATAGTTGGATGACTCTGGAAATTGCAAGTCGCTTATGCTTAATGTAATCGGCGTGGAAATGTTCGTTTTTCGAGTATTGGACCGTGTTATTGCAAGGTAGGTACTGATATGGGCTGGCTGTGAAATAGGACCATCTGGAGTTTCGATGACTTTTATTGTTTTTTGTGTGTATTCACCAGTTAAGCATTGAAAGTTATGCCAAATTATTGTTGAAGAAGAATTCGGGTTAATGGCTGAGGTAAAATTTTGTAGGCTTAATGATTTTGCCGTTTTAAGATTCCTTCGGAATTCCACATTTTTCCTTTTGAAGAGAATAAAATTTTGTTGGTTGGGGTATTTTGCTAAAAATTCTCCACGCTTTGACTTTCTTTCCGCAAAGCAAGCCGAATCAGCAAGATCAGTTTTAAATTTAGTATTAACCGCCGTTTGAGCAAAAACTAACCCAACAATAATATTGGATATAATTGAGAAGTGGTCGCTATTATGGAGATCATCAATATTTCGCCAAGAAATCTTAAATTTAATTTTAAAGTATTATCATTAAGAACAATCAGATTTCCATCTGTGAAAAAATTGTAGTGAGGATTGATTAGTAGAGTTTATTGCGTTTAAATTAAAAGAGGAGTTGTAGGAAGAATTAGTTGTTAACAAATAATTTTGTTGTGTGACATTAGGATTGACGAAAATAGTTTGTCCAGTTGCATGACTCCGCGGCCCAGATGTTGAATATTGAATGTTGAACCTTTTTCCATGGCAGAGATTGAAAATGTAACGAACTCAAAAAGATTGTTGTGGTAGATCTTCCCTTACAAAAACCGTGCTGATTTGAGGATATCAAAGATTTGCATTGGAAAGAGAGTGAATCATACAGAATGCTTTCGAATTTGGGGATATGAGAAAAATAAGATTTGTCAGTATCTAAGGTTTTTGGTTCAAATGACTGTTTTATAGTTAATAAACTTATAAAGCGATTAGGATCCGTTATTAAATTTGCTTGGGAGGTGGAATCAAAGTCATTGTAGAGTGTTTCATATAGATTGGAAAATTTGTAAAACACCCAAGTAGTCGGAGTAATCGAGAATTGAACGAAGATATTTAGCCTAAAGCTTATTTCTCCTGTTTCGTAGCTCACATAATTTATGATTGTACCATTTGGGAGAAGTTGAAAAGGACCTAATACGCGAAAGGGGAACATAAAGTATAATGCAAAACTGCACTTTTTCATAAAAGTGACTAGTTTCTTCGTTAAGTGACAGATTTCTAATATCGAATGAGGTAGTCATTTATTTTTTTGAAATTAGTCTTATTAATAGTAAATGAATATTTAGAAATATTAGGGAGAATTAATGAAGAGGAAATGGAAAAAAGAGAATGAGAAGGGGAGAAATTGATGAACTACAGATAATGGATTGGTGCTTTGTGAAACAGATGAGTTAATCGTTGTTAAGATAATATAAGTTTATCTTGGACATTTAATAAGTCGCAAGGAGTAACCACAGACCCGAGTAAATATTATGTTATAAAAGAATACCCAAAAGCAGATAATGTAGATGAAGTTCGAAGATTCCTAGCTTTTTCTGTAACTATTATTTATTTATTTATTTACTTCATCAATCAGAGTTACAAATCTCTTATAGACTACAGAATTTAATGATAATTATAATTCATAAATATAAACACTTATCCACCAGATATTAAAAAAGATACTAATTTCCTCTTAAAACAATCCCGGCTTAAAAACATACTAAAATCGAGAAAGTTACAAACAGAGTTAGCCTGTCTTAAACAACGGGTTATGGGCTCATTGTAACCATAGTTTACTCTATGAAAAGGAACATCAAATAACAAACGAGAACGAAGTTCACGTTCAGGAGCATACCAATAAACTAAAGAAAACAAGAAAGGGCAATTAATTTTAAAGTTAATTATACTCTTATAAACATAATTTCACAGCTTATTCTTCTAGAGATTGAATACCCAATAACAGACATCTCGAACTATAAGAAGGATATCAATATGCCAGTGAAGAATTTTGATTGTCATTCTAGTAAAACGCTTCTGAATCCTTTCAATTCTCATAGAATGAATATTATACATGGGGTTCCATACAACACAACAGTATTCCAAAATAGATCGAACAAAACTAAAATATAGTGATCTTACCGTGAAAGGATCTGAAAAATCTTTTGAATTGCGGTAAATAAAACCTAGCATGGAGCCAGCTTTTGATACAATATAGTCAATGTGATTGGAGAAGGTTAATTTCGTATCAAATATAACCCCAAGATCTTTTTTTTCCATTATTCTAGTTAAATGTGCTTCGCCTACTCTATAAGGAAATATTATGGGAAATTGATTCCGATGAAAACACATACATTGGATTTGGATACATTAAGATGAAGGTCGTTGACTACGCACCAATGAAAAAGTCTTCTTGTAACCTATTGTTATCTAGAGTTGATTTGATACTTGAATATAATTTGATGTCGTCAGCGTACATTAAAGATTTACAATATTTGAATAAATCAGGAATTACATTAATAAAAATTAGAAACAATAGAGGTCCTAAGTGCTACCTTGTGGGACGCCGGAAGTAACGTTCACAAAATCTGACAACGTATTATTGATTTGAACACGTTGTGTTCTTCCTGTAAGGTAATATTCAAACCATTTTAGAATTGAAGAGAAAAAACCTATGTTTTTTAGTTTTGATACAAGTATTGAATGATTTACTCGATCAAAAGCCTTGGAAAAATCCGTATACACAACGTCGCACTGAGAGCCTCGTTCAAGGGAGCTAACTAAATAATTGTTAAAAACAACGAGGTTGGTAGTTCACGAATCCATGCTGCAGGGGAGAAATAACTTCTTTTAGAAGAAAGACTAATTTGTTATAAATATTTTTTTCGAAAAGCTTAGGAATTGCAGGAATTTTGCAGATTGGCCGATAGTTACTAACTTCATTCTTACAGCCTGATTTAAGAATTGGATTTATGTAAGATACTTTCCAAGCATCAAGGAAAATACCTTCACTAAGAGAACGGTTGAAAATGACTGAGAGTGGAGAAGCCAGGGCATTTGCACAATTCTTTAAAACTATGGGTACTATTCCATCTGCTCCAGGTTGTTTATCATCGTTCATAATTTTTGAATTTCTCTTCAACTTCTTGAAAAGATACACGTAACTCATCAATGTTCACTGAATTTAAGTGAGATTCAAAGTGAACAGTATTTGCTGACGTTGGGGATTTATAGACTGAACGGAAAAAACTTGCAAATAGATTACACATTTTATAAGGATCACTAGATGTTTCACCTTCGAAATGAACTAAGTTTGGAATACCAGTCGAGCTCTTCTTTTCGTTTTAGATTGGATTCCATATTTAAAACATATTGTTTATAAAGGAATTTGTTTAAGAAATCAAATTCCTTTTGTAATCGATGATATCTGTCATAGAGAACTAAATCGTTAATTGAATTCCGAAATAATTTGAAAGCTTTGTTTTTTTTTGTTATTAGTGTTGATTAATTTTTTATTGAACTATTTACGTTTAGATGAATTGTTTTTAGAGATTTTAGGTGTGAATAAATCGATTGCCTCTTTTAAAGAATTTGTTAAAAAATTATAAGCAACATGAATTTCGCAGTTGTTTAAGTCAGACGGATAACAAGAAGATATAATAAAATTCGATATCTCATAGAAATTGCAATTTTTAAAATTATAAGAAAATTTACAATTTTTATATTTTAAATATTCATAAAAAGAAAATTTAAGAGAAAGTGAAACATGATTATCTGTATTATTCAAAGGAGGTGGGTTGGTGGTTGTCAATACTGACGCTGAAATCGTTATCAACAAAAACAAGGTCGAGGAATCTGTTCAAACTGTTAGGAAAACGGTTAATTTGAATTAATCCGAATTCAGATAAAGTATCCACAACCACACTTTCACAATCATTGTTGACACTAAATGGAATTTAACAGCTTTTATCATCAGGATTTTTTAAACAATTAATATAAGGCAAATTAAGTTCACCTATAATAATGATGCTTTGATTATCTTTTATGTCATTTAGAATTTTAGAGGAATTATTAATATGTATATTATATAATATATATAATATATATAGCTTAAAATTATAAATACATCATGCAAGTTATCAATACTAATTCGAACAATAAGTTGGTCTACATCGAATGCAAGATTTAAAGCTTTAGAAGGCAGGTCAATCTCCGAGCATAATAAAGATGAACAAATAGCCAGCAGCACACCACCACCACGCGTCATACATGTGGTATGACGACATCGATCGTTGCGAAAAACTTTGAAAATCAAACGAACATTTCAGAGCTGAAATGGCTCTCAGAGAGCCATGTTTCACTGAAGGCGATTAAATCATATTGTAGAGATGATGACAGAAGAAAGACAGAGTTCATTTTAGTTCTAAGGCCACCAACATTGTGATAAAACAAATGCAACTCAGTGGCAAGTAAAGATGATTGTGGCGGAGGGGAGTATGTTGG
The DNA here is from genome assembly GCA_963971375.1 of Platycheirus rosarum. Taxonomy (NCBI): domain Eukaryota; kingdom Metazoa; phylum Arthropoda; class Insecta; order Diptera; family Syrphidae; genus Platycheirus; species Platycheirus rosarum. The sequence continues at coordinate 36,193,214 of OZ020509.1, read as the reverse complement.
AGGAATAATTACAGGCTCTCCAAATTCAGCTGTTGTAGTTGTTGTTCGTTTTTTTGCCTCTCGTTTTTTGGCAATGAGACAAACAGTTTGACTTTAACATGCATAGGCCAAATATCGGGATTCATTATCAATTTCAGTTTATCAGTAGGAACACTTAGTTTGAAATTGATAAATGGTAATTTGGATAAGTCGGCATGTTTTTTTGTTAGTCTATAGCATTTGAATAAAGTGGATGAAAGACTAGTCTTATTAGTGATATGATCAACTATTGTTTGGGGATCAGTGTCATTTTTAAGTTTGGATATATGAATCCATTTAATATTTGGCACCACATTCAATTCCGATTCAGAGCTTGTTCCATAAAAGGCAGTGCGCGTATGAGGGTTACGGTGGTTTTTATTATTATTGTTTTTTTCTCCCTCATTATTCACTGTCGCTGAAGCGCGATTGATTTTAGTTTTAGTTGATTGTTGTTTTTGTTGGTTAGAACAAGAAGCACTTGATGATTCATTGGGTGTTACATTGTTGGATGGTTGTTGATGCACGTTTGAGACATTCTGATTAGGATTATTATTCGAGAATGGGTGAAGAGGGACTTCATCACAAACATCATTATAAATAATGTTCACTTCATTAGGTGAAGGGGGGGTTGCATTATGGGAGAGGAACACTTTGAGGGGTATTCGTCTGGGTTGAGATGACACTACGAAACGCTATGATTTCTCTTTTTAAATCGGACACGCTCTCCGAGAGTTCATTAAAACGGCGCAAGAAGATAGAGAAATTAAAGTTAGAACAAGAATTACATTTCCAAAAAAAATTGTTTGAATTGGATATTACTTTAATTTCATCAGCGTTAATATTAACACAGTTTTTTATGAAAACTTAGACCACAAAATGATTCACAGACAACACTTTCTAATATTTTCAGTTTTTCATTGCACTTTGCACAGTTTTTAGACATTATGAAATTACTTTGAATTAGAGAACAAAAGAAGCTAGACTTGACAGTACGAAGGTCGACAGTCGAATTACAGACGTTTTATCCAAAATTTCGCTGAAATTGCAAAACCTTTGAATCAACTATTAAAGAAAGATCAGTAGTGCCCCGTGGCTTAGTGCTTACTGTGTCGGACTGCTAAGCAAATGAGCCTGGGTTCGAATCCAGCTCATAGCCACCTTTTTTCCGGGGTACTGCCTCTTGCGAGGAACTGACAAAACCTCCAAGAGTAAAATTTGTCTCGAAAAAGTGCATCTCATGTAGCCGTTCGGACTCGGCGGTAAACTGTAGGTCCCTTCCATTCTTGCAGATTAACAACACACACACAGGAATGGTTGAAAGTATAAGTCACTAGGCCTTGGTTCCTTAAGGAGTTGTCGCGCCAATAAATGTATGTATTTATTTATAATTAAAGAAAGATCAAATCTTTAGCTGGACACAAATTTGTCAAAATGCTTTTAAGAACCTTCAAAGGAAATTAATGACACCTCCAATACTAAGCTATCCAGATTTCTCAAAACCGTTTATATTAACAGATGCATCAACCTATGCATTAGAGCTATTCTATCTCAAGGAGAGGTAGGTAATGAAATACCTATTCCATATGCAAGTAAATCATTAAACAAACATGAGCTTAATAAAGCAGTGGTAGAAAAAGAACTACTTAGTATACATTGGAGAATAAATCCTTTCAGACCATACTTCTACCTACTTCTACCGTATAAGTATAAAATTTATTGGTTATACAGATCACAGGCCATTAGTAAGTCTTTTTACCCATAAGAACCCTTCATCAAATTTAACTAGAATTAGAGTAGATTTAATGGATTATGATTTTGATATAATGTTTAAGCAAGGAAAGATGAGCAAATGCTGATGCATTATTTAGAATAAAATTAAGTTCAGAAGAATTAAAAGAAATGATACCAATATAAGTGTCCAGAGCAATGAAATTGAAAGATAAGGAAGATATTAGTGAAAGAAAAGAAAATCCGGAAATTATGCCATCATTGGAGACTGTAAACCTCAACTTATGGGAATGCATATCTATATCAGACACTACAGACATTAAGAAGTTGCAATTTGAGAAGATAACAAATTTAATGGGGCCACCAAAAGAAACGATATATGTATTTAAAGATATAATACATGTTGGATACAATGACAATTCTTTATCAGAGCTAAAATTGGTTTTGAAGAAATTGTTATCCTATACAAAGCATGTGAAAATAGAAAAGCTAACGAATAATTAAATATTTAAAACAATAGTGCACAAATTTAAAAAGATATTTAATGAACTGCAAAAGAATAAGAACGAAAATTGTCTAGACATTATATTATATAATTCACAAATAAGAATAGAGCATGCAACTGAGATGAATAATTTAATAAAAGAATATCATGATGACAAGTTAGGAGGACATATTGGTATAAGAAGATGTATAGCGAAACTTAAGGACAAATACGTATGGAAAAATATAAACAAGATGGTCAGAAAGTATATAAATAATTGTGAGATTTGTAACGAAGTTGAAATGGCATACGTTGAACTGCGCGCACAAATAATCAAAAATAAAAGTCGAAAAAAAAATTATTTGCGCATTGTTGTCGCGAGTGTTAAAAAAATACACACGTTTGAAAAAAATGAAAAGTACCCCTCGCGTTTGCTGTAAAGAATAAAATAATATCCACTTGCTTCGTTGGAAGACAGATAAATATGCCCACTAGCGCTGTAAAAGAAAAAAAAGAAAATAATACATACTCGTGTAGCAAATTATCCTCTTATCTGTTCCAAGACCTTTGTGCTTAAATGCCTCTTTCTTATCTACTGTAGGCATTGTATGACCATCCAATGCTTGCGGTAAATAGATTTGATTTTTTTATATTTCTTATGAGCATAACACCTAAGACATTTTGTTTATTACGGAAATTAATTTGGACCTTCACTGCACAGTTCGACTTAGTCAGAATTGTGTTTTATATGTAAGTATTTTTAAATGGTAAGTGATTTTTGTGTCGTGTATTCGTTCACGTGTACGTCTACACTGCTCAATACAAGCCAGCTGTCTTGGCATTAAGTGCAACTCAGGTTGGAGTAAATACAGATTTATCAGAATTTGCTCTACATGGGTATAGCTTGGTGCCATTCCTCTTTTCCTATTATGGTCTCGTGGTCTATGTTAAGAATGATATTGCTTGCCAGAGCCTTCCCCAATATGGGGAATGTTCCAACACGGACTTCAACTTCTTGAGACTCAATTCACTGTCCGTAAGTATTTCATTAATTATTGTTTTATATACAGGAGTCGAAATCTCGACAGTAATTCGACTTGTAACGAGTTTGATGCGCTGTCTGATTCCATCTCGAAAATTGTTTCCGTTCGTCCTGAAATTGTTATTAGGGCGATTTCAATGTACACAATTCCAATTGGCTATTCTGATCAGGCAACACCCGAAGAAAGGTATGTCGAGCTCTTTGCCGGATTACATCACCTTACCAAACTGATCGATGTGCCAACGCGTATACCGGATGTTGCTGGGCAACCCGCCCATACTCTTGACTTGTTCCTTACATCTCACCCTGATAAATATACCATTAGTGTAACTACTCCATTTGGCAGAAATGACCATTGTGTCATTTCAACTAATTTCTCATCCTCCACCCATCCAGTTAAAAAAAAACTTCCCACCAGGAAGCGTATTGCCAAAGTGTATATCAGCACTGATTCCCATATTCTGTGCTGAACTTTATATTGCTAAACAAATTCAGAATTATTTCAGAGCAAACTGTATGCTACCACAGAATGATCTGTAGAGCAATGTCTGAGTCAGTATATATTTTGCTCACTAAAGCTTAGAGCAAAGTACCTGTGACTACAGATAGTTCAGTGAGATTCGAGCAGCTTGCGTTAGATATTTCTTTTGTGTGGACAGGTATCTACATAACATGTTAATTTCACTGGGGCATGTTTAGGTACTTCAAAATCTCATAGTAAATTTTAAATACTGCTTAGCGAATTATATACAAAAATGTGTATGTCTATTCTATGAGGGTATATCTTTTCCATTGCGTTTATCGTTATTATGCCGTTATTTTGTATGCTTAACAACAAATTTGAAGATATGTACTATGTGTACGCTTGAAACCTGATTGGCCCCTATCAGTGTGGTTTCAGAAAGTCCACAATCTATCAAATGTCCACGTTACGGCAGATCCTGGAAACTACCCAAGAATTCCAAATCGATACCCACCACCTCTTTATCGATTTTAAGGCCGCGTACGATAGCATTTATAGAGATGAGCTATACAGAGCCATGTCTGGTTTAGGCATCCTCACAAAACTCGTCCGACTGTGCAGGATGACGATGGAGAACTATCGCTGCTCCATCAAGGTTAAGACTTCAAAAAAGGATTCCGACAAGGTTATGCGCTATCGTGCGATTTCTTCAACTTAATACTTGAACAAATTATAAACTTTGAGGTAGTTAGGGACTTTGTTTACTTCGGATCCGCTATAACATCTGACAACAACATCTCGTCAGAAATAAAGCGAAGAATTACTCTTGCTGTTTCTATGGGCTAGGAAGGCATTTGTGTAGCAAAACCCTCTCTCGAAAGACAAAGGAGACTCTGTATAAGACCCTAATCATACCAGTCCTGCTCTATGGCGCCGGAAGCATGGACTCTATCTAAAGCGGATGAAGATATCCTTAGTCGTTTCGAGCGTAAGATTCTTCTAAAGATTTTTGGCCCTATCTGCGTTAACGGGCTTTGGAGGAGAAGGTTTAACCAAGAACTATTCGAGCTGTACAGCAACGTTGACCTGGTAAAAAAATACCCATATCACGTTTAAGATGGCTAGGTCATGTAGAGCGAATGGACAACAATGCTCCGGCTCGCAGGATCTTCGATTCCATCCCAGAGGGTAGACGAAGTCAAGGAAGACCTCGCCTTAGGTGGCGCGCTCAAGTGGAGGATGACCTCAACCAACTTGGAATGCGAAACTGGAGGCAGCTAGCCAAAGACCGAGCTGGCTGGAGAGGCATGTTGGTTGAGGCCCAGGTTCGTCCCGAACTGTAGCGTAAGTAAGTATACGCAAAAAGGGGGGAAACCAGTGGTATGAGGATAGAAAAGCTAAAGTAACCGGTTTAAGAGAAAGAGATAAAGCACTCGAAAATAAAATGCTGCATACTAGAGAAACTATCTTGTTGCAACAAAGACTAGACGGAGACTGGTGTTAACAAATTAAAAGCTCATTTAAAAAAAAAAAAAACCTCACAGCTGAGAGGTTTAAATCCTTAAAAGAAACCAGGGAGCAGAAGAGACCATATATCTGATTTTATCGCTTCATCCAAAAGCTTATGTAGTAGATAATTGTAATCGCGGCGAATACTTGTCGGAAGTTTTATTATTATTGATGGGACTGAGAGACAAGAAGATTCAAGGCAAATTAATATACACAGGTAATTTAAAGTTATTAAATTCTTGTAACACTGCATTGAGCTTATTTAAGATGAGATGGTACTAAGCGAAATGAGTACGGCAGCGTGTTCATCTGTAAATTTAGTAAAACGGAAAAATGTAGAAAGCTAGAAGTTTCAGATTAATTCGAAGCAACAGTAGAGTATACGGAACCCGAGGCCAACAAAACATCATTCACTAGAGACATTATATCAAATGTCATTTAAAAATTGTTTACGTTTATATAATTCTTATTTAAGTGACAGGAGTGATAAATTTGAATACTTTTAGTTTACAATGTAAACGGGCGGCATTGTTGAAGTAGATAAGATGTTTTTTTCTAAACCGGAGGTCGTCAGGTTGAGAAAATGTTTCTAACTCCTAGTGAGAATATAGTCACCTAATTCTCGATCTACTCCGCCGAAAAAAATTCTTTTCTATCCCTCTAATTCTTCTAACTACTGTCGTGCAACGTCATGTTGCATTGTAAAAGTTAAAAATATTATTATTATTATTAAGTTCGTTAAATAAAATTAGTCGCAATCTGAGCTTTGGGCGTTACCTTCCGATCGGTCCCTGCTCCCGAAGATATATGACCAAATTGATTATGATAATGATGATCGTTATGATTATTTTATTGGTGAATGGTGGTGTTAACGATGTTGATGATAATGGCGGTGATGATTATGATTATTGAAGGTGAGAAATGAAGCTTAGAATAGTTATGAGACACAAATTTTGCGAGAATTTTGGGCCACGTTCGTGGATTTCGAGATTTCAGTTTAGATGGAATTCAATATTATTTATAGATTTTGCTTTTGTTTTAAAAAAAATTTCTAGCTTCCAGAAATTATAAATATATTTTACTAATATCTTAGCAAACGACTTATTTTATAATCGCAAATTTCTAGGTTTACTGTAAAAGTTGGCGATTATGTCAAACCGGACCAGGTTGTTATGGATATTGAAACTGATAAGACTACGGTTGGCGTTCCTGCGCCGTTCGGTGGTATAATCGAAGCCATTCTTGTTGCCGATGGTGATACGGTGAAAGCAGGTCAAGATCTATTTAAGTTAAAGAAAACAGAAAGCCCATCATCTGAAGGTATCGCTAAACCTGTTTCGCCTTCACACGAACTGAAAGAAACTCCGTCAATACCCTTACCTAAACCGTCACCATCTCCACCACCACCACCACAAGTGACTGAAACCGCCCCGCCCCAACGAATTGAAACTGCGGCTGCTCCAGTCAAAGAAGTACCTATAGCTGTCGTTCCTGCTGCACAAGTATTCGCTAAGGTAAGCAAATTTATTTTTGTTGTAATTATAAGATAAATCAGTTCAACCTTCACTCACTGATCATGAGTTGAAAGAAAAACACATTACCTCCATAGATTGCATTTAAATTTCGTTGAAAAATAGAATCGGACAGAAGACCCTTTACTATTATATTTCTGTTTCGAATCACCAGCCCAAACGGGTGTACATTTTGGAGCTATATGTTTTAAAGAAATCCGTGATTTGGCTAACTTGAGAAGGAAGATTGCATTTTTGTGTTTAGTAGTAGTAGCATGGATTGATGACTATCGCTAAGAAAGAATAGAAGTGTTGAGGTATTCTAGACGTTGTAAAGAGTGCAGAGATTGCGTCGGTGTTCGAGCGGGCAATTTATTTCATGGACTGTTCTATTTCCTATCAATCTTAACGCTCTGTTTTGTATTCTATCGAGCAGTCGTAGTGATGCTTGAGAAGTACCTCCGAGAGAAAAGGGTTATACACAAAATTGGGGCCAGAGCAGAAGTGGAAAAAATGAAGTTGGGCACAAGGGTAAATATGGACTTTCCTAGAAGTACGAGTACTACGTTTAAAGAAATAATATAAAAAAGGCAATCAATTCATAATATCAAGAAGTAAGAACACTACTCTCAAGCTCGACTATACAACAACTGAACTGTTATTCTCTCTCCTTCTAGAGTATTGCCGTAGTGGTTATCCAGTTGGCTTTCTCGTATTGCCAAACGGTTCTTCTAGGGTATTTTTCTTTAACCATCTTAAACCATCTTAATAGCACGACAAATTCGCAAAGATGACACAATCGTCAGATGTGCCTAGAGGTGTTAATACACGAATTGTCTAGAGTGTTGGTGGTTTGGTCTGCATAATATATGTATATATCATACATGTATATATTATACATGTATACATATGCAAACATATATACATATGCAAACATATATATATATATATACAATATACATACATATATAAGCTTCATAAGAAGTTTTACTGAGTGTTGTCTAAAGCACACTCGTTTTTGAAGTAAAACTTCTTTTCTCACGCTTGACTTGGGGATACAAAATGTATCTTCTGCCTGAAACACACTGAGTGGATAACGATGCTCTTGTGCAGAAAAAGAAATTGCTGTACGACAAGCGCAGCAGATTTTATTTTAATAGAATTCAGAAAGAAATGGCATGGGAGGAAATGATCTTAAATAATAAAGACTTTTTTGATTGTCGATTCATTTTTATTTCCACCAAAATTCACGAAATAATAAAAATACTTTGAACAGTATTTATTCGTTTTCATGCGTTTACTTTAGCCCAAAAAGCGTTAACGTACTGAGAGATGAACGAAAGAAAGTGTCAGCTAGAATTTTCTTTTGGTCATTTATTTTCAAGTTTTGCCCAAGAGAAATTTCATCTGGTAAACATTTTATACCGTTGCAAAAGTTTAATAACGTTTACAAAAGTCAACAGATATTCATTCAAAACATATAAGAACTTAAAATGTCTGATGAATTGCTTATCAAAAATGCCCATGGACTATATGCTTTTTTATCCCCCCTAAGTCGTCCTCAAAACTCTAAGGGGACAACGGCAATTTTGTTTAAAGAAAGCTTCGAGGGCCTGACAAAAGTAGAACTTGTGATATGTGCTTTTCGCCTGCTTTTCCCAACATCATAAACAAATTCAAATTCAGTTGATGCTTTGTGCATGTATCTCTAATTTATTAATCTGGCTTTATCTAACAACACTTAATCAATTCAATCTAAAAATACAAAATTTTGCGATGATCACAACAATTCAATGAACTCTTAGAACACAATGTTGTTCACAAATATGTTACACAAAGGCTCCGTAAAAAAGACATCATATATTATTATAAATTATTTGATATACATATGTTATAATAGTGTATACTTATATTAATATTTTATTAAGAATAACGTTGATGATTATTATTAATGTAAAATTTTGTAATAAAGCATATATTAATCATGACCTTTGCAGGTTCCACCAGCGGACTATACAAGAGAAATAACAGGAACTCGTACTGAACAGCGAGTGAAAATGAATCGTATGCGTCTTAAAATTGCCGAACGCTTAAAGGATGCTCAGAACACGAATGCTATGTTGACAACTTTCAACGAAATCGATATGAGGTTTGGCAAATAATAACAATAATCTTAAGGTTACTGAGAAACGTTTATATTCAGCTCTGCAATTGAATTTCGCAAAGCTCACCTGGAGTCATTCCAGAAAAAATTTGGAATCAAAATTGGGTTTATGTCCATATTTTTAAAGGCATCGGCATATGCGTTGCAGGATCAACCTGTTGTCAATGCAGTCATTGAAGGAAATGTAAGTTTTTTTGTTTTTATTGGAAGGTAAGTAAAGCATTTTGAAAATATTTATAACTTAAGTTGGTCATAAGTCGTGTTTTATTGGTAATCTATAGCTAGCGCAGTAATAGATGTCCAAATAAAACGCTATACTCACTCCAGAATTAACTTTTAATTCAACCCTATTTCAGACTCTCTCAACTTTTTATATTCACTCACTTCACTAACTTAATCATCGAAACTTTTGGTTTGTTGTTGTTTGTCGTATAATAATTATATAATAATTACTGCGCTGGTTATACACTTACCAATAAAACACGCATATAGAACTAAAACCTATAATTAATTACTATCTTTATATCTTATGGGTTATTGGCGATAATAAAACACGGCTAATGTGTTTAATTTTTTTTGATGGCCAGCGTGCTGTTTGCTGTAGACGCTGTTAGTGTTATTGGTTGTTAAAGCTGTGATTATTTGTATTTGTTTTCCAATTTAAATATTATTTTGTTTTTTTTTTAATGTTTTTAAAGGTCATTACTCATAACCTGAAATCTTATATGTATTTTTTTCGAAGGAAATTGAAAAATTAAAAAAATATATAAAAATTATTTTATAGGAAATTGTATACCGAGATTATGTTGATATATCAGTAGCTATGGCAACTCCTAAAGGCCTAATGGTTCCAGTTATCCGTAGTGTTGAAGGCATGAATTACGCTGACATCGAAATCAATATGGCTGCCTTAGGAGATAAAGCTAAAAAGGGAAAAATTGCTGTCGAAGACATGGATGGCGGTACTTTTACAGTGAGCAACGGCGGTGTATTTGGTTCATTATTCGGAACGCCGATCATTAACCCACCTCAGAGCTCTATCTTAGGAATGCATGGAATATTTGAACGCCCTGTAGCTATAAAAGGACAAGTAAAGTCAATAATTTTATACACTCTATTTGATAATGTTCAACACTTTTCTAATAGGTGGTTATTCGTCCGATGATGTACGTTGCTTTGACATACGATCATCGTTTAATTGATGGCCGTGAAGCTGTTACGTTTCTTCGTAAAATAAAAGATGCTGTGGAGGATCCCCGAATAATGTTAGCTGGCATATAAACAATACATGTACTTGTTAAAGCAAATTAACTTAAAAAAAAATTAAACATTAAATAACGGCAAAATATCTTTTTTGCTTCTAAAATTTACTTACTTTTTATTTATCACATAGCTAAAAGCTTTGTTTAATAGTCACTTTAAAAATCAAAATGCAGAATACATCAGATGCCCTTGACAGTTTTCACTAATCTGCTCTTCCTCAAAATTACTATGTGAAAATTGTTTTGTAAAGTGTTCCAGGCATCCACATATTTACGTTGAATTTGTTTTTTAATTTTCAGATTTTATTTCAGATTTCAGATTTTTCTTGTGAAAACGAACTTGAAACGTTTTGTAGTTGTGTGAGCGCCATTTGACAACTTGCTGTCGTGACTTTTTACAGTCTAAACGGAATTGTAAACAAACAGAAAACAAGTTATAGGTACTGGATATTGGTTTCGCTTGAACATTTAATTTAAAGATCAATTTGAACATTGAAGCAAATTGTTTAGAAATATTTTGTAGGGACAAATGAGAGCGAAATGTCATATAAGTAGTATGTGTAAACCGGTGTAAATCTCGCTAAAAATCCAGATTTCCAAAAGTAATCTAGATAAAAAAAAATAATATATTAAAAAAAAGAACATACGATCCAGGTCAAAAAAAAAACGTTCTATCAAAAAAAAAGTATGGATTGATCTTTTTTAAAAACAAATTCGACATTAGACAACGCGAATTACCGTTTATGGGCTGTATCATTTTTTTCTGAAATATGGAAACTGAAACGGAAATGAAAAATGCGTTTTAGGCGCTTTTTTAAAGTTGTTATTAGAAATCTGTCAAATTTTCAACGGTAATGCAAATAGAACAAATAGAAATGTATTCATTAGGAAAAATACGTTGACATTTTTTTATAATATTTGTTTGACAGATGAGCAATGTCTAACAGTAAATCTTATAGTAGTGTTTATTTTAAAGTGCTGTTTAGTTATAGAACAGGTCAACCTGATTACAAAAATAGGTCCCAGACGTTTTGGGCGACATGGGACATGCGTAAAGAATAAGAACCACGTAATCGATACACCAACAAATTAGAAATTTTGTCCTTATTGCAAAAAATAAGACCTAGACGCTTCTTATGGCGTCGCTACCACCCCGCCAGACGTGATTGAAACCAACAAATTTACACTCTAAAATGATAAGAAAACGTATAGATATTGTAAGATCAAGTAGTTATACGAAATATTTCAAACACATACAAATTAATTTGATGTATATTTTTTTAGCAAAGTGGCATTTTATGCGTCTGATTTTACGGACAAGACGTCTGGGAACTGCATTTCTTAAATCAGTCCAAATTTTCAAATCCTTAGGTCTATTTTTGAAGAGGTTATAACAAATATTGCAAAGAAAAATATATATATATATATTTTTTTCTATTTAAGGGCTTTTTGAGAAAACTACTTTTTTTCCTAAATAGGGGTTAATAGACCCAATATTTGTTTTTAGTCTACAGGAATTTGTTATTATTTTATTATTAAGTTGTAGGCTGTAGTTTTAAATATGTACAAGTACATGCCTCCAGAGGGAAAAATGTATTTAAAAAACAACGGCAACAGTTTTTAAAGCCAACAGGCTGCTCTATCATAGTTTTTTTTTAAATATTCAAATATCTATGTATAAAAACTTTTGAAAAAACTTATTTCAGAATTTCAGAAAAAAAAAATTAAAAAAAGTAGTTCATATGATTGGGTGCTGTATGAATAGGGTAGGCACTGAAAGGCATCAAACTGGTGATGCACAGTTGCTGCAACTATCTGTACACATCAATTGTGCTTATTTTACCTCCCCGCGGTAACCACCGGGTACTGGTCTGTCCATCCGGACATTCCTGCTAAACTTATAAGCGCGAGTGTTGAACACAGAAAAATAGCAACACTATAATGCTCTGCTTTAATGACTGTTCTGATCGATTCGCAGAAGTCTTGCACGAGCCCCTCAGAAAGAGGATGTACGGCGGATGAGCCCAACCAATTGGACCAACGGTGGCGTCAACAGTCAACGAAGCAGGCGCCCTAATGAGCTACTTCGACGTATTTGGAGATAAGGCCATTGGGACAATTCAATGCAAGTCAGGGCATAGAGATGGTGGCGGATGAACCCTTAATTGGGCCAACGGCAGCGCTCATATCCTCAAAGTGGGTTACTGACTCCGGATTCTCCGGTTCCTTTTGTCCAAGGAATCCAACAAAGGACCTGGCCCTTTAGGTTGGGGGTTGTTCGTGGGGTTAACAACCCTGCCACGGAAAAAAGAAAAAGTTGCGAAGCGACCAATAGCCTCAAACAGGACGGATTTACTGTTGACGACCCGGAAAAACGAATTAAGGTCAACGACCTTCGGATCTGCACGTGGAATGTTAGAACTCTTAACAGATCACGTGCAGCCAAACAACTAGCGGAGGCCCTAGACTGCTACAGAGCAGGAATTACTGCCATCCTGGAAGTGCGATGGAATGGGCCGGGCAAAAGGAGGATGAAAAACTGTGACGTGTACTACGGTGATTGTGCAAGAAGACCACAGCGTTTATTTGGGTGCGGATTCGTCGTTAGCGGTAGACTTAGGCAAGAAGTCTTGGGCTTTCGACACGTAAGTGAGCGACTTGTGACAATCCGTATCAAGGCTAAATTCGCAAACATTAGCCTAATATGCGCTCATGCCCCCACAGAGGACAAAGTTGACGCCACCAAGGATGACTTCTACGAGCTCCTCGACAAAACCTATGAGCAATGCCCTTAACAGAGGAAATCTTTGGTAGGGCTGGATCGGAAAACATAGCCTACACGACACAACGTCTGAAAACGGACTTAGGCTAATTGACTTCGCAGCGGCACATAACGTCAACATTGCAAGCACATTCCTCATCTCGATATACACAAAGGGACTTGCTGACACCCAGAACAAAGAGCCTTCAACCATATTGATCACGTTGCGATCGATGCAAGACGCGCCTCCAGTATCTTGGATGTTCGCACCTTCCGAGCAGCTAACATGGATTCGGATCACTACCTTGTTGCATCAAAAGTTAGAATGCGAATAACCCGAACACCACAACAACGGAGTAATACTGTGAGGAAGTATGACATCGGAAGCTGCAATCGCAAGAAAACAGCAGAACCTTTGCCGATCGAATATCCCGTAACCTTTCAAGAAATCCAGTACCGCCAGCATCAAGTGCCGAAGACCAGTGGCAACACTGCCAACAAGCCATCAGAGATGACGGGAAGAACAACGGCTTCTCCAAAAGAAAAAAAGAGCATGAGAAGCGCGCGATCGAAGATATTGAGAAATGCTACTCCAGGAACAACGTGCGGAAGTTTTACCAACAGGTAAAAAGAACGTGCCAAGGAAAAAAAACCCGCACAGAAGCCTGTAGAGATAGGAATGAAAACCTCGTAGTAGAGTCACAGTCGGTGCTGAGTACATGGAAGGACCATTTCTGCAGACTGTTAAGCGGCGATGAAGACCAAAATCCCGCTGTCAGGCAGAATGAACCATTCAACAGGGATGATGAAACACAAAACTTCCGTCCACCTGACCAAAATGAAGTAAGGGTAGCAATATCTAAACTAAAAAAACAACAAAGCTGCTGGACCCGACGGACTACCCGCCGAACTTTTTAAAGCGGCCGGAGATGACCTGAAGGAGTGCATACACCAACTCATCTCTAAAGTTTGGTCAGAAGAAAGTATGTCTGATGAATGGAACCTCAGCATCGTTTGCCTGATCCACAAGAAAGGAGACCCTCTAAACTGCGCCAACTATAGAGGAATTAGTCTCCTGAATATCGCCTACAAGATCTTCTCTGTCGTACTATGTGAACGCCTGAAACCTTTCGTCAGCAACCGGATTGGCTCCTATTAGTGTGGTTTTAGACCAGGAAAGTCCACAATCGATCAAATGTTCACGCTACGGCAGATCCTGGAAACTACCCAAGAATTCCAAATCGATACCCACCACCTCTTTATCGATTTTAAGTCCGCGTATGATAGCATTTATAGAGAAGAGCTATACAGAGCTATGTCAGGTTTTGGCATCCCCACAAAACTCGTCCGCGTCTGTGCAGGATGACGATGGAGAACTCTTGCTGCTCCGTTAAGGTTAACTTGAACAAATTATAAGAAACTCGCAAGTAAATTGTAGTGGGACAATTTTTTTTCAAGTCTGTGCAATTGCTAGCATACGCTTACGACATAGACATCATTGGCAGAACTCGGCGAGCTGTCATTTGAACCTTTGCTAGCATTGAAGCTGAAGCGGCTAAGTTGGCACTAGCAGTCAATGAGGCCAAAACGAAGTACCTATTGTCCACATAAAGGGACACACAACACCAGCGGATTGGACAAAACATCACAATAGACAGGTACAACTTTGAGGTAGTTAGGACTGCGAAACTGGAGGCAGCTAGCCAAAGACCGAGCTGGCTGGTGAGGCATGTTGGTTGAGGCCCAGGTTCGTCCCGAACTGTAGCGTCCCCTAAGTAAGTAAGTTCATATGAATTTTTTTTTAGTTGAGATAACGTTAACTTTGGTTACTCCTATAATTTTTATTTGAACTCTAAACACTAGAATTTACTATGCATTCTAGTTTTCGACAAAATTGAAATTTACCTCCTTTTATAATTTATTTTGGTTTTACGTGTACTTGGTCTTACTTTTTACACATTTCGGGTAGAGTGGAATAACTGTCGTGCCGCATAATAATAACGAATTCCTATAGAATATATATATTTTTTTATTGTAAGCGTTGGCGTTTAATTCAGCCCTATCAAATGTTCCGCCGTAATAGAATTGTACTACGAATCACGAAAAAAGCTATCACTGCTCTACTACTACTATCACTGAAAATTAGTATAAGTAAACTCGACCGAATAGGAAATTTTATTGATTTTTCTACGAACAATTATTTTGCTCGGATGTCGTGTGAAACAGTTTGTTAACACCCGTTTAAAATAAAAATGTAAAAAAAAGTATTTTCAGTCTAAAGAAACACAAATACTTAACTTTAAAGAAAAATTTAACAAAAGGTCAAAGGTGAATACAAACAGAGTCCAATTCCAAAGACTTTTGGATATGCTCCAAGAGAAGCTATAAATTGTCTCTTAAAATCGTAGCGTTTGGAAATTTTCTACGAGGGAATCTGTGATAGGGCTGATTAATTGTTTTTTTTTTTTCATTTTAAAGAAAATAGAACTTCCCGCCGAAAAGGGGGTTTATAGACCACTTTCCCAGCCAGCATCAAGTAATGAGAACTAGTAGCAACATTGCCAAAATGCAATCAAGGAAGCCGCCTCTGAAGTGCTGGTTTTTACACGGCCATCATAACGGAACCCCTGGTTTGATGATGAGTATCGGCAAGCACACGCAGCTAAATAGGAAGTATACAAGGCGGCGATGCAAAAAAGGGCCAGAAATGCCCGTGCGCTCTACGAGCAGAATAAGAAAGGGACACCGGCTTCTCAGAAAAAAAAGGAGAACGAATGGGTCGCATGTGCCTAATTCATTGGAAAGCAAGATCTTTGACAGAAACACGACGAATCCTAAACTTGCCTTATAGTCCCTATAATCGCAAGTAAAAACGGGTTATGAGAAGCGTGCGATCGAGGAAATGGAGAGCTGCTATTGCAGGAATGAAGTTCGAAAGTTTTGTCAAAAGGTTAAAAAAACAGTCAAAGCTACAGCTATAACTTTGGGGCAATTAGGGCTACGCTTTCAACTCAGGCAACAACACCAGCGCTGAAATTAAACGAAGTGGAGAAGATACAATGAAGAACTACCGGCTGTACAGCGAAACAGATCTAGCCAAAAGAGTAAAAATTCAACGTGTCAGATGACTGGGTCTAATAGAGCAGATGGAAATCAATGCTCAGGCCCGAAAAAAAATCTTAGATTCTACCCCGGAGGGACGGCCCAGTAAAAAAAGACCGAGACTCAGGTGGCGCACACAAGAGGACCTCAGCCGACTCCACGTGCGCTAGCTAGGGAGGTGGCTGGAGAAGCCTTTGGTAGAAGCCCAGGTCCACCCCGGACTGTAGCGGCACCTAAGGTAAGGTAACAAAAACTAAAAGCAAATTTAGTACACATTTTCAAAAGTTTTTATAAATATTTGAAAAAAACTATATGAGAGCAGGTTTTTAGTTTTAGAAAAAGACAGCACATTATTGGGATTACCCCTTTACTTTTAAATATATTTTTTTGTAATGCAAATGTCTCCAACCTAAACCGGGGAAATAGACCCATAGTAAAAAATTTTTGTATATTTTTAATTAATTTGCGGCACCAAAGTTATCGTACCCTCACCCTTGTTTTAAAATAATGAAGATTAACCTTTGAATAACTTACATCAATTTGCAATCATCAAGAAACAAACAATTACGCACCTTACTCGAACATCAACATCAAGTTGGCTTCATACATTATTTTCTTTGAACTTGCCATGAACATAAAACCAAATGAAATATATGTATTAAAAAAAACTTATGATGTGATGCTTTGAGCTTATCTTTTCAACCTGCTTCAGTGTTTTTTTTTATATTTTTTGCCTGTACTGCAACTACAAGATACACGACCCCGTCGACCTACGACGATCCGTAAAGTTGATTGTAACCAAAAACAAGCCCAATTTCAACGCAAATATTTCTCGAAATAACACATTTTTTGCTTTCATTGATGAAAATCATGATTTTCAAAAACGAATCAAGGTTTATTTTGGTACTTTTCAGCATTTTTATTTTGTAGCACCATGATATGGACCTGCAGTCATAGCAACATCTTAAAATGTTTAGAATCACAAAAAATATTCTACGTGCGACATCTTTACTTGTTATAAGATCTTTGTAGGTCTTTGTACTTTCTTTTTCTTCTTGTTATTTTCCTTCTTTCATTCTCTGCAGCATGTTTGTGTATCTTGCAAACACCAAAGATACAAAGTATAGAAACTCCCAAAACAACAAAGGTTTATAATGTGGAAAGCTACATATGGCCATCTCTTAGGAGTCAAATCGTTAGGTATACGCTGTTCCAGGTTGGCGTATGAAATGCACCATCTAGTATTAGTATGTCTATGTTATACAAATATTATATAAATTATACCAATCATTTCAAAAACTGAATTTTTGCATTATTTATGCAAATTATCTAGCAAAGTGTTGGCGACGCTGAAAACGTCTGGGACCCACTTGTTTGAAATGGGGACAAATGTAGTTTTTTTTGGTGTATTGATTACGTGGTTGTACCAATTATTTCCAAAAGCGAATACCAATTATGTGGTTATATTAATTATTTCAAAAACGGAATTTGTGCATTTATGCACGTCTGGCAAAGTGATGTCGACAATGAAAACGTCTGGGACCTAGTTTTCTATATCAGGACAAATTTAGCATTTTTTTAATGTTTGATTACGTTATACCAATTATTTCAAAAACGGAATTTTCGCATTCTTTGTGTGCGTCTGGCATGATGATAACGGCACCCTAAACGTCTGGGATCTATTTTTTTTTTGTAATCAGGACAAATTTAGCAACTTCTTTGGTGTATTGATTAGGTTATTATACCAATTATTTCCAAAATGGAATTTTTGCATTCTTTATGCACGCCTGGTAAAGTGATGGTGGTACGACCAAAACGTCTGCGACACTTTTCTAAAAGGTATTCGTCCGATGATGTACGTTGTTCTGACAAACCAACATCCTTTAATTGATGACCGTGAGGATGTTATGGTCATTTGTAAAATAAAATCTGCTGCAGAGGATCCTCGAATAATGTTAGCTGGCATATAAACCATACATTTAATTGTTGAAGAAAATTTCCTTAAAATTGTAGAAAAACAATTTAAACATTAAATAACGGACAAATATCTCTGGCTTAAAAAAAGGTTCTTAATTTTTTATTTATCACATAGCAAAAGCTTTGTTGAATTTTCGTTTTAGAGATAGACATGAATGAGA
Organism: Platycheirus rosarum; assembly: GCA_963971375.1. NCBI lineage: Eukaryota > Metazoa > Arthropoda > Insecta > Diptera > Syrphidae > Platycheirus > Platycheirus rosarum. The sequence goes on along the minus strand of OZ020509.1, from coordinate 36,175,029 downwards.
ATTTCTGGTGTCACTCAAAAAGAGAAAGTATGATTTTTCATTGGGCAAGTGATTTGGTTCAAGCTATAATACTTTATTAATTGCACAAAAGCATTAAATTGAAAGTTGGTTCTTACAAGGATCTGAAGAATCTGCTATGTGACATTAATTTTTTTTCAAGTAAAGCGGTAATGTGTAGAAACTCGTTATTGTACAATCAACGTATAAACAATATGCATTTTGTCAATGAACCGACTGCCCACAAAACGCAATTCTCTTATTTTTGTGCTGCTACAGCACATAAGTGCTTTAACAAACTACCAATGTCTAAGAATGACTCAAAACTTTAAGTCATTTTTAAAAAAACACAAGACTGGCTGTGGGGACTTGATTTATATTGAAAATTGTAATACTTGAAAGTTTTAGTACAGTCGACAGGTAGTTTTAGGTCGATAAAGGCCGGAATTTAATAATGAAGCGACAACAAGTTTTGGACCTCTTGGAGCCTGTGCAAAAAATTTGTGAGAGGGGGACTGCAAAATGTTGACACCCTTTAAATTGTATTAAAAATACAAACAAAAAAAGGTAAAAAATAATGCGATATAAGCGTGTGAAGGCGTGAGTGAAAAACGTATTATCCCACCGTGACCCTTATATCCGCTGGAGGCGGAGTTTTTTTTTCGGAGATTTGTGGTATATAAATCCTGGAGACGCAGTTATTAATTTGGAAGATTTTTAGTAAGTTAGATGGACTCAATACCTATCTGATAATGCAAAACATACTCAGCTAAGACCTCTCCGTATCAAGGTATAGGCATGTGAAGGCTTGAATGAAACATTTTTTTTTGACACGTGACCATTCAATCGGCTCCTGGAGACGTATTTATTTGTTCGGGAGATTTGTGAAATATCGATCGGGTAGTTGAACTCAATACCTATCTGACAATGTAAGACATACTCAGATAGGATCGCTACATAACGAGTATAGGCATGTGAAAGCTGAGTGTACAAAATTTATTTTCTGACACGTGACCCTTCACGCCGCTCTTGGAGACGTATTTATGTTTTCGGGAGATTTGTGGTATATGGGTCGGGTAGCTGGTAGGATTCGTTTCGTCATTTCCGTTATACAGTATGCAGAAATGTTATTTCAATATTCTCAGCATCGACTGCGATTTCACTACGATGTTCCCTTGATGGTGTTTGCAAGCTTAAGTTCGAGCTCTGTAGCTATGAATGTTTCTTTTACCTTTTGGTAAAACTTTCGAACTTCATTCCTGCAATAGCAGCTCTCCATTTCCTTAATCGCACGCTTCTCATGATCCCTTTTTTCTTTCTGAAAAGCCGGTGTTCCTCTTTCCTCTTCTGTTTGTAGAGCCCGCGAGCATTCTAGTCCTTCTGTGCAACGCCGTCTTGTATGCTTCTTGTTTAGCTGAATTTGTTCTTACTTTTATTTTTTTTTATTTTTTATTGACTTATTACTAGGCAAAAATTGAAATACTAGCTAAAATATTAACCTTATTAACTTACTGGCCCTTGTGCAGGAGCTCCTAATTATTCAATATCTTTAATTAATTGCCTTTTGGCGTAAAACTAACTTATATATTTATGATAGAGTAACTATTGCATTTTTTATGCCGAAAATCTACAAAACTGGTTATCTCGATCATTTATTTCTTAAAAATTAATTTAACCATACTTTGAACTACTTAAATAAATTAAATCTATTTAAACCTAGAACAACCACAGAAAGCAATTTTTGTTTTAACTTATTTTAACATTTTTAAGTTTTTTTTTCCCAGCTGCCTATCCCACAATATACCAAAATGGCGGTTTGTATGTATATACCTGGTATTTATGTGTATCATGCTTTAGTTTGCTGTTTCTCGAGGACATTCTTGAACAATTCTCAACTCATGGTTATGCATATGCCTAAATCATTTACGGTTTATATTCTTTAGGAAATATTTTTTTTATTAGGGTTTTTAAATGTATCAAAACATAACAGTAAGGATAGTCCAATCACAATTATTTCAAAAGATATTGCACATATGAAGGTAATAAATACTAATCCCGAGTTTTTTGAAACAATCATTGCTAATTTTTGCACGCAACCCTGAAAAATACAATTGAATTTATTGATAAGAAAATAAGGATGCATGCATAAAGGCTTGCCTCTTTATTTATTCCAAGATGCATTTTAGCGTCAAGCTTCCGCATTCTTGCAATTTCACAAGAAGCATCGCTTATTTCTATATTACAACATGATTCTGGGATACTATAGAATACATTTAAAGAAGAAAATGCGATATTTGTTAAGACTTCACCACCCGCATTGTTGTATTGGCTTGCCATCCAATCACTGGGTCCATCGGCACCACAACATATGAGCTATAATTTTTTGTAAATGTTGAGTTTTCATTTTTCTGGAACCAACTATACCTACATTCTTTTGAATAACATCGAATGCAACAGTGGACGTACTTATTTGCCCATATTCTTCTTGTACCAAATACTTAAAAGAAGCCATTAGCAGATCACTGATTTTTTCTTCGTTACAAGATATCCAAGTACATACAGCAATTTTAAATCCCACAACGAAGAGTAAAAAAAAGATAAACTATAGAAAAATTAGTTTTGAAATGAAATTACTTAAAATTGTTTGAATACATTTTTGAAGTTTCATTACAACTTACGGCACCGATATAGAATGTCGATTGTTTAAGGACTCCATAGCAACCAAGGCATGCACTAAGAAGTGTTAAACAACCGGAAAATAAAACAACGTAAATAGCATATTTAAACAATTCCACGGGTTGCGTGATAATCAGTGAAAACATTGGGTCATTAAGAATCCATACGCATCCAGCAACGGTTAAAGCTCCAAAAACCTGTATGTTCGAAATAAAAAAAATTATTGAGGTTAAACTCGATTTAAAAAAAATAACAAAAAAACTAGCAATAGTTGTTGTTGAAAAATATATTTATATATATCTGTTTGACATGCTGGTCCAAGAGGAAAAAAAATATTTAGGTGCATATACTTAACAAACAATGTCGTGCACCAACCCAATTTATTGTAACGCGTAATGGTCACTTCTACATTGGTTTAAGTAAAAGAGGGAGTGCTAAATTAAGGACTAAAAAAATAACTTTGTGTGCAAGAACATTTGTATCACTACATTATGATGCCGATCAAATGCCTTAGCGAGTTACTAAATAATGACAACTCTGTAACTAAAAAAAGATTTTAAGTATTGTCCAAAAAAATTGAAGTGTTGAGGAGTCAAACTCACAATCGCAACAGACTTGAACACAGTGTTTGACAAAAATAAATAGTCTTGAAAAACAGATCAGTGCCAACAAAGCGGTATACCCTCTTTTAGACTCCATGACCAACTTGTCCAATGTTCTGTCTTCGGCTTAAAAATCGCTCTGTTCTGACATGGAATTAAAACATAATTCCTTACACGTTTATGCCAAAGTAATGAACAATAACACAAATCAAATCGGCCTGACATTGAAATCTAATTCAAAAGATCTTCGTTCCGTGTACCACTTCCTCACACACTCCATATAGTCAAAGAGTCAACAGCAAATTTTTGATTTGGAGGTATAACCAAAATTTACCAACACGTATGTTGAAGTATTACGGTCCATATTTCGAATTCAAAAGCAGCAAATTTCATATACAAAACTCTATTTACTTTTAAATAAGAAAAACATATCTGCAAATGTTAATTTCTAACAAGAGGCCTTAAAAACCAGATTTGTTTTTCGGAGATATAAACCATGTGTCAAAAAATCAGGAATAATCTCCTTTTTAGGAATATGTGCGTTCCAGACATTTAAAAAAAAAGTCGCAACACTCAACCAGACGCCATCCAAAAGAGGCAAAAACTATTTTGGTTTGGAGGTGTAGTGTAACTATATAAATGATGTGTCGAAAATCAATTTCCCCATTACGAATATGTGGATGCCAGAAGTTTTAAGTGGCGCCACACTTAACCAGACATCTTCCAAAAGGGGCACATTTTATTACAAAACTCTATGTACTTTTAAATAAAAAAAAAAACACGTCTGCACATTTTAATTTTATCTCTTTTCGAACATATAAAATTTCAATATATTGTTCAGTGTTTTTTGCTTCTCTTGGTGGTCATCTGGTTAAGCGTGGCGCCACTTAAAACGTCAGATTTTTAGACTTATCATTTTTATGGTTCGGTTATACCTCCAAACCAAAAACTTTTTTTTGCATCTTTTGGTGGTCGTCTAAGTTTTGAGCCAAAATAATGCTGCCAGACGATTAAATTCGAAATATGGGTCCCTTCAATATCAATTTCGGCGCCTGAGTTATGTTTTACGAGCTTTAAAAGCATTGCAGACATTGTTCAGGCTCTTATTTCTTGAGGAAGTTTATTAAAGGGACGATATAAGTGCACAGAATACAAATTTCGAAAGCAGTGGTGCGGATGTGTGAAGCAGACGTAAGGTTTAAAATTTAACACGAATATTGTGGTTGTGAATCAACCTAAAATTAAGATTTCCTGACCTCATATAAAAAATACAATATATATATAAAATACAATACAATACAAATGCCTAACCGGAAGTATCTAGATTAGAAAAAGTTGTTTTCGACAAATTTTTCTAACTTAACCTATTGAAGTGTAAATAGCGGGTGAATTTTTTTTAATAAACTCCTCCCCTATAAGCGGACGCAATCGCTTGTTCAGCTTCGAATGAAAGATACTATATTGAATATATTAAATAGTTGTAAGGAGTTTAGTCGAACAAACATTACGTAGAATGAAGAAATTCCTTAGTGTCAAGTTAAATTATTTCCTAGGTGTATCCGCGTGGCGTGAGAAGTTAATCTTTAAGTCAAATATTTGAACTTATTCACTTTTCCTACCTCAAAACAATTATTGCTGCAATTTAAACTGTCATAAAATATATAAGATGACTGGTTTATTAAACATGCTTCGTTTTTAATCTCTGGCATTCAGGAACATGTTATAAAACATTAGTTTCAAAAGCGTTTAAAGAATTTACATTTAAAAAGATGATTTTTTTTGTTTTTGGGCTAATTTTTAAGGCGCCAGTTATAGCGATCATTAAAAATCCATCATTAAAAGTTGAAACAGCTGGAAACTGGAATTTTTTACGTACGGGTAGTTATAGCGATCATTAAAGTTGTGTCAGAATTTACAGGCCAGCCATACCAGCCATAACCTCAAATTTGTTTTAATGATGCAAAATGCTTCAGTAAAGCTTTTAATGATGGGTTGAAACATTAAAAAAATGGGCCACAACCACTGTCAAATGACAATCAGCTGTTGAGTAAAACCAATTTTCATCATTAAAATAAATAAATGCTTTTTTAATAAATAATACTGTTTCCCGGGTTTGTTTTTTGTCAAAATAAATTATTTTAATTGATTTGCCATCGATTGGCATAAGTTTCTGGTTTTAAATCTTTTTCTAACACACAAAAATATCCAATTGAAATTTTTCAATTATGGTTTTTAATTATTGCTATAACTGGCCCTAACCTGTATTCGGCAAACCAGACTTTTTTTAAGTCTGTCACAAGGTCGAAAGCACTTTTAGAGCTATAAGAATAACCTACATATGGCGTCAACAAATGCAGTAAGTGTTGCTATTAAATTTCATTTTAAATATTAAATTTGTATAAATTAAGAATAGAATCGGACTCTAGATAGACCCTTGATACACACCTGTATATTAAAGAAAACTATACTACTCCTTCAATTGTCAATAATCTAATCTTATTAGATCTAATTAGAAGATATAACCTTTACCAGTCCGACAATCTTGTGGTTGATTATATAAATAAATAAAATATTTTATCTATCCAGATACTTGAGCAAAATTGCAGAAGCGCACCTCCGCTAGGCATTCCTTTTTAAAAACCAAATTGAACAGGACTCAAGAATTCAGTATCCATTTAAAAATGCGATTATCTTTTCTTTGACCATTTTTTGAAAAACTTTACCAACTGTTCGAATAAGTGATAGATATATAGATAGATATATAATACTATTCATGTCTTCTGCTGAACCCTTTTTTAAGAGAGATAAGGCGTAGTGCCCCGTGGCTTAGTGGTTAGTGTGTCGGACTGCTAAGCGAATGAGCGTGGGTTCGAATCCAGCTCATAGTCACCATTTTTCCGGGGTACTGCCTCTTGAGAGGAACTGACAAAACCTCCAAGAGTAAAATTTGTCTCGAAAAAGTGCATCTCATGTAGCCGTTCGGAACCGGCGGTAAACTGTAGGTCCTTTCCATTCTTGCAGATTAACAACACACACACAGGAATGGTTGAGAGTATAAGTCACTAGGCCTTGGCTCCTTAAGGAACTGTCGCGCCAATAAATTTATTTTTTTATTAAGACGTATGTACATTTAAGTTCATCGGGGAAAACTTCAAAAGATGCTACTTTTAAATAAATCTGCAAGGACGTCTACTACAAAACATGCAATTTTCAGTTGTTGAGACCATCAATAGCTTTCAAAACTTCCAAGACAGTAATTGTCTGGAATATAAAGCTATTCATTTGTCACGTCTCAAGACAATTGAGATTCGAAGAACAGTTAGTGCAAGAAGTTTGAGAGTAATCATATTGTGTCGTTTGCAACTATTGTAAAAAAAATTTAATGCTTCAGCAATCGCAGAATTATCAATTACAAAATAATACATATTAAAGCATTAGCTACCAGGACTATCCCCTTAGATCAACATAAAAAATATAGAATACAGATTAGCAATGATCAGGCCTTTTCCAAAACACAGAAATATGTTTTAATCAAGAAGATCCATGCTCAGAATGGAATCACATCCTTAATATGCTGTTAATAAATCTATTGGAAAAGTATTGGACCGCTTTCAACAGCAACGCACTGCAATCTAATCTTCAAAGCAAGGAGCGATCTTTTGAACTTATATGCAAAAGTTTTTCGTAATATATCATATGCCCCATTTTCAAAGTATACCGTACAAAATATTTTGGAAGTGATATACTAGATCGCTAAACATTAAAACTACAATTTAAAAAAGACATTCAAATGTCGTAATCATATACCTAAAACGAATTTAGTTAAAACTCGCTTAGCTTAACTTTTTATAAAGTACATATGTACATTTCGAACCTGACAGATGACTTAAACTAAGTAATTTTCAAATAAAATTTTTAAAACTATATCTATCAATCAAAACAAACAAAATGTGTATTGTCAAAATACACAAATCATCTGAACCACAAATATTAATAACTTACACAAATCGTATAAGTGTATGGATTTGTGAATGTTCCTCGACACATTGACGGAAAGGACCGCACACATTTTGGCTACACACAAAAATAAACTTACTTGCTGAAAGACGAAAAGATAAAAACGTAATTATATGTCAAAAAAGAAACGATAATAAGAATGAAACTTGAATCAGTACTCAGAATTTCAAAAAAAATTATGAGATTCGTGTTGATTTTTGATTTTCCAACCCATCTCCTTCCCCCTTCCTAAAAAAATCATTCTATCTCTTTTATATTTTCATTAAAGTTTGGTGCGCATTTGCGTCAATGTATCCAGGCACTATGCTAACAAATAAAATGTATGTATTTACATAAATCGTCTGATCTAAACTTAACAGTTTATTAATGCTTCACAAACACGTGCTGTTGTTTACAAATGAGTTTCTACTAAAATACCATACTCTCACAGACTAGAGTTGGTATTTTCAGCCTTGCCTGAACCTGAGCGGCTGAACTAAAGAATATTTGATTTTCTTTTTCATATATTGGCGCGACAGCTGCTTGAGGAACCAAGGCCTAGTGTCTTAATCTCGCAAACATTCCTGTGTGTGTGTTGTGATTTAGCAAGAATGAAAGGGACCTAAAATTTACCACCGAGTCCGGACGGTTATACATGAGACCCACTTTTTCCTCGCAAGAGTCAGTACCCCGGAAAAAAGAATGTTTAAACTTTTTTAATACTATTGGCGAATGCCATCGGGAGTCGGGACAAATGACCAATAATCGTTCAACGAAAAAAGAAGATCAAGCTATGTAATTTGGAGACAGGGGGTATGTTTACATCTAGTTTTTGGAAAAACATTGTAGATTGTAAGAAATATTTTAACAATTCTTTAGCAAGATTCACTAAAATTTTGTAAGCGTTTAGAAATATCGATATTTTTTCTTTTAACTAAATATTTTATAGTAATACCAATATAAAATATTTGATTGAATATTAAATTAGTCTAAATTAGGTAAGGTGGTTTTTTTAAAAGGTAAAAAATAAGTGTATAATTTATACAAATGTATTGTTTTTTTTTTAATAAGTCCGTCAACAATATTGAGGCAAACTTGATATATCCGTTACATACCCAGTAAGAACATGAAAACACAATAAGCAAATACTTTGCGCAACACATTAAACTCATTTTAGAAATATGCAATTTTTACTGTGAACTTATAAATATTATTAGAGTTTAACTGTATTATTTAAAAACATTTTTTCATCTATGTAGTTGTTAACTGATTTTAATTTTTTTACTAAATGAAATACTACGTTTACATGGAAGATTAAATCTGAATTGAATCAGGAATTAGGTATTTGTATACTGAATCGAAGCGAATTCGTATTACTCGATTCGATAAAGCTCGCTAAGCTGGATCGAATCGAAAATACAGGAAATATCTATACAGACAGTAGGCGTTTTTCTTTATTCGTTCAGAGCAGTCTGAGTTGTCAAAAAAGAAGTTGTGTTTCTTTTTTCGCTCAGAGCGTTCAGATCTTTAAAATTCTATTTCTTTTTTGGTTCAGAGAATGATCAGTGCGTGCTCTGAGAAGGCATTCTGAGAAAATGCTGAACGATATTAACGTCACTTTATAGTTGTATGCTATTTCACTCTATCCCATGCACATTGCTTACACCACTCTTCGAAAAATAGATGACAAAACGAAAGAGACAATAGTATTATGTGCATAATATTGCCGCCTTTTAACAAGCAATATGAGAAGTGTCGATTTTTGACACCCAAGTGCTAGAACGTATTTCAAAATTATATCTGAGAGCGCAGATCACGCTCGGTTCACAGAATTATTAGAGTATGCTCAGAATGCTCAGACTCTGTTCAGATACCTTTTCTGAGTGAATAAAGAAAAACGCCTTGTATAAAACTGGCATCTTCATATACCTGGATCGAAATTTCGCTTTGGATTGAATTCGTTTCGTGAATCTGCTCTTGTAAACGTAGTTAAAGTTTTTAACCAGAGTGTAAATCATAGAGTAAAAACATTATAAAGAGGGCAAAATATTTTTCTTCTCAACTTTCGGATTTGCTATCTCTTTTGCACTAATGTGAGTCGTGACTTAACAGCTAACATGTAAAAGCAGATATATGGTTAGATTTGTTCGTTTACAAAAAAAAATCCAAACATAAGAAAAGTAACCTATTCAAAACATACGTACGTGAACGTACGCATTTTTTAAAAAGCTTGTCCTTTAGACACGCCCAGTATCTAGGTGCGATATTACACTTACAGCCCAATTCTCCCCCTTGTGACGAATTACGAGTAACAAGCTCTTGTTAGTATTTCTTGTGACTCAATAACTTTTATCGGATTTTCCTCTAATCCTCACAAGGGGAGTCACAAATAAACTCCCCACACCCTGGTGAATTTTTGTTGTGCCTATTGTAAACAGCAGATGACGAAGAAATGAAAACGAAACAAAATGTCAGCCATGAAATGCAAAAAAATGTGTTTTATTCTGCAGAAAGTGAAGAAATGAACAATATACTTTTATCAATGTGTACTTCTGTGCTATTGTAATAATATAGCCTTCGATAGTCGGATGTCAGGCCTCCAATAAAATGCATCACAATCAAATTCACTTTAATTTTTTATTAACTAAGTGTGGTATTACACTTAGACGTTTTTCTAAAGACGCAAACAAGTGCAAACAAGAGAGTAAGTGAAATAGAAATATTTGTAATCGTCTTTACTCGGCGAGCCAATTTTTGTTGTTCCTTTTGTATATCATTCATTGTGTTTTTTTCAAACATTGTGTTTACTTATACTTATCCGAAAAGGTAAATGAGATGGCGGTTCAGAACTAATACTTATCCAAAAAGTTCAATGAGATTATTTCAGCTTGTAGTCATTGTAAAAGAAGGTAGTAGATTTCTTTCTTTATAATTTTGTTACTTTATGGTTGTGAGTAGGATTTGCATAGCGTGCTTTTAGTCCCTGTCTATACGTGTTGTTTCTATTTCGTTGTGGTTATAACACGTTGTGTGTACACGTTGTACTCACATTGTATATAAACTGCTATAGTACTATCATGAGACCCGAACAAATCTTTGCCGCACGAGCCGCTTGGAGCGCTAGTGTGTAGAGAATTAAAGGTATATTTTTTAGTGTTATGCTTTGTGCTCAGTTTACTCCGCATGTGCAATGTGAGACACAAAAAAAAGAAGCAAAACATGAAGTAATTCAGTATCTTATTTTGCTTAGCTGAGGGGAAAAAATTCTTGTTGGAATTTATACACGATCCAACATTGTCATTTTTTCCATTTATAGGACGACAATAAAAAAGAGCTGTAAAAAACACACAATGCAAAAATGAGGAAACCATCTAAGTGTTATACCGCGCGATATATGGAGCAAGGGTTCAAAAGAAAATAAATGAAACACGTGGACTACAGAACGTCTTCTGAAGCGCAAAAACTAAACCAAAAGGATTCGTTGTGTCGCGGAGGCTTCGGCTGAGATATCGCATTTTGTATTTGTTCCTTTTCGCATGTGCTTCCATTATATATATATTTTCTATAGTACTCACATGGTGGGATAGGATAAGGATAGGATAAAGGATAGAATATAGGGTAGGATTGGATAGGGGATAGGAGAGGACGGGAAGGGATAGAATTTCCGCTGTAGGAGCAGTGGCTTGCTGGCTGGCACGGCTTAGCTCGCCGGAATAGGGAGATATTGCCTCCACAAACGGACCTCACCTCTTTTCAAAAACATAAAACATGCAACATATATCATAAAACAAAACAAAGGAAAAAACCTGATAGCAGTACTTCAGGTGGAGACACCGCACTCGAAAATCGAAGGAGGCCCTGCTGGTGACGATCAGGGCTATGTTCCCGCCCCTCCTGGAACCCGATCAGTTGCGGTCGGAATTCCCCTTAATTCGAACAGGGAGGACCTCTTTCCGCTGTCAAGCCATACTTACTTTGTCGCTGCCTTATCCTACCCACTGAAAACGTCGCCCTGACCCCTGAGACACCGTCTAAAATCAGTCGCCTCTTTGAATGGCGTTATCTGACCCACTTTTTCCTACCTACCAAGAGCTCTTCGTAAACAGACAAAGGGGAAAAAATGCTTTCTCGGGACGGGGCCTTCAAGAGCCAATCGTCGTTGCATTTTGATTAAGATATTATTTTGTTATTTTTTTTATATTTTCCTTACTTTCCCTACCACTCTTTACTATATTATCACAAACACAAATTTCAGTAGAAACAAAATCGAAATGTTACATCTAAGATTATTTAGAAAAAAAAACAATAATAGCTGTGTACATAAATCTATCACGCCGCGTATAATTTTTTGTAATTTAAATATTTTGCAAAGCTGCGCCTTCTTTGAACCAAAAAAAAAACGGAAATCCGGAGCGTTATAACGGATATTGGGACTTGTGACTTGATTTTATCTTATTTTTCACACTATCAATTTTGGTGAAACTTTCTTTCATACTCTTTTTCCTTTTTTTTTATTTATTAATTTAACTTACTAACACTTTAATTTTGTTTTCTTTTGGCGTCCGGCCTTTAAGTGGTTATACTTGCTACTGTCCAACAAGCAGTAATTTTTTTTCAGGTAGCTGTTTGTTCCCGTTTCTTAGACAGAAAATCTACTCGCTAGCGGATTATTCCGAAAGAGCGACCGCTGAGCCTTTCTGATACATGCGCGCTGCGACATCGCGCACAGCAAATCTGCGATTACTTCTTTCCATACCTTTCCAACTAAAAACTCCCCACTCACATTCACCCTAAACTCAAACCGTATTCTTCAAAGTTTGGGGGGCTTTTAGAAAGAAAGGTAAGCTCGCAGTTCAGGTCCTCTCGCTCTAGTGGTGAATTCCAGTTCTACCTGTCAAAAAAAAGTATAAACACCTTGTGTATTTTTAATATTGAATTTGTCGTAAACAGACAGAAAAATTGTTTGTCGCACATTTTTATGCATTTTTCGGGCGTTTTTTATGTTTTTCTTGAGTGCCTCTGTCGTGCTTTTGGCGTTGGTGATTCTAATTATTTTGGCTCCCACGAAATCCAGTCAGCAACGTGTTCCTGGTACCTGTTCCTGATAGCTCTCCACTAATAGCTCTCCAGGTTGGGCTGTCAGATGAGATGTGTTTGCTTTCAGATCTCTGCCCAGGAATTTATTCTTCGGACGATGGAACAAGTTTATCACTTGTGGAGTAAGGAATTCCAAGGCCTGAGATCAGATCCAAGACGCCCACTCTAACCCATTTATTTTCCTAGGCAGAGGCAGCCGGTACACAGTTCACTTTTCATTTCAGTTGCTGTTGGCGGTGAATCAAAGTCTTCAAGTTTCTGTTTTTTTCTTGTATATTAAATATGCCGAAACGAAGTGATTTTTGATTTTTTAAGCGCCAAATCTATGGCTACTGTAATTAGGCTTTCATTTTCCATTATTATTGCCTTCTTCGATTCGTCTCGAGTAAATTGAAAACTCAACTGAATAATGGAATGACGACTAAATGCTTTGTAAGACATCAGTTTAACTGAAATCTTAACTGATAGTCTGTCCATCCGGACATTCCTGCTAAACTTATAAGTACGAGTGTTGAACTGTTGTGTCACTGAATGGCGTCAACCAGGAGTTGCATCAATTGTGCTTATTTAACCTCCCCGCGGTAACTAACGGGTACTGGTCTGTCCAACCGGACATTCCTGCTAAACTTATAAGCGCGAGTGTTGAACACAGAAAAAATAGCAACACTATAATGACTGTTCTAATCGATTCGCAGAAGTCTTGCACGAGCCCCTCAGAAAGACGACGTACGGCGAATGAGCCCAACCAATTGTATCAACGGTGGCGTCAACAGTCAATGAAGCAGATGCCCTAATGAGGTACTTCGACGTATTTGGAGATAAGATCATTGGGACAATTCAATACAAGTCAGGGTATTGAAATAGAGATGGTGAAGGATGAGCCTTTAATGAGACAACGGCAGCGCTCATATTCCCGAAACAGGTTACTGACTCCGGATTCTCCGGTTCCTTTTGTCCAAGAAATACAACAAAGGACCTGGCTCTCCAGGTTAGGGATTGTGCGTGGGGTTAACAACCCTGACATTGAAAAAAAAAGTTGCGAAGCGACCAATAGCCTCGGAAAAGGACGGATTAACTGTTGACGACCCCGAAAGGCGAATTAAGAATAACGACCTTCGGATCTGCACGTAAAATGTTAGAACTTTTAACAGACCACGTGCAGCCAAACAACTAGCGGAGGCCCTAGACTGCTACAGAGCAGAAATTACTGCCATCCAGGAAGTGCGATGGAATGGGCCGGGGAAAAGGTGGATGAAAAACTCTGACGTGTACTACGGTGATTGTGCAAGAAGACCACAGCGTTTATTTGGATGCGGATTCATCATTAGCGGTAGACTTAGGCAAGAAGTCTTGGGCTTTCGACACGTAAGTGAGTGACTTGTGACAATCCGTATCAAGGCTAAATTCACCAACATTAGGGTAATATGCGCTCATGCCCCCACAGAGGACAAAGATGACGCCACCAAGGATGACTTCTACGAGCTCCTCGACAAAACCTATGAGCAATGCCCTAAACAGAGGAAATCTTTGGTAGGACTGGATCGGAAAACATAGCCTACACGACACAACGTCTGAAAACGGACTTAGGCTAGTTGACTTCGCAGCGGCACATAACGTCAACATTGCAAGCACACGCTTTCCTCATCTCGATATACACAAAGGGACTTGCCGACACCCAGAACAAAGAACCGTCAACCAGCTAACATCGATTCGGATCACTACCTTGTTGCAGCAAAAGTTAGAATGCGAATAACCTGAACACCACAACAACGGAGTAATACTTTGAGGAAGTATGACATCGGAAGCTGCAATCGCAAGAAACCAGCAGAACCTTTGCCGATTGAATATCCCGTAACCTCTCAAGAAATGCAGTACCGCCAGCATCAAGTGCCGAAAACCAGTGGTAACACTGCCAACAAGCCATCAGAGATGCCGCAACTGATGTGCTAGGTTTCACTTGACGACCACCACGAAACCTCTGGTTCGATGACGAATGCAGGCAGGCCCAAGTCAAACAAGAGGCATATAAAGCGGCGCTGCAAAGAAAGGCGAGAACTGCTCGCGAGCTCTACGAGCAGAAAAGACGGGAAGAACACCGGCTTCTCCAAAAGAAAAAGAGAGAGCATGAGCGATCGAAGATATTGAGAAATGCTACTCCAGGAACAACGTGCTGAAGTTTTACCAACAGGTAAAAAGAACGTGCCAAGGAAAAAAACCCGCACAGAAGTCTGTAGAGATAGGAATGAAAACCTCGTAGTAGAGTCACAGTCGGTGCTGAGTACATGGAAGGACCATTTCTGCAGACTGTTTAGTGGCGATGAAGACCAAAATCCCGCTGTCAGGCAGAATGAACCATTCAACATGGATGATGAAAGACAAAACTTCCGTCCACCTAACCAAAATGAAGTAAGGGTAGCAATATCTAAACTAAACAAACAACAAAGCTGCTGGACTCGACGGACTACCGCCGAACTTTTTAAAGCGGCCAGAGATGACCTGGTGGTTTGGTCAGAAGAAAGTATGTCTGATGAATGGAACCTCAGCATCGTTTGCCCGATCCACAAGAAACGAGACCCTCTAAACTGCGTTAACTATAAAGGAATTAGTCTCCTAAATATCGCCTACAAGATCTTCTCTGCCGTACTATGTGAACGCCTGAAACCTCTCGTCAGCAACCGGATTGGCCCCTATCAGTGTGGTTTCAGACCAGGAAATTCCACAATCGATCAAATGTTCACGCTACGGCAGATCCTGGAAACTACCCAAGAATTCCAAATCGATACCCACCAACTCTTTATCGATTTTAAGGCCGCGTATGATAGCATTTATAGAGACGAGCTATACAGAGCCATGTCAGGTTTTGGCATCCCCACAAAACTCGTCGAGCTGTCACTGGAACGTATGCTAGCATTGAAGCTGAAGCGGCTAAGATGGGACTAGCAGTCAATGAGGCCAAATCGAAGTACCTGTTGTCCACAAAAAGGGACACACAACACCAGCGGATTGGACAAAACATCACAATAGACAGGTACAACTTTGAGGTCGTTAGAGACTTTTTGTACCTCGGATCCACTATATCATCTGACAACAACATCTCGTCAGAAATAAAGCGAAGAATTACTCTTGCCAATCGCTGTTTCTATGGGCTAGGAAGGCAATTTAGTAGCAAAGCCCTATCTCGAAAGACAAAGGAGACTGTATAAGACCCTAATCGTCCCAGTCCTGCTCTATGCCGCCGGCGGCATGGACTCTATCTAAAGCGGATGAAGATATCCTTAGTCGTTTCTATCGTAAGATTTTTCGGAGGATTTTTGGGCCTATCGCCGTTAACGGGCTTTGAAGGAGAAGGTTCAACCAAGAACTATACGAGCTGTACAGCGACATTGACCTGGTCAAAAAAATACCCATATCATATTTAAGATGGCTAGGTCATGTAGAGTGAATGGACAGCAATGCTCCGGCTCGCAGGATCTTCGATTCCATCCCAGAGGGTAGACGCAGTCAAGGAAGACCTCGTCTTAGGTGGTGCGCTCAAATTGAGGACGACCTCAACCAACTTGGAGTGCGAAACTGGAGGCAGCTAGCCAAAGACTGAGCTGGCTGGTGAGGCATGTTGGTTGAGGCCTAGGTTCGTCCCGAACTGTAGCGCCCCCTAAGTTAGTAAGTAAGTTCATATGAATTTTTTTTAGTTGAGATAACGTTAACTTTGGTTACTCCTATAATTTTTATTTGTACACTGAACACTAGAATTAACTATGCATTCTAGTTTTCGACAAAATTGAAATTTACCTCCTTTTATAATTTATTTTGTAATTACGTGTACTTGGTCTTACTTTTTACAAATTTCGGGTAGAGTGGAATAACTTTCGTGCCGCATAATAATAACGAATTCCTATAGAGAGTAAAAACAAGTATTTTATATTTTGGGAGGGGGTCAATCAGCCCCAATTAAAAAAGAGGAGCAACAAAAAGGCAACTGAATTGGAAATATATCTTTAATCGAAAGGCAAAGAGGCTTAAGTCTATTTCAAACATTTTTCAGGAGAGCAATTTCAAACTTTAAAAAATTATTTAGAAAAACTATTTTGAGTAGGGGGTTCAATTTGTTTTTAAAATATGAATTATTTATTCAACTTTGTATGGTATTCAAGGATTCAAAAAATCACTTAAAACAAAATAGTTATAGGCAATAAATCACATTTAAGCCTTTTTGCCTTATTTACTTGTTTATTTAAAATTGACTTAAATCACATAAGCCAGTTTTCAAAATTATTTTTTATTTTTGCTTGTAGTTACGTATACATAAGCCTCTTTTCTTTTTCTTTAAAACAATTTTGAAACAACATAAGACTTCTTTAATTTTGTTTTTATTTTTAGTTGTTATTTAATATTAAAGAAGTACAAAGAGGAAAGAGAATAAAATAATAAAAATAGTAATCAAATGGATATAAGGACACCAAATTCAACTACTCCAAAGCATCTTCGTCCTCTCTTTCCGTTAGGTCGGGATGATAATCAGGTTTAGATTCTGTACAAAGGCTTTTATAGAAATTGTGAAATTGCTCATCGATCAATGGAAGAAGGCTTATGAGGTCCTCTTTTTCCGCTTCGTTTATTTTATTTGGCCCATTGTAAAGTGGTTCCAGGCTTTCGAATGATAATTGGCTACATCCTCGTTTCCTTATACTTAGCGTATTAAAAGGTACGTTTTTATCTAAAGTATGCTTATAGTAAATGTTGAAAGGTGCATCAGATGAAAAACGGAGCCACCTTATATTTCTCCAGTCTACTTTATTATTGTCTTCATCCACCTTCCGGAAAGTGCATTTGTTTTTAATGATCGACGAAAAGTTTAGGAATTTAGCTTGGGACATCTCATTGACCAAGAATTTGTTTTTGGTTCCAACGCCCCGTATAAATTGGTACCAATCTCTTGGGTGGTGTATTTTAAAGGAAGTTTTTTTCTTTTTTCTTTCGATAATCGAATGATCAATGTCACATTCCATGTGTGTGTGGCCGGGTATCAAAAACTTGTGATCAATATGTTTTATATTATTAGATACATCACAAACATGCATCAGCATCATAATCGCAACCATTTTGTTTTTATTTTGCCCGAAGCAGTTATCACTATAAAAAATTACATGCTCGGTAGTTGATGGTAGAATTGATTTTGAATTCAGATGTTCCAATAAACACGATGCAATTTCATTCCCACCCCTGTTTGCGACACCTTCATGCCACATATAACAATAAGGAGTACCTTTTCCACAGTCGTGCACAGTTAAATTGTAAGTATATAGTTGTCTCTTGTAAAAAGAAACCGAGGATTGCAAAAAAGGAGTTGGGAGACACTGTTGAAGGTCAAAAGCAAAAACCTCCAAACCTTCTACATTTTTTGCGTTTTCAATGTCCATCTTTTTCGATTTATATGAAGTATCTGTATCTAAATGGTGTTGTTTTTGTTCCATTTCTACAGCAGCAAGTTCTTCACCTGTAGTCAATGCAATTTTAGCTGCGATTATGTCACATTTTGTGCATGTATCAATTTTAGGTTTCTTAAATTTAATATTAAGGCTTTTGAAAATTTCGGAGTATTTTGTTATGGAAACTGGATTTTGTGTTATTTCAGTGTAAGATGCATATAACTTTGATATGGTTAGCGAGCTTTCAAAATATTTTTGGGTTGAATATTTGCGCGTATAATGACTTTCATAGGCCGGAATGCTGTTGATATGATCCATGACTTCTTTCTTCCTTGCCTCTGAAACTTTGTTTGTTGGACTTTTCTTTCCACGCATATCTCGCAGTGTTATTGTACCCGGAGATTCAATTTTTTTTTGAAATAACCGTTTTCAAGAAGCGGTCACTCTCACCCAAAACATTTTTAAAACATTTTTGACAAACTTGTGTTCTAAGATTTTTCAAATTGAGAAAATATTTATAGGTAAACTGGCGATTTCGAGAAGTTTTGTCACTCTGTTTTGCACGTGTATAATTTTTCTTGAGGGTACAGTTTTTCCAGTACGTGACGTATATTTTTGTCCTAAATTTCTTTTTTGACTTCTCACCTTTCGATTGTCTTTCGTTGCCTCTTGATCAGGATTTTCAGTGTCTGCAACTAAACTCTCTTCTATTTGCATGGCCATTTCTTCAATTTCTGAATCTGAAAACTCGTTTTGTGGTGATTTATCCGGCAAATGGTAATCTTTACCTGCAACGCTGTCATCACTGTCTTCGGAAAATGAATCATCTTGCATTGTTTCAGGTTCAACAGCACGTATCAAATTTGAAATGGAAACGTCAGAAAGCTCATTAATACAGCACGTAGCTGTTTCATTGGAAACAACTGGCACGAATACCTCGTTATCTGTAAAACATTATGAAACTGTCGTTTAATATTTATTGCCAAATGATATTAAAGAAAGACTATTTTGTACCATCAAACGTCTTTAATAGAGGTGAAGTTTTTTTTTTATTCCCAGAACCGCTTGGAGCACTTGAAGCCCTTTCTCCTTAAGAAATATTAAAAAGTACACAGATGTTATTCGAATCATGTACCATTTAATTGTATCTTATCTCGTTTTATGAAATAAAAACTACGATAACTTATAATAATATACGTACCATTAGAAAATACACTGCTTCCAGGTTCAGGATTAGATTTTTGAAAGCCCTTTAGAAGCGCAAGCTTTAGCATTATTTTAGCTCTATCCATATTGTTTACTTTAAAAATTTGCCCTTTCACTTCACTTATAGGTACAGAACTCTTATTATGCAATTTATATGAAATGTTTTCTTGTTTTAACATACACCACAACCTTATATTTCGTCTAATAGGTTTTTCTTTCAAAAACACAGATTCTTTTAATAACGCTTTCACTGGAAATACTAATATTTACTTCACTTTGTCTAACACGACTTTAACTTCACGAAAAGAAACGATAAATGAGATGGCCTATGTCATAATAAGCCAATTACCCCATTTGATGATTTTTGAATCTAGGCTACTTTGATCTGAGTACAACGCCATATTTGCATTTAAAATCCTTTTTTTTTAAATACTGCTATGGTAAAGTGACTTATATCAGATAACTCGCTTTTCAAAAACAAAAAACAAAAAATTATTTTCTTTTCCGTTTGTAAGAAAGGCTTATGTAAAATTAAGTCAAATAAATTTCTAACATTTGTTTTGGATAAAAGGCTTATGTAAATAATTATCAGAATTTCAAAAGGGAAAAGTGACTTAATTATACATAAAGTCTTGGTAAGGAGAAAATTTTAAAGAAGAAGAAGTGTCTTAATTCTACTAAGTGCTCTTTTCCTTATTTATTTTCTGACATTTCAAATAACTCAAAAAACGGCCATTATTGACATAAGACCTAAAAAAAAAACTGCATATATACCCCAGAAATAAGACACTTTTCCAAATGCATGTTTATGATTTTTGTTGAATTAAGCCGTTTTGACAACACAAAAAATAGACTTCTGGATGGAATAAAAACACGCTGATACGACAAAAAAAAAGCTAATTTTTGAATAGGTTGAAAACTGCAAAAAAATCGTTTTTGGCTTAAATCGACTTAAGCCACTCTGCCTTATGAGTAAAGATATATACTTAGAAATAACGGCGATATGTACCTAAATGTGCTTAATCTTTTTCAAAGCCAAATGTCTGCTATATCAAATAATTTTTATCAATACGTATTTAAAAAACAAAAATTATTTCAAACAACATTTCTACTGCGTTTTCTTTTATTGGTCTCCTATTGATTTTTTATCGAACACTGAACATTAGATGATATTATGACTGCAAGTTTGTGAGAAAATTGGAAAGTACTATACCTACTTTCTTATAATAATTAGTTTGGTATTTACGTGATTTGATATGCAGGTATACTAAGTTAACGGCCTTAAAGGAAAAAATATATTTTTTTTATTGTAAGCGTTGGCGTTTTCATTCAGCCCTATCACATGTTCCGCCGTAATAGAATTGTACTAAGAATCACGAAAAAAGCTATCACTGCGCTACTACTACTACCACTGAAAATTAGTATAACTAACACCGACCCAATAGGAAATTTTATTGATTTTTCTACGAACAATTATTTTGCTCGGATGTCGTGTGAAACAGTTTGTTAACACCCGTTTAAAAGAAAAATGTAAAAAAAAGTATTTTCAGTCTAAAGAAACACAAATACTTAACTTTAAAGAAAAATTTAACAAAAGGTCAAAGGTGAATACAAACAGAGTCCAATTCCAAAGACTTTTGGATATGCTCCAAGAGAAGCTATAAATTGTCTCTTAAAATCGTAGCGTTTGGAAATTTTCTACGATAGAATCTGTGATAGGGCAACATTGCCAAAATGCAATCAAGAAAGCCGCCTCTGAAGTGCTGGTTTTTACACGGCCATCACAATGGAACCCCTGGTTTGATGATGAGTATCGGCAAGCACACGCAGCTTAACAGGAAACATACAAGGCGGCGATGCAAAAAAGGACCAGAAACGCCCCTGCGCTCTACGAGAGCAGAAGAAGAAAGGGACACCGGCTTCTCAGAAAAAAAGGAGGACGAATGGGTCGCATGTGCCTAATTACATTGAAAAGCAAGATCTTTGACAGAAACAAGTAACATTTACGTTGAAAATAACACAGTTTGAACTTATGAAAAGTATTAAAACCACAATACTTAAGGTTTTTTTTAGTAAAAATGAAGTACGCCATCACACGTCTTAAATAACAAAGAATTTATGAGAAATGTATTTCGAATATTGTAGGAACGGTTTTGATAAAATCCTGTTTTATATTTTAAGTTTTTTTGATTTTTTTTTTAATTTTGGTATGCAGTTTATAAGAGTTTAGAGTAGATTATAAAATTTAAAATATTTTTTTTATTTTTCAAAAAAAAAATTCAAAAATTAATTTTATTTAGAAAAAAAGTTATTTAAAATTTTGATAAGCAGCTACCTAGATCTTCTCAAATATAAAATTTGACAGAAAACCAGGGAGCGGTTACCGAGAAAGCCCAAAATTCCAAAAAAATCCATTATATGAAAGGTACCGTTAGTAGACTTTTTCCGTAAATTTGGTTCTAATCAAGTGATAGATTAGAAAAACATTTCATCAAAATCGTTGAAGCCGAGAAAAATAAGCTTCCTTAACGGTTATATGGCAGGTACCTTTATTTTTAGGCCTAAAAATAAAACTTCAATTTCCCCTCTGGGGAATGCCAAAAGAATCACACACCAGATTTGAAGATAATCGCTTAAGCCGTTTAGGCTGCAGCTCGTTATACATACTGACAGACATAAATTCTTTGTCGATCACCTTTTTAGACTTCTCTATGATCGTAATGTCATGTTTCATTGACGTACAACGATGTAACCAAGGAACTTTATTTCACGCATGCAGAACTTGGACTTATTGAAGTTGATGGTTAAGTTTGCTATGCGAAGACAGGTTGCCACGTCCGTCAATACTTGAATATGAGTTTCGAAATTCGGTGTACATATCAAAAGATTTTTTCAATAAATGAAAACATGTTGTCTGAGCCGAGCAGGAATTACTCGGTCCATTAGACGACACATTCTCTGTGCGGTATTGCATAACCCGAACGGCATCACATTAGAGTGATACAACGTCCTTCGGAACTGCGAATTCCGTTTTTTGCTTTGACTCTTCATCTAACGAGAACTGCTAATATGCATCTTTTAGATCAAGACCCGTTATGAAGTGAGTGAGAGTTTGGAAAAAGCCGCTTTACCCAATCCAACTTCATTCGCTGAGTCGTCGTTAAATCGATAAATTCGACTTCCTCCTCAATATCGATTTTTCCCTCAAACATGTCATTACTATTTATCTGGCTCACTTGTGGAGTTAGGTGAAATTCGGTGGAAGTTCATACCAAGATAAACCTTTTGCGTCAAGTTAGGAATTACATAGAAAATAATGGTCCTCGTTATACCGTCAAGTGTTGTTGGGATCTCACAATAACTCACGATATCATGAGATTTCCCATCAGCCGTCCGCACGATATTCTTTTACGGTAGTATTTGAATTCCATTTCTCTTTAAGAATTCAAAACAAGCGTCTCCCAAAAAAGAGATAGAAGCACCACTGTCCAACAAACCTGAAACAAGTTCATCTTTCAGCCTTACTTGTGCATACATTCTACCATCAGTTTTGGAAGTCAAGATCGTCTCGACTATGAGCCTCTGAAAGTCCTTTTGCTTCTTGAATCTTTCTCTACACCTTTTAATCTGCGTACTTAAAATTGGCTGACCAATAATTTGAGCTCGGCTCCGGTAATAGTTTTGCTTTCTCTCGTGAAGAGATTTCAAAGCAAAAACTTTTACAGGATGACTTTCTAAAATTGGAACTTCTTGAAAAATCTTGAAAGGGCCTTCAACTTCTAAAACCTTACCGACCCTATCATTTTAATCTTCCACAGACACATCCCCAGAAAAATGACCTGATACGCTAACAATCTGATCATTTCTCCCTTCAATAACGCCTTTTTTTTCTACTTCCTCTGGTCGGGGTAGCTGTTTTGGAACCGACTCTCCCCGACTTTGTCGTTCCCTTGGCGGTTTCCCTGGTGTTTTTGGCATTCTTGGGTGCTCACGCCGTTTTCGGTGCAGAGAAAACAGAAAAGCTATCTTTCGTGTGACGGGCATTGAATGAAAGAATGGCCTAGCTTGTCACAATTCCAACAAACCAGTGACGTGGATGGTTGTCGATAACATCCAGCTCTGCTTAATGTCGCAACTTCGTCCTGTGGCTTAACTTCCCCTTCTTCCTCCAAATGGATCTCCTGAACGGTTTTAATGGAAGCTGTTTTCCTAGATAAGAAACGTTCCCCTTCTCAGTCTTTATTCCTTAGCTGCTCCAAACTGGTAACACTCGCTGCCAAAAAAATCTCTCCGATCTTGTACCGGGCATTACTTTTGATGATTTCCATCAGCTTTAATGAATCGAATGGTTCATCTAAACGGTCATTCAGACCAACGACAGAGCTGTAGAAATCATCAAAAGATTCCTTAAATCCCTGTTTTCGAGTGAGCAGGCTCATGTATACCTCGACATCATTTTCTTTGCGGCCGAATTCTCTCTTCAAGGCTGACTTCATTTGTTGCAAGCTGGCAGCTGGATTTTTCTTTAAAAATGCCCAAAACTATTTGTCGGCTTTTCCAGCGAGCAATGTATGAAAATTAGAGCAAATTTGCTCACCGCTATAATTTGAAGCAGCTTACAACCTTTCGAACTTGAACAGAAAATCGGAAATGTTGTCGCTTCCATCATACTTTTTGTTCCACCTTTCCAAGCGGCATTTGTCGGGTGCAGTCACAACACTTTGTGCCCTTGAGGCCACAGAAGGTGCACCACGTTCCGTGTCCGGATTCACAGGTCGAAACATATTAGGTAATACGTTGCCTGGACCACTCGAAACATGAGGATTACTAGGCCGGTAAAAATCATTGAAATTCTGTTCGGAGCGGGGATTACTTAATCGTTCCAGCTTACCATTAACCTCGCTCATGAAACGTTCCATTTGTTGGAAGAGACGTACCTGATTTGACATCATTGTCGCATCAATACGTTTTGCCAAATCGTTGGCACGTTAGTTCCGGACGGTGCAGTGATTTCCTCTATATCACTGACGTCGTGGTCAGAAAGGACATTCTCGTGAGACATGTCTACGGAATATAAAAACTCCCAATCGTATGAATCCTCAAAACTCAAACGGTTCTTCGTTCAGATTGCTATCACTCGATTGGACACTACTGGGACTATCACTCATATATCTTAAAAAAAGGAATAAAAACACCTCTCACGACTAACAAAACTCTTCCCTTGCTCAAACAACAAAGAAAAATAAGAAAATTAAATCCAGAAGGGCAAAAAAAAAAACAAAATGAAAATCAAGATAAGCAAAAAAATATGAAGAAAACCGAAAGAAGAAAACAGAATCAGAAAGAAAAAAGGTAAACAAAATCAAATTAAAATCAATAAATAAAATGAAAAACATACTAAATACTAACTACACTAAAGTAAATTTAAAAAAATTAAATCTTAAAAAAAATAAAAGCAAACTAAAGTATTAAAAAAAAATCTATATATAAAAAAAAATGAGTTATACAATGTAACTTATCAAACAAAAATATATAGACTATTTCAAAAAAAAAACTTACTAATCTAAATACTAATCACTAATCAAAATTAAAGTTATGAAAAAAAAATAAAAATAAAACTAATTATCAAATCTAAAAAAAACTTTAAAAAAAATCAAAATAATTAAAACCGAATCAAAAAATAAAATAAAAAAAATTAACGCTTATCCATAAAAACTTAAATACTAAACTAAGAAAAATGAAAAAAATAAATTAATTAAGAAGGAAATAAAAAAAAAACTAACTCAAAAAAATATAAAAAAAATACTGAAAACCAAACTTATCCTATAATAACCTATCCAAAAAAAATTATTGAATTATTGAATATTGAATTTTTCGTTATATGGTGTCTTCACGAATCTGGGCATTGATGCCAGCATAATCTACCAGCTTAACGACTCAGACCGCACCATGTCTTAACAATTTTTTGGAAACTAACTTCCGTCATCGCAATGCAGCACCAAGGTCTACCCTCAGCTACTGGGACTTATGACGGAAAGTTAGTTCCATCATGCTATTAAATCAAAAATCAAAAGAAAATAAAAAAGTTAAAAATTACTGAACAAAAAAAATTTAAAGTTAATGAAAATTAAAAAAAAAGAAAACTGAATCTCACGCTCGTCGGAAGGCGTAGGAGTTTGACCCCTGTCAGAGCACAACAAAAAAGATCATGCCAGACTTTGACGAAGATCCTGCTCGATACCCCTTTTGCCCGCCATCTTCTGCCTCCCCCCCTCACCATTAACATCCTTACACTTCTTTCTTCTTCATCTATTCCCATCCATTATCCTCTGAAATTTAATTAAAAATCCATTTTCCTTTTTGTTCTTAACTTCATCTATTTGTGCTTATTAATATTTCTCTTAACATTTTATGTAATCGAAGTAATTTATCTATTTAACTAAACAATAATAAGTATTTTTCAAATTTATCTGCTATGTAATTACGCAAATTTAAAAGTTAAGTTACTTTAAACTATATCTTTGCTTTTTGTAACAACGTAGCTCACCGTTTTTGCAATCGGCCGTGTGAAAAATCGTTCATGCGCTCCTAGCCTTAAGCATTACAATTTGAATGTTTATAGCATAGAAAAAAGAACTGCGACCCATACCGACCTTGCCCTGGAAACCTTGAAATTGTATTTAAAGTATGCGATTAAGTGTGAGATTCGTGTGAGAAGCACCCAATCAGCCTTACGTTTCCTAGTCCCATTCTGTAGACGCATTAGTGGTCCCTTAAGAAATGTACAGCGGCCGGTACACATACATATGACGCAAACGGGAATTTTTTTCAGTTTTTTTTTGCGAGAAGAGAGAATAGAGTTTATAGAGATAATTATCCTCGAAGTTGTCGTTCTTATTACTTTTTTCTATGGTTTGTAAGTACTAAATTAAAAACAAACATGAGGACAAAAAAATCGTAGAAAATAATAAATAAATAGAATAAACTCGTTTCGTTTTCGAATTTTAAAGGAAAAATCTGAAACGTAAGATTAAATCTTAAAAATGTAATCTGAAAAGAAATATATTGAATTCGATTAAATATTTGTTCCTGTAAGTGCTATTTTCGTTACATTCATATATGCCTTATACTTGTAAATAATGATGGATGTGGTTTGTGTAATTGATACTCAACTTGAAGATAATCTTGATAGCCGGATATGTGCCTTACAAGAAGTTAAACAAATTTGTACTGCACTCAACGTACATTTCATACGAGTTCAGGTAAAAATTAAAAGAAAAAAGAGGTTCTTGTCATTTTTCCTTTTTTTTTTTAGTTTGAAAAACTTGATTTCGGAGAAACGAATGTCCTGGATGCATTTTATAATGCTGATGTTGTTGTGGTGGATTTAAGTATTCAAGCTCAACAAAGTTCCTTGTTTTATCATTTAGGAGTAAGAGAAAGTTTTGGCATGAAGGGCAATATTCTTACTTATAATGATGTCCAATATAAACAAACGCTTTGTTTAAAAGTGAGTATAAAATCAATATTTCATGTTAATTTTTGATTATATGTAACAGTCAGATTATTTAAGGTAACTTGTTTTCTTAGCTTTTTGACTCGATTTTGATTATGCTACTTATAAAACACATAAACAACATTAAAAAGCGGATTTTATTAATGTAACATATAGCATTGTAATTATATACATTCCATAGTCCTCTAATGACGGCCATTTGGCTTCTCGCCATTTTCAGGGCATCTCTAAACCTAACTCTAGTGAAGAACTGGAGACGAGAACATTTGGCGATATGAAATATACTTTTATGTTTAGTTCTTATTCTATATTCACACCAAATGGCGAATTCACCGGAACACATTGCGGTTTAACACTGCTTTTTAAAATGCTGCCTCATTATAGTACTATTTATAATATTCATATACAATGCACATAGTCCAAAAAGTATCAATAGAATAAGAGAATATTCTTTCTGATTTGTCCTTCCATTGATTTTTAAACTCTGCACTTGAATGTTATGATCACGACGAAAGTTTGCGTACATGTATAATTCCTTCGTTTCAATATGCAATCCATGTAAAAAAATTGATATTTTTACTTTTTATATTTAATTAAAAAATTTTCGCAACTTTTATTTTGATTTTAATTTAATTTACAATGCGTTTCGGAAAATATGTTTCTTTAGTTGTAGTTCCATGTCTTTCCTCGTCTACCTAGAACCAGATACATCAAGAACGAAATAAACGTTAATCGGTCCGAACTCTTATCATGCTAGTAGTTCCCTTTGTTCCATATATTTTTCACCTACAAGTGCATCGCATATCTTCCTTTCTTCGTAATTTTATCTTGTTAGAATTAAATTGGAATTGGAGATTTGGTTTTAAATACGATCTCTTATGTTCAAGGTTAATTTCATAGCCAGGTTTGGGTAGATTGTGCGATATATCGCAAAACTTGCGATATTTTTATTATTGTCGGTGTAAAATTTGATTTTGCGATGATTCTGGCATAATTCAAGTTATGCATTCGTGCACAAAAAAATTGATATAACAATCAAACATATTTGAGTTACTGGCAAAATTCTGTCTGTCTTTATGGATGTATTTTGGACTGTAGCCTAAACGGTTGGGCCAATGGTCTTCTAATTTAGATCTTAAGGTTATTTTCACATTATACATAGGAGTTTTTTTCATTTTTTTTAGCTCAAAAATTAACGGTACCTGCCATATAACCGTTATGTAAAAGCTTATTTTTCTCGAAAACGGCTCCAAGAATTTTTATAAAAAAAACAGTGTACTACTGTAGGCAAGCATTATATTTTGGTGAAAAAAGTATTAATATGGTGGGCTAAAAACGATACCTCCTTTCTCGAAAACTGGTGATCCGATTACTATCAAAATTGATATTCAAGAAGATGTAGGTAGTCTTTTTTTTTGTATTTTTAATATTTATTTTATTTTTTTATTTTTTGAAAAATCAATATTTTGAAAACGGGTAAATGCATTTTTTTAAATTTTGTATTTAAATGTATGTATGTTATTTTTGCGCTTAAGTTTTGTATTCTTGAATTATTTTTTTCAATTAAAGAAAAAAATGTTAAAAAATAACCGTTTTATTCAAAAACCGCTCCTTCGATTTTGAAAAAAAATCACATTTTTTTACATTTCTTAAAAAAATAAAATGGCGTTTAAATTATTTCACTCAATACAATTTAACGTACTTTATTCGAACAATCAAAAGTCACAAAATTTAATAAATGCTTTGATGTTCACTTTAATTTTCTTAAATTTTATTCTACAATGTGACCGCACATATGAGCAATTACGTGCGATCCAGTCGTGCAATTTATTTGTTTCTGCCTTCTGCGTATATTATCTTCAATAAAAAAAAAAAACAACTCGATTGAATTCATTTTCTTTAGTTAAAATATATTAGAAAACTACAATTTAATCGACGATCACTAGGTTTGCAAGCAAACACCATATCTGCTGCACCATTACCGCCCGCGGCAAATGTAATTCAGCTACAATATGTCATTTACATTAAAATCATAAATGATTAAAAGCAAAAATAAACAAATCCCAATGTCAAATAAGGAAGTGTTTATTAACTATAAATTAAATAAATTTATTGGCGCAACAGCTTCTTAAGGAGCCAAGGCCTAGTGACTTATACTTTCAACCATTCCCGTGTGTGTTTTGTATATAACTGTACGTCCGAAGTTGGGCTCAAGGGTAAATTTATGGGCATTCCTAGCGGTGCGAGTATTACGGTTGAATTGTTTCAGGGGAGGAATGCAGCTGGCTAGTTGGCTAGAGCATTTGTTTGTAAAAATAACGGCAAAATAACGAAAGGCACGAAACATTACGACGGTGCTCAAGAGATGAAAATGTTTCTGTTATTGTTCGGTCGCCTATCATTTTCAAAGCTCTTTTTTGTATTCTGCCTAAGAAACTCAAGTGTGTAATTGGAGCACTTGCCCAAATATGGGAATTATACTCAAGTTTTGGGCGAATATACGCTTTATAGACCGTAGCCAGATCAGAAGGGGTAAACAATTTCTTGCATCTTCGAAGGAAACCTAGACACCTGGCAGCATTTTTGGCGACTTCGAACGTGTGGTCGTTCCACAGAAGGTGGTCTGTAATGCACATGCCGAGAACTGATAGGTGTTCTGTTTCTTCGATACAAGTGCCGCTCATTGATAGTGGCAATGGGGGCATGTTTCGCTTTAACGACAAAAGAGAACATTTAGTTTTATAAGCATTAAATTCAACACGACTTCTTATTCCCCATTGTACAATGCTGTCAGAATTTAATGAACTAATCATACGCTACCGTTGCAGTTTCACATCCGAAGCACATGGATGAGAGTCTGCAAACGAATATGAAAAGCTGAGAGTGCTGTCGTCAGCGAAACAATTAATTGGATTAGTAGTTTCAGATAATAAGTCATTGATAAAAATCAGGAAGAGAGTTGGAGATAAAACAGAGCCCAGGGCACCAGCATTTATTTTGTGGGTATCAGACTTGAATCCGTCCAACACAACTTGTATTGACCGGTTCGAAAGGTAATTACTAATCCAACGAAGAAGAGATTCGTCGCGTCCAAATGCACGCATTTTCGATAAAAGGGCTTGATGCCAAACTCTATCAAATGCCTTTGAAATAATAAGTGCAATGATCTTACTTTCACCAAAACGGTGAAGAGATTGATTCCACTTTTCGGCGAGATAAACCATCAAATCACCAGTGGATCTATTGCTGCGAAAGCCGTATTGCCGGTCATTAAGAAGCTTTCGGTCCTCAAGACATTTCTTAAGCTGAAAGATAATCAGCGTTTCCATGACCTTAGAAAGAAGGGACGTAAGTGCAATTGGTCGATAGTTTGAGGGAGAGGAGGATTCGCCTTTTTTAGGGACAGGCTGGACAAATGCTGTTTTCCATCCGCTCGGAAAAAACCCAGAGGAATAGGACAGATGGGAAAGCTTACGCAATGGTCTTACCAGCGTTGAAGAACACCTCTTCAGAACAATAGCGGCGATACTATCCGGGCCAGCGGATTTGTGAATGTTAAGATCTTTTAAGATCCTTGCAACTGAACGAGTGCGGACGAAAATTGGTCCCATAATGTCATTTACGTTCTCAATTACAGGGGGATTGATAACACCTGCCAGAAGCATTGAGTTTGCTGCAAATAGGGCTGCAAGCATATTTGCTTTTTCTTGTGTACATTATATATGTGTGTATTATATATTATACATATATTATATATTATACATATATTATATATTATATATTATATATCTTATATTATATATTATATATTTTATATATTATATTTTACCTTACCTCTCATTAGGTGGCGCTACAGTCCAGGGTGGACTGGACTCGGTCCCTAGCTAGCTGCCTCCAGTTTCGCAAGTGGAGTCGGTTGAGGTCCTCTGCCACTTGCTTGCGAGAGCTGAGGTTCGGTCTTCCTCTACTACGCCGTCCCTCTGAGGTGGATTCGAAGATTTGTGAAGTGTTTGCATCTGAAGAAGCTGGATTCGATGTTCATAAGGTGGAAGATTAAAAGCATCATTCCAAGGTATACCCTTCAGGGCAAAACGAATAAAATTAAGCTGGATTGCTTCAATTCGGTTCTTATGATATTTGTAATAAGGAGTCCATACCTGTGAAGCATATTCAAGGTGAGGGCGTACGTAGCAATTGTACAAGGAAAGAGTCACATATGGATCATTAAATTCCTTTGCCCATCGTTTTATGAATCCAAGCATAGAGCTAGCTTTATTCACTATAAAGTTAACGTGTTGAGTACATTCTAAGTTGGAGCTAAAATGAACAACCAAATCCTTAAAACTGAAGACGCGGCAGAGTTTGTGCTACGAAATATGACAATCGAATGCACTTACGATACATTTTCTAGTGGCATTTTACTTTTTCTGCACCAAATACTAAAGTTATCAATATCTGCCTGCAGAAGAATACGGTCATTGCTATATTTTATTATCTTGAAAATCTTCATGTCATCAGCAAATATGAGAATGTCACTTGACTGAATGCATGATGTAACATCATTTATGGCCAAAATGAATAATAATGGACTAAGGTGGCTTCCTTGAGGTACTCCAGAGTGAGCCACGAAGGGATCTGAAAGACAATTTCTAAATTTTACCTGGTAGGATCTATTCTCAAGGTATGATTATTTTACCTGGTAGGATCTATTCTCAAGGTATGATTTGATCTAAGCTAAGATACAGGGAGGAAAACCATAAGCTTTTAACTTAAACAAGATTATTTCGTGGCTTAGTTGATCAAATGCTTTTGAGAAGTCAGTGTAAATGCAGTCAACTTCATAACGTTTTTTTAATGCATTTGAACATCTGTGGGAGAACGTAAGAAGATTTGTGACAGTTGATCTGTGCCTTACGAAACCGTGCTGTTGTTCACAAATAAGATTCTTACTATAAAATGCCATACTTTCACAGACTACTTGTTCAAAAAGTTTTGGTATGCAAGATAATTTAAAAATGGGCCTGTAATTTGTTATATGAGCCTTAGCTCCTTTATTGTATTGCTTTCAATTATTAGATATTAAAATTTGTATGGTTAAGGAAGTGATTGGTAAGGAATGATACAAATTTCAAGATAAGTTTTAATGAACAGAAAATGTTGAATTTATTATTAATTATATTATAACTTAACAAATAAAGTAGATTAATTCTAATTTGCAGCAATCAGGGTTTAAATTAACTAAGAACTAAATGATGAACAATATTTCTCGTTAATCTGTCTTTCGCTAAAACAAATAAATTTGACGGTCTTCCAACAAGTGAGCATGCAACATAAAGCTGCCCGTGGGAGAAACACGGATTCTCCAAGTCCAAGCCACAAAATGTCATTGTCTGCCCTTGCGATTTATTTATCGTCATTGTAGATTCGGACGGTATCATAGGTATTCGAGGTAACAGGACAGCTTCTCCTTTAAACTTTCCAGTCAATATCTTTGCTACGAATACGTTTCCGGTAATTCTTTTGATGACCAATCGTGTATCGTTGCATAATTTTGGTGGACTTAAGTTGCGCAAAAGATTGACTGATGAACCAATTTTCAGACAGAGCTTGTGTGGCGGCATTCCTGGCATTTCCAGAGAATTTAAAAATTCAATTGAAAAATTGACGATCTCATGACTTAAAAGTCATCAAATCACCCGGCAATAAATTTTGTATTTGACAGTTACTAACGTCAACATCGACATTGCTTGCTGCTAAAATCGCACGATTACTGAGCCAATTATGATCTAAGTAATTATTAAAAATATCTGGGAATACACTGTCAATAAGTTCGGTTTTTGAATTAACAACAAAGCAGAAACTATCTGGTAATTTGATAAATTGCGTATTTTGAAGCAATTCAATTTTACCGTTTCCAATATCAAGTAGTTGATTTAAAAATACTTGTGCCAGTGGATCATTATGCAATTGTACTCAACATGCGATTCAATCGAAGTGTTTTAACGATTCAAACACGCGTTGATCTCATTAGCACACGTAGAGCGAGAAATAATAGGTAATATCTGCCGGAAATCACCAGATAGTAATAAAACAACACTAAAATCTTGCATGGTTCTGTGAAATGCCTCGAGAGAATGTTTGTGAGTCATAGTGCACCTATCCCAAACAACAATTGAACATTTTTGTAATACTGCAGCCATTGTGTTCCTTTTTTTAATATTGCACATAGCGTTTGGATTGTTGCGAATATCTAATGGCAACTTTAGTGCAGAATGCGCCGTTCGTCCACCATCTAACAAAGTGGGAGCAATATCGAGGATGCAATACCTAATGCAATTTTTTTGTGACCGTATCTGTTGTATTGTACTACTGTATTCATATAATCAATTTTAAAACTAAGCAAGCTTTGCTAGTAGATTTGATTTTTATAAATTTTCTTTTCTTGACTTCATTAAAATTATTGAAACTAAAAACATTCATTATTTCTCCGAGTTTTATTTCCCAAAAGTTCTGGAAGAAACGTAACTCTACTACAGGTTATGGGTCCAGATGAAGATTTAAAATAAGAATTGGTGAATTGTCTTTTAAATAGATACATTTTATTTTGAAGTCGATTGCTGTTTCTATTCCGGATTATACAATGGGAGAAGCTAAAAGTTTTTGGCATCAGTCGAGCGACTAAAGGGTCATGAAAACTATGGAACATTGAAGTTTGCAATGCAGACATATTTGGAGTACAGCGATAATTGGAAAGTGCTCCTTGGAACAGAAACTGATGCCAAAAAAAGAGACTAAGGCGAGAGCAGCGATTATTTTGGGCATTGATCCAAGTAATTATGTTCATGTTCAAGATGCCTCAACAGCGAAGGAGGTACGGGACAAAGTACAAAATTCATTTGAAGATAAAAGTCGTGCTCGGAGAATAACCTTAGTGCGACAATTAACTGGTACCAAATTGGAAAATTGTGACTCAATGGACTCATATGTATGAAAGCATCCTAGTTTACCTTTCAATAAACATGGTTCGAGAGCAGAGGATCTTCTGGAAATCGGACATGCTGACTTAGCGGGACCAATGGAGACTACTTCTATTCGTGGAGCTCGCTTTGCATTTGTACTGGTTGATGATTTCAGCAAAAATAACTATCATCTATTTGCTGAAATCGAAGAATGAAACTTTTCCCAAGTTTTGTAAATTTAAATCATTAGTTGAGAGTCAAACTGGGAAAAAGATCAAAAAGTTCAGATCTGACAACGGAACAGAATTCTGCAACCAACATTTTGACAAGTTGTTCAAGGTATGCGGTATTCAAAGGCAGACGTCAACTCCGTACACACCACAGCAAAATGGGTTTGCCGAGCGTACGATCCTAACTTTGACTGAACGTGCTAGGTGCATGCATTAAGATGCAGATCTGCCAAAAACTTTTTGGGCGGAAGCGATGTCAACTGCTGCATATTTGAAAAATCATTCTGTTTCTCGTGTGTTAAATATCCTGGTGGCTTTAATAATAAAAGAGTTTATTTTGAAAAGCGTGTTTTTTTTAGAATAAAAACAGGCAGTCCAGATTTCTTAAAGAAATCATTTCAAGCTTATTGCTTCTCCAAATTGGACATATATGTATATCTATCTTTATCCAAGCCCGTAAAACTTTTTGTTTCAAGCACATCAAGAATTTCGAATCGCAAGGCTGATGTTAGTTTTATAATAGGTGAAATTACTGAACTTGAGTTGTTTGAAATTATGAACTCATGATATTTAAAACTAACTCAAACGCATGTTTTTTAATCCAAAAATATAAAATAAATGAATAATGTAAATGCCAATTAGTTGAAGAAAGGGAATAAGTAATTTGTTACACACATATACATCAGGTAGTTCAAGTGGGTTGGAACTATGTATCCCTGAAATTCCTCCTCAATCTACAAATCTTTTTTTTTATCCCATGTCTGTTGGTCATCGTCACCGAAAAATAATCTATTTTACTTTTTATTTTTTTGTTTCTGAAATCTTTTTTAATAAACAAAACACATTTTTTAACACAAGTGGAGGTTTTTGACGTTCAACAACAACTTGACTTAGCACATTCAGTTTTTATGGTGGTAGCTTTGTTATGACAGGCGAACGTGGGAGTTCGCTTTTCGCAATACCACGACAAGAGTAATTTGCTAAATTGTTCGGCATGAGTCGAACGTTGGACTCGCGAGACATAACAGGACCCTTAATCACCCGTTGTGCAACTGGGGTCGCTTCACAAGCAGATAGCTTATTTTGTAAGAAATAACTAAGGCTGTTTTGATTACTAGATGGCGCCACGCCGGGTTATTTTTTTTCGAAAATGTATGGTATACCCGAGCAACGTCGGGTGGTTAAGCTAGTATACGATAAATGCGTATTTGATAAGTTTAGCAATCCTCCACCAATCTTTGGGTGCTTTTACTAACACAAGGTGTCTCATAATATTTGTGTAGTAGTTACGTTGCTTCGAAAAACAAAGAGCTTTGTTTTTCTTGCTTGACTCACGAAAGAGCTTTCTATAAACGTAGTTCGGTGCTGGATCTGTCTACAACAAGGAATTTATTCTTCCAGCGC
This sequence comes from Platycheirus rosarum, assembly GCA_963971375.1. Taxonomy (NCBI): domain Eukaryota; kingdom Metazoa; phylum Arthropoda; class Insecta; order Diptera; family Syrphidae; genus Platycheirus; species Platycheirus rosarum. Next base: position 36,139,920 of record OZ020509.1, on the reverse strand, counting down.
TATGTCTAAACTGCGTGAATATAAAGTTTTTCTATCTTTACGCCATTTAAGTTAATAATCGTTGCTCGTTGGAACTCAAGGGATGAAAGTTTAACTATAAGAGGCATGCGGACCGAAAAAGTTTCACATCCATTAGCAAAATCCTGTATCTACAGCACTGTACAATGGACAACAGTATTCGATGACTGAAGATCCTCTATTGCTCACAAAAGTGAACTCACCACTTCTGTATCCGTATCCTCTTCCATTCAAAATAAAAGCACCACTTTTTAATGAATGGGATGAATTGATTACTATTAGGAATGCAGCTATAATCTTAAATTTCTAGCTAGAATCAGTTTTGCTTAATAGACTCTGATTGTTATCAATTTCCACATCGCTAAAATCTTTGATGACTCCTCCAAAACTACATTTGTAATGATACCCGTTGACTTCTATAGCCAACCTTTTGATTTCTAATTTTAGATTGGGATCTATTTAGCTTAAAAAATTTCTTGATATTAACAGGCTCAAAAACGAAGGCAGTCGGCTTCCTGTTTCCTAGTCCTATCTTTTTTGTGTTCGTTGCGGTTACTGCTACATTTAGTGTTGTTTAGATTTTTCTGTAGTACCCCCTTCAGTCCGTTTACCACAAGAGTTAACCTTATAGATAATCTATCAAGGTCACCAATTTTTAGACATTTTCTTTTAGTTTAGTGATTTCAGATCTTAGTTCAATATTTTCAGTTTGCAGGGCGTTAATTTCTTATTTAATTGTGCTAATGTCCTCCTTTGTAGCATTATTAGATAATTTTGGGTCTAGCAGATCGTTAAATAAATAAATAAATTTATTGGCGCGACAGCTCCTTAAGGAGCCAAGGCCTAGTGACTTATACTCTCAACCATTCCTGTGTGTGTTGTTAATCTGCAAGAATGGAAGGGACCTACAGTTTGCCGCCGAGTCCGAACGGCTAGATGATGCACTTTTTCGAGACAAATTTTACTCTTGGAGGTTTTGTCAGTTCCTCGCAAGAGGCAGTACCCTAGAAAAAAGGTGGCTATAAGCTGGATTTGAACCCAGGCTCATTCGATTATCAGTCCGACACACTAACCACTAAGCCAAAAGGCAGATCTTAGGCATTAAAATATTAATTATAGAGAAATATTAATTATAGAGGTTATAGAATTTTCACCCATAATACAAGATTTCTTATAACTTGAAAATAAATCATTTTCTGTATTGTTGTGGTAGCGTTTGGTTTTTTTTTAATGAACTTACACTGGACAAGATCTGAGCTGCGCATCAGACCAAAAAGCTTAAAATTTTGACAAAATCAGCACGCATGCGAGGCTTTTTCAATAATAACAACTATTTATGAGTTCTAAATAAACATGGGTTTTGGTTCTGCTTAATCTGCTTTATTTTTCTTATGAGTTGGTAAAAGAATTTTGGTTCAACATCCCGTTTAAAGAAAACTAAAATGTTGGTTACAGTACGTCAAATATATGTTGTTTAAACTTTGCAGCTGTAGCAAATTATTCAATTCCAATTTTTCGTTAGAAATACGTTATTTATATTAATTTCATGTTTTTTCAGATATCATGCGGAAGTTACACATTTCTTCCATACAAGCTTTCTGAAAAAAGCTTTTGTTACGTGACAACATTTCATAGAGAATCGGCAGATTTTGAAATATCTTCGCTTTCCCTAAGATTACGACGTATTTTCGAAGAAATTGAAATTCAGTCAAAGTACGTAAAACATTAAAAAAAATTAATTAAGTATTTCGATTAAATAATTTTAAAATTAATAACTTGTAAGCGAAATTATTTTTGTTTTTTGATTTGAATCTTCTATATGGATGTTCGAAAAATTTAAAAAAGTACTAAAGCGTCACATTTTTTATTTACGTTTTATCGTTCGGCTTCACAAGTATACCAAAAACATTTCAATATACAGTTTAGTAACTGTTGTAGGGGACTGGGTAGTATACTATGGAGGCGTTAACTCGTTTTCATAAACGCCGAGGACCGAACTGTAGTATAGTATAGCAAACTATAGTATAATATCATTTGCAAAGCTATAGTGAAGCACAGGCATTTATGAAAATGGTGTTTATCTTAACCTCCCTTTTGATTGTAAGTATTGGTAAATAAATATAATTTTATTGAAAGCAACAAGAATATAATATTTGTATTACTTTAAATAGAGAATTTCAATTACATATGTGAAAACTCACTTCTTAAATGAATTGATAAAATTAACTATTCCGTTAGTATTGAATACTAATAATTATAATAACAATTTAAAAAAGTATAAATATTGATAATTAACATCAAAATTATGTCGTATATAAGTTTCACTTCATACGTGCACACTAATACACACGCAATTTTATATTTGTAGTTTTGTTGAAATTTTATTATATAATCTTTAATCTAATTTTTGTAATCTCTGTTGCACCCAGTTTTTTTGTTAATATCCCCGGTAATTTCATAACATTGTATTTGTTTCTATTTTTTCTAATAAAAGGTCTTTTGTTCAGGGCTTCCTATCTATAAATTTAAATAAAACAAATTGTGTGCGACATGCCCTCGATATTTTTGATTCGTTTGAAAAACTTATTGGTTGCATTTTGTAGTGATTATAATATCCTTAAAATATCAGCCGCAGCTTCTCTTTGTTGCGAGCATTTGAAACAATTAATTTTTATAACTTGTGCATAAATCAGGCTAAATTTGACCGATGGAATTGGTTATTCCAACAGACCTGCAACTTCAGAAAACCCCGCAAGAAAATGTCTAAGGGGTCAAATTGCACGATCTATGTGGCCAGTTCATTATTCTTACTATACAAAAAGATAATATAACTTCTTAGTACTAACAATCATTTCATTTAATTTTATTTCACTTTATTTCATTTAATTCTTGAGTGAATTGAAGATGTATATACTTTATGATGGATGAAAATGTCTTCTTCCTTCCTTGTAATTATAAGAAAACATAACAAAAAAGTAATCAAAAGGTAATCCATATTTCTCGTCATTCTGATCTGGAGAATTTGTTATGGTCTGTTGTTGTGGGAATAACTGAATCTCCCGAGCTGTTCTTCTTGAATAGTGAACAGGGAGATAATTTTTTTCTCTCGTTTGAATTTAAGTGCCTTGTTTAAAAGAAAATGGTTTTTTACAGTTAAATATTCATGCAAAAACACAGGAGACTTCTCATAGTTTTTTTTTATAGCTGTCAAAGCTACGCTGTGAAGTGGGCCATTCGTTGTTTTTCGGTGAAGTGTAATAGAACGCAAAATAGAACTTTTGTCGTGGTGTAAAGAATGTTTCCCATTTGTTTTTTTACGTCATCAATAACAGTCGTTAAGGCAACTCTCGCTATCTCAAGATCAACCATTCTCGTAAAGAATAGAAATTATGTGGTCACTTAGTTTTTTAAGAGAATCAGCTAATTTTGCGCTAGGTCCATCTTTGCTTTCTTCTAAAGAGTGTTTCACTCCCCGTTTTTTTTTTTTAGTGTTTTCTTCGAAGAGAGTTTACTTGAGTTTACTTCTCTAGAAATTACAGCAAAAGTGGTGTTATTATGATTTTTGGACCCATCTGTGAATAAAACCTTTCATCCTGAGTTGGGGAGATTTAATGTAATTTCGGCAAATGTTTGTTCATACATTTCGTCGTTTGTGTTTTGTTTTTTGAACTCCGAGAGTGTGAGGCATTAATGCTTCTTCTTGCCGCTTGGTGGTATGTGGTTTTGAATATGTTTATTGTAGATTTGGGGGATGATCCGTATATAGCAAGGGCAAAATCAATCAAGGTACTTTAGAATGTTAAGTCTGGCTGCTAGTGATTTTTCTAGATAATTGCAATGGCCTTTGTTTGAAATTAAAAATTAAAACTTAAATACTTACACTATTTACATTTTCAATTCTTGTATAATTAATTTATAATTCAGAGTTATAACAGCATTTTTTCTACAAATATGAAGTATCTTACGAGCTATTAGACCATTCGTTAATATCTTTAAGAAAATTTAAAAATAAGGCTTTGATTATTTCTGGGTCATTATGTCTACAAAAGATATATTGTTGGCTTTCATTTGATGTTTTTTTTTGTTGATTGGCTTTTTTGGCCTCAAATTTTTATTTTTTCAATTAATAAAATCGCGCTCGATTTTGCGAGAAAAATTGATTCCACCGAAACAATTAAAGTGAACATGCGACGACGCTCAAGCTTATATAAAAGTATTATGTATATAAATAAAAAAATTGCAAGAAATTACAATTTATTTTACGAATTATTTAATTGAACAAATTTAATAATTTAAATTGTCCCCTGTTCGGGCGCAATGAAATTTTGTAATATTTTTTTACAAAATAGTTCTTATTTGGAACTTAGAAAAAATTAGAAACGTTTAAAAAAAACGACGAGTGTGTGGTTTAACACTTTTGAATGGAATCGCTTATTTTCTTCTTTTTCCACCTCTTCATACATAATTTTAATTCAAATAAAAATGGCCATAAAGGCGCGAAATTTAAAAGTAATACCATTTTGAATATGATTTTAGTTCACAATAATGAATTATTTTAATTAAATTTTTCTAGTACATTTAAGTTTTGAAAATTTTAAATGTTTGCACCGGCTTAACAGTTACAATATGTATTGCAAAAGATAGTTTTAAAAAATTTCATATAAATCTAAATTAATCACCATGCATAATCCCACTATACCAAAAAAAAGTACTCCTTTATATCTTAAACGATGCAGGTGGCATTGGTGCAGTAGATAGGATGTTTGCTCGGAAAGCAGGAGGAAAGACTTGACCGTGTCTACGCTTACCTTCCCAGCTTAGGGAAACTTAAACCATAATGAGCGCGCTGCGAGAACCCCTTTAAAATTCTGGTTGTAAATGTCAATTCACTAATCAGGACCAAACATAGAGCAAATTTGTTTAAATTGTTGCATGATCACAGTCAAGATGTCTTTTTGGTTAGCGAAAACAAGGTTAACCAGAAACACAAACTGATTCATAATAACTACAATATCGTAAGAAGAGACCGGCCCAACTCCAGGAGGTGGGGTCGCTATCTTTTTACGAAAGGGTATTAATCATAAGGTCATATATAATAGTGAAGTGCAAAGTTGCTAGAAGCTTGCATCATATGCATTCCTCTCCAACATGGAAAGCGAATGTATGTGATCGCCCGAAGCACCTCAAACTGTAAATTTTATAGCAGAGCTGCAAAAACTTTTCGAGTGCCTTATTCTGCACTCGGATGAGAAACATCATTTGCTGGAAGAAGATTTGAATGCCAAACTTGAAGATTGGGAAAATCAAATCCAAAATACAAGGGGGTGCCATCTTTTTAATTGGATGGGTCGACACCATGTTGAGTATAAAATCGACTTTTTTTCTACAGATAGGCCATTGTTCCCAAGGAGCAGTGCTTTTCTAGATCTACTACTGTTTGACTCAAAGCTGACAGTAACATCTGTGGGCCAACAGACAAGAAACTGTTTACAGACGGCAGAATACGACAGTGACCACTGCAGACTTTCCGCCGTTATACAGCTACCAAATGAGCTTGTGGTCTTGGACGAATTTGTGCCTGCGCGCTCTTACAATTTTAGTAGGGCACGCTGGCCACGTTTCTCCAACACCCTGACAATAGAACTCCCCTCTAACGACATTTTGCCTCCAAATGACAGGAATCTATCGAACGTAGAGATCGATGAATACCTGCTGCAGGTTGATGGTGTCATAAAACAAACTCCGGACAGAATAATCCCACGATACAAAGAACATAACGCAACTGAAATGTACAAGAACGCGACAATAGACGCACTACATAGACAAAAAAGTGGCCTCCTGACAAACGCTTGTACAGGCGGTTTACTAACAGAAATGATCCGGAGATTAGGACACTGAAGTCTTCAATCAAAAATGTCAACTCGCTCATCAAACAAAACTATCGATTGTCTATTAACTCGTACTGGGATAACAGAATTCGAGCCGTTAATTCTAGCGACCCGAGTATGTTTCCCGAGATTAATAAAATCTTTAGAAAGAATACTCAAAATGATCTTCCGTGTCTTAAGCTCCAAAGAACGACAGACAACGAAAACATACTCCTGACCGCAGGAGTAGATCTGGGGGACACCGTCTTGGACGACGAATTCTTTGTGATCGAGGATCCATTGGAGAAGGTTGAGACAGTGGGTTCTGCTTTTCAGCAAGTGTATAAGGTGAATGAGTCCATTCATCCAAATCACAACCTGGAGAACAGAACTCTGCTGAATCACTTCTACCTTCGAAATAGCATCACGCAATGGCGATCTGAGAATCTTGGTTTTACCGGATTCAATGAAGACAATCTGGCAAATGCCACCGTCGCCGAGCGAAATGGGCCAAGTTCCCTGCTCATCTCGAAGGTCGAACTACAAATGATCTTCGCATCATTAAAGAAAAAGAAGTCAGCAGGAGTCGATGGTATACCCAATGTTATACTACGACATCTCCCCGAGGATGCAATTAACATATACACAACACTGTTCAACAACGCGCTGAATAATGCATATTATCCAGTGAGTTGGAAGACGGCTGTGGTACATCCTCTCCAAAAAAAGGGAAAGGACAATTCCAATCCGGCAAATCTCCGGTCGATAAGTCTTCTTCCCAGTATCAGCAAGGTATTCGAAAAAGTTATCAATAGAGTTCTGTCCAAGTGGGCCGAGGACAAAAATATAATTCCAGACACCCAGTTCGGCTTTAAGGCGGGACATGACACAATTCATGCCGCGTCAAAGCTAGTATCTGCTGTCCAGTGGAACAATGCTAAGAATCAATTCACGGGTGCCTGTCTGGTTGATTTGGAGAAGGCTTTCGACACCGTATGGTTAGAGGGTCTGTATCTGAAGCTAACCAGATGGGACATAAGTAAACCACTGCTATATATGCTTTATGACATGCTTAATGGTAGAAAGTTTGTTGTCAAGAGTGGCATGGTAACATCTACCACAACGTTTGATATTAAAAACGGTCTGCAACAGGGAGCGGTGAACTCGCCGATTTTCTTTAGTATTTACACCAGCGATCTCATTGGGAGCCTACCTCATGCAATTGCGTATGCCGATGATTTAGTTGCGTACAGAACAGGTCCAAAAGTTGAAGTCATCAGAATTCTCTTGCAACGTGATTTCGATAAAATTCAAAAGTACTGTAATGATTGGAAGCTGAAAATTAACTTCCAGAAATGTGAAACTATCCTGTTTAGAACCCCTTTGTCTGGGGCCTCTAGTGATACGAGAAAGAACTGGCGCAAGCTAGTGATCGCTGGGCCACATGGACATCCACTGGCGAGTAAAAGTGTAGTAAAGTACCTTGGCATCTGGTTGGATAAGTATCTATATTTCAATCGACATGTAGAGGCTGCTCTGGCCAGGGCTAGGGGAGCTTTTGCCCTGACAAGACGGTTGTTTTATAGCAGCCGCCTTGATAGCAGGGTGAAAGTGATTTGCTACATGGCCCTAATCAGGCCGATGATTGCCTATGGATGCCCTGTGTGGTTCAACGTTGCACCATCTCTAATGGAAAAGATTTGGGTGTTCGAGAGACAGTGCCTTCGCACTTGTCTCGGACTTTATAGAACACCAGAGTCGGAGTACAAACATTATTCGTTCGTTTTAAGTAGTTTAAGATGGATTAAGTTAAATAGATAAAAATAAACCAGTTTTTTTTAACTTTCTGGGAAAAATAAAACCCGATATTGATAAGATAAATTTAAGTTATTTTTAGGCCGAAAGGCAATTAAATTTAAGTAAGAGATTAATTTAGAGCGCCCGCATAGGGCCAGTAAGTTAATTAAGATGATATTTTTAGCTAGTTTTAAGATTTTTGTCTAGCATTTAAGTAGATATAAGAAAAAGTTAAAATAAAAAAATCTCTTAAAAGTAAAAAAAGTAGTAGGATGTTTGCTTCTGACCCGGAGGTCGTCAGTTCGATACTCAGGTTGAGAAGAAATTTGTCTAACTCCTAGTGCAAGCTAGAACCGCCAGTGAGTTTTAAGTGAGAAAATACTCACCTAATTCTCGATCTACTGCACCTAACTAACCTACTAACCTAACCTAACCTAACCTAACATAACCTTCTAACTAGTGTCTTGCAACGTCATGTTGCATTCTAAAAGGCAATGTGCCTTACAGACACTTAGTTAAAAATATTATTATATTATTGTTATTCTTATTATTATTTTTAAAAAAAAAATATTATTATTTTATTTAAACAAGTTTTTCTTCTATCATTTTCTGAAATTTTCTCAAAATAAAGAGAAATAATTATAAAAATAATATTTTTAATTTGTCCATCCGCTTGGGGTTTAATGTGTTAACATCGAATACAATCGCGAGTGCCTCCTTTTTCATCTGTGCATTTTTTTTCTCGGAACCGGACTACTATCTATCTACTAACATATACATGATTACATCCAGGAATGATTGCAGATTTTTCACTAAGCTAGGACTTGGAAGCTGCATTATATCTTCAGCAAGTTTTAGATCTTTATGTAGCCCCTTCTTGTCTATGAAATGCCCTAAATACTTGACAGAATTTACAAGAAAACTACATTTTTCTGGAGCTCTTTCCTGCGTTTTTTAATGGTTATATGGATTTTTTAAATGTAAGTTATTTTTGTGCTCAAGTTTGCATTCTTGAATTTTTTTTTTTAATTTTTGAAAAAAAGTTGTAAAAAAACGTTTTATTTAAAAACCGTTCCTACGAGCAAGTACGTACGACCCAGTCGTGCAATTTTTTTTTTTTTTAATAGGGACGATCCGCATTCCCAACTCGCTATGATCAAACCATTCATAAACTATTAACCGTTCTTTCTTAAGTATATGAAAAGGCAGTCGACAATGTTGAAAAACCTTCGAAGTAGCACCTTTTTTAATTTTTAAAGAGATTTATCTTTTGTAGGTCGGCTGCTATCAATCTGCACGCATGGGCACCCGCAAGGGCACTACCAACTTATCTTTCTGCAGCAAATTCAGACTTTAACTTTTAACACAAGCTCTGAGCTCTTTTAGGTAAACATTAAACATAAACATAAAACAACGCTACGAACACACCAGAGACTTACTTTAAAGTTTGCCTTTTTATAATTTGCTTATATATTTATGGATTTTTATATAAAGGGTCCGCCATCTAACGTGCTAATTTCGTGAATGGTATCATTTAGCTCATGTCTGATTTGACAGATAATTAGTTTTATCCTTCCGCTGAACAAATATGGTTGTATATACGCTTGAACAACGCTGGGAAATATTGCGACATTACTTTGAAAATCATGGTAATGTTGCAGAATGTGTGCGAAAATTGCGTACGGATTTTGGAAGACGAGAAGCACCGTCAGCTCCGTATGTTCGTTATCTTGTGAAAAAAGTGAAAGAAACTGGCATCCTCATCGATAAACCAAAGCAGTGCGTACACCCGACAATATTGCTGCTGTGGCAGAAAGTGTGCTTGAAGCGCCATCAACATTAATTCGCCGTCGTTCTCAACAATTGAACATTTCGGAGACATCATTGAGACGAATTTTACATCAAGACCTTGGTATGATGCCATACAAAGTCCAATTGGTTAAGGAGTTGAGGCCAATCCATCCAATGCGTTTTCGCTTCGCTGAGTGGGCCTGCGATCGACTTAGAGAAGATGCCGATTTTGCCAAAAAAATCATCTTTTCAGATGAGGCTCATTTTGATCTTGGCGGGTATGTAAACAAGCATACATTGAAAAGCCGATACACCCAAAACGAGTCACTGTTTGGTGCGGATTTTGGTCCAGAGGCATAATTGGGCCATTTTTCTTCGAAAATGAGCAAGAAGTGGCCGTTACAGTCAATGGCGATCGTTATCGGGCCATGTTGAAAGAGGAGGATATTGGCAACATTTGGTTTCAACAGGACGGCGCTACGTGCCACACAGCCGAAGCTACACTCGATGTTTTGCGCCGTTTTTGAATATCGCATTATCAGCCGCAGAGCTGATGTCGTTTGGCAAACCTCGGAGCTGCGATTTGACACCGTTGGACTATTATTTGTGGGGTGCCGTAAAAGATAAGTGTTACCCCGACAAGCCAGAGACAATTGACGCTTTAAAGGACAATATTCGTGAAGCCATTAGTGAAATACAGCTGCACACAATCGATAATGTGCTTAAAAATTGGATCGATCGTGTAGGCTGCTGCATGGCCAGCCGAGGCAGCTATTTGAATGAAATTATTTTTCATTATTAACCGGAAAGATTGTACTTTCAAATAAAAAAAGAAATTTGAGAAAATATTCAATAGTTTTTTTTTATAGCATTTTCAAAAAAAAAGTTATTTTGCGGACCCGTTACATGGATTCTATAAAAAAAATTCTTCGTTATATTCACTTAATAAAACAAAAATGCAAAAATTGAAACAATGCGAATCAAAAATTATATTGATAGCCTTAACAACGTAGTCCGTATTGTGATAGAAGCAGAGCTTTTGTAGGTATGATCTTTGTCATTGTAAAGAAGCGTTATCTTTTAGTTTCGTTGAACCTTTTCAACAAACATTCCCAATTTCATCCAAGTTTGAGAAAAATCTTATAGGTTTGCCTATTACTTTTCTACTCAAGCCGCAAGAACAATAATTGAAAAAAGTAGACACATTTTCCAGGGAAGTAGCAAGAAGGTTACGACTTCCTTTAGCTGAAAAAGAATAAATACAATATTTCATGAAAAATATTTAGATAAATTAATTTAGATAAGTAAATTATATTTTTATATATCTAACTGGTGACTATTATATGCCATTATATTTTTTTAAACAATGCCTTATTTAGAATTTATTTTTATTTAGCAAAAATACTACTGGCGCCCATGTTTTCGTGCACATCTTATAAATATAACAGAATAGTGCTGCAATAAAATAAAGTTAAATCGTCATCTCTTTGTTTAATGTATTATTACATATTTTGGTACACATTTATTTAAATGACTTGTTAACAATTTTTACAAATATAATATTTAAATCCAACCTTCACAATGATTTGCACCGGCCAGATTTACGGCTCGGGCTCGCTGATGTTGATACCGTTTCGCTTTTACCGTTACGTTCCATCTTCCATCGCTGTTACAATTTGCGTTGTAAAAGCGCTTTTAGGAGCCTTTGGATGCATTATTTTCTTTAGTAAAAAGCAATGTTCTCACTGAGAATACTCAACAACACTGCCTTACGCTTTTTCTCCTTCCAAATTTTTGGCGATGAAAAACTGCTCGATCTGGATCTTAAAAAGATTCCAATTCTTTTTCTCAAAATAGTGGCTTAGAGTTCTGCCTAAATACGCCATGTTCTTCAAGAGAGTTACCGCGACACCTATTTATGATTAACTAAAGGTCGTAAAAAGCTAGTTGAATCAATTACTAAACATATTAAATGCTGAGTTTTCTTTTAAGTTTCTTTAATCAGTAGTACATCGAGGTTTTATTACAACTTTAAAACAAAATAATAATTTGTTTTAGTTTATAAATTAAAAATATACAAGATGCTTTTTAAGAATCATTTTATTAATCAATAATTTTTTTGTTTTTTAAGGGCGCATATGAGAGAAAAATTTTTAGAAGACCTTCGAACTGTTCGCGAAAAATATGCATCTAATACTCCAAAGCTAACAGAAATATTACTTCAAATGCGTAAACGGCTCGACGATCCTCATGTCTTATGTGGCGAAGTAGTTCATAGCTTCATGTGTTCACTGCGCGACGTACAAGACTACGACTCCATGGTGAGATTGGTAAACGACTTGAAAACTATTCTTAACGCAAGTAAATATGTAGAAACCGGCAACATGAGTTTTCTGTACGCCTTTGCTCTCAATAGAAGAAACAAAGAGGGAGATCGAGAAAAAGCATTAGAATCATCTTTAAAAGCTTTGCAAAAGAAGGAAAACGAATTTCCAGACATGCTATGCCTCTGTGGCAGAATATATAAAGATATATTCGTCGAATCAGACTACAGTGACAAAATGAGTTTAAAAAACGCAATCAAATGGTATAGACGTAGTTTTGATGTTCAACCTAATGAATATGCAGGAATTAACCTAGCTACGCTTTTGGTTATAGATGGAAAAGAATTTAGTAATAACGAAGAATTGCAGCATATAGCTATGACACTAAACAACCTAATTGGAAAAAAAGGCAGCCTTTCTTCACTTACTGAATATTGGGACGTAGCCACTTTTTTCGAAATTTCTGTGTTAGCCGAAGACTACACAAAAGCCATTCAAGCAGCAGAGTGTATGTTTAAGTTAAACCCACCGAACTGGTACCTTAAATCAACTATAGGAAACATTGCGTTAATTCATAGATTCCGAAAAAAAACAAATGACCAATCATGTGATATTAAAGAACAGATTTTTCAATTTTGGATTGATTTCTTCTTAGAAGCCACTAGTAGCGAGGAACCAAACAATGTCCGGTTTCCAATTTTGGTAAGCTTACGCAATAAACAATAAACTAAATATATACCTCACAATATTTAATATTAGTTAAATGTTTACATAAACATTATTATATGTATGTACTATAAATTTGTTAATTGTGTATATCCTGCTTGTTTTCATTTTTTTCTATAAAGATTTTGTGTAAGTATTTTTAAATGGTAAGTGATTTTCGTGTCGTGTATTCTAATGTTCGTGGTATAAGAAAGAATTTCTTTCACGTGTACGTCTACACTGTTCAATACAGGCCAGCTGTTTTGGCATTAAGTGAAACCCAGGTTGGAGTAAATACTGATTTATCAGAATTTGCTCTACATGGGTATAGTTTGGTGCCATTACTCTTTTCCCATCATGGTCTCGTGGTCTATGTTAGGAATGATATTGCTTGCCAGAGCCTTCCCCAATATGGGCAATGTTTCAACACGGACTTTAACTTCTTATGGCTCAAATTCACTGTCCGCAAACATGTCATTCATTATTGTTTTATTTACAGGAGTCCAAATCTTGACAGTAATTCGACTTGTAACGAGTTTGATGCACTGTCTGATTCCATCTCGAAAATTTCCCTTTGTCCTCGCACTGAAATCGTTATTGCGGGCGATTTCAATGTACACAATTCCAATTGGCTCCGCTATTCTGGTCCGACAACACCCGAAGGAAGGTATGTCGAGCTCTTTGCCGGGTTACATCACCTTACTCAAGTAATCGATGTGCCAACGCGTATACCGGATGTTGCTGGGCAAGCCGACCATACTCTTGACTTGTTTCTTACTTCTCACCCTGATAAATATACCATTAGTGTAACTTCTCCATTTGGCACTTCAGACCATTGTATCATTTCAGCTCATCTCATCCTCCACCCATCCAGTTAAAAAAAAACTTCCCACCAGGACCCATTGGCAATACGAGAAAGCCAATTGCGACGGCCTGAATATTTCTTTCCGAAACTTTAACTGGTCACTATGCTTCCTCGATAGTGACATTGATGCCAGTGCTGAAAAGATCACAAATGTGATTCTTTTAGGGATGCGTGCTTTTATTCCATACAGGGTAAAAAGCATCAAGCCTAAAGAAAAGTCCTGGTTTAATTCTGAGTGTAAAGAAGCTATCAGGCTCAAAGAAGTAAGTTTCCGATCCTACAAAGCCAACCATACAGAGGAAAATCGGAAAAAACACAAACAAGCAAGGAACTCCTGCAACTCTGTTATTGAAAGAACCAAATTTTCGCATGACCAAAAATTAGGGCAAAAAATTCTGCAGTGTCCCAAAGGCAGTAAAAATTTTTGGTCATTTGTAAAAAATATTAAAAACTCCTCCACATCTTCGGTTCCAACGCTCATCGACAATAACAAACCAATTGTTTACTTCTCAGAGAAGGCAAACTTGCTCGCCGCCCATTTCGCTGCCAGCTCCACGCTGCCGCATAGCAACGTTGCCCCTCCTGTATTTGAGAATGTAATTTTTTCCATGGGACAGATTTTTTTCCGCACTCGTACAGTAGCAAGAGTTCTCAAAGATCTCGATATACACAAATCCGCTGGCCCGGATGGTATACCCCCGATTCTTCTGAAGAGGTTTTCTTCCACACTGGCAAAACCACTGCGTAAGCTTTTCCATCGCTCCTACTCTTCTGGAATCTTTTCTAGAAAATGGAAAACAGCATATGTCCAGCCTGTCCCTAAGAAAGGTGACCCATCCTCCCCCTCCTCCTATCGACCCATCCTCCTTCTCCTCCTATCGACCCATAGCACTGACATCCCTTCTTTCTAAGGTCATGGAAACACTGATTAACCGTCAGCTTAAGGAATATCTCGAAGATCGTAAGCTTCTTCATGACCGTCAGTATGGCTTCCGCAGCAACCGTTCCACTGGTGATCTGATGGCATATCTCACCGAACAATGGAACAAATCTTTACATCGCTTTGGTGAAAGTAAGATTATTGCTCTTGATATCTTCAAGGCATTTGAGAGAGTTTGGCATGAAGCTCTCTTATCGAAAATGCGTGCTTTTGGGATCGATAATACTCTTGTTCGTTGGATTAGAAGCTATCTTCTGGACCGTTCAATACAAGTTGTATTGGACGGATTCAAGTCTGATTCCCATACAATAAATGCTGGTGTGCCCCAGGGCTCTGTTCTGTCTCCGACTCTTTTCCTCATTTTTATAAATGATCTTCTGTCTGTTACTTCTAATCCACTTAACTGTTTTGCTGACGACTCTACCCTCAGCTTTTCATATTCTTCCGCAGCAACCGTTCCACTGGTGATCTGATGGCATATCTCACCGAACAATGGAACAAATCTTTACATCGCTTTGGTGAAAGTAAGATTATTGCTCTTGATATCTTCAAGGCATTTGAGAGAGTTTGGCATGAAGCTCTCTTATCGAAAATGCGTGCTTTTGGGATCGATAATACTCTTGTTCGTTGGATTAGAAGCTATCTTCTGGACCGTTCAATACAAGTTGTATTGGACGGATTCAAGTCTGATTCCCATACAATAAATGCTGGTGTGCCCCAGGGCTCTGTTCTGTCTCCGACTCTTTTCCTCATTTTTATAAATGATCTTCTGTCTGTTACTTCTAATCCACTTAACTGTTTTGCTGACGACTCTACCCTCAGCTTTTCATATTCGTTCGATAATTCACGTCCTTCGCCTTCGGACGTACAATTGCAACGGTGCCGTATGTCAAGCTCATTAAACTCCGATTTATACAGCAATGTCAAATGGGGTAATAAGAATCGTGTGGAGTTTAATGCTTCGAAAACTCAATGCTGTCTTCTGTCGTTAAAGCTAAACATACCCCCAATGCCATTGTCCATGAATGGCATTTACATCGAAGAAACCGAAAAGCTCTCTGTACTCGGTATGTGTGTCAACGACGACCTCCGTTGGAACGACCATATATTTGAAATCGCTAAGAATGCTGCTAAGTGCTTAGGTTTTCTGTATCGGTGTAAGAAGTATTTTTCCCCATCTGATCTGGCTACAATTTATAAAGTGTTTATACGCCCTAAACTCGAGTATAACTCCCAGTTCTGGGCAGGTGCTTCACAAACATCGCTTCACCTGCTTGATAGAATACAAAATCGAGCGTTAAGATTTATAAGAAATAGAACTGTCACTGAATCAATTGCCTCTCTCGAACACCGACGCAATGTTTCATGTCTTTCCTTATTTTATCGTTTCTTTTACAAAAAATGTTCACTGGAAGTAGCCAGTAGCATTCCTCCCCTTAAAAGTTTCGCCCGTAATACTCGTCTCGCAAGGAATGCTCATCAGTTCACCCTTGAGCCCAATTTCGGACGTACCGTGAAATATAGGGATTCTTTTTTTAGCCGAACGACACGAATTTGGAATAGTTTACCCGGCGAGATTTTCTTTTGCCATTTTGATCTGCAAACATTCAAAACCAATTTCAATCGACACCTCCTATCTCTCCTCTCCCTATCTTCCGAATGCCCGCGCAGTGTGTAACATTAAAAAAGAAACAAGTAGTCCCTTGTGCGCGCGTTAATTACAAAAAAAAAAAAAAAAAAAAAACGCATACCAAAAATGCGTACCTTTGTTGTTGTTCGCTTTTGGTCCTTTGTTTAATACATATTAATGTGTACTACACATATCTTTGTTTGGACTGTGAACTAAGATCGAAATTTTGTTTATTCTGTATTTCTGCAATTCTGTCATCAGTATCTGTTGATGATGGCAAGTACCATCAAAATGTTTACATTGGGATATTTCGCTAACACCAAACAAATGTTGCATAATGTCAAAAGTTGTATTAAGAGCGAAATTGTCAATAAACGATCCAAACACGCAAAATGCATTAATAATCAAGTCGAAACGTAGTTTCAGGTGGCAATGGTCTTAACTTAATGAAACTCTGGAATGTTTTGCAGGGATGGTTAATTAATATTTTCTTAAGTTTTGGACTTGGAGAACCAAGTAGAGCATTAAATTTCCTACAATTTGGACTATTCAAACATGTTTGTATGTTGATTAGTTACTGAGATATGCCGCTTCGAAAAAAAGTAATTTTATCAAATAAACCCTTTATGGTTTAACATTTTATAGGTGCACGTAATGACAACAATACAATAGAACGATAGTTAAAACGTCCAAATTATACCACACGATATCCTATTTCACTAGAAAAAAAAAGAACTGCGACCCGTACCGACCATATCCTGCAATGTATGTGAATACGTTTGAGATTCGTGTGAGAAGCAGCCAATTAGCCATATGCTTCGTGCCCACATAAAAACAAACGCATTAGTAGTCCAATAAGCAATGTACCGGGACCGATACACATAGTCGCTGAACGGGAAATTTTTCAGTTTTAGGCGAAGAGAGAAAAATCTTCTCAGCTGTCGTTATTGTTTATTTTTTCTATGTTTAAACAGTCAAATACACTTTTCACTGTGCAATATATTTTTAAATCATCGGCATACATGAGACATTGGGAGTGAGCTAGGGCGTTTTGAATATCGTTGACGAGTATTAAAAATAACAAAGGTTCCAGATGGCTTCCTTGAGGAACACCGGATATTACTTTCATAGCATGTGAGTTAATATTTGTCCTTGAGTGTATTTACTCCCAGCGTTCCCATTCCATCTGCTATCAATGCTATACGCACACATCTACAGAAACATAATTTGCCAGCCGAACAACTAAACACACATCAAAGCTGCTGAGATTTGCATGTCCCATAATTGTTATCAGTTTAGGAATGAATGGTACAAATGTGATTCTGGAGCAAGCATGGGAAATCCGATGTGACCTTTAATTTCAGAAGCCTTCCTAACAAGTTTCGAGTCAACTTTGAAAGAAGAAGGTGTACTACCGAGACTCTGAATTCGGTATGTTGACGATGTCAACTGCAAATTAATCAAATTCGCCACTGATGATCGAAAGTTAGATGCCTATGAAGCGATGTACATTTCCAAAGGAAAAAACCTTATGAACACCGAAAATGGAAACATTACTTCACAATTATTTAAATTTGCGAGATGACTCATGGTCGCGCAATAACGTTTTTTCTTTCTCTTTCTCTTTATTATGACGTTTACTATGTAAATTAAAAAGTTAATCTCTCTATTGTAACTGTACTACTTGCTCTTCTCTATGTTTTATTTCAATATGACGTTTGACATGAAACATTCCGTCGATGTTCAAGTGACATGAATGTTCTAATGAAGATATCATCTTCAATCAACTTGAAAGCTTTTCTTTGAATACCATCCAAAAGACTCAAGTGAGTTGATGGAGCACCCGCCCAGATATCGGAGTTATATTCTAGTCTTGGATGGATGCATGATTTGTAGATAGTAGCCAGATCAAAAAAGGAAAACAATTTCTTATATCTTCGGAGGAAGTCCCAACATCTTGCGGCATTTTTGGCAGCATCATAAATATGATCATTTCACAAGAGGTGACTTGATGCTCATACCGAGAATTTTAAGATGATCAGCTTCCATAATGTAAGTACCACTCATGGATAATGGCAAGGGGGTGTATTCCGCTTTAGAGATAGAAGACAGCATTGTGTTTTGGACGCATTAAATTCTACACGATTTCTTATTCCACATTTGATGATGCTGTCAAGATCAGAATTTAATGAGCTTATCATTCGTTGCCGTCAAAGATCCACATCCGAAGGCCGCGGTTGTGACTCCAAAAATGAATATGAAAAGCTAAGTGTACTGTCATCAGCAAAGCAGTTTAGCGCATTCTAAGTTTTAGACAGGAGATCATTTATAAAAATGAGAAAGAGAGTCGGAGACAGAACGGAGCATTAATTTTGAAGATATCATTTAAAAGCATTCGTTCCTCAAGATATTTCTTGATTTTATAATTAATAAGTGTTTCCATGACCTTGGAAAATAGGGACGTAAGTGCAATCGGTCGGTAATTTTGCGGAGGAGGACGATTCGTCTTTTTTTAGGTATGGGCTGGACAAAAGCTGTCTTCCATTGGTTTTACCAACGCAGCAGAACAACTCTTCAGAACAATAGCGGGGATACTTTCAGGGCAAGTGGATTTATGTACGTCAAGATCTTTTAAAACTCTAGCCACTGTACGAGTACGAAAGAAGATAGAAGATTCAAGAATACGGCCGAGGTTATTAGGGAAGCTATTAAGGTGTTGAAAATCATACGCTGTTAATCTGTCGACAACTTCACTATCACAATCATTCCTTACATTGAATGGTAATAAACAGCTGAATCGCCAACTATAATTATATGTTTTACTCTTTCAACAATTGGCAACAGTTATCAATATGGATCTTATAAATTTCTATAGAATTGTCTGATGGTATATAAATATAACATACAACAGTAAATTCATCATGAATTTCTTAATTCTACTTTAATAGCCAGCATTTAAGTAGTAAAAACGATAAGAAAAGTGAAGAAGGCATTCGAAACACCTTATCCAGAAATGCAAGGTGGATAAGTTAAAACGGTAGTGATCAGTATTATGAAATCTTTCAGAAATCCTGGTCAAATTCATTTCCTTTGGTGTCGCCCCGCATATATAGCATTTAGCAGAAGAACTAGTATCCGATACAATGTTGCTTACACCTCCATGAAGCATTGTAAAATGTAATTCACACATAAATAGCATAGTCTTACCATCAAAATTAATTTGATATTCAGATAGTTTGATAATACTATTTTTACTTGCGATTTAGGTACTAAAAAAGCAAGTTATGGATTCGTGCAAAACAAAATAAAATCTAACAATCAAACATGACATTACGATAATAGAGAAGTTAAAAAAAGTGGGTCCGGAAATTCCGTCCGTCTGTCTGTCTGTTCGCGCCTCTACAGCCTAAACGGATGGGCCGATTTGCTTCAAACTTGGTATTTACTGTTTATTAGGTAGTATCTCGGGGGTGTTTTTCATTTTTGCTCTAGGTCGAAAAATATTGGTACCTGCCATACGTTTTTTTAACAAAAAGTTTGATTTTCTCAAAAACGGCCCTTACGATTTTGATAAAACTTTTAGGGTGCTATTTTTTACAACAATGCATATTTCAGTTAAAACCTTTTTTTTTAAATTTGTTCTATAACGGTGCCTCTTATATAACCAGTTTTTTCAAATGCGATTTTATCGCAAACTAATATCCCGATTTCAACAAAATTTTGCACACAGGAAGTCATTTATAATTCAATTAATATTGCATTTCAAAATTTTCAAAACCTTTTTTTTCAATTTTTTTAAAATTTTCAAAAAAAAATTGGTTTTCGAAATATTTTGAAAATGGGTTGATTGAATTAAAAAAAAAAAAGTGGTACTAAAAGAAGCATAACATACCTTGTTTAAGATCATGACATGATTGTAGTTTAAAATTTTATATGCACTCAATAAAAAAAAACTTGTTCACAGTAATCAAAATTTAAACTAATTAGATTTCAATGTTTTCATTCTACTCAATGATGTGTTATCGCAATTACCGTTATACTTTAAGAGAAAAAAAATTAGTTTTGTTTGAGTGCATCATTTTATTAAAAAAGAACCCGTTAATTGAGTCAAAAGCGAACATATTTTTTTCGACGTTTGTCCAAGGACTGCCGCACTGTGCGTCGTCGGCATCCTTTTCTTTCCTGTTTCACTTTGATGCTGGCTCACATTGTGATGGTTTACAAAAAACTTGGTTTGTGCTATTGTCACCATGGTAGATGAGGAAAACACGACTTTGGTTGCTGATTATAATACAGAAAAGGGATCGTGTTCTAAGACTTTTGTGCTCTCATAGACGGCGTCAGTTGGATATCCATCAAATACAACACTCACAAAATACACAAACACATCACTTAGAGCAAAGCATCTCAGATATGTTTGTAAAGATTAACTACATTGTAAATTTTCTCCACCACTTCATGCATGATGTGCTTATCTCTCGTGCTTAAAGACAGTTCACTTTACCTTGACCAATGATTTTTTTGAAGGAAAGGAAGGAAAGGGGTGCTCAGTGAACCATGTGCTCAGTTTCCCTATGTCCATATTTTCTCTCACTACTCGGGTCGTGGCCGGGGGTCGGTCTTATGTTTTGTGTTTAAATGTCCATATGCTGTTTAGATGTCTCTGAGCGAACAATTCTATTTGTTTTCAAATGATTTTAGGGCAGACCATGCCCAGTGTCCATCTAGGAAGCACAGAATCGCTAATACCACGAGTTATTCTTCTATTGCTCCTCATATTCCGTATAGGGACCTTGTAACATACCCGCTCTTGGGTTGCAATCGATGCGTTTTCTGTGGGAATATTTTACAAACTAGCGAATGAATTGCATGCTACAAATTTTATAACATTGAACTTGAATGCTCGATACGAAAGTTCATACGAGTGCGTACGCTGTTAACACTTGAAGGATTCCTGATATTGGCAAACCTCTTTTAGTCGGTTGGTCTTTTATATTCAGCAAATCAATTATAAACTTGGCAGTGTCCTTGTCGACTCAGCCAGTTCAAAGGCGTCGATTTTTGTCCGCTTTCGTCTTGTTGGTGGTACCATTTCCAAATCTACCCAGATATTAAAATCTTCATCAATGTATTCATCAAGTGACATTTTTCTTTATTTTAACTAGATAATACAACTTTTTCATTTACTTTTTTCAAGTATTTTCGACGTTTGGTAGACTTAAAAAACAACTTAAAGAAAGCTTTTGTCGTGACTAGCGTTAGACTCGAGTTTTTATTTTATAAATGGATTTAAATTGTTTATGAATTACATGTTTCAGGTTTAGTTTAGCCAAAACATAATAACAACTTATCAAATACCTATAAATATGCGCCAAAGTGTTGAACAAGTAAAGAATACTTCATGACGTGATAGACTAACAAAAATAAAATGTTTTATTAAAAGATAGGACAATACAAATAAAAAGTAATAGAATACTTGAATACGTGTGTTCTCCTGAACGAAATAAACAGAACACTAAAGAATAAAAGAATACTTTAAAGTGTGTTTCTCCTAAACAAAATAAACAGAACAATTTAGTAAAAGAATACTAAAAAGTGTGTTTCTCCTAAACAAAATAAAAGAGAACACGTATCTTTTCAAATTCTTCTTACTAGTATGGCATTCTAAAAAAGCAGTGTGCCTTTCATACACTTGTTAAAAATATTATTTAAAAAAATATTTTTATGAAAGAAATTTACATCAAGCTCTTATTGACGTTACATAATTATCCTCAATTTCTCGAAGAGAGCAGATGATCCTGACTGACATGCTATAATTGGGCGAATTTCAGAGATGCTGAAAAAAGACTACCAGCGGCTGCTCTATGGATTCAGTATTTTCGAATATGTATGCTGCTGAAGAACTTCATTAGCCCTAAAAATGGTTTTTGGAAACTCCACCTAGATTGCATCGAAAAAATTACTTTCCGCGACTGGACACCTGAATTATTCTAATAGCGCTTATTTCTATTAGCAAGACATGGACATCCTGCAGGACAGGATGGATGGAAAAAAGTCTTAACTGCACTTATTTCTTTTTATTTAGTTCAGCTAGTGTCTTTTTTCATTTTCATACAATTTGGTTTTTCAGATTGTCGTAATCCATCGTCCCAAACAAATAGTGGAACAAGTTTCCAACACCAATTCCGTTTTGGCAGTAATTCGTAGATTGTCCTGTTTCGGCTTTTAATGTTTTCTATAGCTGTAACTAAACGACAAAATATTTTTTTTCTGGTACTATTGTTCGTACACTAAAGTTCGTTTTTAAGATGTTCAGCATACTCTACCGCTTGCTTGTGGTTCTCTAATTTTCAGAGGTCGATCTCGGTAAAAATGGTCCAAATTTGGTGATAGATCCTTAGTTTGTCCAACCCTTCCTAACGGGTGTTATTGAGAGGGTGATAACATAAGGCTGTCCGATAGATTTGTAAAGACCTACCTAGCCTATATATGTCCATGTTGGATATTGTAAAGGCTTTCCTAAGCCGAAATAAAATGTTGGCTAAAGAGCCGATCTGTTGCCAATTAATTCAACTGAAAAAACATACCGAATTTTCACGTATGCTATCTGAATTAATATTGATTTTATTTAATAATTCTAAGACTAATTATGCAAAATTAATTCTTACATACTATGAACTTAAATCTACAAACATTTACTATACAAATATGCTTCTTAAGTCTAATAACAAAAATACTGCTTACTCTACATAAAAACATAAACAAACTTTGGTTGGCATTTATTTGCTGTATCATCAAAATTGTAATTTGTGCTTTTTCCCTTTCGATGACAAAAAAATGTATCTCAAAAAGTAAAGGCAATGCATGGCGGACAGTGAACTCAAACGAATGCACTTGCCCGATGGAAATGTGAAACCTTAAGTGGTTTTGACATTACTATGTAGAATGAATACGAATATTAATTTATGAATGAAACTAGCTAGCCATTCAAACTGGTGTCAGTGACCTGAGGTTACAAGTGAAATTTGTAAGTGCTATATATGCCCTACAGATTATCCGAAGAAAAAAAGGGTTGCCACACAAATTGGTCTTCGGAGGTGTTAATAAAAAAGAGTTCATTTCGCTTATTATTTGTGAGTTTGTAAAAGGACCTATCTACAAGATGGATAATTTTCTAATTATAAATAAATATATATAGAAATAATTTACCAGTTTCGTTTCTGAGTAACATCTTGTCACTTATCTGAAACGTATGGGGTTTCTAAATCTAAGATCGTTTTTTTCTTGAAAGGATAATGCACCTTGCAATTTCGTATGTTTTTTTTGGAGTTTACACCTTTGGATATACCAATAGCTCTTATGGTTTTAAATTTGTTTAGGGTTTTGTTTTAAGTTTGGTGTTACATCCGCAGAAAAACCATAAAGGCAATGAAATCTGGAAGAAGTGACGAAACTAAAAGATTTGTAATACATTGTAATAACGTACGGCATTGTTCAGTCCAATTGAATTTCACATTATTTCTGAAGAAGTTGGTTAAGGGCCTTACTATATTTTGAAAAAATTATAGTGCATTTCCTGTAGTAGCTGGCTAACCCCAAAAGGACGTTACTCCTTAATCGACCGAGAGAAACTCTCTTTTTTACTTGCGATTTATAGGGACTATAAGGCAAGCTATGCATTTGTAAAAAAAAGTTCTAACAATCAAACATGACATTACGATGATAGAGAAGTCAATAAAAGTGGGTCCGGAAATTCCGTCCGTCTGTCTGTCTGTCTGTCCGTATCGATTCCTACAGCCTAAACGGTTGGGCCGACTTGATTCAAACTTGGTATATAGTATTTTTAGAGTAATCTACCCGACTGTTTTTCGAATTGGCATTCTAGCTCCAAAACTAACGGTACCTGCCATATAACTTTTAAT
Source organism: Platycheirus rosarum (assembly GCA_963971375.1). Taxonomy (NCBI): domain Eukaryota; kingdom Metazoa; phylum Arthropoda; class Insecta; order Diptera; family Syrphidae; genus Platycheirus; species Platycheirus rosarum. The sequence continues at coordinate 36,116,061 of OZ020509.1, read as the reverse complement.
GAAAAACTTATTTTTCTCGAAAACGGCTCCTACGAATTCGATAAAACTTTCTGAATGGTGTTTTCTATGCAAAATCTATCTTTTAGTTTTAATGGATTTTTCAGAAAAAGTTTTATAACGGTACCTCTCATATGACCTGTTTTTAAAAATCAGGCTTTCTCGTTAATTAATTGACGGATTTTGATGAAATTTTCAAAATATATAGTGTTTTATGATTTAAAAAATATTGATTATTAAAATTTTCAAAAACATTTTTTTTTTAATTTTTAATAATTAAAAAAAAATATTTTGTTTTTTGAATATTTTGAAGACGGATCCATAGATTTTTTTTTTTAATTTTTCTCCTAGTATAAACTATAGATTTCTTTAAATTAACATACTCAAAAAAAAAATTAAAATATGTTTTCGAAAAGCTTTTCAAAACAAAAAAAAAACAGAAAACAGCAAAAGAAATAAGAAGGCTTTCCAAAAAACGTTATGAATAGTGTTTTTTTGATATCATACAAATTTTATTTGTTTAATATTTTCCCAAAATTTTATTTCATATTGCTCGGTGAAGCCCTAGCCATTAGTCAAATAAAAGGTGAAAACTTACATACAAACCTACGTATTTTAAAGCATTTCATCATCATAAAAGCACACAGAATAAATAAGGAAGCCTAAAAAACAACTAACGAATACAAAACTATTCGATGCCTACTGAATGCAAAAATTTCAATCAAAAAACCCAAAGTTTAAACCTGCCTATAAATAAACAAAACCACTGTGTTAACTATTAATATTGTCTTTACCGACTCGCTTAACAGTAGTTGGAATGTGTATCTTAATTTTATTACCTACCTTCGTTCCAACCTTATTATAATTATCTAATATCCTTAATAAATTCCATTAATACCAACCCACACCATACGTTTATTGATCCATCAAACATAATTAAGTTATTTTAATTTATTTGATTTGAAAAAAGTAAATTATTGTTAAATGTACCTATAGGTACCTATACCTAGCCTTGAAGCATTTTCGTTTCATCGAGCTTCAAATCACAACGATTCTAAATAAAAAAACATTAAAATTAAATCTTTATTTCAAAAAGACGCCTGCACTTAAAAAGAAATAGCACATAAGAGCAAGTACGTGCGACCCAGTGGTGCAATTTATTTGTATATATGTTACCGGCAAAACTGTTTTATAGGCAAAAAGTTCTGCCTATGGGCGTTCGGTTGAACTAGTTCTGTCTAGGCAAAACAAGTTCAACCTAACACACTTAGGCTAAATTAGTTTTGCCTAGACAAAACTAGGATGAACATGGCCGTGAAATCAGGTAAATGGTAATGAGGTCGATTCAATCTTATTTCCCTAAAAACAGCGAAACAAAGGCGAACTTCGGTTTCATTTCAAGTCGACTCTATTTCCAACAAAAATAGTAATAATGTCAATCAGAGTTTCGGCGTTATTACCGAATCAGTGTGCAAAGAAATTTCTTGACATTTTATCTCCCAATCAGTATGAGGTAGGTATGAGGGGGCATGCTGCCCACCTGCAACCCCCCTGCTTGGGCTCACTATAGGATTTCGAGTAGGTGCGAGATTGGGTTTATGGAAAGGTTCTTTAAATCAAAAAGAAACGCTGCATATACTCAACCTTGCACTTTCTCCAAATCCTATAGTGAGCCCAAGCAGGGCGGTTGCAGGGGGCAGCATGCTCCCCCATATCTACCTCATATTGATTGGGAGATAAAATCTCAAGAAATTTCATTTTTTCAAAGTGGGACATATCTTCAAATTTTTTGTTTGTTTGTTTGGGGTTTATGCTGGCCTATGTGGCTTTTATTGCCAATTTTTTACTTCGATATATTTTCTTTCATTTAGGAAATAGTAAATATTTTTAGTGGATCTTTTGAGGATTACCACGTAAGTATCCCACCGCTGCCACCAATTTGATATATCGATCTTACACCATGCTTCCTCTTGCGAGGGAGGAGTGCGCAACCGGAGATGTAAAATAATAAAATTAACTCAATTTGCCTTATTACCATTGGATTATAATCCAACTGTTGATTTTTATTTATTTTTAATGTTTTGTATAGGACGGTCCGCTGTCGTAAGCAAATGGCTGCAACCATTGTCTATAAACTCTGAAATTACTCTGTTTCAGGGCCCTTTTCAACCATTCCTTTTATACTATTTTGGATATCGATCAGTCCTCAATAACTATTATCGATCGCATGCATTTTTATTGTCGACTTCAATTTTTTCATACAATGATCTTATCATTGCTTATTGATTATTCTTCGTACTCAGCATTGCATAATTCCTATAACCAGTCATTGTTGACACATTAATAGTGCAATGACACTAGTACCATCACTTTCCTATAGGTCAGCATTAACCCATATAGAGTACAAAATACTAATAGTATCCATATGTTGTACCATCCACTGCCAATGCAATTTAAACAGAATGTTCTGTTTAAATGCATTGGGATTTGTCATCGCCTCATACGTCACACTGCCTATGGGTTTTGCATTCTTTAAGGGAATCTCCATTTGACTGCGACTAAGTGCATGAAGTGAAAATTGACTTTTGTCGAGCCGGCGTGAAATTTGACACTGGGTTGATAAATGGGTTAGGATGCGGTGTTGCCTATCCTCTGTTGTGTCCGTTGCTGGTTCTCTCGTAGAACGGGGCTCCGTCATTGTTCATTATATCCTCGAATCGATCGTCTGTAATGGCTCGAATGTTGAGGTAGCGATGGCTGGGCTCTAGTGGGTGGTCCTCCAAGTTCCTTAAAATATTTTTGGAGAGCTGGGTCTTGAACTGATTTATTGGGATCACTTTGCTGTCTTCATATAGCTTCTTGTTTGGGACATATTTCCTTGTAAAGTGGTTTCGGTGTAGGCCTGTACAGCTACGGAGTATCTTCCTTTCAAAAACTTCGATCTTCTTCATATATGTTGGTGATATGGTGAACCAAATAGGACAAGCTTACGTCAGAACTGGACGAATCAGCTGCTTATAGATGAGGAGCTTAGTATTAGTGCTTAGTCCGTTTCTTCTCCCAAGAAGCGGGTGGACCAGATGTAGGGAGAAGTTAGCTCTCTTAAGCATAAATGAAGCGTGCTTATTGAATTTGAAGGTTAGTGAAATTCACTCCAAGGTATTTTGCTGTTGTCTTTGTCCTTATCACTGTGTTGTCTGGTAGCTTGATACTGATATTATCACAGCGTGATGCGAAACGTCTTCGACCTCTTGTTGCTGTTGTTGGAATTCTTATCGCTATTTATCTTTAGTCCCCATTTAAGGTAGTAGTCCCACAAGTTTCTTATGTGACCTTCAACTCTCCTGGCTGCGATTTCTGGTGAAATGGATGTTGCATATGTTAAGGAGGCATCGGCATATAGCTTCGTTTTCGTCCCTGGGATGTTAGTAGGCTGGTCAGCTGTATAAAGGTTGAAAAGTATGGGGCGAAACTTGGAACCTTGTGGAACTCCAGCGCTGATCGTCTTTCTTTGTAAAAGGATCTATGGGTTAGAAAATTTTTGATTAATCTTACCAAGTGTTCAGAATGTCCTAGACTTGACAGTTTCAATATTAGTCCTTTTATCCAAAATATCGAAGGCCTTTTCGATGTCCAGTAAACAGGCGAAAGTCGTCTCTTTCTTGTTGAGTCCGTTTGTCACGTCGGTGTGCAGTTCAAGAAGCGGATGGATGGTTGAGTGTCGTGCTCGGAAACCATACTGACATTCCGGTATTAATTCCCTTTCCCTAAAGAAATGATGAAGCTTTCTCAGGATAAGTCCCTCCAGGATTTTGCTGACACAGCATAAAAGCGAAATCGGCCGATATCCATCAACACTTGTCCTGTTGGTTTTCTTCGGAAGGGGCACCACTTTTGCCGTTTTCCATGTTTCGGGGAAGTAGCTGTTATTAAGGCAGTTTTTAAGATGATCGTTAGCAGTAGGATGGCGAGATTTGGTAGCTTTTTAAGCACAAAGTTAGAAATCCCATCATTTCCTGCTGACTTCTTAGAATTTCCTCCGTGGATTATGTCAGTTACTTCCTCGATGGAAGTAAAAGCATCTCCAGTTAGTCCAAGTGCACGATTGTCCTCATTAAAGTTGGGGACTGAAGTATTAGAGGCTGCAACTTCTTCAAACTTGTTTTCAACTTCTTCGATGAATTCAGGAAGGTGTTTGGGCGGGCGATCCTTGAAGGTCTCTTCAAAATGCTTAGCGAGGGCTTCTGCTTTTTCGGTTGGTGTTGTTGCAGTATATTGCCCTTGCATTATTGTGTCTGGCATCGTGCTCTTTTTCCCAACGAGCTGGTTAATTTTCTTGAAGGCATCGGTTCCCGGTTTGATTTTGGCAAGTCTTTTCCTGAATTCATCCCCCTGGTGATGTTTCACTGCCTGGTGTTGGTGCATTGAAGTTCGGAGTATATGCGTCTATACTCGTCGTTCTCTGTGTTGAACAACCTGTGCTATATCCGTTGAAGCTTTTTGCGGAGTCTCTGTCTGTGAATGGAAGAAAGTGTTGTGAATCATATTGCATGCGATTGAGGTAAGATGTGATCGATATAATGTGTGGTGTATGAAGTGGGATACTACAATATTATCGATTCCTTGTTGCGATTTCGTATTGGCTTTTGTGTTAAAACTTATAGTAAAACGTTTTAATACCTACTTAAAAATGTGTTTATTCTTAATACAAGTCATTCGCTACTGCCGGTATGCTCATCTTCAAATTAACTGTAAATGGTAAGAAATTGAAAGTAGTTTTTATGAATTCATTAAATGTAAGTTTTAAATTGAGATCTTCTAAACCTTTTTAATTTTTGTTTTATCAAAATATTTTACAGGTAGTTGAACCGCAAAAAATTTATATGCCAAGTTATATTACTATTAATATGGATGCAGATGAGAAATCTATACAGATTGTTAATTTGTGCTTAGCACATTTTACTAGCTCGTGTAAAAAATTACATGACTTTGTTTTTTGCGCAAGTCAAATCAAATCCGTAAGCCTATATAAACGTGATGAAAGATGCGCTTATTTGTATGTCCATCATAACTCGGATGATTTTCAAATATATTTCCCCACTACATTTTGCCGACAAAAGTTCTATGAACAAGTACTTGAAATGGCATCGGATCAAGAAATTTTTGTAAATCTTTCAGTTAATGAAACACACATCGAGGTGATTATAAATGTTTTCTTAAAATTCATTATAATAAGTTTATTATTTACAGTACGAATATGATCTTGATGATCAGAAGAAGAGGGTTGTCTTAGGCAAGGGAACTTATGGAGTTGTTTACGCTGCTCGAGATCTGCAAACACAAGTTCGGATAGCTATAAAAGAAGTACCGGAAAAAAACTCCCAGGATGTTCAACCACTGCACGAAGAAATAAAACTTCATTCACAACTACGCCACAGGAATATTGTACAAGTAAGTTTTACTTGTAAAAAAGAAAAAATTAAAGCGAAATATCTCTAACCTAAATGTGTATTAATAAAGTATTTAGGTTCACTCTCAGAAAATGGATTTTTTAAAATTTTTATGGAACAAGTTCCTGGAGGTTCTCTCTCAGATCTCTTAAGAGAAAAATGGGGGCCTCTTAAAGATAGCGAACCCACTATGGCATTTTACTCTAAACAAATTCTTGAAGGCCTTCGATATCTACATGAACAAAAAATTGTCCATAGGGATATTAAAGGAGATAATGTACTTGTTAACACTTATAGTGGAATTGTAAAAATATCAGATTTCGGAACTTCTAAAAGGCTTGCGGGACTCAATCCAGCAGTTGAAACTTTTACAGGAACATTGCAGTACATGGCTCCAGAAGTTATCGATCAAGGGTTTCGAGGGTATGGTCCTGCAGCTGATATTTGGTCTTTTGGTTGTACAAATGTGGAAATGGCTACGGGTAAGCCACCATTTATTGAACTTGGTTCAGCGGAAGCAGCTTTATTTAAAGTTGGATTCTATAAAAAACACCCAACAATACCGCACGAGCTGTCCCCTAAAGCAAAAAACTTTATTCTACGCTGCTTTGAAATAAATGTATTGGATCGTCCATCATCTGGCAGTTTGTTAGAAGATCCGTTTTTATCAGAGTGAGTATAAACAATCATGAAATTTGCTTCTCTTTTAAATGTTTTGTGTATAATCATTGTTTTAATCAAAGCAAACATCAGAAACTTCGTATTGGAAAAATCAACAACGAGTTCACTAGAAGTATATCAGTACCAACAGAACGCTTAACAAATAAATCAAATGCAGTTAATATACAGCATTCGAATAGCAACAGTAATACCCCTATAACAGCAGAGTTTGAGTAAGTTGAAATCATCATCACTATAATGAATGTTCACATATTATGAAAACTAATCAAGTGCCCTCAAACACACAAACCTTAATATACCCAGTTATTAGTGGCGTGGCGAAATGGAAAGTTGAAGAAAAATTAGTCATCTGCAAGCGTAAATTAGAAATGTCTACCTGAAATTATAATTAAATAGGTTGCCTGAAAAATTCCTGTCAAGGATAAAAATGCAATTTTTTTAACAATGCACTTTGTTGTATGAAGCCTATAGAATATGCAAACCCCAGGTTTACTATTTTTTCCCGTCATTACTATTGGGTTGGCAGCTATAAGAAAAAAAATAATAATAAATAAAAGATAATAAAAAAAACAAATTGGCAAACTGGCATATTGTATAAGCTTCAAACTTTCAATAGGCATGTAATTTGTCTAATAAATAAAAAAAGTGCATTGTAAAAAAATGCATTTTTATCATTGACAGGAACTTTTCAGGCAACCTATTTGCAATATATTTCTTGATTGACTACTTGACTTATATTTGATATAAACTAATTTTTCGTCCATTCAAGAGCTGGTGCAGATCGTTGTATGGTGGGATATCCTACTATAACAACAACAATTGATTATAATTCGAGTAAACCAGAAGAAATGAGAGGAAAATCTGCAGCCTTTGGCATTTTTAGGAAAATTTGGAAAACAACCTATTCTTCAAAGTGTCATATCTTAGTAACAAATTGACATACACATATATTTGAATGAACTTTTATTCTCTACAAAATATACCTGATCGTTTTTTTAACGGGACGTAAGCAAAACAAGTTATTAATGAAAAACCAAAAAATGCCAACCATTTTGCAGTCCCCCCTTAACATTATCTCAAACATTATTATTATTATTAGATATTAATGAAAAACCAAAAAAATGCCAACCATTTTGCAGTTCCCCCTTAACATTATCTCAAACATTATTATATTCATTATCATAAACATTATCTCAAAGTTTAATTAAATTAAGTTCCGACCTTTGTCATCATATGAAAACTAATCAAGTGCCCTCCAACACAAAAACCTCATGTTGTTTCGCCTCTAGGCACATCTGATCATTGTGTAATTTCTGCAAATTTCTTGTGTAAACAAAACTCAGTTAAAAGTAAAACCCCTAGGAGAACCGTTTGGCAATACGAGAAAGCCAACTAGGACGGTCTCAACACTTTTTTTAATAGTGACTTAGACTCCAGCGCAGGTAAGGTAACAAATATTTTTCTTTTAGAAATGAATCCCGAATAGGTCTAAAAGTATCAAACCCATGGATAACCCATGGCTTGATACGAGCTCTGAATATGTTATTAGGTTTCGAGATGTAAGTTTCCGCTGTTACAGCCAACACTACCTAGTAAAATCGGAAAAAGTTTCAACAAGATAGAAAGCCCTGCAATATTCATATTCATATTCGTACGACAAAATATAAACAAATAATTCGACAAAAATACTTCAAAGTTCCAAAAGAATGTAAAAACTTTTGTTCTTTTGTAAAAAAAATATACGAAATTCTTCGTCATCATCGGTTCCTACACTCATTTTTAACGATGCACCTGCTGTCAATATCCACTCAAAAGCAGATCTGCTTGCAGCCCTATTTGCTGTACCCTCAATGCGGCCGGCAGGTTTTATCAAACCTCCCCGCACTCGTTCAGTTGCAAGGGATTTAAAAGATCTTAACATTCATAAGTCGGCTGGTCCGACAGCTATTCGACTTGTAACGAGTTTGATGCGTCTGTCTGATTCCATCTCGGAAACTGTTTCCTTCATCCTCGCACTGAAATCTTTATTGCGGGCGTTTTCAATGTACACAATTCTATTTGGCTCCGCTATTCTCTCCAGACAACACCCGAAGGATGGTATGTCGAGATTTTTGCTGGGTTACACCACCTTACTCAACTCGTCGATGAGCCTACACGAATACCGGATGTTCCTGGGCAAACCGCCCTTACTCTTGACTTGTTTCTTACTTCTCAACCTGATAACTATACCAGTAGTGTAACTTCTCCATTTGGCACTTCCGACCATTGTGTCATTTTAGCTTATTTCACGTCAATATTTTTTTCCGAAACTTTATTTGGTCACTATGCTTCCTCGATGGTGACATTAATGCCAGCGCTGAAATGATCACAAATGTGATTCTTCTAGGGATGCGTGTACAGAGTAAAAAGCATCAAGCCTAAAGAAAAGTCCTGATTTAACGCTGAGTGTAAAGAAGCTATCAGTCTCAAAGAAGTAAGTTTCCGATCGTAGAAAGCCAACCCTACTGGGGAAAATGGAAAAAGCACAAACAAGCAAGGAACTTATGCTACTCCGTTATTGAAAGAACCAAATTTTTGCATTATCAAAAATTACGGCAAAAAATTCAATATCCCAAAAGCAGTCATCTGGTCATTTGTAAAAACTCCTCAAAATCTTCGGTTCCAAAGCTCGTCGCTGATGACAAACCTATTGTGTACACTTCAGAGAATACAAATTTGCTCGCAGGCCATTTCGCTGCCAGCACTACGCTGCCGTACAGCAACGTTGCCCCTCCTGTACTTGAGAATGTAAATTTTTCCATGGGACAGATTTTTTCCGCACTGGTACAGTAGCAAGAGTTCTCAAAGATCTCGATATACACAAATCCGCCTGCCTGGATGGTATACCCCCGATTCTTCTGAAGAGGTTTTCTTCCACACTGGCAAAGCCACTGCGTAAGCTTTCCCATCCCTCCTACTCTTCTGGAATCTTTCCTAGAAAATGGAAAACAGAATTTTTCCAGCCTGTCCCTAAGAAAGGTGACCCATCCTCCCCCTCCTTCCACCGACCCATAGCAACTACGTCCCTTCTTTCTAGGAAACGCTGATTAACCGTCAGCTTAAGGAATATCTCGAAGATCGAAAGCTTCTCCATGACCGTCAGTATAGCTTTCGCAGTAATCGTTCCACTGGTGATCTGATGGCATATCTCACCGAACAGTTGAATAAACCCTTACATCGCTTTGGTGAAAGTAAGATTATTGCGCTTGATATTTCCAAGGCATTTGATAGATTTTGGCATGAGGCTCTCTTATCGAAAATGCGTGCTTTTAGAATTGATGATACTCTTGTTCGTTGGATTAGAAGCTATCTTCTGGACCGTTCAATACAAGTTGTATTGGACGGATTCAAGTCTGATTCCCATACAATAAATGCTGGTGTGCCCCAGGGCTCTGTTCTGTCTCCGACTCTTTTCCTCATTTTTATAAATGATCTTCTGTCTGTTACTTCTAATCCACTTAACTGTTTTGCTGACGACTCTACCCTCAGCTTTTCATATTCGTTCGATAATTCACGTCCTTCGCCTTCGGACGTACAATTGCAACGGTGCCGTATGTCAAGCTCATTAAACTCCGATTTATACAGCAATGTCAAATGGGGTAATAAGAATCGTGTGGAGTTTAATGCTTCGAAAACTCAATGCTGTCTTCTGTCGTTAAAGCTAAACATACCCCCAATGCCATTGTCCATTAATGGCATTTACATCGAAGAAACCGAAAAGCTCTCTGTACTCGGTATGTGTGTCAACGACGACCTCCGTTGGAACGATCATATATTTGAAATCGCTAAGAATGCTGCTAAGTGCTTAGGTTTTCTGTATCGGTGTAAGAAGTATTTTTCCCCATCTGATCTGGCTACAATTTATAAAGTGTTTATACGCCCTAAACTCGAGTATAACTCCCAGCTCTGGGCAGGTGCTTCACAAACATCGCTTCACCTGCTTGATAGAATACAAAATCGAGCGTTAAGATTTATAGGAAATAGAACTGTCACTGAATCAATTGCCTCTCTCGAACACCGACGCAATGTTTCATGTCTTTCCTTATTTTATCGTTTCTTTTACAAAAAATGTTCACTGGAAGTAGCCAGTAGCATTCCTCCCCTTAAAAGTTTCGCCCGTAATACTCGTCTCGCAAGGAATGCTCATCAGTTCACCCTTGAGCCCAATTTCGGACGTACCGTGAAATATAGGGATTCTTTTTTTAGCCGAACGACACGAATTTGGAATAGTTTACCCGGCGAGATTTTCCCTTGCCATTTTGATTTGCAAAAAATCAAAACCCTCCCTATTATCCTAATGCTCGCGCAGTGTACTTACATACATTAAAAGGGAAACAATAGTCCCTTGTGCGCGCGTTAATTATAAAAAAAAAGAGTAGCAAAGCCCTCTATCGGGCAAATAAATTGTCCTTTTATAAGACCCTGATCATCCCAGTCCTGCTCTTTGGTGCAGACGCATGGACACTGTCAAAAGCGGATGAGGACGCTTTAGGCTACTTGGAGAGAAAGATTCTTCGGGTGGTTTTTGGTCCCATATGTATTAACGGAGAGTGAAGAAGAAGTAACAATGAAGTACTGTATCGGCTGTACAGCCACGCAAACCTAGCCAAAACAGTAAAAATTCAACGTCTCAGATGGCTGGGTCATACAAAGCGGATGGACTGGAAGAAGCTAGTTACGGACTGAGCTGGCTGGAGAAGCTTGTTGGTTGAGGCCCAGGTCCATCCCGGACTGTAGCGCCACCTAAGGTAAGGTAGGTGTGTACCTAAAATTTAGTTTGAAGAACACCATAATGGTGATTGGAATAGAAAAAATTGACCTATGAATAAATTATAATGAATTATTTAATAATATAAGGATAACAATAAATAAATATAATAATATATTTTATAAATATAATAACAATATATTATAATATAAAATATTAATAAAATAATATTATATTAAAATAAATAAAAATAAATTGGTAGAATAAGTATTTTTATAAATTGTAAAAAAAAATAATTTATTCGATAGATATGTAGGAGATATTAGGACAACTACATTTTAAATGGTTTGAGGGAGCGTTTAAAACAAATTACGTTTTCTTAGATGCAAAACGAATTTCTCATGATTGTACAATGTACATTTATACATACATATATTTAAATATGCATAAGCGGTATTTAGCGCAAGGTGTGACATAAGGCTAGATCGTACATTATAGCTCGATTAAGCCGGGAAGGCAGTTTTCCATGAAATGGAATCAGAAAGCAAATTATTAAAAAAAAAATATGAAACTTACAATGCCATGATATCGCAAGTTAATTTATTCCTTATTATTGTTTTAATTGAAATTAATCGATTTAATAACATTTTAAAAGTAAATTTTTAAGTCAAAATTTTGAGAAAATAATTTTATTCCAAAATTGTACCTAGCTAATTAAAAACCTACCTAATGATTTTTTCCATATTAAATGCTTACTCGAAATCTGAGAACTTAAGTTTTTGAAAGAAATAAATGAAAATTACAAAAACTATACCCCACACCACATATCACAAAAGGAATTATTTCCAAAAATAAGTTCTGGCATTTTATGGCTAAGTTTTGACATTTACCACAACATTTTAAATCGCAATATCTTTGGACCAGTTGAAGTTTTGTATATATATTCTTGAAGGGAATATGTGCTAAAAAAAATTGGGAAGGCGTTAAAACAAGTAATTCAAAAAAATACATATTCCTGGAAAAATCGGAACTACATGGATTTTTGGGTTTAGTTTTATAGTTTTGCCTTACCTTACAAACAAAAATGATTTTAGAGTTTATTGTTCAAAGCAAAAAATACTTGCCTTTCGTATCCTTTGGAAGAGAACGAAAGTTATCGCCGTGTCGCCGCAAAAATATAATGAATTCTTTTATAGAGACTAAATACAAACATTTTTACCGCTTGAGCGGGCGTGACGATTTCCTAAAAAATATCACTTTTATTGGGAACAATATATACAAGTAAAGGCAAAAATCACAATAATTGGCTATGCCGTGTTTTAGAGCCAAAAGCCTGCTCTATTGTATAATTTTTAAATTAATTAATTTCTATGAAAAATCTTTGGAAAAAACCCCACATTTTGAAAAAAAAAATCAAAAAAGAATTATTCCGATACTTTTTTGAAATTCAGAAAATATGAACTTAATTTTCTTTTATTATTTATTACTCTAATTTATTTGTTATCGAACACTGAAAACTAGATGATTCTATGATTACTAGTTTTCGAGAAAATTGGAAATTGCCAAACTTACTCAAACCTACCAAAATCCCACCTCCACACCAGAAAGTTTTGCGTCAACCATCGAACCTAGTAAAAATTCAACAAAGTAAAAATTCAACCAAATTAAAATTTGTCAGTGCAAAAATAAAGAAAAAGCAAAATGAGTTTACACTCCACATTAAAAAAAAAACAGATACCTACTTTCCCAAGTTGCCTGTCCTCTGCTCCTTCATCTCGATCAGCAATCTAACATACCCAAAATTTAACCAAAAAATATTTTTGTTCAACAATACAGAAACAGAAAACTATTCATTATCATTATCGACGAGTGCATGAAGTAAAACTCAACAATAACAAAAAAAAAAATGAGAATGGGACATGAGAGGAGATAGCAGATGAAGGAATTTTTTTTATTATGGCTGACGTTTTCCCTCCGCGCTGATAGAGAGGGATTCTTGGGAACTGCAAGCTTCTTTGTATGCATTTGCAGGGAAATTTATTGTTAAAAAAATTCTATATATATATATATATATATATACAAAATACAAAAAATATTAAAAATATTTGAGATTTGTATTGGACATCCTTGCGTCACAATTGTTCTAAAAATAACGTCTTATTAAATTACATGTTTAGATATGTTATGAAAAAAAAACAAAACAAAATTTATGTTGTCCGATTCTTTAACATATTTTCTTTAAAATGTAATTAACTACAAAAAAAAAAAATAACAAAGCATTGCCCTAGCATCATGATTAAAAAAAAAACAAAAAACACGTTATTTTTGTTTTTGCTCTAAAAAACAATTATAAAAAAATTAAAAATTTAAAAAATAGTTGATATATCTTGGCATAATTGTAGACTTTGAAATAAATCCAATTTTGAATCGTTATAATTAAAACTTTAGAAGTTTTATTAAATGTAATTTTTTTTAATTTTTTGAGAAAATAAAAAAAGGATGTTTTGCATTTTGGACACTTATTGTCTTACGAAAAAAAAATATAAAAATAATAAAAAAATCAATTTGAATTTTGAGTTCTACAAACTTTTACGTAAAATTGTGGAAGGTCGATATTTTTTTTTGAAGTTCAAACATTTTTTTGACTAACTAATTTGCAATCGAAAACCTTTTATATCATTAAAATATTCGAACATATTTGAAAGTTACATAACTCAACGTGAAGCTCTGAGCCTTTTTTTTTTGATGGAAACCTCTCCTTAATGTACCAAATGTGTGTACTTTCTTCCTCACCACTTTGGAGGTCAAGTACTAGGTGCGTTTTTTATGTGATATAGCTTGGAGGCCTAATCCACGGTGTTAGATAAGTCAAATACATATTTTTAAACAATAAACTTTTGTCTTGAAGAAGTGTATCTCATGTAGCCTTCGGACTCGGCGGTAAATTCTAGGTCCCTTCCATTCTTGCAGATTAACAACACACACACAGAAATAGTAGAGAGTATAAGTCACTAGGCCCTGGCTCCTTAAGGAGCTGTCGCGCCAATACATTTATTTTATTTAAACTTTTGTTTTAACTTTTTTTTTTTTAATATTCGGATCCAAGTTAATCCTTTTCCTATATTATTCGATGGGTATTATTGAATAATAATCGCCAATATTATCACTTTTCAGTAAGGTCTTTCTCATCCGCTTCCATTTTGCCACAATTTGTGCATGACTGTTGGGGTTAGCGAAAATTTTTGCAAACTGCAAATTTGTATCGCTTTGTTCCATTATTTTGAAGTATTTTAGTTTACCTTTGTTGTAAAAGGCCGATGTTGAATAACAGCCCGTAAATGCAGACAAAAATTAAATGTTTGCTGTACATTTTGGGTATTTCATTAAGCTTTGTGGAGAATATACTTTTGTTTCAGACTTAGGTTTGTCAGGTTTTTAAAAATATATTTTCTTATCAGGAGGAGCACTTTTTTTTATAATTAACGCCCGCACAAGGGACTAATTGTTTCCCTTTTAATGTTACACACTGCGCGGGCATTCGAAAGATAGGGAGGGGAGAGATAGGAGGTGTCGATTAACATTGTTTTTGAATGCTTGCAAATTGAAATGGCAAGGGAAAATCTCGCCGGGTAAACATTCCAAAAAAAGAATCTATATTTCACGGTACGTCCGAAATTGGGCTCAAGGGTGAACTGATGGGCATTCCTAGCAAGACGAGTATTACGAGCGAAACTTTTAAGGAGAGGAATGCAGCTGGCTACCTCGAGTGAACATTTTTTATAAAAGAAACGGTAAAATAAGGAAAGACATGAATATATTTTTTACAAATGACCTACAATTTTTACTGCCTTTGGGACACTGCAGAATTTTTTGCCGTAATTTTTGGTCATGCAAAAATTTGGTTCTTTCAATAACGGAGTTACATGAGTTTCTTGCTTGTTTGTGCTTTTTCCGATTTTCCTCTGTAAGGTTGGCTTTGTAAGAACGGAAACTTACTACTTTGAATTAAACCAAGACTTTTCTTTAGGTTTGATGCTTTTTACTCTGTTAGGAAGAAAAGCACGCATTCCTAGAAGAATCACATTTGTGATCATTTCACCACTGGATGGATTTTCACTGCATGGTTCGACTTAGTCAGAATTGTGTTTTGTATGTAAGTATTTTTAAATGGTAAGTGATTTTCATGCCGTATATTCTAATGTTCGAGGGCTAAGAAAGAATTTCTTTCACGTATACCTCGACACAGTTCAATACAGGCCAGCTGTTTTGGCATTAAGTGAAACCCAGGTTGGAGTAAATACTGATATTGCTTGCTAGAGCCTTCCCCAATATGGGCAATGTTCCAACACGGACTTTAACTTTTTGTGGCTCAAATTCACTGTCCGCAAGCATGTCATTCATTATTGTTTTATTTATAGGAGTCCAAATCTCGACAGTAATTCGACTTGTAACGAGTTTATTGCGCTGTATGATTCAATCTCGAAAATTGTTTCCCTTTGTCCTCGCACTGAAATCGTTATTGCGGGCGATTTCAATGTACACAATTCCAATTGGCTCCGCTATTCTGGTCAGACAACACCCGAAGGAAGGTATGTCGAGCTCTTTGCCGGGTTACATCCCCTTACCCAACTGATCGATGTGCCAACGCGTATACCGGATATTGCTGGGCAAGCCGCACATACTCTTGACTTGTTTCTTACTTCTCACCCTAATAAATATACCATTAGTGTAACTTCTCCATTTGGCACTTCAGACCATTGTTTCATTTCAGCAAATTTCTCATCCTCCACCCATCCAGTTAAAGAAAAACTTCCCACCAGGACCTTTTGGCAATACGAGAAAGCCAACTGGGACGGCCTGAATATTTTTTCCGAAACTTTAACTGGTCACTATGCTTCCTCGATAGTGACATTGATGCCAATTGTTTACTCTTCAGAGAAGGCAAACTTGCTCGCCGCCCATTTCGCTTCCAGCTCCACGCTGCCGAACAGCAACGTTGCCCCTCCTGTACCTGAATGTAAGTTTTTCCATAGGAAGATTTTTTTCCGCACTCGTACAGTAGCGAGTTCTCAAAGATCTTGATATACACAAATCCGCTGGGCCGGATGATATACCCCCAATTCTTCTGAAGATGTGTTCTTCCACACTGGCAAAGCCACAGCGTAAGCTTTTCCATTGTTCCTACTCTTCTGGAATCTTTCCTAGAAGATGGAAAACAGCATTTGTCGAGCCTGTCACTAAGAAAGGCGACCCATCCTCCCCCTCCTACCCACACATAGCACTGACATCCCTTCTTTTTAAGGTCATGGAAACACTGATTAATCGGCAGCTGAAGAAATATTTCGAAGATCGAAAGCTTCTCCATGACCGTAAGTATGGCTTTCGCAGCAACCGTTCCACTGGTGATCTGATGGCATATCTCATCGAACAGTGGAACAAATCTTTACATCGCTTTGGTGAAAGTAAGATTATTGCTCTTGATATCTCCAAGGCATTTGATAGAGTTTGGCATGAAGCTCTCTTATTATTATTATATTATTATTATATTATTAGAAGCTGTATTGGACGATTTAAGTCTAATTCCCACAAAATAAATGCTGGTGTGCCCCAGGACTCTGTTCTGTCTCCGACTCTTTTCCTCATTTTTATAAATGATCTTCTGTCTGTTACTTCTAATCCACTTAACTGTTTTGCTAACTACTCTACCCTCAGCTTTTCATATTCGTTCGATAATTCACTACCTTCACCTTCGGACGTACAATTGCAACTGTACCGTATGTCAGGATCATTAAACTCCGATTTATACAGCATTGTTAAATGGGGTAATAGGAATCTTGTGGAGTTTAATGCTTCGAAAACTCAATGCTGTCTTCTGTCGTTAAAACTAAACATACCCCCAATGCCATTGTCCATGAAGAAACCGAAAAGCTCTCAGAACTCGGTATGTGTGTCAACGACGACCTCTGTTGGAACGACCATATATTTGAGGTCGCTAAGAATGCTGCTAGGTGCTTAAGTTTTCTGTATCGGTGTAAGAAGTATTTTTCCCCATCTGATCTGGTTACAATCTATAAAGCGTTTATACGCCCTAAACTCGAGTATAACTCCCACCTCTGGGCAGGTGCTTCGCAAACATCGCTTCACCGGCTTGATAGAATACGTTAAGATTGATAGGAAATAGAACTGCCGCTGAAACAATTACCCCTCTCGAACACCGACGCAATGTTTCATGTCTTTCCTTATTTTAGCGTTTCTTTTACAAAAAATGTTCACTCGAAATAGCCAGTAGCATTCCTCTCCTTAAAAGTTTTTCCCGTAATACTCGCCTCGCAAGGAATGCTCATCAGTTCACCCTTGAGCCCAATTTCGAACAAACCGTGAAATATAGTGATTCATTTTTTGACCGAACAACACGAATTTGGAATAGTTTACCCGGCGAGATTTTCCCTAGCCATTTTGATCTGCTAACATTCAAAACCAATGTTAATCGACACCTCCTATCTCTCCCCTCCCTATCTTCCTAATGCCCGCGCAGTGTGTTCTACATTAAAAGGGGAAAAAAATAGTCCCTTGTGCGTGCGTTCATTATAAAAAAAAAATTACGCTTTTCATAGACTTCATAAGAGATTGTTCTATGACTATTCTTTGTTCGCTTACCCCAATTGTTCCTTTGATGAGATTTTCAAAAACGGTCTGCAACTTTTTGCATTTTACAAAGCGCCAACGGAACCTCTGCATTGTGGTACTAGGTACTCAACATTTGTTCGGTTGACCAGATTTAATAAAGATGTGCAATTATCTTCCCTTCCTCCTACTTTGGCTGGTTTTTCATCCATTCTTCGCTCAACGTAGAGACTAAAAGATGATCTAGTTCTTTTGTTGAGACACGATCTATATGCCTCCGTTTTATCTTTGTTTGCCTGAGCACACTCATAGTCGAACCAGGCGTTTCTCAAAGGTGGTTGTGAGAAATCTTAAAACCCCTACGCTGAATTTCTTATGGCTTGTTTACATGCAAGCCATTTGTCTTCGCGTTTGCATATTCAGTGGGGAGATTTCTCGCTAGCTTAAGGGATACGCGATCAACATAGGCTGTGGCGGTGTCTGTCGATTGGAGTCGTCCAACATTGAATTTCCTCTGCGTGGTTGTTGATCAAAATCAACAAAGTCCAAAATTAGAGCTGAGTCTTCTACTTAGTTATTTTTAAATTTCATTTTTTTAGCAACAGTATATAGAGTTTTTATTAAAACCTTCAATTCATTTAACTAAGTCTGGCCACAGACTAAACCTCTTTCTTTCCAACTTAATGATTAATATAATATAATAATAATTGGATATAGTTTAAATTAGGGGTTTGCCAAAAACTTCACGTGTGTTGATCTTAATAAATCGTAAGTTGCTTCTTGACAAGATACTCACTGTCAACTGAAGAGCCTAAGTGAGTTACCGGGACGTAACGTTAATTTTTTGATGGACTTAAAGGCCGTAAAGAGCTATTTTGAATCAATAATTCAACAAAGTCCAAAATTAGTGCGGAGTCTTTTACTTCGTTGTTTTTAAATTTCATTTTTCTCATAACATAGTATATAGAGTTTATATTACAACCTTCAAATTAATTAAAGCCCGTAAAAAGCTATTTTGAATCAAAGAGATTATTTAAGTTAAAAATGTACACCAAAGAATAAAAGTAAATAAAAAAGATTAAAAGACAAATAATTATTATTGAAAAAAGAAGAAATTATTGAAATTAAAAGTTTGAATAAAAAGTTTAACGAGCAGTGGATGTAAAGATGTTCCAAATAATTAATATTCATGCGAGCGACAGGCAATCCCATCAATAGTTTCGATGCTAATAACAGGTTTTTCTTCCTCATCTGACAACTGATTTTTCTGTTCTGAAAAAAAAAAAATCTCAACTAAAAATAAAATATATTTATTCAAAAAGTATGAGACTGTAATAAAAAAATATTCTTTTTCCAACAGTTAGACTTAGAAATTCTAAATGATTTCAATTTTATATTTTTAAAACTAGCATTTTACATGAAGAGAAGCCCTTAAGCTTAAGCAGAAGAAACTCGTCAGATCTTCTTCTATGTGATTTTCCAAGATCAAATGAGACCGATGGTTTCTACATGTTAAAAAAGGATTCACAAAGAAGAAAAACGCTCTCTAAGGTTCTTGAAAGTGATGAAACAGAAATTTGTGATTCGTGGATGAAGAAGCTAGAAAATGATAACAAAAGCATGCTAGCTATAAAAAAAAAAGATTTATGTACAATGATCAGTGGTCTCCGACAATACATAGTAGATGAAAATATTAAAAATCTTGAAAAGTTACTAAAGGAGCTGCAGGCAACGCTTGATTTTAACACAACAGCTATTGATCACTTACATTTAGCGTTGTATTCCTTTCAAGATGCTGTAATAAGTGTTTTAAAGATGCATTGCATTAAGCCGCATTGGATGTTTGCCCTCGATAATTTAGTGAAAAAAGCTGTTCAAGCAGGAATTATGATTTTGTCGCCAGGTAAGTTTTTTTTACATTTATTAAATGATAAATGACTTAAATTTATAATAATATTATAACGAAAAGAATTAGGTGCTAATTTGGCCGGAAAAGAAAACATATCCAACTATGACGACCAGTTCAAATATAGTAATGCAAAAATCCTACCTGAAAAATGTGCATGTGAATTTTTAAAACCAATCGAAACTAAACAAATTATGGAAAGAGTGCTTGAATCTCAACAATCCATTCAAACTGTTCTTAAAGCTTATCTTGAAAAGCAAAAGGAGGAAACCAAATTACTTGAAAAAGTCAATGTATGTCTTGAACGTTTAAACGATTTCTGTGATGATTCAAGGTAAGCTCTTACATTTAGATGAAGATTTTTTGACTAATTTGTTATGCAATTGTTTTGAAATTTGAAACAAATCAATACTTTTCTCCACTTTTTAATCTTAATAAATTACAAATCTAAACAATTAATTTGATTTCCTCAACGTCTCGATCCAGGCAAAAATTGGCAATAAAACCACTTAGGGCAGCTGTTACGATGGCTTCAATATAAAAATTTCAATGCAACACCTACTGTATGAGCAAGCTTGTGTGACATACATAAGTATCTACTTTGTTGTTTTTTTTTTGTTTCAATTAATTTCATAATGTGCTTGCCTTTTATACTTTTTGTTCCTTTTTTATATTCCTTTTATTTGTATCTGTCATAATCCGTTGCACAGCCCTTTGGCTTAGTAGTAAGTATGTCGGAATGCTAAGCGAAGAGCCTGGGTTCAACTCTCGCTCAGAGCCACCTTTTTCTGGGGTACTGCCTCTTGCGAGAAACTGACATTCTTGCAGACTAACAACACACACTGAGGATTGGTTGAGAGTATAAGTCACTAGGCTTTGGCTCCTTAAGGAGATGTCGCACCAATAAATTTATTTTATTTTTAAATGCGAACAAAATATGACTTACGTAAAGTACAATATTGAGAATTATATTGAAATAAACAATAATATGTTTAAAATATAAGAGAGAAAAAAGACAAAAGGAACAGATTTTAATTTTTAACACTTCTCATTAGAAGATTAGTTTATGTTTTATGATGTCCACTATTATATTTACTGTCAGAAACCAAGGAACAGTAACAGGCTGATATATTTTGTGTGTCTTGTTTACGGTTAATATTATTTTGTTGCAGTGCCTCTAGTGTGTAGCGTGAAATGTATGTTTTTCTGTTGCAAGGATCTCTACTCCATCGAAGTCTGGTTGGTGACCGGTCTCAACGCTGTTGGCAATTTATTTTGTCCGTCCGAGATGCAACAGTCTGGTTCGACCTGTATGCCAATTTTCTCTTTTCACTAATGTTCCTCTTCAGCTTGCAATGAATATTATAAAGAGAAACTGGAAATTATAGCTGAAAATACAAAAATAGTAATAATATTGAAAACCACTTCTCACCCCTTCTGTACTCAGCAAAATGAAAGCTTGTGTGAAAGACACTTCCATTCGATTCACGAGATCGTAATTACCAACTGATTTTATGGAGCAACTCTGAAAACGAACCTATTAACCCTTATCGCCTATCTACAGTCACTTATGGCACCTCCTCAACGTCAAATTTAGTGACTCGGTGATTAAATCTGCTTGCCGAAGTTGAAAAATGACAATTTACGCTTGCAGCCAAAGTCATCAAAACTGATTTTTATGTCGATGATGTATTTACGGGTTTAAATTCATTTAATGAAGCTTAGACTATTCAAACTGAATTAATAGCAACATTAAAGAAAGGAATGTTTGAACTTAGGAAATCCGCATTATTAGAAAGCATTCCCGTAGATCAAAAAGAAACCCACTTTCAAATGCAAAGTAGCAACTTTGTGAAAACCTTGAGTATTATTTGTGATCCAAACGCAGATGCTTTCATGTATAAAAGCAACAGTCCAAAACAATGTACACAATTAACAAAGAGGTTAGTGCTCTCTGACATTTCACAGTTTGATCCCTTGGCGTAGGAACCATTTTTTGCAAACATTGCAAAACCAATCTCAACAGAACAATTTTCAACAAAGAAAATGTTGCATTAACAGTGATTTCTTATTTCGATAAAGAAATACAAAAAAAAACTTTTTTCTCGACAAAGAAAATTTTACATTAACAGTGATTTCTTATTTCGATAAAGAAATACAGAATTTTTGTTCGATAAAGAAAAGGTAATTTTCGACAAAGAAAATTTAACATTTACAGTGTTTTTTTATTAAAAACAGCAATCTTTTTCTCTCGATAAAGAAAAAGTGATGAACAAAAATCGATAAAGGATATAAAATAGTTTCCTATAAAGAAATAGTGAAAAAAAAACAAAAAAAAATACCTCAAAAGCCAAATAGGAACCAACGTGATGGAAGAAGGAAAAGGCTGGAGGAATCATTAAACGAATTAATCAACAACTTAACTATTGGCACCATGACAACACCAACAGAGGAAAATCGGAAAAAAGCTCAAACAAGCAAGGAACTCATGCAACTCCGTTATTGAAAGAACCAAATTTTTGCATGACCAAAAATAACGGCAACAAATTCTGCAGTGTCCCAAAGGCAGTCAAAATTTTTGGTCATTTGTAAAAAATATTAAAAACTCCTCGACATCTTCGGTTCCAACGCTCATCGACAATAACAAACCAATTGTTTACTCTTCAGAGAAGGCAAACTTGCTCGCCGCATATTTTGCTGCCAGCTCCACGCAGCCTCACAGCAACGTTGCCCCTCCTGTACTTGAGAATGTAAATTTTTCCATGGAACAGATTTTTTTCCGCACTCGTACAGTAGCGAGTTCTCAAAGATCTTGATATACACAAATCCGCTGGCCCGGATGGTATACCCCCGATTCTTCTGAAGAGGTGTTCTTTCACACTGGCAAAGCCACTGCGTAAGCTTTTCCATCGCTCCTACTCTTCTGTAATCTTTCCTAGAAGATGGAAAACAGCATTTGTCCAGCCTGTCCCTAAGAAACGTGACCCATCCTCCCCCTTCTCCTACCGACCCATAGCAGTGACATCCCTTCTTTCTAAGGTCATGGAAACACTGATTAACCGCCAGCTTAAGGAATATCTCGAAGATCGAAAGCCCCTCCATGACCGTCAGTATGGCTTCCGCAGCAACCGTTCCACTGGTGATCTGATGGCATATCTCACCGAACAGTGGAACAAATCTTTACATCGCTTTGGTGAAAGTAAGATTATTGCTCTTGATATCTCCAAGGCATTTGATAGAGTTTGGCATGAAGGTCTCTTATCGAAAATGCGTGCTTTTGGAATCGATAATACTCTTGTTCGTTGGATTAGAAGCTATCTTTTGGAACGTTCAATACAAGTTGTATTGAACGGATTCAAGTCTGATTCCCACAAAATATATGCTTGTGTGCCCCAGGGCTCTGTTCTGTCTCCGACTCTTTTCCTCATTTTTATAAATGATCTTCTGTCTGTTACTTCTAATCCACTTAACTGTTTTGCTGACGAATCTACCCTCAGCTTTTCATATTCGTTCGATAATTCACATCCTTCGCCTTCGGACGTACAATTGCAACGGTACCATATGTCAAGCTCATTAAACTCCGGTTTATACAGTATTGTCAAATGGGGTAATAGGATTTGTGGAGTTTAATGCTTCGAAAACTCAATGCTGTCTTCTGTCGTTAAAGCTAAACATACCCCCAATGCCATTGTCCATGAATGGCACTTACATCGAAGAAACCGAAAAGCTCTCAGTACTCGGTATGTGTGTTAACGACGACCTCCGTTGGAATGATCATATATATTTCTGTATCGGTGTAAGAAGTATTTTTCCCCATCTGATCTGGCTACAATTTATAAAAAGTTTATACGCTTATAACTCCCACCTCTGGGCAGGTGCCTCGCAAAAATCGCTTCACCTGCTTGATAGAATAATAAATCGAGCGTTAAGATTGATAGGAAATAGAACTGCCGCTGAAACAATTGCCCCTCTCGAACACCGACCCAATGTTTCATGTCTTTCCTTATTTTATCGTTTCTTTTCCAAAAAAATCTTCACTCGAAGTAGCCAGTTGCATTCCTCCCCTTAAAAGTTTCTCCCGTAATACTCGTCTCGCAAGGAATGCTCATCAGTTCATCCTTGAGCCCAATTTCGGACGTACCGTGAAATATAGGGATTCCTTTTTTATCCGAACAACACGAATTTGGAATAGTTTACCCGGCGAGATTTTCCCTTGCCATTTTGATCTGCTAACATTCAAAACCAATGTTAATCGACACCTCCTATCTCTCCCCTCCCTATCTTCCTAATGCCCCCGCAGTGTGTTCTACATTAAGAGGGAAAGAAATAATCCCTTGTGCGCGCGTTAATTATAAAAAAAAACAACAGCAGCAGCGACAAGAGAAGCAACAGGCTTAAGTAATATCATGACGTTAAATTTAGATCCAATAAAATATTTAAACAATCTGCCTACATATAATGGCAATTTTGAAAATTTAAACAAATTTATTGACCTTTTAGATAGGGTTCAACCATCTCTAGACAAATTTATATATAACAGACAGCTTATATTCTTAGATATTATTAAAAGTAAGCGTATAGGTAAAGCTCGTGAAGTTAGCGAAATTAATAATTCCACCCAAAGTTTGTAGGAAATAAAAAAAAATTATTTACATTTTTTTGGTTACAGGAGATCAATCGAGCAGTTGTACGATGACATTAGGGGATTACAATTTTACGACAGTTGTCACAACTTCTACGACAGGATTAAATCTGCACTAAGGAGACTTAATAATAAGACAAGCCAAGACAAAACCATTATGTCCCCGTTTGAAACAAAAAAGAACTTTGGTTATTTATAAACAAAACACCTGACAGGTATTTTGATATGCAGACGATTTAAAACCTTAAAGCAAGCCATGGATAACCTCCATGAATCCGGCTATGCATATACTAAAATTAACCCAAGAAATAATTCTTACAACAACTCTGACAGAAACTTTAGACAAAATAAGGACCCCAACAATCTAGACAAAGACAAAATTACTTCCAAACGTATACCAAACAGAATCTTTTTAATATTAATAACAGTAATAACGAGTACGGATTATTCAGAAACTGTGGTTCTGAACAAACTAACTAACTATTCATATAACAATAATAATTATAACAACTTAGGACAGTATAGAAATAACAATAATTTAGATCAGTATAACACCAATCACTACTCGGGACAAAATAGAAACAATTTAGCCCAATATAGAAATTACTCGAGTAATAATTCGGTGCAATATAGGAACTCCCATGATAATAGCGAACTAATGGATACGTTATCCGCATCCTATCAAAGACAAATTAACACTTTTTACGACATTCAGGATTTTCAGGAAGAAAGCCTTCAGGTCGACTTCCGTAAAAGAACTAAACAAAATAAATATAAATTAAGAACACCGGACCAGAGACCAGTATTCTTAATTCTGCGTTAAGTGGAGGAAGTGATCTCACATTCACCAACGCAATAAAACACGAAATAAAACAATTTACAATAACCCGATTTATACTAAGACTAAGAGTTACAGATATCCAGAAATACATAGGAGCAAAGTAAAATCTCATATTAATGAGATGGTGCGCCTAGGTATTATTCGGCCGAGCAAAGTTTAGAAACAAATCAGAAGAACAACTAATATTTAGTAGAAGGACTTAACGACCAAATAAAATTAAACTATCATTTAAACGAAGTCATAGACAAAATTACAAGGCATTAACGGACAACAGCGGTAAATAAAAAAATCAGCTTACAAACTTGGGTAATGCAATGAACAGAGAATTTTCAAAAGTAACTAATTTAAGTGTCGATCTAAAGCTCACCGGGGACGGTCGCTTTTTGCGGTGGTGCGCCCAAAAAAAAATAAAAAAAAGCAGAAGTGTCGCTGCGTGTGTCGAAAAAAAATTACCGCCTGTAGTGCGCGCACAAAAAAATATTAAATTCGAAAAATTATCAAAAAGTGTCTGCGCTTTTTCACCTACGCGCGTGTTAAACAAAATACCGCTCGCGACGCAAAAGCCCTCCTTAAATCCGTATCACCTTCTGCGTAACTGCCATTAACTATACACGGCAAGCATCGTATGTTTATCGTATGATGATTTGATGTGCATAGCTGAATGTCATATGATATGTCTTATTGTGGTGTATTTTTAAGTTAATTTTTTTGTATGTAAAGTATCTTAAGGGCATAACACCTAGGATAGTTTGCTATAACGGAAATTAATTTGGGCTTACTCCTCGCATTTCGACTTAAATCGGAGTTGTGTGTTATATAAATGAATTAATAAAATGTGTATTCTGTATCCGACTTAAGATTATACCATTCATACCTATGTAAGTAAACCCTTAGTAATACTAGATTAATAGTGCCCATGTAAACTACAATTAAGATAGGCGAATTGATTGTAAAGTAAATGCGAATAAAGCGAATAAGGACAATTGCACATAGACATGAGAGGAGACAAGACGCCTTTTCAATTTAGTCTTCCATTTGTAATTAAAAAGTAAAAAGTTTTCAATAAAGAATCTTAAAAAAGAATTAAATATGGTGTCAGGTCTGTAAACTACAACACGTTTCCAAGTAAATTTCCAAGTAATCGTCGTCAATATCATCAAAGAATAAAAAGAATAAAGAATATTAAAAAACAAGAATTTTAAGCATCAATTAATAATAATTAATTAGTTCTCAAAGATCTTGATATACACAAATCCGCGGGCCCGGATGGTATACCCCCAATTCTTCTGAAGAGGTGTTCTTCCACACTGGCAAAGACACTGCGTAAGCTTTTTCATCGCTCCTACTCTTCTGGAATCTTTCATAGAAGATGGAAAACAGCATTTGTCCAGCCTGTCTCTAAGAAAGGTGACCCATCCTCCCCCTTCTCCTACCGACCCATAGCAGTGACATCCCTTCTTTCTAAGGTCATGGAAACACTGATTAACCGTCAGCTGAAGAAATATTTCGAAGATCGAAAGCTTCTCCATGACCGTCAGTATGGCTTCCGCAGCAACCGTTCCACTGGTGATCTAATGACGATGATCACAAAACAAATGCTGGTGTGCCTCAGGGCTCCGTTCTGTCTCCGACTCTTTTCCTCATTTTTACTGGCGATTATAGGGACTATAAGGCAAGTTTAGGATTCGTGAATATAAAAAAAATTGAGATAACAATCAAACATGACATTACGATCATAGATAAGCCTAAAAAAGTCATTGGCAAAAAATGTCCGTCTTTCTGTCTGTCCTGGTGTAAATCGAGCTGCAACCTAAACGGGTGTATCTTTTGGCATTCCTCAGAGGCGAAATTGAAATTTTGTTTTTAGGGCTAAAAATAACGGTACTCGCCTTACCGTTTAGGAAAAGCTTATTTCTCTCGAAAACGGATCCAACGATTTTGAAGAAAATTTTTGACAATTTTTTTGTTGGTATTGGCTATTATTTGATTAGAACCATATATACGGGAAAAGTCTATTAACGGGACCTTTCATGTAACGGTTTTTTTAATTTTTGACTTTCTTGGTAAAGGCTCTATGGATTTCTGTAAAATTTTATATTTGACAAGATCTAGGTAGTTTTAATAATTCTGCATATCAAAATTTTGAATAAATTTTTTTGTAATCAAAATTAATTTTTGGAATTTTAATTATTTAATTTTAAATTTTATAATCACATGTTTATTAATAATCTCTAAAACACTGCACACCAAAATAAAAAAAAAAAAATTTCAAAAAACTAAAAATAAAAAACAGGATTTTATCAAAACCGCTCCTAAAATATTCGAAATACATTTTTCATAAATTCTTTGTTATTTAAGAATTGTGATGGCGTACTTTATTTTTACTAAAAAACGTTAAATATTGTGGTTTTGATACTTTTTATAAGTTCAAACTGTGTTATTTTCAACTTAAATGTTACTTGTTTCTATCAAAGATCTTGCTTTCCAATGTAATTAGACACATAAGAGCAAGTACGTGCGACCTAGTCGTGCCCATGTTTATAAATGATCTTCTTTCTATTACTTATAATCCACTTAATTGTTTTGCTGACGACTCTACCCTCAGCTTTTCATATTCGTTCGATGATTCGGATGTACAATTGCAGCGGTACCGTATGTCAAGCTCAATAAACTCCGATTTATACAGCATTTTCAAACGGGTTTTAGGAATCGTGTGGAGTTTAATGCTTCGAAAACTAAATGCTGTTTTATGTCGTTAAAGCTAAACATACCCGCCATGCCATTGTCTATGAATGGTACTTACATCGAAGAAACCGAAAGGCTCTCAGTACACGGTATGTGTGTGAACGACGACTTCCGTTGGAACGACCATATACTTGAGATAGCTAAGAATGCTGATAAGTGCTTAGGTTTTCTGTATCGGTGTAAGAAGTTTTTTTTCCCCTTCTGATCTGGCTACAATTTATAAAGCGTTTATACGCTCAAAACTTGAGTATAATTCACACCTCTGGGCAAGTGCTTCTCAAGCATCACTTCACCTGCTCGATAGAATACAAAACAGAGCGGTAAGATTGATAGGAAATAAAACTGCCGCTGAAACAATTGCTCCTCTCGAACACCGGCGCAATGTTTCATGCCTTTCCTTATTTTACCGTTTCTTTCATAAAAAATGTTCACTCGAGGTAGCCAGCTGCATTCCTCCCCTTAAAAGTTTCGCCCGTAATACTCGTTTTGCTAGGAATGCTCATCAGTTCACCCTTGAGCCCAATTTCGGACAACCATGAAATATAGGGTTTCTTTTTTTAGTCGTACAAAACGACTTTGGAATGGTTTATCCGGCGAGATTTTCCCTTGCCATTTCGATTTACAAGCATTCAAAACCAATGTTAATCGACACCTTCTTTCGCTCCCTCCCTAATTTTCCTATGCTCGCGCAGTGCGTTTTAACACTATAAGGGCAACACACAAATCCCACAAATCGAGAATTGTGAATTAAATATAAACAATATAAAATACGAACATTTTGTAACGTATGATAATTTTGTTATTCCTAAGGACATTATTCCTAATATTACTGTTTAAGATTCCATCTCATCTGTACCATCGCTTACATACCAGCGTTCTAACCTAGCGCTCGTTACTATCATCAGAACCTAGATATCGCCTAGCGCTCGTTACTATCCTCAGAGCCTAGATGGCCGACTTCCTATTTCATGTCTTTGGTATTTTTCATTCTTTTAATAAACTTCAACCAATTCACACGCATTTCGTTGTTTTTAATATCTGAGTTTTTAATTTAATACCCTACAATTACCATTAAAAAAATATCAATGAACATTTCCACCGAAGATCTGCATTCAAAACATATTGAAAACCATAAACTAATAGAATTAATAAAATTAAAAATATCACGCATGAAAATGTAAATTTTGGAACGAGTACCGTTATAGTCATTGTTTTAATTCTAATACGTTTTAATTTTTTTCAATGCAAAAACTAAAAATAAGGAAACAAATAAAAATGTTGAAACAAAAACTTATGCGGAGCAGAATCCTATGGGGGGAGGAGTTACGTCTGGGAATCCACCTGAAACCATATTTCCACCATTACCCGACCACTTACTCCCCTTTGCCTAACGGCATTCACATTCAAAATTCCATAATGGCTTCTCATGCCATTTTTTGCAAACATTGCAAAACCAATCTCAACCGATACCCCTGCCCCTCTATACGTAAAACCTTAAACCAATAATAAAATCGTGGGAAAGTTCAGTATGAACATTTAGTAGAATAAGTATATTTTAATATTGTCGTAAGCTGTAATGGAAATTGAAAATAGATTTTAACTTGAGTCTTAACTCATATGTCATGAGGTCCCGCTTAGGACAGCGGCCTCTTAGACATATTCAAAATAATATAAAATTGTTAAAATAAGAAAATACAAATTAATTAATAAGATAAAATAAAAATTAATGAAAAATAAAGATTAAAAAAAAGAAAAAAAGGAACTTAAATGTTTTTTTTTTTAAGTTTACCTTAAAGTTGACGACATAAATCTAGCTGCAAAATCCAAGGTCGCTGCGCCTTAGGTTACATGCTTACCTCGCGTTGAGTTATGCCCCTTTTTTATGGCAGTTCGAGGTCAAATGTTCATTGTATGTAAATTATGCATATATACAATTCTTTCACTATTTTCAATTAAATAAAGCTACAATATCCATTAAGTGCCCCGTGGCTTAGTGGTTAGTGTGTCGGACTGCTAAGCGAAAGAACCTGGGTTCAAATCCAGCTCATAACCACCTTTTTTCTGGGGTACTGCCTCTTGTGAGGAATTGACAAAACCTCCAAGAGTAAAATTTGTCTCGAAAAAGTGCATCTCATGTAGCCGTTCGGACTCGGCGGTAAACTGTAGGTCCCTTCCATTCTTGCAGATTAACAACACACACACAGGAATGGTTGAGAGTATAAGTCACTAGGCCTTGGCTCCTTAAGGAGCGGTCGCGTCAATAAATTTATTTAAAAAATCCATTAAGTAATGTCTAACGCCCGATTTCTTCGCATGAGTACTAAGGCAGCCTAGTACCTGGTTTAGCTAGACCGTCCTAGCTCTGGTACCCAGTCCTAACGAAAAATTAGTACCTGATCATTTCTTCACATCACTGGTACCGCGCTTAAGTTCACAGAGCAGTCCTAGAAACTAATACGTCTAGAACTGGTCTAATTTCAATTTTTGCTCTGATTTGACATTTCAAATAAATTGTGTTGAATTTTATTAAATACGTGACACGATTTTTTTTTATTTCTTGTGGATTTTTGACAAAATAAATGTGGTTTCTAGGACACAAAAAAATAATTATTTTTTGAAAAATAAAAACCGCTAACAAATATGTTTTTTTTTTAATTAAAGCCATAGGATTGTTTTCTCTAAAGTGGCTTTTGGTAATAGTAGAATTTGCTTACTAGTTTTCCACATAATGGATATTATGCAAGCGATCTACACTTATTCCTGTCTATAGGTACCTACCTCCAGTGAAGGTTTTTGTAATCCGGATTGTGCGTCTCCTGACTATTGGTCTTTCACACCTTCCCAGATGGTTAATTGGCAATATTGTGAATAAGTACATTAAAAAATATTGTTTTCTGTGCATCAAAGCCCCATGATTCCAAATGAAAATAGTCGGTGCTTGCATATCTATTGCATAGTAAATTATGTTCGCAGGGTAATTACCTTGTGTATAAGAAGTGTAGACACTAGTCATATTCAAATTCCTTACCCATCGTACCTAATGTTGTTTAAAAAACAACAATTGGTTATCAACTAATAACTTTTTAACATGCGACATATTTCATCGATAAGAACTTACAAAAATATTAAAAACGCAGCGTTTCCCTTAAATAGTTTCGATTTTGTAGCATACATTTATTAAAATAATGTTACCAATGCGGTTCAAATACCTATTAAAAAAAATAAATAAAACCAAGCATCTGTAGAGACTGGTATTACGGTTAGTCTACCGATTTCGAGGTCCTAGCTAAAACCGAGTCCTAACTACTAATACTAACAACCTGGTACTAATTTGAGTACTATCAGCTGGTATAAAGCTCGGGTACAACTTTGATTTGTCTTGACATTTATTTAATCAAGCCTTAATAAGTTGTATGGAATATCTTCAAAATTGTAAACTTTTCTTGTTATAATATATTTATACTTTCACACATCAAGTCTGAAAGAAGCAAATATTTATTATCAATGTATTATTTATTGAAAGTATGTTTTTAGTTTAGCGGCACGATTTTATTTATTTACTTTAAAATTTTACTAACCAATGTTATTTTTTTAGATTTTTAATTGCAAAAAGAACTCCCAAATCTAAAAAGCCACACAAAAGGTATAAAAATAAGACTTTCTCAAGGCCAAACTGTTTAAAAATCGAACACGCTGATAAGCAACTAAGTGATTGGTTGAAAAGAAACGAAATAGACAAGGAAACCACTAAAACAATTTTAGATGAAAAATTCTCCTATGATGACTTTATTTTTCATTCTTCAAAATCTGATGTTTTGAGGCTTGGCTTGAGGTAATTTATACTTGTTATTTACTTTAAATATGTAGTGCATTTAAATATTAAAAAAAGTAAAAAACATCATAATACCTATATATTTTTCTCACGTCCAACGGCCCGTTTGACGCGTTTCCATATAAATGTAACTCGTGCGAGCAACGATGAACACTCACAATCCCAAACTACCAAGAACTATGGGAGCACGCACACTAGGTTCGAGTAAATAGTACGTATAAAATAAATAGTAAGTGACAAATTTCGTGGAATTGTCCTCATTAAAAGTGTAACGTCCGTTGATGTGCAATTCCATGGAATTCACGCGAATTTAAGTTCTAAAAATTATAAAAAGTGATTCGTTAAAATTCAAAGTCCCCAAGTGGTACGCGAACGCAAAGTCCCCAAGTGGCACGAGGACGATTCGTTGAAAAAAGTGATTGGTCCAAAACCCTTAAGTCTCCAAGTGGTACATAAAAACTCAAAAGTTCCATAGTGGTACACCAAAAAGGAAAACAGTTCCAAATTGTACATTAAGGAAAAAACTGTTGGAGAAAAACTAAAAGGGGCCCCCTAGCAGGAGATACTTCTAGCAAAAAGGACGCAGTGGAACAGAACGCCGCTCCAATGCTTATGATCTTATTTACATTGTAAGCAAATTTATTTTATGAAATTAAATAAGTTTTATTAAATGAAAATGTTTTAATAATTAGGTACCTACAAATATTTTCCAAATATTTAATAACTTCAAATATTTTTTAAATCTTAAATTTTTTACAAATATTTTTCAAATCTTTAATAATTACAAATATTTTTTAAATCTTTCAAATTTTATACAAATATTTTTCAAATCTTTAATAATTACAAATATTTTTTAATTTTTAAAATTTTGTACAAATATTTTTAAAATCTTTTACAAATTACAAATGTTTTTCAAATCTTCAATAATTACAAATATTTTTTAAATCTTTAAAATTTATTTTTATTTAATAACTACAAACATTTTTAAAATATTTTTTTTTATGAGAATGGTGATCTGTTATACAATATGATGATAATTTGTTATTGACAGGCTTACAGATCATTGTTTTCCGAATGCAAATAAACATTATTTCATTCTTTATCCGACGTTTCGTTGTTTTTTTTTTTGATAGTGCACTGAAAAAAGTTCTGTGATATTAGCTATAAGTTCTTGTCGTTCTGAATTACATAATTTAGTTATATTCATGGTAGCCCAAGCCCTCCAAACAGATAGTAGGCGCATTGTTCATTGTAACTATAATGAACCCCAATTCTGATCAGTTTGTGGGAACTGATTAGGTTATCAATTCGGACCAACGAGCAAATATTTTGGGACATGATAAAATCCCTGACCTTGTCAGGAGTTTAAGAGAATTTTCTGTTCAACCAAGTGAATTTAGCTCTTGGAGGAAGAGTGTAGACCGTGTTCCGAGTCACTCAGAGGATTTCCCAAATATTTTAGTAGGAATAAAATAGTTGGTCAGGCTGACCAAGTTCTGGAATCGTATAAGACCCCCACAACTGGGATAAAATTTCAAGGTGCCTTACTCTGCATTACGCAGATAAGAGAGATTTAAGAACGATAGAATACTAGTAAACATCTTTAATACAGGGTAAATCTTCTGTACAGATCTTCTACCAAGAAGTTTACTCTCATCTGTCGTCAATTCTCAACAAAATTTTCTCTATAGAAATGGGCTCAGAAGCGTTAAATATACTGTGTGGTCAAAATTCTATTTTAAAAATACTGTATTCCATAATATACTGTAACTCAAAATTGTGGTTATACAAAATTCTCTATGGGCAAAATTCTGTATTTAAATAAAAATCGTATTTTGAAAATATAACATCAAAATCAACAACAAAACAACAACAGCTTCATCTTCACACAATTTTTCTACAGCACTAAACCTCAATATATTAGATATTTTATCAATTTAGATTTGATCCTATTAATAAATAGATATGAATGCCTACACGAATACAGAGACGAAACCAATTCTTTATCTTACAAAAACATACGTCTCTTTCTTCCCTAAATATTTTTTAAACAATTCAAATGTATACATTTTGGATTAGATTTTTTGTTATGTTTATGTTTTTTTGTTATATTTTTGATTGCTCTACTTTAATGACTGTTCTGATCGATTCGCGGAAGTCCCTCAGAAAGAGGACGTACGGCGGATGAGCCCAACCTTTGGATTTTCTCGCTGTTTCCATATGTTCTATAATTAATTTTAAAAGTTCTTATTTTTAGACCATGTCAAACATTTTCTTTTTCAAACGAGAAACATCAAAGCTCAACCCTTAAAATATTAAAACTTTCATTCATCCATTCTTTACTTCTTTCCCCTACTGTAAAAATAAAATTGAAAAAACTATCGAAAATAGGAGTCATGTAAGCGTACCTTATCAAAGATCTTTCAAAAAGAACGCACCACTGTTGTGTTCCATTTGTTTCTTTGGGAAATGTCAAAAAACTGCACGTCTTTATTAAAAGTTAACCAACCTTTCCGTCTCCGTATTGCAGCTACGTCTGCAGCTGCTTCCCATTGTGTTCGCAACATTGCATTTTTGTATATTCAACATTTTTGACATCTGTTCCAACTCCAGCTCCGTCTTCCGTTCCAGCTTATTATGTTCAGCCAGTAAGTGTCGTTGTACAAAGACAACTAACATGCTGCGACATTTGATTAAAAAGCTGAAAAATTCATAGATCCTTCCTAGGGCTATTAGGTAGATCCGTATATGATTACTATTGCACAGTTGACTCAACAATAGGCAAAAAAGCCGATCGAAGTATTTTTTAGCAGAAATGTAAGTACCGACGCAGAACAATTTGAATTAGCGAGGAAAGAAAATATTCTCAAACTACGTAAAAACAAGAAAGCGATATGAAGTACCACAATAAACCAAAAAGCCCTATTACAAATTATTTGCATAAAGCCACTATTAAAAGCTAAATTTCGCCTTTTCACCAGTACCTAACGTCCTTAGTCCACGCAGACATTGAGGTACTCGATTACTCCAATTCGGAGATAATTATACTCAAAACTTAAGAAAACTAATATCCTTCTTAATAATATTCAAATTAAGAACGAATTCGAGATCGAAAAGATTATTAAATTTAGAAATGGGTCGCGGGAAATCCCGACCGCGATGACTTTTCAATAATGGTTGATAAAATAAACGATGTCCTAGAAAACAACAATAATCAAGTTTTAATTAATAACATATTGTTAAAATCATAAATTATTAATAATAAAATAATAAAATGAATAAAATAAATATTGATAAAGTAAATGTACCATTAAAAAATATTGAAGAAACTTTAGGATTTGCAGAAGTTAAAAATAGTTATGAATAATTACATCATAATTTATATTGTAAGCATTTCAAAAGTAGAAGATACAACATGAAAAAATAATTGTTAAACCACTAATAAAAAAAATAAAAACTACGTAAATAAAATTGAAAATAAAAATATATTTACATATTTATATAGTTATGTACCGAATATTAAATAGTTGTAAGACTATAAATGATGACCTCAGCAATGACAAATGACAATTTAATTTAATGAACAGTAAAAACGCAACACGCAACCAAACAAATAGTCTACAATTTCCCAAGATTGCAGAACTGGCACAAGGAATTATTCTCCTAAAACTAAAAAAAAAAAAAAATTGTATAAAAGATATATGAATTAATACTTATACGTTAGTGTCCCTTGTAACATGCTGGGACATTTGAACACTTCCTTGCCTTGGTGAATGATTGGTAGATCAAAATGATTCAAGTTATCACTAATTATAACGATATATTATATATACATATATATTAAATTTAATATATATAATGACATAGTCCGGCATTTCACAGTGGAGCGTGAGGCATGTATCAAATGAAAGATAATTTGAAGAAAGAAGACAGAATACTAATTTTCCGGTGATTTTGTGCCGAATTTGAATGCCTCTATTTTGACGTTATTTTTCCTCTTTTTTGTTATTTTACCAATTTTTTTTATTTTGTTTCGTGATTTATTGAAACCACATGAATTCTGTATGGTGTTTCTAAGTCAACGAAATAAAACAAGCCATAATATTATAAACCTTTGAATTTGAGTCATGACACAAGAGACATTGTGAAATTATACTTGCATCACAGAATGAAAATGGAATTTAAAAAAAGAGATATGGCTCACGGTGCACTGTGGAGTACCGGAGATATTACATTTATATATTATACATTATATATTATACTACGATAATATATATATACGTATATATTACATACGACACACCGTTCTACAGTAAGGCCCTATCTGCAATTTTGATATTATCAATCGGGGATTTAAGAAAAGGCTTAACACCCTACACCCAAACAATATAGGGGAAAGAAATAGGAAGTCTAGATTACGTACCGAAATAAAACTGAACGAAACTTTATCATATATCTTATCTCAGTTTTAAGATATCAAGTTTTTAAGGCCCAACCATAATACGCGAAATAATAATAAATAATTTCTCAAAAAGTAATAGGGGGGTTTCATTCAAATTCCAATGATCTGCTCTCAAAATAGAGATTTGATCTTTGATCAGGATTTAATTGTAGTATTGGTGAATGACTGACACACTTCCTCTGTCACTTAGTGATGACACATATCATTCATATAATATAAATTTTTGTGAACTGACATTTTACAATAAAGTATATATAAAAAAAAAACAATTCATTTATTCCTCAGAATTGAATTTTAAAACAATAAATTGGACAGACAACTAACCAGTAATTTTTATTTCTAAAGTTTATTTTCATTGCATTTGTAAACAAAAAGAAATGACATTTCACTATTTTTAATTTTAAACTGTGTCTATGTGCGTTTTGATTCTAACTACGAGAGAAGAATCGATTCAGGACAAAAACTGTCATTAATTGCCTTACGAACACTTTTGGACTGTTGTAAACGACCACATAAAAATGATGTAATCAACAATGTGATTATTAGTAAAAAACCACAGAAAATATCACATTCCGCTGTCCACAAAATAACACATTCAAATACAATACCAGCTTGTTATCGATACGCATAAGCAATACCTTTTATCAACACAAAATAATAACACAAAACTGGCACGAAATTTTCCTAACTAAATTTGAGATCCATACGTTTTCCTTTTCAGAGATCGGATCGTTCAAGACACATGACACTATTACCGTTCACCAAGAATGATATTTCGATGTTTAATGATATATCGATTTTTGAAAACATCGATGTATCGCTTGCATTGTTGCATCCCTATTGACATTGGCAGAAAAGATTATTTACATGTATGTGTGCATTCAGATCAAATCTTCCAATCCATCAGAGATCAAATCTTTTGTGTTGAGATTTGATCTAGATTTGCTCTTATTCTTGCAATGAAACTCTCAAAATTTAATAAGATCAAATCTTTTGACAGAAAGAGCAAATCTTTTCTTGAATGAAAGTCGCTATAAGATACATTTTAGCATCCAGTTTTCTGCTTTTTATTAAAAATTAATAAGAGCATTGAATTTTGAAAACTAAATATTACTTAATTAAATAAAATTTGGAAAAAAAAATTAGTGTGACATTTTTTTTCTATTTTTTTCAAAATTTCGAGTTTGAAAATTTATTTTTCTAAAAATATTGACTAACACAACTTTATTTAAAATGAAATTCAAAGGAGATTTCTGGATTTCAAAAAGGCATAGCATGGCATTGTAAGTCTTACCGTTGTTTTTAAATATTTTTTTTCGTTTTAAGTGAATTTAAAAGAAAAATGCCCCTCCCACCTAACCGGGTGAAATAGACCCCCCTCCCATACGATTTTTTCATGTCTTAACCCAACCTACTACCACTAGCGCCCCGTGGCTTAATGGTTAGTGTGTCGGACTGCTAAGCGAATGGTCGGGGTTCGACTCCCCGTCAGAGCCAACATTTTTTATATATTATTTGCATTCAATAAAAACACAATAAACCGTATTTTGCATCGAAAATATGGCTCTTGCGAAGGTTGAAATAAGCATATTTTGTTTTAAAGCAAACATGTTCTATTTTAACTAGTTCTGTTAATTATGAAACACATTTTTGAGGTATGATCGACTTAATATATATCAATTGAGGATTATAGTTAAACAGAAAAAAGTTCATGTCATAACTGTTTTTTTAAGATATCAGCAATCAAAGATCATCATAAACAACACCATTTTGTCAGAACCTTAAGCCATATAAAAATATAAAGGTTCAACTAAAAGCATAATAGTATTGTCTGAATGCTATAGGTCGAGAGTAATGAGTGTTTTTCGCAAAAAAATCTGAAGATTTTTCAAGATTTCCTTCACTCAACTTCAAGCTCAAATAACTCGAAATAGCCAAAACCGATTTTGAAAATATTTGGCAGTTATATTCAGCTCAACATAAGTTTGATTATCATCTCATATATGTACGCCCTAGGCCCAAGCTCCATAGAAAAATGGTTAGGATACCATTTTTACTGCAAGTTGACCAATGAATTTATTTTGCGCTAAAATGCACCGATTTTCAGTAATTTTTTACCGGAATGTGATGAATGGTTGTGGAAATTTTTTGAAACTTAATTTTGAAAATTCTCCTCACTTAGGTAAGGTAAATCCTATTATCTATCCTCGTTTATTAGATTATGTAAGAAACATATCCCTTTTAATATTTATGCTTTTATGAATTAAAATTATAACGATTTATGTTTCTTTTTTAACTGAAAAACCTCAAGCATACATTTTTGTATAACTCAGGAGAGCTTTCAATTAAAATAGGTAGAGGTTATATCGAGTTCAGAAATCCCAATACCAACGGAAAATTAAATAAATTGTTTCAAAAGCTAGTAAAAGATATTACTTAATTTAAAAACTATATGTTAGAGAATATGTACATATGGCTTTAAAAAACTTATTATTGAAAGTGTTGTCGCTAATTTTTAATATATTTATATCCCTTTTAAGTGTTTTTTTTAATTACCCCTCGCGCTGAATGGGGGGGGGGGGCAGATAGAGTTCCTCCCATGGTACAAAATGCTTGTACCAAACTTTTATACAAATATAAAAATCCGTTATTATTGAGTTATCGTACTCTTACCAATCTTTTCCTTAATTGTTTAAAATATAAAAAACGCCTTTTATCTAAAAAGTTAAATATATATATATATATTTTTTTTTAGAGTTGGAGTCGAAGTACGCCTATGGAATCTAATAAGGTTAGAAAGAAATGAAATACATTCTTGTAATTACGATGGAGAAGATTGTGAATACGAATCGTGTGATGAATAATTTTATACATAATTGAAAGTTTTGTATTTTAAAACATTACTTTACGAAAATAAACTAAATTGTTGAGTTAAAAACAAACAACAACAAATCTTTTCATGATCAAAATTATAAGGGAATATTCCAGGAAACAAACAATAATTCTTTTAATAGCAAATTAAATGTTATGAGTTTAAAAAAAAGGTTTCTTTACGATTTTTCATGTACATTTTGAATTCGATGAAGAGAACGAAGAAATTAAATTAACGAAGTGCTTCCAAAGAACGATTTTCATTTGAGGCTGGATGTCCAGAGAAAAATAGGGATGGTCGTTAACAAATTGGCGAATATTTTTTCCATTTTAAAAGATATCTTAACGAAATATATTTAGGTATTTAGTATATATTTTTTTTTCTTTTTTTAATTTTTTTATTAACTTATAACTACTTAAAGGCTGGACAGAAATCTTAAAACTAGCTAAAACTACCAACTTAATTAACTTACTGACACTATGCGGGCGCTCTAAATTAATGTAACTTAACTAGATGCCTTTAATTCTAATGGGTTTTATTTTTCACCCAGAAAAATTAACAAAACTGGGTAAACTGTATCAGTTTTTACTTAACCTATGTTATACTACTTAAAACTAACCTAAAATTAACCAAAAATAAACTTAAACTAACTAAAAATTAACCTAAACTTCTTGAATCTAGAACAGCCACAGCAAGCTTTTTAAAATTATATATTTTTTTTTTGTATTTTTGTTTTTTCTATTTTTTTAATATATTTCTTGTGCCGCCGCAACTGCCCTGCCTAACTTATAGATACCATAGATATATGTAAGTCGACCATAGGCGAATTTATGTCGACTGAAATTAGCTATTTTCACTAAGTCACCAAAATTGGACCTGATGAATGGCTTCTTTCTTAATCCCGTTCGAGGACGGCCTGCTCAACCGGAGGCATTCTGCTTCCAGCGCCTATGTTTCGGTCGTAAAGGAGCCGCCTACCGACTGTTCTGCGGCCGAAGTGGTAGATCAACGGAACCGCCGATCTATCGTGAATCAGCCCTCGACTATCAAGGTATAGAAAAGCCTCGGCCGGGAGGCTTCACTTAAACGTGTACTTTCGAAATATTTATTTTGGGGGTAGTATATAAGAGGAGAGCAAAAAGAAAATGCGTGTTTGCCACGAGAGGGATACAAACAGAGTAGAGTTTATTTAAAGACAGAAAGGAAAGTAAAGAGTATGTAGTGGATACAAGTTATAAAAGTCCTTAAAACAAATTAAACCAAATTATTAAAAACATTAAAAACAAATGTAGCAGCGCAAAGTAAACGCCAATAATAAAGTGTGAACGTCGCACAGGCTGAACGCACCTATAAATCTTTGTTCTGAACACACCCTAAAAATTCGAGTTGATATTTACTTTGTCTTCTCTTTTTATACTTTCTGATTCGTACGGCTTTCTTTCTTTGACTGTGGCTTCTTCTTTCACCACTTCTCCATCATTATGTGAATCCATACGAATTGTTGGCTCATAACTAGAGCGGGGAAAACGAAAGAAAATCGAATAAACAACAACAAAACTTGTGTGAACTAATAAAAATGCTAGTCGGTTCGATGCAATTTGATAAACCAGCAAAACCTGTTCTGAGAACATGCTTATCATGTGGCTGCGATAGTGCGATGTGTAGTACGTCGGCTTTCGCAAACGCTAGATAGCATGTTCAAGGTTCAAACCCAGCTCGGGACCAAAAAAGGTTTTTCGTAATTAATTGGACATAAAAAGCGATAAAGCACCACTAAAGGAGTCTGATGATCGGGTTGGCCCCCGTGAAATAGCTTTAACTCCAGCCTATGAAATTGGTGGTAGTACACATAAGTTGTTGTTCTTCATTCAAAAAGCTTCTAAATAAAACAATAGCTTGAAATTAATATATTTAAATAGAATAAATATAATGTACAATCGTTAAATGGATATTGGTAACTGAACGCAAATTTACATGATTATGAGTTTATATAGGGAATGAATGATTAATGTATAAGTGATGTATCTAAATATACTTCAATTCAATATGTATATTACAGAGCCAAAAAGAACTTATTATGTAATTAAAAAAAAAGACTGAATCGGATGTGGAAGCTGCAGGCAATCGAATTTGGCTTCGAATCTGATCCTTGAAACGCTTGTTAAACTTTGACCATCTGTCTTGCAATGAATTCATGGCGTGGCTTGATCGTAAAAAGGAACAATGGTTTGAGTTGCCAATCAAAGATGATCTCATAAGTCATAACTGAAAAATGTAAATTAATTATTTTAGATATGCAAAATATCATAACTACTCTTACCTTAGAAAAGCTTGGATTACTTAATCCAACCATCTTAAAAAATAAAGAAATAAGTAAAATTATTGAAAAAGAACAGACAGAACTAACCATTAATGAACTAATAATAATATCTAAATTTAATATTGTCCAAAATAACAATGTCATGCTATTATGATTGATTATCCAATTTTATATACATATGAAATGTAAACTTTACGATGACTTTTCAATAATGGTTGATAAAATAAACGATGTCCTAGAAAACAACAATAATCAAGTTTTAATTAATAACATATTGTTAAAATCATAAATTATTAATAATAAAATAATAAAATGAATAAAATAAATATTGATAAAGTAAATGTACCATTAAAAAATATTGAAGAAACTTTAGGATTTGCAGAAGTTAAAAATAGTTATGAATAATTACATCATAATTTATATTGTAAGCATTTCAAAAGTAGAAGATACAACATGAAAAAATAATTGTTAAACCACTAATAAAAAAATAAAAACTACGTAAATAAAATTGAAAATAAAAATATATTTACATATTTATATAGTTATGTACCGAATATTAAATAGTTGTAAGACTATAAATGATGACCTCAGCAATGACAAATGACAATTTAATTTAATGAACAGTAAAAACGCAACACGCAACCAAACAAATAGTCTACAATTTCCCAAGATTGCAGAACTGGCACAAGGAATTATCTCCTAAAACTAAAAAAAAAAAAAAATTGTATAAAAGATATATGAATTAATACTTATACGTTAGTGTCCCTTGTAACATGCTGGGACATTTGAACACTTCCTTGCCTTGGTGAATGATTGGTAGATCAAAATGATTCAAGTTATCACTAATTATAACGATATATTATATATACATATATATTAAATTTAATATATATAATGACATAGTCCGGCATTTCACAGTGGAGCGTGAGGCATGTATCAAATGAAAGATAATTTGAAGAAAGAAGACAGAATACTAATTTTCCGGTGATTTTGTGCCGAATTTGAATGCCTCTATTTTGACGTTATTTTTCCTCTTTTTTGTTATTTTACCAATTTTTTTTTATTTTGTTTCGTGATTTATTGAAACCACATGAATTCTGTATGGTGTTTCTAAGTCAACGAAATAAAACAAGCCATAATATTATAAACCTTTGAATTTGAGTCATGACACAAGAGACATTGTGAAATTATACTTGCATCACAGAATGAAAATGGAATTTAAGAAAAGAGATATGGCTCACGGTGCACTGTGGAGTACCGGAGATATTACATTTATATATTATACATTATATATTATACTACGATAATATATATATACGTATATATTACATACGACACACCGTTCTACAGTAAGGCCCTATCTGCAATTTTGATATTATCAATCGGGGATTTAAGAAAAGGCTTAACACCCTACACCCAAACAATATAGGGGAAAGAAATAGGAAGTCTAGATTACGTACCGAAATAAAACTGAACGAAACTTTATCATATATCTTATCTCAGTTTTAAGATATCAAGTTTTTAAGGCCCAACCATAATACGCGAAATAATAATAAATAATTTCTCAAAAAGTAATAGGGGGGTTTCATTCAAATTCCAATGATCTGCTCTCAAAATAGAGATTTGATCTTTGATCAGGATTTAATTGTAGTATTGGTGAATGACTGACACACTTCCTCTGTCACTTAGTGATGACACATATCATTCATATAATATAAATTTTTGTGAACTGACATTTTACAATAAAGTATATATAAAAAAAAAACAATTCATTTATTCCTCAGAATTGAATTTTAAAACAATAAATTGGACAGACAACTAACCAGTCATTTTTATTTCTAAAGTTTATGTTTCATTGCATTTG
Organism: Platycheirus rosarum; assembly: GCA_963971375.1. NCBI lineage: Eukaryota > Metazoa > Arthropoda > Insecta > Diptera > Syrphidae > Platycheirus > Platycheirus rosarum. Next base: position 36,073,078 of record OZ020509.1, on the reverse strand, counting down.
TAAACAAAAAGAAATGACATTTCACTATTTTTAATTTTAAACTGTGTCTATGTGCGTTTTGATTCTAACTACGAGAGAAGAATCGATTCAGGACAAAAACTGTCATTAATTGCCTTACGAACACTTTTGGACTGTTGTAAACGACCACATAAAAATGATGTAATCAACAATGTGATTATTAGTAAAAAACCACAGAAAATATCACATTCCGCTGTCCACAAAATAACACATTCAAATACAATACCAGCTTGTTATCGATACGCATAAGCAATACCTTTTATCAACACAAAATAATAACACAAAACTGGCACGAAATTTTCCTAACTAAATTTGAGATCCATACGTTTTCCTTTTCAGAGATCGGATCGTTCAAGACACATGACACTATTACCGTTCACCAAGAATGATATTTCGATGTTTAATGATATATCGATTTTTGAAAACATCGATGTATCGCTTGCATTGTTGCATCCCTATTGACATTGGCAGAAAAGATTATTTACATGTATGTGTGCATTCAGATCAAATCTTCCAATCCATCAGAGATCAAATCTTTTGTGTTGAGATTTGATCTAGATTTGCTCTTATTCTTGCAATGAAACTCTCAAAATTTAATAAGATCAAATCTTTTGACAGAAAGAGCAAATCTTTTCTTGAATGAAAGTCGCTATAAGATACATTTTAGCATCCAGTTTTCTGCTTTTTATTAAAAATTAATAAGAGCATTGAATTTTGAAAACAAAAATATTACTTAATTAAATAAAATTTGGAAAAAAAAATTAGTGTGACATTTTTTTTCTATTTTTTTCAAAATTTCGAGTTTGAAAATTTATTTTTCTAAAAATATTGACTAACACAACTTTATTTAAAATGAAATTCAAAGGAGATTTCTGGATTTCAAAAAGGCATAGCATGGCATTGTAAGTCTTACCGTTGTTTTTAAATATTTTTTTTCGTTTTAAGTGAATTTAAAAGAAAAATGCCCCTCCCACCTAACCGGGTGAAATAGACCCCCCTCCCATACGATTTTTTCATGTCTTAACCCAACCTACTACCACTAGCGCCCCGTGGCTTAATGGTTAGTGTGTCGGACTGCTAAGCGAATGGTCGGGGTTCGACTCCCCGTCAGAGCCAACATTTTTTATATATTATTTGCATTCAATAAAAACACAATAAACCGTATTTTGCATCGAAAATATGGCTCTTGCGAAGGTTGAAATAAGCATATTTTGTTTTAAAGCAAACATGTTCTATTTTAACTAGTTCTGTTAATTATGAAACACATTTTTGAGGTATGATCGACTTAATATATATCAATTGAGGATTATAGTTAAACAGAAAAAAGTTCATGTCATAACTGTTTTTTTAAGATATCAGCAATCAAAGATCATCATAAACAACACCATTTTGTCAGAACCTTAAGCCATATAAAAATATAAAGGTTCAACTAAAAGCATAATAGTATTGTCTGAATGCTATAGGTCGAGAGTAATGAGTGTTTTTCGCAAAAAAATCTGAAGATTTTTCAAGATTTCCTTCACTCAACTTCAAGCTCAAATAACTCGAAATAGCCAAAACCGATTTTGAAAATATTTGGCAGTTATATTCAGCTCAACATAAGTTTGATTATCATCTCATATATGTACGCCCTAGGCCCAAGCTCCATAGAAAAATGGTTAGGATACCATTTTTACTGCAAGTTGACCAATGAATTTATTTTGCGCTAAAATGCACCGATTTTCAGTAATTTTTTACCGGAATGTGATGAATGGTTGTGGAAATTTTTTGAAACTTAATTTTAAAAATTCTCCTCACTTAGGTAAGGTAAATCCTATTATCTATCCTCGTTTATTAGATTATGTAAGAAACATATCCCTTTTAATATTTATGCTTTTATGAATTAAAATTATAACGATTTATGTTTCTTTTTTAACTGAAAAACCTCAAGCATACATTTTTGTATAACTCAGGAGAGCTTTCAATTAAAATAGGTAGAGGTTATATCGAGTTCAGAAATCCCAATACCAACGGAAAATTAAATAAATTGTTTCAAAAGCTAGTAAAAGATATTACTTAATTTAAAAACTATATGTTAGAGAATATGTACATATGGCTTTAAAAAACTTATTATTGAAAGTGTTGTCGCTAATTTTTAATATATTTATATCCCTTTTAAGTGTTTTTTTTAATTACCCCTCGCGCTGAATGGGGGGGGGGGCAGATAGAGTTCCTCCCATGGTACAAAATGCTTGTACCAAACTTTTATACAAATATAAAAATCCGTTATTATTGAGTTATCGTACTCTTAACAATCTTTTCCTTAATTGTTTAAAATATAAAAAACGCCTTTTATCTAAAAAGTTAAATATATATATATATTTTTTTTTAGAGTTGGAGTCGAAGTACGCCTATGGAATCTAATAAGGTTAGAAAGAAATGAAATACATTCTTGTAATTACGATGGAGAAGATTGTGAATACGAATCGTGTGATGAATAATTTTATACATAATTGAAAGTTTTGTATTTTAAAACATTACTTTACGAAAATAAACTAAATTGTTGAGTTAAAAACAAACAACAACAAATCTTTTCATGATCAAAATTATAAGGGAATATTCCAGGAAACAAACAATAATTCTTTTAATAGCAAATTAAATGTTATGAGTTTAAAAAAAAGGTTTCTTTACGATTTTTCATGTACATTTTGAATTCGATGAAGAGAACGAAGAAATTAAATTAACGAAGTGCTTCCAAAGAACGATTTTCATTTGAGGCTGGATGTCCAGAGAAAAATAGGGATGGTCGTTAACAAATTGGCGAATATTTTTTCCATTTTAAAAGATATCTTAACGAAATATATTTAGGTATTTAGTATATATTTTTTTTTCTTTTTTTAATTTTTTTATTTTTAACTTATAACTACTTAAAGGCTGGACAGAAATCTTAAAACTAGCTAAAACTACCAACTTAATTAACTTACTGACACTATGCGGGCGCTCTAAATTAATGTAACTTAACTAGATGCCTTTAATTCTAATGGGTTTTATTTTTCACCCAGAAAAATTAACAAAACTGGGTAAACTGTATCAGTTTTTACTTAACCTATGTTATACTACTTAAAACTAACCTAAAATTAACCAAAAATAAACTTAAACTAACTAAAAATTAACCTAAACTTCTTGAATCTAGAACAGCCACAGCAAGCTTTTTAAAATTATATATTTTTTTTTTGTATTTTTGTTTTTTCTATTTTTTTAATATATTTCTTGTGCCGCCGCAACTGCCCTGCCTAACTTATAGATACCATAGATATATGTAAGTCGACCATAGGCGAATTTATGTCGACTGAAATTAGCTATTTTCACTAAGTCACCAAAATTGGACCTGATGAATGGCTTCTTTCTTAATCCCGTTCGAGGACGGCCTGCTCAACCGGAGGCATTCTGCTTCCAGCGCCTATGTTTCGGTCGTAAAGGAGCCGCCTACCGACTGTTCTGCGGCCGAAGTGGTAGATCAACGGAACCGCCGATCTATCGTGAATCAGCCCTCGACTATCAAGGTATAGAAAAGCCTCGGCCGGGAGGCTTCACTTAAACGTGTACTTTCGAAATATTTATTTTGGGGGTAGTATATAAGAGGAGAGCAAAAAGAAAATGCGTGTTTGCCACGAGAGGGATACAAACAGAGTAGAGTTTATTTAAAGACAGAAAGGAAAGTAAAGAGTATGTAGTGGATACAAGTTATAAAAGTCCTTAAAACAAATTAAACCAAATTATTAAAAACATTAAAAACAAATGTAGCAGCGCAAAGTAAACGCCAATAATAAAGTGTGAACGTCCCACAGGCTGAACGCACCTATAAATCTTTGTTCTGAACACACCCTAAAAATTCGAGTTGATATTTACTTTGTCTTCTCTTTTTATACTTTCTGATTCGTACGGCTTTCTTTCTTTGACTGTGGCTTCTTCTTTCACCACTTCTCCATCATTATGTGAATCCATACGAATTGTTGGCTCATAACTAGAGCGGGGAAAACGAAAGAAAATCGAATAAACAACAACAAAACTTGTGTGAACTAATAAAAATGCTAGTCGGTTCGATGCAATTTGATAAACCAGCAAAACCTGTTCTGAGAACATGCTTATCATGTGGCTGCGATAGTGCGATGTGTAGTACGTCGGCTTTCGCAAACGCCAGATAGCATGTTCAAGGTTCAAACCCAGCTCGGGACCAAAAAAGGTTTTTCGTAATTAATTGGACATAAAAAGCGATAAAGCACCACTAAAGGAGTCTGATGATCGGGTTGGCCCCCGTGAAATAGCTTTAACTCCAGCCTATGAAATTGGTGGTAGTACACATAAGTTGTTGTTCTTCATTCAAAAAGCTTCTAAATAAAACAATAGCTTGAAATTAATATATTTAAATAGAATAAATATAATGTACAATCGTTAAATGGATATTGGTAACTGAACGCAAATTTACATGATTATGAGTTTATATAGGGAATGAATGATTAATGTATAAGTGATGTATCTAAATATACTTCAATTCAATATGTATATTACAGAGCCAAAAAGAACTTATTATGTAATTAAAAAAAAAGACTGAATCGGATGTGGAAGCTGCAGGCAATCGAATTTGGCTTCGAATCTGATCCTTGAAACGCTTGTTAAACTTTGACCATCTGTCTTGCAATGAATTCATGGCGTGGCTTGATCGTAAAAAGGAACAATGGTTTGAGTTGCCAATCAAAGATGATCTCATAAGTCATAACTGAAAAATGTAAATTAATTATTTTAGATATGCAAAATATCATAACTACTCTTACCTTAGAAAAGCTTGGATTACTTAATCCAACCATCTTAAAAAATAAAGAAATAAGTAAAATTATTGAAAAAGAACAGACAGAACTAACCATTAATGAACTAATAATAATATCTAAATTTAATATTGTCCAAAATAACAATGTCATGCTATTATGATTGATTATCCAATTTTATATACATATGAAATGTAAACTTTACGATGACTTTTCAATAATGGTTGATAAAATAAACGATGTCCTAGAAAACAACAATAATCAAGTTTTAATTAATAACATATTGTTAAAATCATAAATTATTAATAATAAAATAATAAAATGAATAAAATAAATATTGATAAAGTAAATGTACCATTAAAAAATATTGAAGAAACTTTAGGATTTGCAGAAGTTAAAAATAGTTATGAATAATTACATCATAATTTATATTGTAAGCATTTCAAAAGTAGAAGATACAACATGAAAAAATAATTGTTAAACCACTAATAAAAAAATAAAAACTACGTAAATAAAATTGAAAATAAAAATATATTTACATATTTATATAGTTATGTACCGAATATTAAATAGTTGTAAGACTATAAATGATGACCTCAGCAATGACAAATGACAATTTAATTTAATGAACAGTAAAAACGCAACACGCAACCAAACAAATAGTCTACAATTTCCCAAGATTGCAGAACTGGCACAAGGAATTATTCTCCTAAAACTAAAAAAAAAAAAAAAATTGTATAAAAGATATATGAATTAATACTTATACGTTAGTGTCCCTTGTAACATGCTGGGACATTTGAACACTTCCTTGCCTTGGTGAATGATTGGTAGATCAAAATGATTCAAGTTTTCACTAATTATAACGATATATTATATATACATATATATTAAATTTAATATATATAATGACATAGTCCGGCATTTCACAGTGGAGCGTGAGGCATGTATCAAATGAAAGATAATTTGAAGAAAGAAGACAGAATACTAATTTTCCGGTGATTTTGTGCCGAATTTGAATGCCTCTATTTTGACGTTATTTTTCCTCTTTTTTGTTATTTTACCAATTTTTTTTATTTTGTTTCGTGATTTATTGAAACCACATGAATTCTGTATGGTGTTTCTAAGTCAACGAAATAAAACAAGCCATAATATTATAAACCTTTGAATTTGAGTCATGACACAAGAGACATTGTGAAATTATACTTGCATCACAGAATGAAAATGGAATTTAAAAAAAGAGATATGGCTCACGGTGCACTGTGGAGTACCGGAGATATTACATTTATATATTATACATTATATATTATACTACGATAATATATATATACGTATATATTACATACGACACACCGTTCTACAGTAAGGCCCTATCTGCAATTTTGATATTATCAATCGGGGATTTAAGAAAAGGCTTAACACCCTACACCCAAACAATATAGGGGAAAGAAATAGGAAGTCTAGATTACGTACCGAAATAAAACTGAACGAAACTTTATCATATATCTTATCTCAGTTTTAAGATATCAAGTTTTTAAGGCCCAACCATAATACGCGAAATAATAATAAATAATTTCTCAAAAAGTAATAGGGGGGTTTCATTCAAATTCCAATGATCTGCTCTCAAAATAGAGATTTGATCTTTGATCAGGATTTAATTGTAGTATTGGTGAATGACTGACACACTTCCTCTGTCACTTAGTGATGACACATATCATTCATATAATATAAATTTTTGTGAACTGACATTTTACAATAAAGTATATATAAAAAAAAAACAATTCATTTATTCCTCAGAATTGAATTTTAAAACAATAAATTGGACAGACAACTAACCAGTCATTTTTATTTCTAAAGTTTATGTTTCATTGCATTTGTAAACAAAAAGAAATGACATTTCACTATTTTTAATTTTAAACTGTGTCTATGTGCGTTTTGATTCTAACTACGAGAGAAGAATCGATTCAGGACAAAAACTGTCATTAATTGCCTTACGAACACTTTTGGACTGTTGTAAACGACCACATAAAAATGATGTAATCAACAATGTGATTATTAGTAAAAAACCACAGAAAATATCACATTCCGCTGTCCACAAAATAACACATTCAAATACAATACCAGCTTGTTATCGATACGCATAAGCAATACCTTTTATCAACACAAAATAATAACACAAAACTGGCACGAAATTTTCCTAACTAAATTTGAGATCCATACGTTTTCCTTTTCAGAGATCGGATCGTTCAAGACACATGACACTATTACCGTTCACCAAGAATGATATTTCGATGTTTAATGATATATCGATTTTTGAAAACATCGATGTATCGCTTGCATTGTTGCATCCCTATTGACATTGGCAGAAAAGATTATTTACATGTATGTGTGCATTCAGATCAAATCTTCCAATCCATCAGAGATCAAATCTTTTGTGTTGAGATTTGATCTAGATTTGCTCTTATTCTTGCAATGAAACTCTCAAAATTTAATAAGATCAAATCTTTTGACAGAAAGAGCAAATCTTTTCTTGAATGAAAGTCGCTATAAGATACATTTTAGCATCCAGTTTTCTGCTTTTTATTAAAAATTAATAAGAGCATTGAATTTTGAAAACAAAAATATTACTTAATTAAATAAAATTTGGAAAAAAAAATTAGTGTGACATTTTTTTTCTATTTTTTTCAAAATTTCGAGTTTGAAAATTTATTTTTCTAAAAATATTGACTAACACAACTTTATTTAAAATGAAATTCAAAGGAGATTTCTGGATTTCAAAAAGGCATAGCATGGCATTGTAAGTCTTACCGTTGTTTTTAAATATTTTTTTTCGTTTTAAGTGAATTTAAAAGAAAAATGCCCCTCCCACCTAACCGGGTGAAATAGACCCCCCTCCCATACGATTTTTTCATGTCTTAACCCAACCTACTACCACTAGCGCCCCGTGGCTTAATGGTTAGTGTGTCGGACTGCTAAGCGAATGGTCGGGGTTCGACTCCCCGTCAGAGCCAACATTTTTTATATATTATTTGCATTCAATAAAAACACAATAAACCGTATTTTGCATCGAAAATATGGCTCTTGCGAAGGTTGAAATAAGCATATTTTGTTTTAAAGCAAACATGTTCTATTTTAACTAGTTCTGTTAATTATGAAACACATTTTTGAGTTATGATCGACTTAATATATATCAATTGAGGATTATAGTTAAACAGAAAAAAGTTCATGTCATAACTGTTTTTTTAAGATATCAGCAATCAAAGATCATCATAAACAACACCATTTTGTCAGAACCTTAAGCCATATAAAAATATAAAGGTTCAACTAAAAGCATAATAGTATTGTCTGAATGCTATAGGTCGAGAGTAATGAGTGTTTTTCGCAAAAAAATCTGAAGATTTTTCAAGATTTCCTTCACTCAACTTCAAGCTCAAATAACTCGAAATAGCCAAAACCGATTTTGAAAATATTTGGCAGTTATATTCAGCTCAACATAAGTTTGATTATCATCTCATATATGTACGCCCTAGGCCCAAGCTCCATAGAAAAATGGTTAGGATACCATTTTTACTGCAAGTTGACCAATGAATTTATTTTGCGCTAAAATGCACCGATTTTCAGTAATTTTTTACCGGAATGTGATGAATGGTTGTGGAAATTTTTTGAAACTTAATTTTAAAAATTCTCCTCACTTAGGTAAGGTAAATCCTATTATCTATCCTCGTTTATTAGATTATGTAAGAAACATATCCCTTTTAATATTTATGCTTTTATGAATTAAAATTATAACGATTTATGTTTCTTTTTTAACTGAAAAACCTCAAGCATACATTTTTGTATAACTCAGGAAGCTTTCAATTAAAATAGGTAGAGGTTATATCGAGTTCAGAAATCCCAATACCAACGGAAAATTAAATAAATTGTTTCAAAAGCTAGTAAAAGATATTACTTAATTTAAAAACTATATGTTAGAGAATATGTACATATGGCTTTAAAAAACTTATTATTGAAAGTGTTGTCGCTAATTTTTAATATATTTATATCCCTTTTAAGTGTTTTTTTTAATTACCCCTCGCGCTGAATGGGGGGGGGGCAGATAGAGTTCCTCCCATGGTACAAAATGCTTGTACCAAACTTTTATACAAATATAAAAATCCGTTAGAGTTATCGTACTCTTACCAATCTTTTCCTTAATTGTTTAAAATATAAAAAACGCCTTTTATCTAAAAAGTTAAATATATATATATATATTTTTTTTTTAGAGTTGGAGTCGAAGTACGCCTATGGAATCTAATAAGGTTAGAAAGAAATGAAATACATTCTTGTAATTACGATGGAGAAGATTGTGAATACGAATCGTGTGATGAATAATTTTATACATAATTGAAAGTTTTGTATTTTAAAACATTACTTTACGAAAATAAACTAAATTGTTGAGTTAAAAACAAACAACAACAAATCTTTTCATGATCAAAATTATAAGGGAATATTCCAGGAAACAAACAATAATTCTTTTAATAGCAAATTAAATGTTATGAGTTTAAAAAAAAGGTTTCTTTACGATTTTTCATGTACATTTTGAATTCGATGAAGAGAACGAAGAAATTAAATTAACGAAGTGCTTCCAAAGAACGATTTTCATTTGAGGCTGGATGTCCAGAGAAAAATAGGGATGGTCGTTAACAAATTGGCGAATATTTTTTCCATTTTAAAAGATATCTTAACGAAATATATTTAGGTATTTAGTATATATTTTTTTTTCTTTTTTTAATTTTTTTATTTTTAACTTATAACTACTTAAAGGCTAGACAGAAATCTTAAAACTAGCTAAAACTACCAACTTAATTAACTTACTGACACTATGCGGGCGCTCTAAATTAATGTAACTTAACTAGATGCCTTTAATTCTAATGGGTTTTATTTTTCACCCAGAAAAATTAACAAAACTGGGTAAACTGTATCAGTTTTTACTTAACCTATGTTATACTACTTAAAACTAACCTAAAATTAACCAAAAATAAACTTAAACTAACTAAAAATTAACCTAAACTTCTTGAATCTAGAACAGCCACAGCAAGCTTTTTAAAATTATATATTTTTTTTTTGTATTTTTGTTTTTTCTATTTTTTTAATATATTTCTTGTGCCGCCGCAACTGCCCTGCCTAACTTATAGATACCATAGATATATGTAAGTCGACCATAGGCGAATTTATGTCGACTGAAATTAGCTATTTTCACTAAGTCACCAAAATTGGACCTGATGAATGGCTTCTTTCTTAATCCCGTTCGAGGACGGCCTGCTCAACCGGAGGCATTCTGCTTCCAGCGCCTATGTTTCGGTCGTAAAGGAGCCGCCTACCGACTGTTCTGCGGCCGAAGTGGTAGATCAACGGAACCGCCGATCTATCGTGAATCAGCCCTCGACTATCAAGGTATAGAAAAGCCTCGGCCGGGAGGCTTCACTTAAACGTGTACTTTCGAAATATTTATTTTGGGGGTAGTATATAAGAGGAGAGCAAAAAGAAAATGCGTGTTTGCCACGAGAGGGATACAAACAGAGTAGAGTTTATTTAAAGACAGAAAGGAAAGTAAAGAGTATGTAGTGGATACAAGTTATAAAAGTCCTTAAAACAAATTAAACCAAATTATTAAAAACATTAAAAACAAATGTAGCAGCGCAAAGTAAACGCCAATAATAAAGTGTGAACGTCGCACAGGCTGAACGCACCTATAAATCTTTGTTCTGAACACACCCTAAAAATTCGAGTTGATATTTACTTTGTCTTCTCTTTTTATACTTTCTGATTCGTACGGCTTTCTTTCTTTGACTGTGGCTTCTTCTTTCACCACTTCTCCATCATTATGTGAATCCATACGAATTGTTGGCTCATAACTAGAGCGGGGAAAACGAAAGAAAATCGAATAAACAACAACAAAACTTGTGTGAACTAATAAAAATGCTAGTCGGTTCGATGCAATTTGATAAACCAGCAAAACCTGTTCTGAGAACATGCTTATCATGTGGCTGCGATAGTGCGATGTGTAGTACGTCGGCTTTCGCAAACGCTAGATAGCATGTTCAAGGTTCAAACCCAGCTCGGGACCAAAAAAGGTTTTTCGTAATTAATTGGACATAAAAAGCGATAAAGCACCACTAAAGGAGTCTGATGATCGGGTTGGCCCCCGTGAAATAGCTTTAACTCCAGCCTATGAAATTGGTGGTAGTACACATACGTTGTTGTTCTTCATTCAAAAAGCTTCTAAATAAAACAATAGCTTGAAATTAATATATTTAAATAGAATAAATATAATGTACAATCGTTAAATGGATATTGGTAACTGAACGCAAATTTACATGATTATGAGTTTATATAGGGAATGAATGATTAATGTATAAGTGATGTATCTAAATATACTTCAATTCAATATGTATATTACAGAGCCAAAAAGAACTTATTATGTAATTAAAAAAAAAGACTGAATCGGATGTGGAAGCTGCAGGCAATCGAATTTGGCTTCGAATCTGATCCTTGAAACGCTTGTTAAACTTTGACCATCTGTCTTGCAATGAATTCATGGCGTGGCTTGATCGTAAAAAGGAACAATGGTTTGAGTTGCCAATCAAAGATGATCTCATAAGTCATAACTGAAAAATGTAAATTAATTATTTTAGATATGCAAAATATCATAACTACTCTTACCTTAGAAAAGCTTGGATTACTTAATCCAACCATCTTAAAAAATAAAGAAATAAGTAAAATATTGAAAAAGAACAGACAGAACTAACCATTAATGAACTAATAATAATATCTAAATTTAATATTGTCCAAAATAACAATGTCATGCTATTATGATTGATTATCCAATTTTATATACATATGAAATGTAAACTTTATGAAACAAGAACATTAATCTGACCTGACCTGACAAATTAATAATTAAGAAGGAAATAGCTCAATGGTGTAATACCTACAAAAATATTTAAGAATGTTAATTTAAATTAAGATTTAACTATTGTAAAACACGAGGACAATACTTGTTTAATAGACTTATTACAAAATGAACGAGCTTTATGCAACAAAACCAAAGAAAAAGTCTTAGATTTAGAGGTAATCAAGGATTAATCAATTCTTCTCACTGGAAGTCATCAAGTAGTGTACTCTTCATGAGAACATACTTGCTTACAGTTGAAAACACATTAACTATAGACAGGAAAACATACGAGAACCCCATGTGACTTATCAACAGACTCCTGAAAACGTACACAGTCAACGAATGTCATAGGTTCATACTTCGAAGCACTGGACGAGAAACTTCAGATGGAGAACATCAATTTATTACAAACGATATCTACAATCACCGTAAATATTGGGATGATATTTTCTTAACAAAGGGGATAGTTAACACATCACAACTCCTGTGCATTTCATAGTTTCCAATTCGAATTGGAGTTGTGTATTAATCCTTATCTGTTTAGTTAATTTTTTAAAGCATTAAAATTGTTTTCTTCTTTTATTTTTTAAATGATTCTCAAACTCTAATCTTTCATCGTTATCCATAACTCCCAAAAGAAAATGGAGTGCACTACCTCCTATGTTTATTATTCCTCTCCTTTGTCTAGAATAAGGAAGTATACTGTGTTTGTTATTTTGATTTTGAATCTCCTAATGCTTCATTAATGCGTCATTCTCATTAGTCGTGGTAATGCTTGAAAATTATAATAGCCTGTTTCAATAGAAAATTCAATTTGTTTAATAATTTCATGGTTAAGTTTCTAAATTAATTACTTTTAGTATTTTATACTTTTCGATTGATTCAACGGGTTATTGTTTTATAATTATACGATTATGAATTTCTTTTATAAGAATTCTGACTTCACTGTAGTTAAAGTGAGCATTATAATTAAAGTTATGATTTGCATACTATTTTGATATTTAAATTTTCTTTTCAAATGGATTTCATGTTTTTTTTTTATTATTCACATAATTTTTATTATACATTTTTTCTACATATGTTTCGACATATTTTTTCCTGGATATAAATAAAATAAAATTAAAATTATTGGCGCGACAGCTCCTTAAGGAGCCAAGGCCTAGTGACTTATACTCTCAACCATTCCTGTGTGTATGTTGTTAATCTGCATGAATGGAAGGGACCTACAGTTTACCGCCGAGTCCGAACGGCTACAAGAGATGCACTTTTTCGAGACAAATTTTACTCTTGGAGGTTTTGTGAGTTCCTCGCAAGAGGCAGTACCCCGGAAAAGAAGATGGCTATAACTGAACCCAGGCTCATTCGCTTAGCAGTCCGACACACGAACCACTAAGCCACGGGGCGCTACTACTGATTACGAATATAATCAGGTAAAAAGTCCCTTAATGCTTCAGTAATATTATGTTTTGATTTTATAGTAAGTCTTCCAATACCTTGATATATAAATTTAATATTTTTACTTTCGTCATCTGATTCTAAAAATTCTATTTGTTTCTTAAACATATGTATCTATTTGTAGGAAATTCTGAAATTCATAACAGGGGAATTGGTTGTGAAGAAACAGATCCTATTGCATAATTTTATGAGTCGGTTGTCCTGTACTTGAGAATGTAAATTTGTCCATGGGACAGATTTTTTTCCGCCCTCGTACAGTACAGCAAGTTCGCAAAGATCTCAAAATACACAAATCAACTGGCCCGGATGGTATACCCCCAATTCTTCTGAAGAGGTGTTCTTCCACACGGGGAAGATGGAAAATAGCATTTTTCCAGCCTGCCCCTAAGACGTCCTTTCTTTCTAAGGTCATGAAAACGCTGACTAAACGTTAGCTTAAGAAATGTCGAAAGCTTCTCCATGACCGTTATTATGGCTTTTGTAGTAATCGTTTCTCTGGTGATCTGATGGCATATCTCACCGTACAGTGGAACAAATCCTTACATCGCCTTGGTAAAAGTAAGATTATTGCGCTTGATACTTCCAAGACATTTGATAAGAGTTTCGCATGAAGCTCTCTTATCGAAAAAGCGTGCTTTTGGGATTGATGATACTCTTGTTCGTTGAAAGCTATCTTCTGGACCTTTCAATTTTTTTTATAATTAACGCGCGCACAAGGGATTATTTGTTTTAAATTTTAATGTAGAACACACTGCGTGGGCATTAGAAAGATAGGGAGGGGAGAGATAAAAGGTGCCGATTAACTTTGGTTTTGAATGTTAGCAGATCAAAATGCTAAGGGAAAATCTCGCCGGGTAAACTATTCCAAATTCGTGTTGTTCGGCTAAAAAAAGAATCCCTATTTTTCACGGTACGTCCGAAATTGGGCCCAAGGGTGAACTGACGGGCATTCCTTGCGAGATAAGTATTACGGAAGAAACTTTTAAGGGGAGGAATGCAACTAGCTACTTCCAGTGAACATTTTTTGTAAAAGAAACGATAAAATAAGGAAAGACATGAAACATTGCATCGGTGTTCGAGAGGGGCAATTGTTTCAGCGGCAGTTCTATTTCCTATCAATCTTAACGCTTGATTTTGTATTTAAATAAGCAGGTGAAGCGATATTTGCGAAGCACCTGCCCAGAGGTGGGAGTTATACTCGAGTTTAGAGCGTATAAATGCTTTACGAATTGTAGCCAGATCAGATGGGGAAAAAATACTTCTTAAACCGATACAGAAAACCTAAGTACTTAGCAGCATTCTTAACTATCTCAAATATATGGTCGTTCCAACGGAGGTCGTCGTTGACACACATACCGAGTACTGAAAGTTTTTCGGTTTCTTCGATGTAAGTGCCATTCATGGACAATAGCATGGAGGGTATGTTTAGCTTTAACGACAGAAGACAGCATTGAGTTTTCGAAGCATTAAACTCCACACAATTCCTATTACCCCATTTTACAATGCTGTATAATGCGGAGTTTAATAAGCTTGACATACGGTACCGTTGCAATTGTACGTCCAAATGCGAAGGACGTAAATTATCGAACGAATATGAGAAGCTAAGGGTAGAGTCGTCAGCAAAACGATTAAGTGGATTAGAAGTAACAGATAGAAGATCATTTATAAAAATGAGGAAAAGAGTCGGAGACAGAACAGAGCCCTGGGGCATACCAGCATTTATTTTGTGGGAAGCAGACTTGAATCCTTCCAATACAACTTGTATTGAACGGTCCAGAAGATAGCTTATAATCAAATGAACAAGAGTATCATCGATCCCAAAAGCACGCATTTTCCATAATAGAGCTTCATGCCAAACTCTGTCAAATGCCTTGGAGATATCAAGAGCAATAATCTTACTTTCACCAAAGCGATGTAAAGATTTGTTCCACTGTTCGGTAATTTATGCTATCGGGTCACCAGTGGAACGGTTGCTGCGGAAGCCATACTGACGGTCATGGAGAAGCTTTCGATCTTCGAGATATTCCCTAAGCTGACGGTTAATCAGTGTTTCTATGACCTTAGAAAGAAGGGATGTCAGTGCTATGGGTCGGTAGGAGAAGGGGGAGGATGGGTCACTTTTCTTAGGGACAGGCTTGACAAATGCTGTTTTCCATCTTCTAGGAAAGATTCCAGAAGAGTAGGAGCGATGGAAAAGCTTACGCAGTGGATTTGCCAGTGTGGAAGAACACCTCTTCAGAAGAATCGGGGGTATACCATCCGGGCCAGCGGATTTGTGTATATCGAGATCTTTGAGAGCTCTTGCTACTGTACGAGTGCGGAAAAAAATCTGTCCCATGGAAAAATTTACATTCTCAAGAACAGGAGGTGCAACGTTGCTTTGAGGCAGCGTGGAGCTGGCAGCGAAATGGGCGGCGAGCAAGTTTGCCTTCTCTGAAGAATAAACAATTGGTTTGTTATTGTCGATGAGCGTTGGAACCGAAGATGTTGAGGAGTTTTTAATATTTTTTACAAATGACCAAAAAATTTTACTGCCTTTGGGACACTGCAGAATTTGTTGCCGTAATTTTTGGTCATTCAAAAATTTAGTTCTTTCAATAACTGAGTTGCGTTAGTTCCTTGCTTGTTTGTGCTTTTTCGGATTTTCCTCTGTAGGGTTGGCTTTGTAAGATCGGAAACTTACTTTTTTGAGCCTGATAGCTTCTTTACACTCAGAATTAAACCCAGACTTTTCTTTAGGCTTGATGCTTTTTATTCTGTTAGGAGTTAAAGCACGCATCCCTAGAAGAATCACATTTGTGATAATTTCAGCGCTGGCATTAATGTCACTATCGAGGAAGCACCAGTTAAAGTTTCGGAAAAAAATATTCATTCCGTCCCAGTTGGCTTTCTCGTATTGTCAAACGGTCCTGGTGGGAATTTTTTCTTTAACTGAATGGGTGGAGGACGAGAAATAAGCTGAAATGACACAATGGCCGGAAGTGCCAAATTGAGAAGTTACACTAATGGTATATTTACCAGCGTAAGAAGTAAGAAACAATTCAAGGGTAAGGAAGTTGCCCAGAAACTTCGGGTGTTGTCTGACCAGAATAGTGGAGCCAATTGGAATTGTGTACATTGAAATCGCCCGCAATAACGATTTCAGTGCGAGGACAAAGGGAAACAATTTTCGAGATGGAATCAGACAGCGCATCAAACTCGTTATAAGTCGAATGACTGTCAAGATTTGGACTCCTGTAAATAAAACAATAGTGAATGACATGCAAATACAGTGGTATTGGACGGATTTAAGTCTGATTCTCGCAAAATAAATGCTGGTGTGCCACGACTGTCTCCGACTTTTCCTCAATTTTATAATTGATCTTTTGTCTGTTACTTCCAATCCACGTAACTGCTTTTCTGGCAACTCTACCCTTAGCTTTTCATATTCCCTCGACAAATCACGCCCTTCGCCTTCGGACGTGCAATCGCAACGAAAACGTATGTTAAGCTCATTTAACTCCAATTTAGACAGAATTGTCAAATGGGGTAATAGAAATCGTGTGGAGTTTAATGCTTCGAAAACTCAATGCTGTGTTATGTCGTTAAAGCTAAGCATACTCCCCATGCCATTGTCCATGAATGGCACTTGTATTGCAGAAACCGAAAAGCTTTCAGTACTCAGAATGTGTGTCAACGACGACCTCTGTTGGAATTTCGATATATTTGAGATCGCCAAAAATGCTGCCAAATGCTTAGGCTTTCTGTACCGATGGAAAAAGTTTTTTCCCCGTCTGAAGCTTTTATAGGTCCTAAACTCGAGTATAACTGCCACCTCTGGGACGGTGCTTCTGTTAAGAATAATATTAAATACAACTGTCTTAGAAAGAATTGATCCTCTCGAGCACCGACACAACGTTTCAATTCTTTCCTTATTTTATCGGTTCTTTTATAAAAAAAGTGAAAAATCGAAGTAGCCAGCTGTATTCCTCCCCATAAAATTTTCTCCGATTATACTCGTCTCGAATGGAGTTTACCCTTGAGCCCAATTTCAGTGGTACCGTGAAATTTAGGGATTCTTTTCTTAGCCGAACAACACGAAATTGGAAGCGAGGTTTTTCCATGACATTTCAATTTGAAGACATTCAAAATAAATGTTAAATGACACCTTCTATGCCTACTCTCCTAACATTACTATGCTCGCGCAGTGTGTTCAACATATTAAAAGGGACACATTTATCTATTATGCGCGTGCACTGTATACAAAAAATCCGATTAAATTCATAATGACCATTAGATGTCGAAAAAGCAGTTTCATGTCTGTCTTCAGGGTTCACCAATATCTGAAAACTTTCGCTATGTAAAGAGTGGTAAAATATTGGGCTCTTCCCAATTTACTAAAAATTTCACCAAAACTTCCATCGTAATCAAAAATGTGCTACGAATCAATCACACAATCAATTCGTAGTAAATTCGTAGTGGAAAATCTGCTACGAATTTCGAAATTCATAGATTTTGGTATCACTGAATACGAATGAAGCGGAAATGATACTTCTTTCTCTGCGATAAATAATTGCGTACGTTCACGAACTTATAATTCGGATAGGTTACCTTTGCTTTTGTTGTAATTGCGTACGTTTACGAACTTATCCTTCGGATAGGTTACCTTTGCTTATGTTGTAATTAGCATAGTTGAAAACAGCTGATTTCCTGCAGATTGAAGAATGGCCCCGTTCGGTATCTCATAGAAGCGCTAACAAAGTATTGCATTGTTGTTGTAATACGTTTAAAAAGACAGCTGATCAACAGCTGATGATCATAAGCAGCTGTTGATCAGCTGTCTTTTTACACGTATTACAACAACAATGCAATACTTTGGTAGCGCTTCTATGAGATACCGAACGGGGCCATTCTTCAATCTGCTGGAAATCAGCTGTTTTCAACTATGCTAATTACAACAAAAGCAAAGGTAACCTATACGTATTGCATTGTTGTTGTAATACGTTTAAAAAGACAGCTGATCAACAGCTGATGACCATAAGCAGCTGTTGATCAGCTGTCTTTTTACACGTATTACAACAACAATGCAATACTTTGGTAGCGCTTCTATGAGATACCGAACGGGGCCAATATATGGAAATCAGCTGTTTTTAACCATGCTAATTACAACAAAAGCAAGGTAACCTATCCAAAAGTTTTGTTCGTTACCGTACCCATTAGCATGGTTTAAAACAGCTGATTTCCAGCTGATTGAAGAACATATGGAAATCAGCTGTTGTTAACCATGCTAATTACAACAAAAGCAAAGGTAACCTATCCGAAGGATAGGTACGTGAACGTACACATTCTTTTCGTAGTCCAGTGGAAAACGGTGGTCCTAACAAAAAATTCAAATATTTTTTATGTATTTTTATAAAAATAAATAATGCTTTTAATAAAAAACCAACTTACAGAGCTGAAAATAAAAGGCTTCTGGCATTTATGAACATATAAACATCCTATTTCTTCTGGCGGCGCAATAATATTTATGTGAAAATCACGACTTCGCTTAAATTGCCTTTTGTTATGTTTCTTTCTTTCAAAGTCACTGATTTCGAAGCAATAATTGCAATCGCTATAAAATCCATTTTTTGAAAATCAAAATAAAAAAAATAATGAAATACATTGGGTACGTTCACGAACGTAACTTCGGATAGGTTACCTTGCTTTTGTTGTGATTAGCATGGTTAAAAACCACCTGATTTCCTTATGTTCTTCAATCAGCTAGAAAAAAGCTATCTGGTTGGATTTGTTGGTTCACAAAAAGCTCAAAAACAAGCAAGGTAACCCAAAAGTTATGTCCGTGACTTACGCAAAATGCGTAAGTTCACGAACTTATCCTTCGGATAGGTTACCTTTGCATATTTTGTAATTAGTATGGTTGAAAACAGTTGATTTCCAGCTGATTGAAGAACATATGGAAATCAGCTGTTTTTTAACCTTGCTAATTACAACAAAAGCAAGGTAACCTATTGAAAAATTACTTTCGTGAACGTACCCAATTGTTTTTTTTTTCGATTCCATCTTTGTATATAGAACCTATAGTAGTATCATGAGGCAGCTTCTAGTTAAGCGAGGTAGAGCCACCACGTCGCTGCAATAGCTTTTTGCTTAACACGATATACATTTGTATGGGTTTTGGAGAGTAGAAAGAAATATAGTGATGAAAGAGTAGGTTGTATGTTATATTTTCAGAAACGTATGAGTTAGAATGATTACAAGCATTTGCAGGAATAATGAATAATAAGTACGAGTGAAAGGTTCAAAAAGTGACACTAGACCATATGGTATGGCAGAGTAAGGGAAACAAAAATTAGTGGATTTCCCTTTGATTTTTCGTAAACAAACCAAGATTGTGCGTCTTCAATTATTTTTTTGGATTTTGCATTTTTCAAGAATTTTTGTTATTTCTGTATTTTCTGTATTTCTTATACCGAAATCAAGTACCAATGTTGCCATATTCGGATTCGACTTTTTAAAGTTTTAATATATATTGTTCAATTTCAAAAGCTAGTTAAATATAAAACTGGTTCCAGTTGGTACTATGTTGTTGGTACAATAGTATTTTGGTACTAGATTTTTAGTACTTAGTACTAGAATCTAGTACTATCGTAGTATATTTGGTACTAGATTTAGTACTTAGTAGTATATTTAGTACTATATTTTGTAGTAAGTAGTAGATTTAGTACTATATTTAGTAGTTAGTAGTATATTTAGTACTAGATTTTTTGACGTGATAAGTGAATATACTCTAAAGCAATAACATATTTACAAACATATGCAAACAATGTGTTTTATTTGTAAAATAAGTAACTAGGTAGGTACTTCAACTTAAATTAAATTTTTGCAGACTTAAAAAAATTGATATTATAATCAAACATGGTAACCATTCAAAATTGTACACAAAAAAACCAAACCAAATATCAAATTTCAACAAAAATCGTTAAATAGGTAAATTTCATCCTGTTGCCGTATCTATAAAAAAACCCTACCAAAAACAGTGTATTTTCAAGGCAGAAATGAAAACTCCTTACATACCTGTCTAAATACCTATCTTTCATTCTCTCATTATCGCTTATTTTAAGAAAATGGTAATGAAATAACAAGAAAAAGTGTTCATGGTTTGTTTCCTTCTGACTGCTATTACTTTATATATATCTTTGTCGTTCTGTCTTTTTCTAACATTGCATATGTGTTGAGTACATTTCCCCGACTAAAAGTCTACGTTGCGGTCTCCACTCAGAGAAAAACTTTAGGGAGATGTAGACGAACTAGATGGCGCTAGTTTTCGAACACTGATGGTAGTACTATAGGTTTCATATACAAGGATTCCATTCGGATTCTGTGAATACAATTTTTTGTGATTCGTAGCTTAACAATCCATTCGGGGATTTGTTACTATGGAATTTGTGATAGGGCTGAATCATAGAGTAAATATATTATATAGAGGAAAATCTTTCGTACGTTCCACGCCTCAAAACCCTCAATTTTCGTTGTTGGTTTGGTATATCATTCATTGTGTTTCGTGTTCTCTTTTGTACATCATTCATTGTCCGCGTAAAAAAATTATGTGGTGAGTTTTGTTAATTTTGACATTTCATTTTGTTCTTGTTGACAACAATTGTAAGTAAATTGCTTTTGTTTACACAAAAAAAAGAAAATATTGAAGTTAAAATACATTTTTTTTGTTCGGCAATAAACTGAGAAGAATTCTTCAGGCTTTCCATCGATACATTTATATGAACAACCAGATTTGCTGGATCATCTTTCTGAAAAGGGTTCACGTGGCTCTCGTAGTTCGCAAGGAAGTAGCTGAGGATCATGAAACCAGAGAGTTAAGGCATGTTTCCATATAAATCCATAATGTGCACAGAAGACATTTCGTTTTTAAATTCTGATTTTTTAATAAAAAACAGCAAATAAATGTACACATTTTATTATAATACTTGATATATGTATGTACATATTACATATATGTATCTATCAACAACAAATTTGTGGCTGATAGAATGATCGATTTGTATCGATATTTTTAAAAGCCACTTGCCATCGAAAGCATTGTCCAAAGCATCAACGACACGGCCCAAAAGCTCATCACCGACTGGAACGTCCACAATAGCACCGGTACGCTTGACAATATCTTCTTGTTTGATCAGCTTGTCGTTACTGAAGATGACAACACCGAGTTTTTCGGGTTCCAAATACAAGGCCATAACCTGTGGTATAAAAAAAGTCAAATAAATGCTGTAAAGATGTATCAAGAATAATGTTTACCTTTAATCGGCCTTTGTAAGCAGCCTGTGTGGCAGCCTTGGGAAGAGTGCGAGCCACAGAAGAGGCCAAACGTGCAACGCAATCGGGATCATTCTTGGTGGGCGAGAAATATCACACAACTGTTGACTGATACAAAGGTTGGGAATGCAATTCCTTTTTTTAAGTTTTTTTCCTTTTTGTTAACTAATGTCGAATTCGTTTTTAACTTCCAGATTTGATCTTATTATCATTAAAAACGGATAAGTATTTAATTTTGTAAAAAGGACACAATAATTCACGGAGTTCCTTCACTTCGAACAATTTGTGAGAATTTCACAAAATACCATCAACGACGACGACGTGCCCGATGAGAATACTTGATACAAGATACAATTCTCATCAGGCACGTCGTCGTCGTCTTTCGATGGTGGTATTTTGTGAAATTCTCACAAATTGTTTGAAATGAAGGAACTCCGTGAATTATTGTGTCCTTTTAACAAAATTAAACTGCTTATTCGTTTTACTGATGATAATAAGCACAATTCTAATTATCACTATCACTACACTACGACAATATTCACTAAACTAAACAATTTGTTGCTGACGTTTTAGAAATTCACCTCCACCATAATCCTACATATCGAGAAGGATATGTTCGAAATGTATTCCTTAAGGGTTAAGGTGATTTTCTTAGGTCTTAGAGCTTGTTTACATGATTCCTTTTTTCGGATGTTTCTTCATTCTTTCTTTTTGCCTATTGGGTAAAGGGTGTAAAAAAGTAGGGGGAATGAACTAACGAATGGAAGAATGAAAATTTTAAGATTTTTTGTGATTGAGTTTGAAGTTTCTCGTTTGAGAAAGAAAATGCTATGCACGGACTAAGAATAAGAACTTTTGAAATTGAAAACAATTCCCAATTATGTTTTTTAGTGGTAATGGATGGCTTTAATTGTTTTTTTTTTTAATTTTGCAAATTTCTTTAGAATAAAACAGTACAGTTTGTAGGAAAGCATGTTCGGGGAAATCCAAATCAGTGTACACACCAACGTACGTGCCGGTTCAAAATAAGAATGAAGAAACAACCGAAAAAAGGCATCATGTACATAAACACGGCGTTAGATAACGTCAGACAGAGAGCTATCCGCAGCGCATTTAATATTTGAATCTTGATTTTCATTTTCTCACTAAATGCGAATTAGGTTATTTTTTCCATTTAAACAATACAATATTAAATGACACAAAATAAGTCAAAAAAATAATTTAATAAAATAAATTTCTACAACAAATTCAGAATGACTTAATTACCCAACACAAAATATTGAAAACAACATTTTTTTTTGAAACGCCGCGTCAAAGTTATCTCAAAGCAGCGTAAAATAATCTTTACGCCGCGTTAAAAATGCGTTCTGTTTAACGAAGACTTAAAAAAACAATTTGTAAATTATCACAACGCGACGTTTTGACGCAGTGTGGAACTTGACGCGGCGTTGAAAACGTGCTCTATGTGACTTGGGATATGTTTGTTTTACTGTATATTGCAACGCTGCATCAGAACGCGCTATGTTTGACTAGGCTTCTACTCCTGTGTATTATATGGTGTGAAGAAAGATAATTTAACGTTAAAAAAGTTCACCTTTATCGCTACTATGTATAATACAATCTTGCAAATATACATAGTAGGTGTTCTTCTGACCGAATGCTTGTTTAAATTCATTCTTAGAACAATCAATACACTATCATCAGTTTAGGTATCAGGTAAAATGGTTAAAACTCTTGAATATTATTTAACCAGTTTTAAACGTTTATATAGAGTTTTCAAGCACATAATCTGTAAAAGGCAGATGATTTAATATACATTTTGAGTCCACTAACTCTTCGGATTCTTTCCAAAAATGGTAATTTAATTTAGTCAGTTTGAGTCACTGATGACGTCAATTTCGTGATGGCGCTTTTTATTATCAAGTATCTTCCAATACGCCTAATTTCGTGGTGAAAAAGAAAAGGAAACTGAAAAGAAGAAGTCAATTATTTGACTACTACACTCTCAATCGCCGTCAATTATTTGACAGTTCAGCACTACACCACTCTCAATTGGCGTCAATTTTTTGACAGTTCAGTACTACTACATTCTCAATGGGCGTCAATTTTTTGACAGTTCTACACCAATACTTATTTGACCAGCTTGTAGGCCTTGTCAAAAGAAGGCAGTAGATTTCTCGTAATAGTATAGTTACTCTATGGGCTGAATACATATTTGGAATAGGATATTTGTTTTTCACGGTAAATTCGTTAAGTTTTCTATATTCTATGACAAATTCTTAAGTCTTAAACTATCTTTTTTTCCAATGGTTTTTATTTATAATTTGCAATATAATGTTTATCTGTATTTAATTTTGTATCATTTTTAAAATTAATAGCGTAATATTCATTTCTCTGGTCTTGTATTTGGTATTTTTGGTATTTCTATCATTCTTTTAATTTAGATCTTCTGGAGTCCAATAATATGATTCTAGTTTGCTGGATCTACTTTTGAGAATTTATTTTTTTTTCAATAATTTAATTTTATTGCACTTTTTACATTTTAAATTTGGATGCACTTTTAGAATTTATTATTTATTACTTTTTATTTTTTTCAATTATCAGTTCAATACTCCCTCTGAAGGATTTTGTAAAATTGTCCTTTACGGATCGTGGTTTACTATGATTTTCACTGACAACATTTTTCTCTCTGTCATACACCGTGATAATATTAACCGTGTAATATTATTATAATTATAATATTAATTTTCCGGCAAACTATTTAAATTAGTTAAAGGACGATTTTTATTTTTTTAAATTCCGAATTAAACTTTTAATAAAATACGATTATACTTTAAGTATGGATCTTTCGAAATCCTACCGAATGCACCAATTTTGTTTCCGTTCACGAAACTTGTGAACAAAAATTATAAATTATTCTCTCAACAAAGAGAATACAAAAAAAAAACAAAAACGATATTTAATAATTTTTAAATATTTTATTCAAGGAAAGCTTCAGATCTTTTACCACTGTTAGGGGAGCCATACGAAGTACAACTTTTATATTATTATTTTGTTAATTCAGCAATTCGATTGAAGATCATTTACTTTGTCTTCTTCACTGCTGATTCAAGAATGCAGACTTGTGTAAAAATAATGAAATTTCCCTGCAGTTGATTACTTCTAGAATGAGACTAAACTTAATAAAAAAAGATTCTTTTTATCTGTTATTGTCTATTGAGAGTTTATCTTGAACGAATTTATAAAGAAATGTGTGAGTATTGTGGGTATGTAACCACCAACGTTCATCCAACTTCAACTTCAAGAACGACCGTCACCAACGCTCCCCCATCATTATCACAACAACTGGAACCGCCACAACTGCCAGCGTCACTACCACATCCGCTATCTCCGCCAGCACTTACAATGCCACCACTGCCACTCACTTCATATACGACTAAAATCTCCTGTTCCGAGATGGACAGCCTGATTAAAAACCTTATATCTTATATCGAGGGAGATAAGAGATCTTGTGATAGATTTCATGGAACGTTTCGAACAAATCCATAAAAAAACTGCCACCTACGTAAAAAAAACTGAAAAGACGATTAAAGCCTTTGAACGGCAAATTGCAAGAATGCAATACCACTACTTGGACATTATACATGGTTTGAAAGAACATCTGATCTGCAAAACTGATGTGAAGCATAAGAGTGAACGGCTCCCCACAAGATAGGAACACAGTATTACAATTTTTCGCTCTTTTTCACAAAGAAAATAATTAAAAATTGCAACTAGAAAACGCAGAAGTAAAAGTGGAAGAGAAAGAATCACTTAACATCTACTTACACACGATTTTGACGTCCAAAAAGTAGATTTATTAAATACATATCTGAATCTACTATTTAGTCAATATGTTCTCTTAAGAACAAAAATATATGACTAGTAAAGTTAAACCAGGGCTTAAAAGTAGAATTAAGAATAAATGAACCAGCAAGATCTAGCTTAACGTCGCTGGATAAATTTTCGTGTTGAAGAGCTTACAAATTTTTACGAAATAAGGGTTTTCAAGAGATGAGACGTGCTAAAATGATTATTTTCTCTGTCCTTCTAAACGACAAATCTTATGTTCGAAAACTGTGGGATAACCTACCAAAACTGGGATTTGGGAAGCACAGACCGAGTTTTCAAACCGATATGAAGAAGGATGAACTTATTCTAAAATTTGCTTCTTGGCAAATTGCATTTGAGAATACGAACCTCTCAATAACTTACGCACGTGATCCACGGATATGCAGTTTAGCTTTACCGGTGTGAACAGGCTGGACGTGGAAAAAAGTCTTATCGTGTGAAATCCACTGCCGTTGGAGTTTAATGAACTAAACACAATTAAGCTTAAGCTTTTCTCTTTTCTCGATTTTATATAAAATACTAACAGACCCGCTTTGCTGCGGCTTTATTGTATTGCTTTCAATTATTAGATATTAAAATTGGTATTTTTGAGGAAGTGATTGATGAGGAATTATACAAATTTCAAGATAAGTTTTTATAAATAGAAAATGTTGAATTTATTATAAATTTTCTTAAAATTTAACAAATAAAGTAGATTAATTCTAATCAGAGTTTATATTAATTAAGAACTAAATGATAAAGAATATTTCTCGTTAATCTGTCTTTCGCTAAAACAAATAAATTTGACCGTTTTCCAACACTTGAGCATGCAACATAAAGCTGCCCGTGGGAGAAATACGGATACTCCAATTCCAAAGCACACATGGTCTTTGTCTGCCCTTGCGATTTATTTATCGTCATCGTGAAAGCCAAACTTATCAGCAATTGTAGCCTTTTGAAAGGTCTAGTAGATTCGGATGGTTTCATGGGTATTCGAGGTAACAAGACAACTTCTCCTTTAATCTTTGCAGTCAATATCTTTGCTTCAAGTACGTTTCCGGTAATTCTTCTGATGACCAATCGTGTACCGTTGCATAATTTTGGAGGACTTAAGTTGCGCAAAAGAATGACTGGTGACTTGTGTGGCGGCATTCCTGGCATATCCAGAGAATTTAAAAATTCAGCTGGAAAATTTACGATTCCATTTTCATTAATAATAGTGTCAATTGACTTAAAAGTCATCTAATCACCCGGCAATAAATTTTGTATTTGACAGTTAATAACGTCAACATCGAAATTTCTTACTGCTAAAATTGCACGATTACTGAGCCAATTATGATATAACTAATAATTAAAAATATCTGGAAATACACTGTCAATACTGTCAATACGTAATTTCATAAATTGCGTATGTTGATGCAATTCAATTTTACCGTTTCCATTATCAAGTAGTTGATTTGAAAATACTTGTGCCAATGGATCATTATGCAATTGTACTCGCATTTTCATGGTCAATCGAAGTGTTTTAACGTTTTTTCATAAAAATGATTGTTTCAAACACGCGTTGATCTCATTAGCACACGTAGATCGAGGAATGACAGGTAATATCTGCCGTCAAAAAATAACATATGTCCGATTCTTGCGTTACTTCCAAGCAATTTCATGATACACATACACAGAAACATTCTGTTTATCATGAGCAATTTAATCTGTCGCTGATGCGTCGTTGTTGTGAGCCACTCAGGGTTTACACTTTATTAACTTTATTTTATACTAAGTTTTTAAAAAAATAGAATGAAACCATCTTTTTGAGAATTGGCTTCTGGCGAAGTGCGCAGTTGGGTTATGCTACTGATACACAATATGAAGTAGTAAATTCTCGATGGAGTGAATTTGATACTACTGGAATACAATAAATGTACGCGACGGAATGGCAAAGTACTTCGGTGTACCTTTAAAAGGCTCGTATATTTCTAAAATTCTCTGAACGCTTTTTTTCCAGGAGCCAAACTCACTTTTGTCTCCTGAAAAGTTTTTTAAGCATTTCACGATATCAGGAATTCTATCCATTTCCGATATAATTGCTCTATATTGTGGGTCAATACCCTGGTCTCTTTCGATATTTCGGGTAGGATTATTTTGAATAGGCCGACTTTGTTCCCTTAGAACTCGATTGACGATACTCGTAATGAGTATGTCCAATTCTAGTGTAGATTGGATATTCTGACTTATTGATGCTGAGTATGATGAGGAATTACTTGCACTTCTACTAGCATTTGGGGAATAGGATTTTGTTGATTTTGTTAAGGGTTACCAGCAGAATTAGTTTCAGATGCATTACTGTCGGTATTCGATCTTGTATTCACCATGATTATGTTTAAATATTTAGGATGACTGATAAAATGAAGATATTTAGTTTGAAAATTATTATAAAATTATTACACTTTAAAAAAAATTTATATAAAATTTAAAAAATTAATTCAGAATTTAAATTTCTGACTTTTTCTTTTTCACTTTTAATTTTTTTTCTTAATGATTATATTTTAAGAAATTATATTTTCTTCTCAATACGAATTTAAAAATTTATTCAAAATTGATATTTTTTTATTTAATCCTTTTTTTTCTCATAAATTTTCAGTAGTAGTTACTTGCTTAGCAATTATAAAAAAAATTTAAACAAAAATAATGACTATCACTTTGAATGACTTCTAATTTTTTTAAAGATTTATTTTGTTTTAATTTAAATGTTTGGTTTTTATCACTAAATAAAATAGTTACTGTTTTCCTACAATATTGCTAAGAGCATGATGTTCAACGCTGGCGAGAGGGTAGTGTCCTTTTCGATGTCTACTGGGGTACCCTTTCCTCGCACTCCCTCGTTGTCGGCTGGTATCCACTGATGTCAGTCTGATGTTGGGTTGGCCCAGCTTAAGTGCTGTAGTACTATTTTGACACAAACCGTAGCATTGGAGCTAGTTGAGGTCCTTTTTACGATCCTTTTTGTTAAGCACTACACTTAAAACCGTAGGAGCTACTTGAGGTCCTTTTCTTTTTGGTTTTTTTGACAGGCACTTTTTAACTTTCGCTGGGCCCCACTCGTTGGGCTCCAATTAAATTTATATTTTATTAAATTTCATAAAAAACAATTTTTTTTGGGAGGATGGACCTTTTTAGTCGAGTGCTACTTAAGAACTTAGTGTTACAAATTGTGTTTCTTAAAATCTAATTTAAAAGTAACTTAATCTAGCCAACCTGGGATTGCATTCGTTGTTGGCATGTATTGACTCCGGACACCTCGTCATCACATTCCTTCACGTAGCTGTTTGGTTGTTCTGCGAGTCGTGGGAAGCGTCAACACATTCCTACACGTAGCTTTTTGGTTGTTCTGCGACTCGTGGGAAGCAAATCTGGATGTGTTGATGACGTTAACATTTCTTGCGTTAACTTATATAATATATATATATATATTTATACTCTATGCCAAGTAAGAGGGACCGATGGACTTTCAATCACTGATGCTCACTCACGTACATAGGAAAGGGTGTTCCTGCTTTGACGCAACTGAAACCCATGGTACGGGTACCTGATTGTCTGAAAGCACTGTTGAAAAAGGAGAGGTCGTTCAGGCAAGGTGAAATCCTGGGAGATCACTTCTTAGATAGGTTTAAATCAAATCAAAGGTTTGAGAACTTAATTAAAGAAAACAAAAAAAGAGGAAAAAAGAAACTAATTTTCGAAGAAAACTGAAATGAAAGAAAAAAAAAGGAATCCGGAGAAAACTTTAAAGAAGCTGTAGAAAATTTGCAATTTTTTTCTAAACAATTTTTTTTTTATTTAAGCAACGTTTGGCTTTAGTTCTTTTTTAAATCGGAAAATTTTATAATTCCGACGGTAATTTGTTTTTCCAAAAAATTACTGGCGCCTTTTTTTTACTACGTCCATGTCGTTAATCAAAAAAATAATAAACACATTTAATTAATCAATTATCTTCTATTTATCAACACTTTGCAAAAACGTGTTACTGAACCCACCCCTTTCTGAGCTTAGTCGTGGTCATGAAGAAAGCCTGGACATATTATATATGGACTGCTAGTTGCCTACCTCAAGTTGGTTCCATTTTAGTTTCAGTTATTTTGGGCGACAATAGCCCATCTGAGTAGACTATTGGGAACAAAATTAAACCTCAATTTTAACATTTCATCTAGTAATACCAGACTTTGGCAGCAGGTTTTCCCATGTTGGCATGCTAAAATTTCCTTTTTTCTCCCCGTCTTATTTAGAATATCCCACTAATTAATAAAAAATCCCTTTTTTCCTTCTAGTGCCTTTAGCTTGTCTTGGCGCAAACCAATAAAAAAGGAAGTTGACCACGATCTAAAAAAAAAAACAATAGGCAAAATACCAAAGATGTCGCACACTTCTATGGATGGAATTCAAAAGTGTCAGTTATGTTTAACCGGTAAATTCGACTTTTTGAAATTTAAAAAAAGAGATGTCGCGAGCTTCTATGTCAAAATTTTAAGCAGTTATTTTTTTTTCTGAAGTGGGTTCAGGGGAGCTAGCATCGCATTTTCAATGTTGGCTACACTTTTTTGACAATTGTTGTATGAAGCTGACATTAGACTAGCAGTCCATTTATAATACGTCCATGAATGAAAGAATACAAGATTACACCAGATTGTTTTTTTCACTTTGTTGTTGTAATTTTCGACATCTTAAATGAAGTCATCAGTGAAGAGGAAAGAGTTCTCTTCGTTGAATTCCTTTGAAATAAAGGCGCGAAAAGTTCAAAACATTAATTTATTTGTGTGATTTATTTAAAAGTGTTAATGAAAATAATTATTAGTAATAATTACAAAAATAAAAAAAATAAAGCCAGAAGTGAACGGTTTCTAAAATTTTAGTTTTCCAAAAAATCGTGGGCTTTTGAAAAAATTAATCAATTTTTACAAAAGAAAAGATATATTCAATATATCACACGCGTGACTGTGAAGTCACCATTTTACATAATGATAAGATGGAACCTGGAACTTGACAACATCGTAGCAGAGGAAAAAGAACTCTCACATTCATGGGTAGTGATGTTAGTGAAGTTGACTTCTTGAAGCCGTCAACATCGATGATGGGTTGCATGAAGCTTGATAGCATTTACAGAATATTTAAGTCTCCCCATAGAGAGGATTTGATGGTTTGTCGTCTTACAGACCTACAAAAATGTTTGGACTTTTATAAGGATATTCCATGTGATCTGCATTTAACAAAACAAATGAAAAATGTTAACACGACTTACACAAGAAAACATATGATTTAATAACTATTGACTTTATTTTTCTACAAAAATCATAAATATTAAAAATTTAACATTTCACTTTCTTTCAAATAATTTTTTAACGGCTCAGACCCATTTGTCTCCTTTTCGTTTGTTTTCTAACAAAATTATTTGATTTTATCACCGAATTGAATAATTAACTTGTATTTCTGTTCATTTAATATTTATCAAAAAGAATACATCTTTAAACATGTAAATAATATAATTCCTGCACGATAATTACAAACGCCGAAAAACAAAACCAAATTCTATACTGCCACATTTGTGCCATTTCACGTGTGAGGTAGGCAAAAAAAACTTCTATTGGCGTAATCTTGTATTCTTTCATCCGTGGGTCATGGTGGCATAATTTTTTTGTTGTATGTTGCACCTTTTAATATTCACCGCCTTTTTGTTTATTCGCCTGGTTTTGATTTGGAAGATAAAAATTCTTATACGTTTCAGTCTTTCAGTCGTACGCTCTATTTCATTTCGTTTATTTTGTTCACAAAATAATTTTTTTAATAAATAATTAATTAGATTTCAGGATTTGAGTTTTGGTAAAATAAAGGTATAACAATTGGCACCCTGATCGTAGCGCATTTAAGGAAATATTCGTGGGTGTTCATAACCATTCTTAATATAGATCATAGAAAAAAGAAAAAAAAGAAATATATAATATACCGATCATGCCCTGAAAACCCCGACATTTTATTTTGTGTATGTGAATACGTGTGAGATTCGTGTGAGAAGCAGCCAATCAGCCATACGTTTCCTGCCCACATAAATGCAAACTTATTAGTAGTTCCATAAGAAATGTACAGGGACCGGTACATATATGTCGCTGAACGAGTATTTTTCAGTTTGTAGATGAAGAGAGAATTATCCTCCCAGTTCTCGTTCTTGTTTCTTTTTTCTATTATATAGATCACAGGAAAGAAGAATACAGAATTGCGACCCGTACTAACTATGCCCCAATGTATATGAACTGCTATAGTACTATCATGTTGACATGTGGACCGTGGCGCTACTAGCGGCTCTAGGTAAAGTTAACTCGGTAAATTGAAAGAGGCGAACGAGGCGAACGTGGCGAACAAAGAGAATTCTAAGAGAAACTCTGTGAACATGTACTTTGCAGTTTGCAATTTATGTATATACAATGATGCGAGTATAGATTTTTTTGCACAACTGGATTGCTTAACACAAGTAGGGCGACGAGATGGCTAGTTTTAAAAAAGGAATGACAAAAAAAGAAGGAAAACGACTTTTGTATGAATGGTGTCTGGGGGGTGGATATATGTTTAAGCAGGTTGATAAGTTTATTATATTTTTTTTATATTTTTTCATGTAAAACTTTCGTGGGTAGGTAGATATACCTACATAATGTGTGTATTTACGTAGGTATACTTGTTAAATTATCTTTGATAAAATGTTCAGCTAAATTCAGGTCGATCGGTCGGTCGTCGGTGTGATAGATGGTGAGAGCGAGGGTGAGATACTAACAAGGACAACTTAATAAGTATGTGTATTGTGTATATCCTGTTCTCGGTGACGCTGAACAACGAAGAGGATCGACAATGATTTTATTTTTAGAATTTTCATTTCATTGGCTTCGTTATCGTTGATGCTGAAGTTTATGCACAAGTGGCTTTGTGATTATAGGAACTATCAGTCAATTTTAGGATTTGTGAACATAAAAAATTGTGATAATAATAAACATTATATTACGATGATAGAGAAACATTTGAGTTACTGGCAAAATTCTGTCCGTTAGTCTGTCTGCTTGTCTGTCTGTCTGTACGGGTGTATCTTGGACTGTAGCCTAAATGGTTGGGCCAATCATCTTCATATTTAGATTTAAAGGTTATTTTCACATTCTACAGAGGAGTTTTTCAATTTTTTTAACTCAAAAATTAACGGTACCTGTCATATAACCGTTATGTTAAAGCTTATTTTTCTTATTTTTATTTTCAAAACTGCTAGCAGTTTATATACATATGTATATACAATGAACAAAACAAGATACTGAATTATTTTATGTTCTCCTTCCTTTTTTTCTTGCCTCACATTGCACATGCGCAGGAAACTAAGCACAAAGCCAAACACTAAAAACCATGCTCTTAATTCTCTTTCACTCAAATAAAATGTCCCTACACTAGCATTCCAAGCGGCTCTAGTTAGAAAGATTTTTTCTCGTCTCATGATAGTACTATAGGCAATGTATATACAATGCTATGCCCTGCAAACCCTGGAATTTGAATTTTGTGTACGTGAATACTAGCGGGAAAATGACTGGCGGAAATTATGTTGGTGAAATTCTATCTAACAACTGTGTCATACATAACCCAGAAAGACACACATATTTATTCAATAATACTTTTGGAAAATGAAAAGAGGGTAAGAAGATAACATGGATTATTGTTACAATTTACTTATTATTTATTAATTTTAGAATTATGTTGCATCTGATGCTGCTCAATACTTGTAATGTATTTAAATGACTCCTCTGATGGTTATTAGAAGCTCGGTTGGATAAGGACCTTGCCATTTTTGCGATGGCTATCGTCCAAAGTCAAACTTGCTCGCAGTATTATCTCTTGGAGTTAATGGGTCTATCCGCAGCCATACCTTGGCTACGAGGTAGTAAATTGGAGAGCCTCTTCCTACGAACTTCATCATCGCTGTCACCAGATCAAGACTGCCGGAGCTATCAAAGAATAACGCGAGCTGCAAGGATTCCATGAAGAAGAATTAGAATGGAACGATGAGCTTATCAGACAAGTGCCATATCCTTTCTGCAGCAGAACAATGTCTTACGAGACAATGTTCTCGGACTATGCCTACCCCGCATAAAGCTCCTTAGCTCCGTCTCTGCAGTTTTTCTTAGAGCCACAGCAATAAAAGCTGTTGTTCAGAGCGGTATCTCCAAGGAAGATGTTCCTTTATAAAGAAATTGCTTTTTTGTAACTCCCTAAAACCTGTTTGCATTTAATTTAAATTTAGTTCAATTTTTTCGATGAATGGTTACATATTTAATATTTTTTATGTAATTTAATTGGTCTTATTTTATACATATATTTTACATATATTATATTTTAAAATCAACCCAAAGTTCAATGTTTAATTTTCAGACCGAACAAATCGCCCCAAGGAAAAGAAGTCCTTAGGTTTTTCCAGAACAATTTTCTACAACTTCTCATCCTTCTGTAGCTCTTCCTTTGATTGGATAACTTCTTAACTTGGCCACGTAGAATCTATCTATATTGAGGGTGTGGGGGAAGTAGCGCCGGGTAAGGTTCATACTCGGATGGGGCCGAACTGCAGTTGACAAAGTCCTCAGCATCTAGCAAAATAAAAAAAAAATTCAAAGCGATTATCACTCTAAGTCAAATAAAGTTCATAACGAAGGCATTAATGCGGTCGCGATTGTCATCGTTGGCAAAAAGTACTCCGATGTTCTTCATAATGGCTTTTACCTCCTAAAGGGCCTAGAAAACGCTAATTTTCTTGAGGAGAACTCTGGATCATGTAATTACCAGCCAAATATTCTTTGCTCCGCTGGGCACTTAGGAGCTGTACTTCACCAGACCAACTTTTGTTCATTTTCCAAAGGGATCTAGATTTCTCCCAATCTACAACGGAACTTTCGTTTAAGCAGATATATTTTATTTTAAGAGATATATTTAAAAAATCGTTAAGACATCATAACATAGTACCGTTATTTATAGCAAGCACATCATACATTGTACTTTTTACCATTAGGGAGCATTTATATGTACCGTTAACATTGAAGAACATTACAAATCTTAAATCTCCGTTGCCTTGGGGAATGTTAGTTAATAGATAAAAAAAATTTAAACTATACAACAAATTTTGTTGTCCAATTTTATTTTTATTTTTTATTTTATTTTTCACAATTTTGTTTATTTTTTATATAAAATCGGCAACGCGTTTCGAAAATATTATTACATCTTCAGGCGCGATGTAGGAATTTAATTTATTTGAAATTGGAAATAAATTAAATTCCTACGCGCGACCTCAAGATTCAATAATATATCCGAAACGCGTCGTCGATTTTATATAAAAATAATAAAAATAAAAAATAAAAATAGACAAACAAATTTTTTTTATAGTTTAAATTTATTTATCTATTAATCAGAAACACAACTTGGAATCCAAAGCACCATCACAACGAATGCTAATGTTTTAAGTGTGCCGTTTTGTGACTTTGTGTTTAAACTACTGTCAACATCTTAATTGATACATCTTATACTAACATATTATTGAAACTGGACAACTAATTCTGGACTTTTAAGATATGCAATCAAATGCAACGACATGCAAATAAAAGATTGGATTTATTATTTGTATAGCTTTGTTACAGTTTACTATCATCTTTTTATAACACACTTAACAGATAAAATTTTGAAATTGAAATGGCAATGAAAACTTATTGGCTTTACAAACTAAATCGACCCAAAATTATAAAATACTTCTTTAATTGCAACTTTGTGCCTGGCCACATTGACTGACACGAGAAGAACGCCTGGAAAGTAAAATACAGCTTTTCTGTACAAAGAAAGGTTCTGTCCTTGCTAAGAATCTGTTCGCAAGTGTTTTATATGTGTTTTGTTTGATAAGCTTATATTTCTAAATATTTTTTTAATGTCTATCTATACGTACATATATATTTTTTTTAATGAGTACAAGCACTCAAATTAATACAATTTTGCGAAATTCTCGCAATTTGTTTGAAGTGAAGGAACTCCATGAATTATTGTTCCCTTTTCACAAAATTAAACTGCTTATTCGTTTTATTAATGATAATAAGCACATAGTTATAGTTCTCATTGTCACTATCACTACACAATATTCACTTAACAATTTGCTTCAATGTTCATATTGATATATTTTAATAAAATTTTCTATCGAAAACAATTTGTACCTATAACTTGATTTCTGTTATGTTGTTGTTGACGTTTTAGAAACCCACCTCCACCATATCGAGCTGGATGTGTTCGAAATGTATTCCTTAAGGCTTAAGGTGATTTTCTTAGACCTTCTTGTGTACATGATTCCTTTTTTGAAGAAACAACCGAAAAAAGGAATCATGTACACAAAGTCTATAGTTTAATTGATGCAGGTTTGGGTCCAATGTCTTATCTGTTTGATTAAATATACATTTTAAGTCCACTAACAATTCGGATTCTTTCCAAAAATGGTAATTTAATTTAGTCAGTTTGGGTCACTGATGACGTCAAATTTCGAGATGCCGCTTTTTATTATCAAGTATCTTCCAACTCGCCCAATTTCGTGGTGAAAAAGAAAAGGAAACTCAAAAGAAGAGGTCAATTATTTGACTACTACACTCTCAGACGGCGTCAATTATTTGACAGAAAGAAATCATTTTTGGGTACTCTGGGACATGAAATTTTGCTTGACAGTTATAAATTTCCCCACAGTTGGCTAGTCCTACCACATTAATGGAATGTCCACATTTCAAATTCAAGGGTGTGGTTGCAGGTAGCTTTCTTTGTTTTTTGCAGTTCTTATTTCAAAAATAAAAGAAAAAAAAATAACAAAAACATATATATAGCATCATACCTACACGTTTTTTATCTATATATATATACAAACGGATGGATGTTTGTATGTATGTCCGGTATGGACTCCTAAATAGCCCAACGGATTTTTATGATATTTTCAAGTAGATACAGTTTAGTTCAAGGATGGTTCTTCTGATGGATTGGTGCTGATCGGGTAGAAGGAAAAAAAATAAGGTTTTTGGGTTTGTTTAATTTGTTTTATTATATTTTGTATTGTGACAAAAATGAGCTAAAGAAAAAACTTCATTAGTCAGGTTTTTGGCAATTTCAATTTCCATTTAAAGAAAACGTATTTTTTTTTAAATAAAAACAATTGGTAAATTTGGAGTCTGGTTTTGAAAATATTGTTACGCATTGAATTCATACATTGAATACAGGTTTAAACAGCGTGACATCGATCGGAGAACAAATCGTTGACGGCAAATTTTTAAAATATTTAACAAAAAAGTTGTTAAATCCCTATGTATATAAAAATGGATGTATGTATGCATGTCCGGCATGAACTCCTAAACCACCCAACGGATTTTTATAAAAATATAAAGTTTAGTTCCTGTGAAGGTTTGGTACACATAGTGTTATGATAAAATAAAGATATTTAATTTCACATTTCACATTAAATACATGTTTTTTCTTGGCGTAGGAACTTACACCGGGTACCGCATTCCCCTTTTTTATTTTTTTTCACCACGCCCATCTATGGCGTGAAATTTTAAAAGCGGAAAACCAGCCTTTTGTTTCGTGCCCATATAAATGCAAATGCATTAGTAGTCCCATAAGAAATATACAGGGACCTATACATATGTCGCGAAATGGGCACATTTCAGTTTGTAGGCGAAAGGTGAAATATCCTCTCAGTTGTCGATCTTGTTTCTCATCTCACGTTTTGGCGATTTGCACTGACCCGCAAATTCGCCCGATTTAACCGTTTCAGACTTTTTTTGTGGGGTTTTTTGAAGTTTCGTGTTTACGTAAACAAGCTCGAGACTCTGGAAGCCGTCAAGGACAACATTCGACACGAGTGCGAGAAAAAAAGGGTGTTCACGAACTATAAAAAAATTGTAAAATTGTATGATTCTATCACCCCTGATAGAAAAGATCGTGAATACCCCTATTGTTTCGCTTTATTTTGTTTGTGAAGTTCGATTTTATCGACAGCGATATTTGGAAGTTTTTTTGTTCCTTTCCTCTGGACCTTAATTTTTTTAAGTGTTAAGTTAAAATTGTTGAATTTGTTTAGTGCTGTTTGTTTTGGTTTTGTTTTTTTTTATTGCAAGGTGATTTTTTTCAAATTAATCTCACAAGAGAGAATAGGGAACTTTTATAAAATCCACAACAAAACTTGTGTGAACTAATAAAAATGCTAGTCGGTTCGATGCAATTTGATAAACCAGCAAAACCTGTTCTGAGAACATGCTTATCATGTGGCTGCGATAGTGCGATGTGTACGTCGGCTTTCGCAAACGCTAGATCGCATGTTCAAGGTTCAAACCCAGCTCGGGACCAAAAAAGGTTTTTCGTAATTAATTGGACATAAAAAGCGATAAAGTACCACTAAAGGAGTCTGATGATCGGGTTGGCCCCCGTGAAATAGCTATAACTCCAGCCTATGAAATTGGTGGTAGTACACATAAGTTGTTGTTCTTCATTCAAAAAGCTTCTACTGTGTACCAGTATAGACAGCAACCTAGTTGCTAGTGTGAAAAAACACATATAAAACACATTAATTAATTATAATATACTTGACTCGTGTCAACTTCTTTCACCACTTCTCCATCATTATGTGAATCCATACGAATTGTTGGCTCATAACTAGAGCGGGGAAAACGAAAGAAAATCGAATAAACAACAACAAAACTTGTGTGAACTGATAAAAATGCTAGTCGGTTCGATGCAATTTGATAAACCAGCAAAACCTGTTCTGAGAACATGCTTATCATGTGGCTGCGATAGTGCGATGTGTAGTACGTCGGCTTTCGCAAACGCTAGATCGCATGTTCAAGGTTCAAACCCAGCTCGGGACCAAAAAAGGTTCTTCGTAATTAATTGGACATAAAAAGCGATAAAGCACCACTTAAGGAGTCTGATGATCGGGTTGGGAGTTGAAATTGGAATTGGATTAATATCTTGTAGGATGATGTCCGGTGGCTTACCCAGGGAAAGGTTGAGTTAATAGGAATGTACATTGCTCTCATGCAAAATATTTTTAAAACGATTCTCTAAACCATTGAATGAGCATAGAAAATTATCTATTCTCATGAAAAACAAAGCTCATTTCTAACAGACGCAATTGGGGTTGTCTGATTTAAAGTCAGTCAACGAACTAGTTGCTTTGGGTAGAAAGCTAGAAACAATCCGACCCAATATTGAGTTTTTTGTTCCCCTCCTTCTGGTGGCAATAGGCAGGTTTTGGAACTTGATGTTGCATATATCGCTTTAGTCCAGGAAGCAACATTTGCAGTTATAACTACAACTACGCTCCTAGTTGTTTTGGTTGTGGAACTCTTGGGACTCTCGGGAACAGACGGACTCTTGGGCCAGCAGGCAAAAACACCATCGCAATCAGATTGGCTGATCAGGTTAGGTTAGGTTTTACTATAAACAGTAGTATATACATATTTAGGTATACACATTTATGGTTTTAGGTTTTTGCAGTTAGATAGTTCAAGCGTTAGGCAGGGTCAATTAGCGGATGGCGCAGGAGTAGGAGTCTAAGTAGTTGTTAATTTACCTATTGTTATTGAGAATAAAACAGTTCTATTAAAATGTTGAGTGATACTCTCCAACCATGATACTCGGTGCGGACTTTTGGGCACTGTCAGGAATAGTCCCGGA
Organism: Platycheirus rosarum; assembly: GCA_963971375.1. NCBI lineage: Eukaryota > Metazoa > Arthropoda > Insecta > Diptera > Syrphidae > Platycheirus > Platycheirus rosarum. Next base: position 36,033,946 of record OZ020509.1, on the reverse strand, counting down.
TCTTCATTCCCGCATGTGGAGCTTTTCGAGCCAAGAGATGATGCCTTCGATAGAAACTAAGTCTATCATAGAAGAGTCTAAATATGCAATGCAGGTGCACACCGGTAAGGCCCTTAACGAGATGTTAGAAAATGGGGAGATTGAGAAGTCCAACAGTCCGTGGGCTTCTCCAATAGTACTTATTAAAAATAAAGACAGTAACTTTAGGTTTTGTGTCGACTATATGAAACTGAATCAGGTGAAAGAGAGGGATGCGTATCAGCTTCTGATTATATAAGAAATTTTAGATAAGCTTCAAGTCAAAATTTCCGTTATTTTTTCCATTGAGGTCTGTTTAGATGGCAATGTTCTTTTTTCGGAGTTCCGAAGATGTTATTTGTTACAATGATATTTATTACACTACTATCATTCAAATGCTTATCCTGCGGGAAGGGCTGATGACATTATTAAAAGAACTTTGAGAGATTTAAAGTTTTTTTTTCGCTTCATAATAATAATTGAGTAGGACTCAAATTTAGACTGTAGAGTAATTTTTTTTCTTAGGTAGGATGGTTTCCCTATCTCTGTTGTGTTATTCATCCGTAGTGGCGTAGTTCTCCAGCATCAATTGGGGTGGGATTTCTTTCGGTACAAATTTGCCATAACAATAATCATCATCTCGATCCCCTATACCATTCCTTTCTTCAAAATTTTCTTCCTACAGGTGTTTCATCAAACCTATTGAGAGAGTAAAGGGCAGTCATGGTCCATCAGCCATTGATTCACTCATTCAGTAGCTTGAAGAAACAAAAATTATGACGTCGATTTGATACTTGATACACGGAGCTGAATACATCCATTCGTTTCCCGTTATTGGAACATGCTAATGCGCAGCGAATTTCTGTGAATGATGTCCAAGCCGGGCTTATTAAGCGCGAGTAGGAAGGACTGATGGACTTTCAATCACTCATGCTCTATCACGCACATAGGCGGGGTGTTGCTGCAATGACGCCACTGAAACAATGGTACCTAATTGGCGGAAAGCACTGGGGCATTGTTGGAAAAGGAGAGGTCGTTCAGGCAAGGTTAAGACCTGGGAGATCACTTCTTAGATAGGTTTCACTCAAGATTTTGAGAACTTAATTCAAGAATACAAAAAAAGGAAAACAAAGAAAAAAACGAACTAATTTTCGAAGCAAAATTAATTGAAAAAAAGGGAATCCGAAAAAAGTCTTAAAAGAGCAGAAGGAACAGTTTAGGTCTACCTATTGAATGTATTGTGTATTTTTCTTTGAGATGTTTGGCCAAAGACTTCTTAAGAACCGGCAGTCATCGAGTTATGACCATTTCTTCTTTGCGGCTTTAATCAAATTCTCGTGATTTTTTTTTCTCATATTCCAGTGGCTCAAGTACCGAGGATACGGATACGGTTTGGATTGGTTCCATGGATGATTGTTTCACTGATTTACCACAGATCATTGCGAATCGGTCAATCATGCCTATTATATCACGAACAAACAAAACACGGTAGGTACATTCTTCCTCTTGATTCAAGAGTTTTCATTCCCAACAATGAGCATTTACTATTATAATTAAGCTAAGCATTTTCATTTGAAGTAAAATTTCTTAAAGCAAATCTTAAAATTTTTGTTTGGATATTCTCAATTCTTACTATAAGTTGTTTAATATCCGGATTCTAAATGATAGAGCAATACTCCAATTATTTATCACCCGGTTTTCCTTCCACCATTCTATTGTAGGAAAGTCTGCTAGTGCCACTGTGTTACAATCTAAGTTCGGTATAGTGCGTTCCGTTTGATTATCCATGTCTATATAATTTTCTATAATTTTATGACCATTCTCTTCTCTCTTAGGTGGCGCTGCAGTCCGGTGTGGACCTGGGCTTCAACCAACAAGCTTCTTCAGCCAGCTCGGTCCCTAGCTAGCTGTCTCCAGTTTTGGACGTGGAGTAGGTTGAGGTCTTCTTCCACTTGTGTGCGCCACCTGAGTCTCGGTCTTGATCTCCTGCGCCGTACCTCTGGGGTGGATTCGAAGACTTTCCGGGCCGGAGCATTGATGTTCATCCGCTCTATATGACCCAGCCATCTAAAGCGTTGAATTTTTACTCTTTTGATCGCTGTACAGTCGGTAAAGTTCGTCATTGTATCTTCTTCTCCACTCTCCGTTTATGCATACGGTACCAAATATCACCCAAAGAATCTTTCTCTCGAAACAGCCTAAAGTTTCCTGATCTGCTTTTGACAGCGTTCATGCGTCTGCACCATAGAGCAGGACTGGGATGATGAGGGTCTTATAAAGGACAGCCCGAGAGAGGGCTTTGCTACTCAATTGCCTTCTAAGCCCGAAGAAGCAGCGATTGGCAAGAGTTATTCTTCATTTGATTTCAGCGCTGGTGTTGTTGTTTGAACTAAGAGCGGAGTCCAGGTAGACAAAGTTCCTAACTACCTCCAAGTTATAGCTGTCTATGGTGATGTTTTGTCCAAGACGTCGATGATGGGTGTCTCTTCTTGATGACAGCATATACTTCGTTTTGCCCTCATTGACTGCTATACCCATCTTCGACGCTTCCGTCTCAATACTTACAAAAGCGCTACTGCGTTCTTCCGATTATGTCAATATCGTCGGCGTATGCGAGTAATTGGACAGACTTTTGAAACATCGTGCCTCTGGTGTTGGTGTGAGAATTCTGCACTATTCTTTCAAGTATGATGTTGAAAAAGTCGCATGGCATCGCATCGCTTTGTCTAAATCCTTTTTTGACTTCAAAGGTGTAGGTGAGGTCTTTACCGACCTTGACGGAACAGCGTGCGTTTTCCATCGTCATTTTACACAGGCAGACGAGTTTGGCAGGGATGTTAAAACTGCACATTGCTCTATATAACTCGTCTTTATAAATGCTGTCGTACGCGGCTTTGAAATCGATGAAAAGGTGGTGGGTATCGATTTGAAGTTCTTGAGTTTTTTCCAAGATCTGCCGTAATGTGAATATTTGATCGATAGTGGACTTTCCTGGCATAAAACCGCACTGATATGGACCTATCAGGTTGTTGACGAATAGCTTTAGGCGTTCACACAATAAAGCAGAAAAGATCTTGTAGGCAATGTTGAGGAGACTGATGCCCTTATAGTTGGTGCAGCTCAGAGGGTCTCCTTTTTTAAGGATCGCGCAAATTATGCTGAGATTCCATTCATCGGGCATGCTTTCTTCTAACCATACCTTGCTTATGAGTTGGTGCATACTTATAGCCAAGTCATCGCCTGCAGCTTTGAAGAGCTCGGCAGCTAGGCCATTGGCTCCGGCGGCTTTGTTACTCTTAAGTTTAGATTAAGCTAGCTTTATTTCATCCAGATGTGGTGGTCGGAACTGTTGGTCTACTCCGCCCAGATAAAGTGGACCATTCTGCCTGACAGCGGAATTCGTTTCCTCATTGCCGTTATACAGTCTGCAGAAATGGTTTTTCCATATTCTCAGCATCGACTACGATTCCACTACGATGTTCCCTTGATCGTCTTTGCAAGCTTCAGTTCGAGCTCTGTACTTTTGATAGTTTCTTTGTACCTTATGGTAAAACTTTCGAACTTCATTCCTGCAATAACAGCTCTCCATTCACTTCTCATGTTCCCTTTTTTTCTTTCTGAGAAGGCGATGTTCCTCTCTCCTCTTCTGCTCGTAGAGTGCACGGGTAGTTCTGGTCTTTCTTTGCAGCGCCGCCTTGCATGCTTCTTTTTTGCTGCGTGTGCTTGCGAGTGTCGGCAAAACCTGGGGTTTCATTGTGGTGGCCGAGTAAAACCCAGAACTTCAGTCGCGGCTTCCCTGATGGCATTTTGGAAATGTTGCCACTGGTTCTCAATACTTGATGCTGGCGGTAAAAGACTCCTTTGGAGGTTATTTGTTTTTGTTGTGTATAGCAGTTGCCATAGTAGATATCGCAGTTTTTTATCTTTCCCTTGCCCGGCCCGTCCCATCGCATTTCTTGGATGGCGGTTATGTCTGCCTTAAAGCAGTCAAGAGCCTCTGCTAGTTGTTCGGCTGCACGTGGTCTGTTAAGGGACTTAACATTCGTTGTCCTTATTTTGTTTGCAGGGTTCGTTATCAGTGAATTCGTCCGTATCCGAGGCTTGTTGTTGCTTCGCAACAAGTTGTTTTTGGCGTGGCCGGGAAGTTACCCCGACGGCACAACCCCCAACCTGGAGAACCAGGTCCTAATTGTGACTCCAAGGACGAAGAGCCGGATAAACCGCTCCTGATATGCCTGAACTTCGAAAACGTCGTAGTAGCCCATATAAGGTGTTCACTAAGTAGTTCAACCTGACTGGAACTGTAGACGCTACCGTTCATTCCATCTAGAGAATTCCTTCGCTGCCGCCTGGATGCAAGGAGTAGTGCCTTAGTGGTAGCACTCCTCCCCCCTCTCTCGTTTGCTGCCACCAACAAACTTCCAAAGGGGTTGGAACCCAATCTCCAGTTGAGGTACTAGGCACCCGATGTTCACCACGTGGAGGTGAGAGTAGGAGTTGATAGACAGGGGTTATTTGCGGGTGCTTGTACACACACACATATCTACCCTTTGAACATCATTTTATAACCATAATGGCCCTTATTCTAGATGTTGCCTAAATCTTAAAGCACTTTTGGCCGCCAGCTCCTTTGTGAAAAGGTCTATTGGGGCCATTGAGAGGAATGTTTCTAGGGTTGCAGTTGCAGTACTTCTTAAGGCATTTGTAGCACCAATTCACCCTAGTCTTTTAATTGTTGTCATAGATTTTAGATTGATTGCCTTGTCAAGAGCAGGCTACCAAACCAAACATACTTATGTAAGAATTGGACTGATAATGGCAGGGTACGTACATCCAATGAATTGTTTTTGGGCTAGGGCCACATCCTTAACTAAAAAATCTACTGCAAGTATAGAAATCTATTGAAACTATTCTTCCTCTTTCTTTTAAGTCTAGTTTACGGTCTAATACTAAACCAAGATATTTGGTTCCCTTTTAATGTGGGTGTTGAGTCCTAAATACTCCTTTAATATATTTTAAATACATATTTTCAATTCTTGCCTATTGTAAATAAAAAAAATCACAATTTAAATATTTATGGTAATACGAATTACCATGTAAATAATTCTATGTTTTGTTATGAAGTTAGAAAAATGTTTTAACATATACCTTTTTTGGTTATGAAAAATATATCTTGTGCTCTTAATAAAGTTGGCAAGCAAAAATTTTAATAAAAATCAGTGAGATAATCAAGCAAGATCATTTCTTGATTTCAAAATTTACAACAGAGAAACAAAAAATTGCTTTCTCTCAACATTATTTAGTACCCCGAGGTGATAGTTATCTCGTTTCAAAAAATGTTCAAGAAATTTCTTTTAAACACGTGCACTTCATTTATGAAATATCTATGAAACAGATAATCTTCAAGGAAATTCAAGCAATGGCACAGATCCAGCACTTCATAAACTTGCTCAAATAATTAAAAAAAAGTAGGTGGCTCAAGAAGCTCTCAAAGTTCGACAACTTATGAAGAAGGACCCTTCTTCAGTTGCCGGATCTGCAAATTCGATTAAAACCCTAGGTGCTTCCTTAAAGCTTTTAATGCAGTGCAGATGAAAATTGAGGACAGCGATCACGATAAAGTCTGTAATCCAGAGCGTTCTAAGTACGAAGAAATGTATTTCGCTGCCATCGCCATACTGAAAGTGGTTGTAAATGATAAGAATCCTTCGGAAAGGGAAAGCACCATGGATGTATCCCAGTCAAATTTGCATAAAAATGATTCAATAAAGCTACCAATAATTGAACTTCCTTCATTTTAAGGTGAAGTGACTAACGGTTTGATACAATCGCTTCATTTCCCTGGTGCACGACAATCGTAAGCTTTTCACTACCTTCTTTCAAAGCTTAGTGAATCCTCAATTGAAGGCCTGAAGATAGAAGACGACAACTATGATATGGCACTAGCTAAATTAAAGAAAAGGTTTGAAAATAAAAAAAATCATCACACAGACTCAGTTATCTTAACCGACCAGTGGAACATTGGGACGATCTTACTTACCACACACTTTTGCATCTTGTGGATAACGCTGCAACCTTTGTACCACAAGCTCCACTTAGTTCAAGGAGTAACCCGTCTTCATCTCAAATAAGTCGGTCTCCTTCTTTGAAGCATCTCTGTAACGACTCATGAAATGTACTCAAGCTACGCTGAAAATAGTATTTTGAAAACAGCTGTTATCAATATTATTAACAATTTAGATCAGATTATACTATGCCGTGTGCTGTTGGACTCTGGATCCCAAACACATTTGTTTTCACGCGTCATCCCATGGCATTGGCACCGTGATATCTCACACTTTTCCCGATGGATCAGAAAGGGCTTTCACTTTCGCTTCAAAGACATTGATTCTCAAAAAAAATTATAACCAAAATGAGAAAAAAACTCGATAATCTACGGCGTGAAGAAATTCAACCAATAATTTATGGCCTCCAATTCGAAATCATTACTCACCACCAGCCTCTTGTAACATTAACACAAATGGGTTACACATATTCAATACGTTATCGGCCAACGAAGCAACACAGCAATGCAACCGATTCAAGTCTCCTACCAGTCGGACCGGAATCGAATTCTTCGATTACAAAGAAACGTGTAATTTGACAGATAATGGGTACAACTCCATTGTTGAAGATTTCTCTATTATTTCATCAGCCGTCGCTGAACATTCAAAAAAGATTCAATCATTAGACAAGTAGCTTTGTACATCCAAAACGGCTGGCCAAGATATTTTCCAAGCAGCGAAAATAATCTAATTCCTTTTTTTTTACATATTATATATATGTATTAATATTGTTTTATTGCAGACAGACCACACCAGAGTTGTCATCCCACAGTCTTCAGTAACGTGTACTGTCCCTTCTTCGCGAAAGTCATTGGGGGGGGGGGGGGATATAATGAAGCAAATGTAGACGCTTTTTGATTGAACACATCACTTCTGCTCCATTTAATCCAGAGTCCAACGGAGCCGCTGAACGAATTCAAAACATCGATATTAAAAATCATCTGTGACACCACCCGATGTGAAGACGCTTGGCAGATATTTCTTGCAACATATCGATCATCACCAGGCAATGACGGGAAATCGAACCGTTCTATCTGCATTGTGTCCCGACCCAAACATTCGCAGCAAGATAAAGTCAGCCAAATTTGTGAGAGGTCAAACCATCCTCGTCCGACAATATCTATATAAGGCTAAGTGGGCGAGAGCAGTCATTTTAAAATTGTTGGGGAAGAGAATGTACAGGGTGGAAATTGGAAACTGGTCTATTTGGCGTTGCCACGAAAACCAAATTCGACAAAGAGCAATCTCCGAAAATGATCAATCAACTTCGGTCGGGTAAATAATGAATTTACTTTGACTAACCCCATATCATTCCAACCTAGATGTTTCACAACCAACATAACTTAATGCAGAAAACTTCAAGTTGAGGATTACCCATCACTTGAAGCACCGTTCTTATCATCACCAAAGAGTGCAGAGGATTCAGTTGCTTTTAAGAATCCTCCATTACCGTCTATGATTGACTTCACATTGCGAACTCGATTCCTGTCCGTGAATGCGCCAGCTTGCTCGACAACTGCGGAAGTTTAAGACGCCAAGACTGTAAGTACAGCATCAACTTCCGACATTCCAACGACTCAGCCAAGACGTATCAGTAAAAACCGAGTTCGTTTTAATACGTATTCCACCTCACCAAATATTAGGTGGTCCGAACGCCTACAACAATTACACCAGAAAAAGAAAACCAAGACGATTTCCAAGTAAGTGTGAAGGAAACTGTTGTGTCCGCCACCTATAGCTGGAAATTTCATATGAAACGCGTTTTGGAAAATTCTTTTCTAACTTATCATGAACTTAATAATATTAGCTTTGTTCGATGTCTGCCCTGGGGCGTACTGGTGTACACTGGATTCGCACTCAGGTGTTTTATGTGACACTTTTTTCGCCCCAGTGTTTTTGCACTGTGTTCGATGTCAACCCCGAGCACGCACTGAGTGCACACTCTCACGCCCCAGGTTTTTGGTCGGTGTAAGAAATCAGTGCTGTCAAAATTCAAATCAGCTGTTGGTTCTTGGTGGTAGAAGTTTAAAACAAATTTTATTTTACAAATTTGGAGTGCAATATCTGATAAATATAAGATATTTTGAAGGTTATTTTGCAATTATTAAGTTATTTTTGTGATTTTAGATAAAATGCCGAGATATACTCTATCTGATGGAAATGGAAAAACTGTAGACTTTGTAAAGAAAATTAATACATAAATGAAATGTCAAAAAACTAAAACTGTTGCACTGAGCTGTTCGATGTTAAATCAAACCCCGAGCAGAAACACAGTTTTTTGACAGCTAAACGAAATGCACTGACATTCCCCAGTGCGCACTGGGGCGGGGAACATCGAACAAACCTATTATAATACAAATTGAATCTATTCTTAATTCCATGCCAATTCCTGACTGGAACAGCCCCTAACGCAATAGTCGAGCCAGAATTACAAAACACCATGGTCAATACTCTAACTCGCTATCGACAGCTAAATTGGTACTTTCAACAATTTTGGCCAAGGTGGTCAAGAGAATACTCACAAAATCTACGATTGCGAACCAAGTGGAAAAGTTCTGGTGTCCAGATTGCTGTCAATGCCTTCATTACGATTGATGAAGAAAACCTTCCGCCATTTAAGATGAGCCTAGGTAGAGTTATTCTTACTCAGGTGCATCCTGGAAAGGACGGTGTCGTGAGAGTTGTAACACTCAAAAGATCAAGCGCGCTGTTACGAAAATTCGTCGACTTCCTATTAAGGTACCTAAGTTTCTTCATAGCGGGAGAATTTTAAGTTCTTAATACTTCTAAAATATATTTTAAATACTGCAGATAGTCACATATTAAAGATTATTATTGACAGTGTCGAGGGCTTACCGAATCGCACTGTATTCCAAGTTATTAAAGGCCCCTTCAATGTCAAGTAAATTCTTTGAATTTGATTGATTTGTCACCACTTCACGGTCTGTCTTAACAGATTGCCCTTCATGTAAGGATGTTGGTCCTACGAGAGAGCATTGTTCCCTATTTTTAAGTGGATGTGTGTTTCAATTGTTCTTTCTAAAGATTAAAAAAAGGAAGCATGATAAGCTTATTGGCCTACAATCTTTTGGTTCAGTATGACTGCTTGCCAGCTTTCGCAATGAAAATGACATTGAATTTTTCCCTCTGGTTGGAATATAGGTGATGTTAAAACAACCTCTGAATATTTCCTCCAGAATAGGCACAATCATTTCCTTAGGGTATTGGAGCATAATCGGAATTGTTCCATCAGGTCCTGCAGATTTATATGCTGAGAAGGAGTCTATGGTCCAAGTCCCTTTCTTTTTATCTACAATTTAGTTGCTTATGTTTGAGTTCTTTCTTATGTTAGTGTCTTTTTCAAAGTTGTGTGTATCGAAGGCATAGTCAGGGAAGTGAGTGCCTATACGTAACTCTAGGGTTTCAGTCCAGATATTATCCGGCCTTTTAAGGTAACCTGTGTGTATTGTGGCCCTTGGACATGAATTTTCTGAGCCTAGCAGCATCATTTGTAGATTCTTTGTCTGTAAATTTTTTTTGCCATGCAGCCAGTTTTGCATATATCGTTGGTTTTTTTATTCATTGTACTTGTAAAGATCCCAGTCTAAAGGTTCATTATAATATTTGGCTCTATAGATTCTTTCCTGAGGGCAGACAACTCTAAAGATCACCATGTGGGGTTGAGTTTACGTTTGCCTTTATTTATAGGGCATTCAGGCAAAAAATGAAGCACCTCTTGTGTTGGTATTGGAACTTCCCCACTTCAGATGGTGGGCATCACATCCTGCTAGTAGGCTTCAACCGTTGTTACCAGTTCTTTTAGAGCTGACTGTGAAGGCACCGTGCATCACCTGGCATGTAGGTAGAGACTAAGATCAGGGGCGGTGCCCTCTCTCCTTCGCACTTCACCGTTGTTATATCAGCGCTACAATAGGCATATAGTTTTAAAAAATATTTATTTAGTTACCTTGTTTGAAATGCAGGATGTAAACTTTGGATATTAGTGCGCAGATATTGGCTCCTGAATATGATAGCATAGTAGAAATCAAATAAATTAGTAAATTTCACGCATTGGCAAACTCAAATTATGTAAAAACTTGCATATACAAAAAATCTTTTTTGATTAAGATTTGTTGTGTTAAAAAAATCTAAATTCTGTTGTCTTTAAACTTTTAAAATGCCTTTCTTTTGATTCTGAGCGCTCCAGTCGCTTGTTGCCGAAGATTAGTATTTTCATTTTCTCAGTTTTTAGTCGAAAAAGAAATTCAATATTAGTATCCAAAAAAGGCTTATTGGAGATATTTATACTTAAACCTGTCTTACAATAATTTGGGTTTGTGTCGTTTAGGTTGTGTAGGATCCAACATATCAAAATGATCCCTAATGTATATATAATAAAGTTTATTTCGAAGTTTTGATAAAGAATGTAGAAGTGTTTTTTTAATTTTATGAAGTATTTTTTTAGCTCGAGTTTGAGTTTCATTTTTTAAAGCAATGTTATTTTGAGTGCAATTACTTTTTTACATTAACCAGTATAAGGGGTAAAAACATTTGTTCCTTTGAACCAACAAGCGAGCCGCAAAAAATAAAAATTTGTAAACGAATTTAAAAATATGTGCTGACATTTTTCGAAAATAAAATTTTATTCATACTAACATTTTAAAATTTAATTAAAAAATATATAAACAGCTTTTTTTAATACAAAATTAAACTTAATTAGCACATTATTAATTAAAAAAATATAAATACATACAAAGAAAATTTAAATTAAAAGTCCAAGCTGAGACTGCAACGACTAATGGTAAGACTCCATCAATATAGTTGTAAACAGCTGCAGCAATCCGCGCTGCTTATTTTCCTGCAAGCAAACGAAAGCAAAGTAAGTACCTACATTTTACTTGCTACTTGTCATGTACTTATGTTATGTCGAATTCGTTTTTAATTTTTAAATTTGATCTCAGATTTCAGATTTTTATTGTAAAAACCAAAATGAAACGAGATTTATTTACTTTTCGTAGTTGTTTTATTTACTTTTCGTAGTTGTGCGAGTGCCTCTTGACAACGTGCTGACATGAATTTTGAATGAGAACCTTGTGATTATAAACTTTAATAAACGAATGTGCAGTTTAATTTTTCAAAAAGGACAACATCGCAATGAAATAATTCTTATAGCGAGTTTCATTCAAGTAAAGATTTGCTCTTTCTGTCAAAAGATTTGATCTTTTTTCAATTTCGAGAGTTTCATTGCAAGAAAAAGAGCAAATCTAGATCAAATCTCAACACGAAAGATTTGATCAAATCTCAACACGAAAGATTTGATCTCTGATGGGTTGGCAGATTTGATCTGAATACACACATACATGTAAATAGTCTTTCGGTCAAACGTCAAATGGAAAATATTTTGTTATTTTTGTTGTTTGTTGTGAACTTGTGCCAGCCCGTGCTTAGTCAAAAAATTAACAAATATCCATTAAATATACAAAATAACAAATAAAGGTGTTTTTAAAGTGAGAAAATACAAATATGGCGTTTTGTATATATGAACTGTACATGCCTGGTATTTTTGTGTGCGATATCAAATACTGTGTATGCTCGTCAGTGAATGACCAATACTAGGATTAAATGATGAAACAAGTTTCATTGAAAAGAGCAAATCTTGATTTTCAGATCAAATCTTTGAAATTTGAATGAAACTCGCTATTAGAGTTACTTTACTTCCAAACATCAGAAGACGACGACGATGTAGCTATCGTGTTTGATGACAATGCTACAAAAATGTTTAATATTTGTTTAATTCTTTATCCTTTTTACATATCAACACAAAACTTCAAATCAATAAAAAGTTCCAAATGAAATGAAAACTTCAGTGACATTTGCGAATTATCATATCAAAGTGTGTGTGCAAATCGGTGTTAACCTCGATAAAAATACAGATTTCCAAAAAGTGATCAGACCTATACAAATTTTAACTTTTCTTTAAAATGAAATTTGATCTCAGTTAAAAAATTGATCTCAATTAAAAAAAAATATCTTTTAAAAAAAACGAATTCGACATTAAACAATATGCAAAAATAAACAAAATTAATGGGGAAAAACTTTTAAAATGCACCAGGAAGCTATCGCAAAATATATAACAAGTTTCAATTAGACTCTAAGCTCTAGTCTTTGAACGAAACATTACACCACGACACGTCTTCATTTGCTATAGGATATTTTTTTGGATCTCTATAAGTATCACGCATAGGTAATTTAAGACGACAATCTGAAAGAGGGTATTATTTGTATGTCATCTTTGGATGATCTTCAAAATGGAGCAAATGAAGTCTACACCATAGACCCTTGCTTTTGGATAAGTTGCAAAAGTTTTCAGGCGGTGTTTAAACAAATGATGGAACACCTTTGCAACAGTCGGCGAAACAAAATAGCACGATGTAAGACTTTTTCAAATTCAGTAGCGAACTTTCACTGTATAAGTCACGAGTTAATTTTCCCTAACAATAATTATGCTTCCCTTACAAAAATAGAAAAAACTTCATTATTTAAAATCATATAAAGCCCGCAGCTGCCCACAATTACCTAGCTCAAGTCAACATACCTTACAACTATGTAAACCGACCCTATGCAATATTAAGGTCGAATGCAATTAACGATTTTCTTTTACCCACTAAAACTTGTGAACCTCTTCAAAATATTCCCTCCGCTCTCGAACGGGTACTGATACTGAAACGGAGGTACTCTGCTTCGCTCTCTGCGACAATGTCTCAATGTTTCTGTCGTAAGGAGCCGAACGTCATAGATCAATGGGATCGCCGACCTATCCTGTATCACCCCTCGACTGTCTTAATAAAGGAAAGATTTTGGACGAAATAGTTTAAACGTGTGCTTTCAATGTTTTCATTTTGGGGGTAGTAAGCCCCGAAGATTTTGCTATTGGTCGAAGTTATCGCCCTTGTAATGCGACGTCGACTGAGATTAATTAAAATTATACCTATTTTGTACATCGAATGGGCCTGCACACACGAGATGATTTCAACCTAGGGGAAAACCGGTTTCAAACCTTACTTCAAGCACACACCAGATGAATTACTCTTTTTCCGTATGTGTTAGTTTTTCTTTTGCCTTTTGTAGACCCAAAATCGTCCAAAATAATGTGGGTGTATTAGTTTTCCTCTTCGTTCATCTACTCAAAAGTTGGTTGAAGATCTTAGTCCAATGTACACCACCCGTTTCCCTTCCCTTGCTCAGAAATCCGGTTTTCTCCCGGATGAATTAATCTCGTGTGTGCAGGCCCATTATGTATTTATTGACCGATTTGTAAAGGACCTCGTTAGGAAAGTAGGGTTTATACTCCGACTCTGATGTTCTGTGTAGTCCAGGGCAGATTCCGAAGAGACTGTCTCTCAAACACCCGAATCTGGTGCAACGTTGAACTACACAGAGCATCCATAGGCAATATTCGGGCTACTTAGAGCCATGTAGAAAATCACCTTCACCCTGTTTCCAAGGTGGCTGTAATAAAATAAATAACTTCTAGCGGCAAAGTAAGTTCGTCAAGGACACACAAATTTTTATGCTGCACACGACGGAGATCCTCCTTCACAACACCAGTATTAGCTGAACCCATTAGATTGTCCAACAAAACGAAAACCACAATTTTGCGAGGGTCAAAGCTTTGCAAATTTTCTGCTCGTTAACCTCTTCGTATAGATTTTGCGTGGTGAATGTGTGTGTGTCGTTATTTAAAGCAGTTGGCTACATTGAGCGTTTTCGAATGGAAACTCTGCAAATAGGGCTCGGGTGGTATTTCTTGGTGGGCTGTTCGATGTCATCGGGAAATATTAAATTACCTAGTCCAGTCAACGGACTTGGCTCTGATAAAGCATTGCTTCCCGTGAGATCAGCGAAATCAAGCATCGTTGCGCGTAGTTAGTAGAAAGATGGGGGACCGTCCGAAAACCAACTGCATGCTGTTGATATGTGTTATGTGTTTTCTGTTTTCCGTTCTCCTTCTGTCTTCTCTTCTGTCCTGTATCAATGTCATCTTGTGTGTTGTCTAGTAACTATGTTACTAGATCAGGAAGAGAAGTAAAACCTGTTCAAAAAATTATTATTAGTTCAAATGTATGAGTTATATTTTCCTATTAATCATCACCATGCAATTAAATCTTTTACTATTTTATTGTACAAACTATGCATACATATACATGAAATAATTTTTTTTAATTTAAATTTTATTTTTAAAATTAATTTGCAAAAATATTAAAATATTACAAAAATTATTGTCAAGACTATCTTAATGCGTGAGAATTTATGTATAGTATAAAACCCTTAAAACTGGCTCTCATATTTGAATTATAAATATAATGAATCAGTTGTAAAATAGCCACGAACAGGAGAATATATAATACATATAGAACTTAAACTTGATTTTATATTACACTATCAAGTCTGCAAAGGGCAAAGGATATTGCCATATGAAGAGTTTGGAACTTTACTCACTCAAATAGAAGCGATTCTCAACTTTTTAGTGCTCATCCTATGGACGTCCAGTGGCTGACGCCGTGCATTTTCTGCTAGGTGGACCATACATTTTACCTTTTCCTTTCAGATTATAAGAAAGACTAGATACAGCAGGAGCTAACTCTATTAAAGGAGAGACAGCAAATATTAAAAAAACTTTTGGAGCCGATGGCAGTCAGAATAACTGACTACTCTGCAGGAGCGGAAGAAATGAATAAGGAGAAGGAGAATCTAAAGGTTGGACAATTGGTGGTCCTCATTAGTGAGAACTTTAAACCTGCCAGATGGGCAATGGCCAGAATTTTCAAACTTCTGCTTAGCAAGGATAGGCTAGTCAGAAACGTCATCTTACAACTGCTACCAACAAATTGAAATGAACTGTCAGAAGCTATTCATCCTACCACTTGCTGCGGAGTAATAAAAACATGTTTTTAGCCTGTTACGAATGGCAACACAAGTATAACAAATATAACTTTATCTACCAACAGCGATATTTTTAATAATAATAATATTCTTTTCTTACCAAAAACCACGATGAGAGGACCTAAAATCATAATTATTTATTATACTTACTTACTTACTTAGGGGGCGCTACAGTTCGGGACGAACCTGGGTCTCAACCAACATGCCTCTCCAGCCAGCTCGGTCTTTGGCTAGCTGCCTCCAGTTTCACACTCCCAGTTGGTTGAGGTCGTCCTACACTTGAGCGCGCCACCTAAGGCGAGGTCTTCCTTGACTGCGTCTAACCTCTGGGATGGAATCGAAGATCCTGCGATCCAGAGCATTGTTTTTCATTCGCTCTACATGACTTAGCCATCTTAAACATTTTTTTGACCAGGTCAATGTCGCTGTACAGCTCGTATATTTCTTGGTTGAACCTTCTCCTCCAAAGCCCGTTAACGCAGATAGAAGAAGAAGACAGAAGAATCTTACGCTCGAAACGACTAAATATATCTTCATCCGCTTAAGCAGGGCTGGGATATTTAGGTCTTATACAGAGTCTAATTTGTCTTTCTAAAGACGGCTTTGCTATTCAATTGCCTTCCTAGCCCATAGAAACAGCGATTTGCAGGAGTAATTCTTCGATTTATTTCTGACGAGATGTTGTCAGATGTTATAGCGGATCCGAGGTACATAAAGTCCCTAACTACCTCAAAGTTGTACCTGTCTATTGTGATGTTTTGTCCAATCCGCCGGTGTTGTTGTGTGTCCCTTTTTGTTGACAGCAGGTACTTCGTTTTGACCTCATTGACTGCTAGTCCCATCTTAGCCGCTTCATTTTCAATGCTAGCATACGCTGCAGTGACAGCCTGCCGACTTGAAAAAAATTGTCCCACTACAATTTACCCTTGACGGAGCAGCGCGAGTTCTCCATCGTCATCCTGCACAGTCGGACGAGTTTTGTGGGGATGCCAAAACCTGACATGGCTCTGTATAGCTCGTTCTATAAATGCTATCGTACGCGGCCTTAAAATCGATAAAGAGGTGGTGGGTATCGATTTGAAATTCTTGTGTAGTTTCCAGGATCTGCCGTAGCGTTAACATTTGTTCGATTGTGGACTTTCCTGGTCTGAAACCACACTGTTAGGGGCCAATCAGGTTGCTGACGAAAGGTTTCAGGCGTTCACATAGTACGGCAGAGAGGATCTTGTAGGCGATATTCAGGAGACATACTTCTCTATAGTTTGCGCAGCTTAGAGGATCTCCTTTCTTGTGGTTCGGGCAAACGATACTGAGGTTCCATTCATCAGGCATACTTTTTTCTGACCAAACTTTAGAGATGAGTTGGTGTATGCACTCCAGCAGGTCATCTCCGGCCGCTTTAAAAAGTTCGGCGGGTAGTCCTTCGGATCCAGCAGCTTTGTTGTTTTTTTAGTTTAGATATTGCTATCCTCAATTCATTTTGGTCAGGTGGACGAAAGTTTTGTCTGTCATCATCCATGTTGAATGGTTCATTCTGCCTGACAGCGGGATTTTAGTCTTCAGCGCCGTTTAACAGTCTGTAGAAATGGTCGTTCCATGTACTCAACACCGACTGTAACTCTACTATGAGGTTTCCATTCCTATCTCTACAGGCTTCTGTGCGGGTTTTTTTTCCTTGGCATGTTCTTTTTACCTGTTGGTAAAACTTCCGCACGCTGTTCCTGGAGTAGAATCTCTCACTATCTTCGATCGCGCGCTTCTCATGCTCTCTCTTTTTGTTTGGAGAAGCCGGTGTTCTTCCCGTCTTTTCTGCTCGTAGAGCTCGCGAGCAGCTCTCGTCTTTCTTTGCAGTGCCGCTTTATATGCCTCTTGTTTGGCTGCATGGGCCTGCCTGCATTCGTCATGGAACCAGGGGTTTCGTGCTGGTGGTCTGGTGAAACCTAGCCGATCAGCTGCGGCATCTCTGATAACTTGTTGGCAGTGTTGCCACTGGTCTTCGGCACTTGATGCTGGCGGTACTGGATTTCTTGAGAGGTTACGGGATATTCGATCGGCATAGGTTCTGGTGGTTTCTTGCGATTGCAGCTTTCCGACGTCATACTTCCTCACAGTATTACTCCTTTGTTGTGGAGTTCGGGTTATTCGCATTCTTACCTTTGCTGCAACAATGTAGTGATCCGAGTCGATGTTAGCTGCTCGGAAGGTGTGAACATCCAAGATACTGGAGGCGTGTCTTGCATCGATCGCAACGTGATCAATCTGATTGACGGTTTTTTGATCTGGGTGTTGCCAAGTCCCTTTGTGTATATCGAGATGAGAAAACCGTGTGCTTGCAATGGTGACGTTATGTGCCGCTGCGAAGTCAATTAGCCTAAGTCCGTTTTCAGACGTTGTGTCGTGTAGGCTATGTTTTCCGGCAGTCCTACCAAAGATTTCCTCTTTACCTATTTTGGCATTAAAATCGCCTAGTACGATCTTAACGTCGTATTTAGGGCATTGCTCATAGGTTTTGTCGAGAAACTCGTAGAAGTCATCCTTGGTGGCGTCATCTTTGTCCTCTGTTGGGGCATGAGCGCATATTAGGCTAATGTTGGCGAACGGATTGTTACAAGTCGCTCACTTACATGTCGAAAGCCCAAGACTTCTTGCCTAAGTCTACCGCTTATGCACAATCACCGTAGTACACGTCACAGTTATTCATCCTCCTTTTGCCCGGCCCATCCCATCGCACGTTAATCCGTCCTTTTCCGAGGCTATTGGTCGCTTCGCAACTTTTTCTTTTTTCCATGGCAGGGTTGTTAACCCCACGGACAACCCCCAATCTGGAGGGCCAGGCCCTTTGTTGGATTCCTTGGACAAAAAAAAAACGGGGAATCCGGAGTCAGTAACTTACTTCGGGGGTATGAGCGCTGCCGTTGGCTCATTAAGGGTTCATCCGCCACTATCTCTATTTCAATGCCCTGACTTGCATTGAATTGTCCCAATGTCCATATCTCCAAATACGTCGAAGTAGCTCATTAGGGCGTCTGCTTCGTTGACTGTTAACGCTACCGTTGGTCCAATGGGTTGGGCTCATCCGCCGTATGTCCTCTTTGTGAGGGGTTCGTGCAAGACTTCTGCGAATCGATCAGAACAGTCATTAAAGTAAAGCATTATAGTGTTGCTATTTTTTCTGTGTTCAACACTAGCGCTTATAAGTTTAGCAGGAATCTCCGGATGGACAGACCAGTACCCGGTGGTTACCGCGGGGAGGTAAAATAAGCACATTTGATGTGGACGAGATAGTTGCAGCAACTGTGCATCACCTGTTTGATGCCTTTGAGTGCCTACCCTATTCATACAGCACCTAACATTATTTATTAGGTATATTTCTTACAAAAACGAAAATAAAACCTTTGCGTTTTTATTAACATGATTTTAATTTATTTTTTTTTTAATAGGCGTGCGCGAAAGGGGTTATTTGTTTACCCTTAAAATGTTAAATACCGTTCTAGAATTATGGGGAAGGGAAGGGTGTAAAAGGAGATGTCGATGGACATTAGTTTTGAAATTCTGCATATCGACATGGGAGAGCCAGGTAGAGCGTTCGACTAAAGAAAGAATGTCTGTACTTAACAGTACGTTCGAAATCAGGTTCAAGGGTATACTGATGGACATTCCTAGTTGTGCGAGTATTAAATGTTTCAGTTGTTGTTCGGTGGCCTATCAGTTTCAAAGCTCTTTTTTGAATTTTATCTAGAAAACTAAAGTTGGTTATGGGAGCACCTGCCCAAATGTGAAATATACTCGAGTCTTGTTTCAATATATGCTTTGGTACCGTCGGAAAGACATTTTTGAGATCTTTCTTTATGAGCAGCAATTGCGAAAAAAACACATTTTTTTTTTACTTTTGCTACTCCAATTTCAATCTCAAATATCTCAATAGCTCCTAAACCGATTTTGGTTCCCTTCTTATCAGACTTGTATGAAAAGGGATCACTCTTCGTGGACTTTTGTTTAGTATGTTATTCACGTAAGTGAACGAAAAACATAACATAACCATAAAAACTATAATGCATTGTTTTCTTAAAATGGTGGCAAAAGTGTCAACTGTATAGCTGATTGACAAGTGCGTATATATCAGTTATGCCAGATAACTAGTATTTACATTTTTTTCGTTTTTTTTGTTGTGGCAGCAATGAAACTAGGCATTTATTTTAGGGATAGAGAAATCGCGCTCTATATGCTGAACCTGGAATTTGTGTGCCCTCATAAGAACATTTGTTGTTTATTTTAGCTGCATGGGAAAAGGCTAACTGCTATTTTTTGTTGCGAATCTAAGTCCTACGCGCAAATATTATTTATAAAATTTTGCATAGAGATTGTATAAGCTTAACGCGTTTGAAGGTTGAATAGAGCTTGTATAAGTTTATTCCTGATTTCCGCCATTTCAATTGAAGAGAGAATTCTTCCCCTTGAGTTGATGGCATAAAAATGTAATAGACTCCGTTTTTTGATAATATTATTAGACACAAACGTGTTGTAGATGGGTATTTTTGTTTATATAAGAATTTATGCAATGCTGCATAGAGGTTGCATAACTCCTTATGCACTGTATACCTTTTCAATGGCTAAGACCTTAGAGCTGTTTAGGGAATTCTAATAAATAAGAGTGTTAGTCTGTTGGCTTTTTTGTAGAGCTTTTGATTAACTCTGGTCTTCCTTCAGTTGCTTGGGGAAATAGAAACTATGAACTTAATATATCATTTAAGAATTATTTTGGACAATTAAAAAGGAAGTAAAGTGCTTATTTTTTTATAATCAATATAAATCTTCAAATGAAAAATACATCTTCTGAAGATATATTTAATTTACCTGAGTTTTGCTTAGGAAAACCTGAATCAGTTGCCTATTATTACAGTTTCGAAGAATGAAAACTTACCTCATCGAAATTGGCACAATTGTTTCATATCTGTTCAAACAGATACTAGGAGCAGTTTGAAAGATATGTTTTTTTAGTAACGCTTTTTTTTAAAAAAGTTCCTTCTCTAACTGTGCGTATTTAGATTTTGGTTTGAAATTATTAAACTTATTTATCAGTGTTATAAAATCAAATAAATAAAGCTATAGAAAAAATGCAAGCCTCTACTTACATAAACATTTTTTGTGATTTATTCATACACAACATGTTATTACAGTTTCAATACTTAAAGAACTGTTTATATTGAACAACTAGTTTACCCACCCGGCGTTGTTCGGGTATATCATACATTAAAAAAAACGATCCCATTTTCACCTAGGGATGATTAAAATAGCTTTAGTTACTCCTTATTACACCAGATATCTGCCTGTGAAAGTCCCGTCAAACATAATTTTAATAAGAATTTTTTTTACCTTTTCGGTAAATATAATAGCCTAGTTACTCCATCGAATATCAAAAGTCTGGAAGTGAACTTCTTGTCAAAATCGGTGCAGCCGTTTCCAAAACAAACTGGCAGAAAGACAGGCAGAGAGACAAATTGAAAAAATTTGTATTTGTTTTAAGTAGCGTATATCTTTAAAAAATCTGTTATTTTTGTATTAAAAAAACACTTAATTTTTATTTATGCGTATAGAACAAAATAATTCCTCAAATTATTCCCAGTTACATATCCACGAAATAACATTTATTTATATGATCATACACAGGAAGTACTTACGTAGGCATTATGGCGTTATGTTTTCTCATATACTCAGAAGGCTTTGAATGTAACATATTCATGTTTTAGCTTTGGGGGTATTTAAAGCGTTCTACTTCTAGCCTTTGGGGGCGTCTCCGGTGTTGAAGGTCGAGTTGTTGATGTGCTGCATAGTTGTGATGGAAACAGTCCACTTCCTCCTAAATAAAATGGAATGTAGGTCGGTGCAAAAGCTACTGCCTGTGTGAAAATATCCCAATCAATACTTCCTAGTGGTCTATGAGGGTACATAAGGTTCATATATTGCTTTGCTGTAAGAAAAAAAAATCACTTTAAAGTTTTTTTTGCCAAAATGTGAGGAAACGTTGTTCATGCCATTTTGTTCTGTAGCTCTATTAAACAAATTATATTTGTATAGTTATTTAATTTCATTTTTACAAAAATAGGGAAATAAGAATTAAATTTTTTTTTTTAATGTAGCTATTAAAAGAAAAATAACAAACAAAGAAGAAAACGTGAAGTTTCTTGTTCGACATCAGAAAATTAAATAAGTAGCTCTCTCCGGAACATAGCTTCGTCGTTAAAATTCCCAATGTCGTGGCAGAGTGATCAACAGACTGGAAGTCAATTAATTATATGGCGGAAAAATTAGGAAGACTCGAGCGATGATGAAACCATCTTGTTATACTATTATCTCAGGATGAGGCTATTAAGCCAACTATTTTATAACCCCACAAACTTCTCTCCACTAGCAGTGGAAATATATGACACAGTAGATTGGAACTATTAATATCCACATTGAAGTCAAAAAAAAAAAAAAAACATACCCATCAATTTTACGACATTCTCGATTTTTATCTACGCTTTCTCCATTTCATTTTTATTTGAATAGCCGGGAAGGCAATTATTATATGAAATAAATGTTTTTTCCAACTGCCACACCAGCAACAGCTTGTTTTGTTGTTCGTTCATTTTCGACAAACCAGAAACTGAAATCACTAGGCAACCCGACATGAAAATCAACAGACGACTGATTACAGCCTTTTTTTGTGAATCGCAAACGAGTTTTCAACTAGTAGCGTCGTGTGCGTCGTCTCATTTGATTACATAGATTATGATTCAAAGCAAACTAGTTGCCAACTCGTATCGGTAATCAGTTTTTTTCGAGTTGCTCATTGTACATTGGGCCTTAAATATGTTCTAGGGAAATGTTTGAGATTTACGTTGAAAAATAAGAGATGCTGTCATAATCTTTTTGTCGGATGACGGATATAATAGGAGCACCCATTACTCTTTATTGAATTAAAATGTTATATTTTTGTGATTAGTATAAGTGATGGATGGATATTTTTAAATGCATGTCAAGTGAGTGTAATATTTCAGGTATAAATACAAACTTATATCTTATTCATTTTAATGGCATGCTAATATTTGGTTTTGATACCTTTATTTAAAATTACTGATTCAGTCCGACCACTCATAGAGCTTACCGATTAATGGTATTACTCGCACGGAATTCAATACCAAACTACTTGTATTGTTTATCGAAGTTCAAAGATCCAATTTATTAGAGGGGTGCTGCTTGATTATTTCACTCTTTAACTCTTTCCAAAGATTCTCGAATTAAGGACCGAGGGGATTGAAAAGGCATCTGTACAATATCAATGCTGTGTTGCACAAATATGCTTTTAGTCAGTTTTCCCTAGTTCTTGAAATCGTTATTTCCTTCAGCTCATGGGATCATTACATTCTTCAAAATATCGACATATTTTTTCTTTGGCCATTAATCCTTCAATTCTGCACTATAAAAAAACTCCAAATCATTAAACTACGAATCACATTTATTACAGTAGATTTCCTGTATCGTGGATTGAATACTTCTCTGTGTAAACGTCAGTTTTCTATTTATGGCCTACACTGTAACGAGAGATGAAAACCCGATCACTCGGTTAGGTAGAAGGTGAAAAGGTATATTACTGTGTATAATACATGTGTATTGGTATTCGCAGCTCGACTGAGTGAAGTTGGTGGTTGAGTAGATTATTATTCATTCCATATCAACGGTGACTGGTGTGTATGTACTACAATCTTGTGTCACCACTCAGTGAATTTGTGTGTGCGTAAGAGTAATTTTTCTCTGTTCTTTTTGAGTTCTGCCTCATACGTTTTGCTTGTGATTTGCCTTTTCGTTCATCACCATCGGACTGTGTGCGTGTTGTGTTTTTTTTTGTTTATTTTGTCGTCGCTTGTGTGTAAAAATGAGCAGAATAAAGCAGGAACTCGATGAACTGAAGAGGAGAAATTCGGCACTAGAGGAAGAAATGGCTGTTATTCGTCGAGGATATAGTGCACGTACGTCCGAGGAACCTTCGCATATTCATCGGGTCTCGAGTCGTTGCGATTAGGAAGTGAGGAAATAAAAAAATAATTCCAATTTTTAAACCTTTGTGCAGTGTGGGTTTATGTGCAAGGGATTGGGTTGAAACTTTGGACAATTTAAGTCAAATTTATGACTGGGACGATCGGTCCACTTTGTTCTACGCATCTTTGCGATTAGAAGAGGCGGCTGCGAATTGGTTCACCAGAGCCTTCCCCAGTATGGGCAATGTTCCAACACGGACTTTAACTTCTTATGGCTCAAATTCACTGTCCGCAAGCATGTCATTCATTATTGTTTTATTTACAGGAGTCCAAATCTTGACAGTAATTCGACTTGTAACGAGTTTGATGCACTGTCTGATTCCATCTCGAAAATTGTTTCCCTTTGTCCTCGCACTGAAATCGTTATTGCGGGCGATTTCAATGTACACAATTCCAACTGGCTCCGCTATTCTGGTCAGACAACACCCGAAGGAAGGAATGTCGAGCTCTTTGCCGGGTTGCATCACCTTACCCAACTGATCGATGTGCCAACGCGTATACCGGATGTTGCTGGGCAAGCCGCCCATACTCTTGACTTGTTTCTTACTTCTCACCCTGATAAATATACCATTAGTGTAACTTCTCCATTTGGCACTTCAGACCATTGTATCGTTTCAGCTAATTTCTTATCCCCAACCCATCCAGCTAAAGAAAAACTTCCCACCAGGGCCGTTTGGCAATACGAGAAAGCCAACTGGGACGGCCTGAATATCTTTTTCCGAAACTTTAACTGGTCACTATGCTTCCTCGATAGTGACATTGATGCCAGTGCTGAAATGATCACAAATGTGATTCTTCTAGGGATGCGTGCTTTTATTCCTAACAGAGTAAAAAGCATCAAACCTAAAGAAAAGTCTTGGTTTAATTCTGAGTGTAAAGAAGCTATCAGGCTTAAAGAAGTAAGTTTCCGATCTTACAAAGCAAACCCTACAGAGGAAAATCGGAAAAAGTACAAACAAGCAAGGAACTCATGCAACTCCGTTATTGAAAGAACCAAATTGTTGCATGACCAAAAATTACGGCAAAAAATTCTGCAGTGTCCCAAAGGCAGTAAATATTTTTGGTCATTTGTAAAAAATATTAAAAACTCCTCAACATCTTCGGTTCCAACGCTCATCGACAATAACAAACCAATTGTTTATTCTTCATAGAAGGCAAACTTGCTCGCCGCCCATTTCGCTGCCAGCTCCACGCTGCCTCAAAGCAACGTTGCACCTCCTGTTCTTGAGAATGTAAATTTTTCCATGGGACAGATTTTTTCCGCACTCGTACAGTAGCAAGAGCTCTCAAAGATCTCGATATACACAAATCCGCTGGCCCGGATGGTATACCCCCGATTCTTCTGAAGAGGTGTTCTTCCACACTGGCAAAGCCACTGCGTAAGCTTTTCCATCGCTCCTACTCTTCTGGAATCTTTCCTAGAAGATGGAAAACAGCATTTGTCCAGCCTGTCCCTAAGAAAGGTGACCCATCCTCCCCCTCCTCCTACCGACCCATAGCACTGACATCCCTTCTTTCTAAGGTCATGGAAACACTGATTAACCGTCAGCTTAAGGAATATCTCGAAGATCGAAAGCTTCTCCATGACCGTCAGTACGGCTTCCGCAGCAACCGTTCCACTGGTGATCTGATGGCATTTCTCACCGAACAGTGGAACAAATCTTTACATCGCTTTGGTGAAAGTAAGATTATTGCTCTTGATATCTCCAAGGCATTTGACAGAGTTTGGCATGAAGCTCTATTATGGAAAATGCGTGCTTTTGGGATCGATGATACACTTGTTCGTTGGATTAGAAGCTATCTTCTTGACCGTTCAATACAAGTTGTATTGGAAGGATTCAAGTCTGATTCCCACAAAATAAATTATGGTGTGCCCCAGGGCTCTGTTCTGTCTCCGACTCTTTTCTTGATTTTTATAAACGATCTTCTGTCTGTTACTTCTAATCCACTTGCCTTTTTTGCTGACGACTCTACCCTCAGCTTTTCATATTCGTTTGATAATTTACGTCCTTCGCCTTCGGACGTACAATTGCAACGGTACCATATGTCAAGCTCATTAAACTCCGATTTATACAGCATTGTCAAATGGGGTAATAGAAATCGTGTGGAGTTTAATGCTTCGAAAACTCAATGCTGTCTTCTGTCGTTAAAGCTAAACATTCCCCCAATGCCATTGTCCATGAATGGCACTTACATCGAAGAAACCGAAAAGCTCTCAGTACTCGGTATGTGTGTCAACGACGACCTCCGTTGGAACGACCATATATTTGAGATCGCTAAGAATGCTGCAAAGTGCTTAGGTTTTCTGTATCGGTGTAAGAAGTATTTTTCCCCATCTGATCTGGCTACAATTTATAAAGCGTTTATACGCCCTAAACTCGAGTATAACTCCCACCTCTGGGCAGGTGCTTCGAAAACATCGCCTCACCTGCTTGATAGAATACAAAACCGAGCGTTAAGATTGATAGGAAATAGAACTGCCGCTGAAACAATTGCCCCACTCGAACACCGACGCAATGTTTCATGTCTTTCCTTATTTTATCGTTTCTTTTACAAAAAATGTTCACTCGAAGTAGCCAGTTGCATTCCTCCCCTTAAAAGTTTCTCCCGTAATACTCGTCTCGCAAGGAATGCTCATCAGTTCACCCTTTAGCCTAATTTCGGACGTACCGTGAAATATAGGGATTCTTTTTTTAGCCGAACGACACGAATTTGGAATAGCTTACCCGGCAGGATTTTTCCTTGCCATTTTGATCTACAAACATTCAAAACCATTGTTAATCGGCACCTCCTATCTCTCCCCTCCCTATCTTCGTAATGCCCGCGCAGTGTGTTACATTAAAAGGGAAACACATAATCCCTTGTGCGCGCGTTAATTATAAAAAAAAAAAAAAAAAAACAGCTCAGCGAGGACAGATTACCACTTGAAATCAATTTAAAACCAACCTGGTGATCGATTTTCCATCATTGACTGATGAATCCGATGTGCTCGTGTCTTAATGGAACGGAGGAAGCAACCCGAGGAAAGTAGCAAAAGCTTCGTTTATGCAATGCTTGCATTGGGAAGACAAGGTAAGTTTTCTACTAAAGCGATTATAAATTATATTGTTTCGGGTTTGGGAGACCGAGCGCTAATGGATAACATAGTTGTGGCTAAATATGCGTCCATAGGCGAGCTGTTAGAGCTTCTGAATTCCCTGACAAAAATACGAGCGCAAGCTAAAATTAGGGTAAAGTTCGACTGTGATTCAAAGCACAAGGTCAGTCAAAATAACGCCAGAAATAACGTTGTGTCGTCGAAATCTTTCGAAAAATACGCCCAAATTATTTGCTTTAAATGTAAAACTCCTGGGCATTATGCCCGTGACTGCAAGAATTACGGCACACAAATAAAACCGAATCACAACCCCAAGCAACAGTAAATCTGTTATAGCTGCAAAGAACCGGGACATTTCGCGAGGAACTGCCGTTGAAATGATGATGAAAGAAATTAAGGTGGGTAATTTCAATATCAGGGCGTTCTTGGATTGTTCGATCTTAAGGTCCGAAGACGCCAGCAGAAATAATTGTAGGCAAGAATTCTGCAATGTTACGCTGAATGGAAATTGCAAAAACACACCAAACTGTTACGGTCGGGGATGTGACGATGTCAATCGATATATATATAGTGGACAACGATTCGCAGGACGTTTCCATGATTTTAGGAAGAAATTTTCTCGATTCCCCTCGCGTCCGCGTTATAAAATAATTCGGTTCACTTGAAGTGAAAAAAAAATTTCCCCACACCAAATATTGAAGAGCACATAAGTCATATGGCAGACAGTAAGATTTTTGTTGTTCTTGATATGATGAGTGGTTACTATCAAATACCTGTTTCTAAAGAATTCAAACATCTGCCTTCATTACCCCTCATGATCACTATCAATTCAAACGTGTCTCTTTTGGGTTGACCAATGCGCCGGCAACATTTATGCGTCTGTTATATTTAGTTATACGTCGCGTACAATCAGATAATATTTTAGTCTATATGGATGATATTGTTTTGTTCGGAAAAGATGTTGATGCGATTTTTGTCAACCTTGAGAAACTTTTGTCGGTGCTGCAAGAATTCAATTTGATCCTCAATCTCTCAAAATGCAAGTTTTCCCTTAAACAAATTTTATCTTGGTCATGAAGTTAGTGGTGAAGGCATAAGGCCTGGTGACTCTAAAGTGCAAGCCGTAAGAGCATTTCCTATCCCTACCGAGATTAGACATGTAAGACATTTTTTGGGATTATCTGGGTATTTTCGCCGATTTGTACCTAATTACGCCAAAATTGCAACTCCTTTAAACAAATTATCAATAAAAGAATCAAAATTTGTCCAAGTTTGGACCACGAGCTTCACACTGATGCATCCTCCCTAGGACTTGCCGGTGTCCTTTTACAAATAAATTTGTTAGGTGAAAAGCAAACTGTCTCTTATTAAAGCCGAGCCACGACAGATTCAGAAAAGCGATTCCACAGCTATGAACTAGAAGCGTTAGCCTTGGTGGAATGCCTTGGACGTTTTCGATACTACTTGTTAAGAAAGCGGTTTACTATTTTTACTCACTGCAAAAAAACTTTAAAACAGACACAAGATAAAAAGGACCTTAATGCAAGGATCGCTCGGTGATGGCTTAAGATTCAGGAATTTGATTTCAATTTGGAATATCGGACAGCCAACCAGATGCAGCATGCAGATGCTCTAAGCCGTAATCCTACCGGAGAAGCGATAGAAATGGAGGAAGCTGGATTGAACATCAATATGGTTGGCATGGAAGAAACGGATTGGGTTGCTACTCTGCAATATAAAGATGAAGGCTTAAATCAAATCAAAGAGATATTACAAAACAACAATAACAAAGATGCAAAAAAAAAATCTCTGCAAAAAGAATATTGTCTCAAATCGGGTCGTCTTTTTAAAAATACAACTGATGGTCCACGCTTTGTTGTTCCCCATGGCATCCGCTGGAGGATAATCAAAACGTCACATGATGATATAGGCCACTGTGGAATAGATCGTACTATAGAACATATCTGAAAACAGTTCTGGTTTCCAAAAATGCGTCGAATCGTTGACAAATACCTTTCCAGTTGTGTGCCATGCCTCTATAACAAACGTACGAAAGATGAGTCAAGATACCATATCCACCCCACCGAGAAGCAACCGATTCCATTCTTCACTATACACATTGATCATCTTGGACCGTATGTTAACAGTTTAAAAGGTAACCAATACGTGTTAGGTTTGGTGGACTCCTTTAGCAAATTTGTGATTTTAAGAGCTGTAAAGGACACCACCGCTAAAGCCGTTATTCGAGTCTTGGAAGACCTTACGCAATTCTTTGGAGTACCATCCCGCATTATTTCAGAGAAGGGAACGGCGTACAACTCAAAGTTATTTAATTTGTATTGTAGCGAAAATGGAGTTAAACACATCACAACTGCAGTATGCACCCCCCGTGCAAATGGCCAAATCGAACGCTATTTCCGCACTGTTGGCACCCCCATAGCAACAATGTCAACAAGACGTGATGGAAGAGATTGGGATGTTCACCTACCTGCAATACAATGGGGAATGAACTCCCTCAAACACCGTATAAAAACCAAACGCCGCAAGAAATTTTATTTGCTTTTAAACCACGAAACGCACTGAAAAACAAATTAAGTCTCGTTCTACAAGATGACGATTCTGACGACGAAAACGAGAATGTTCCATTGAGTGTTTTACGCGACCGAGTTAGGTGCCGAGTCAAAGTGCTGCAAGAAAAACAAGCCGAGGAGTTCAACGAATCACTCAATAGATACCTGATTAAAGATTCACCAATGACGCAAGTGTCACAGAAACCCTGTGAATCCGTCCACGCTGCAGATCGTTTGAAACCATGGTGTTCTTTGGAAGATTTTGATCTGGAGGGTCTAGATAACGATGAAGATTTTGATGAAGAATCTGACATTGAGTAACTATTTTTTTTCGTTTTTTAATTGATTATGTAACTGAATATTTTCTTTTATTTTGTTGTTGCTCTCTGAATATTCAATTTATGTTTCATTAAAATGATATAAAATGAAGGGAAGAAAAATGTGTTTATATATTTAAAAAAAGGATTTATTGTTGGTTCTGTTGAATGAATGGGCTTATTAAGAGGTAAGCTGTTGCTGAGTTTGATTGGCTGTGAACGTGCCGAAATGAGCTTGATTGGCTGTGAATATGCCAAAAGTCGATTAAAACGCTGTGATCATGCGAAGGTTGGTAAGAGAATCATTCGGAGATTTGAATGGTAAGAAACGTAAGTAGACCCGCTGTTACAGTAGTGGGGTACAGCAATATTGTAAGGGTAGGATTTCATTACATCACCATATTGATCACTGAGGGCAGTGATGCGTCGGATGGCCGAATTGTAAACGTCAGTTTTCTATTTATGGCCTACACTGTAACGAGAGATGAAAACCCGATCACTCGGTTAGGTAGAAGGAGAAAAGGTATATTGCTGTGTATAATTCATGTGTATTGGTATTCGCAGCTACTGAGTGAAGTTGGTGGTTGAGTAGATTATTATTCATTCCATATCAACGGTGACGGGCGCTCGGTCAAGTTCGTGGAATTGTGTTTTAATTATTTAAGGTTAATATCTGTATCTGTTTACCATTCACCACAAAGAAATTTAATTTTGTTTCATTACTCAATAATCCAGTCGACAGAGAAATGCGTTAAGGATGACAAAAGTTAGAATAAAATGAACCTTTTCTCAAGTTTTGGAGCTCGTGGACCCTCTGCAAAGTTCTGCGAATGGGGAAGGGGGGCTGTAAGTTTTTCGACCTTTCTTTGGTTTTTCATTAATAACATATATTTTTTACGTCCTACGTTGAAAGCATTTAAATAAAACGCTTATTTTTCAAATTTTCCTAAGAAAATGGCAATAAATGCAGATTCTTACCTCATTTCTTCTGCTATAACCAAATTATGATCAATTGTTGTTGTAATTATAATTATTATAAGAAACTACCAACTGTTGACATAAAAAAGTGTTTGAATTTGTATTTTCTACAAAATATACCTGAACGCTTTTAACGTTGAACGTACGCAAAAAATGTAATTAATGAAAAACCAAAGAATGGTCTTAAATCTTGTAGTTTGCCCCATTTTTTACGCACAGGATCCAAGAGGTCCGAAACTTGAGAAAATGTTATGAGACTTTCCTTTAAAATTTTTGGTTTTGATCTAAAAAAATTGATTTTTTTTGTTCCCAATGGAACACGATTTAGATTGATTTGTTTTGTCATTGTAATAGTGGTTATGTCATGCTAGTACCCAGCGTTGACGCTAAAGAAGGGAGGGGGGACAGAAGGTTTTGATTAACATTGGTTTTGAATATTTTCAAATTGAAACGGCAAGGAAAAATCTCGCCGGGTAAACCATTCGTGTTGTACGGCATAAAAAAGAATCCCTTTATTTCACGGACGTCCGAAATTGGGCTCAAGGGTGAACTGATGAGCATTCCTTGCGAGATGAGTATTACGGGAGAAACTTTTAACTGGAGCAATGCAGCTGGCTACTTCGAGTGAATATTTTTTTATAAAAGAAACGATTAAATAAGGAAAGTCATGAAACGACGCAATGTCGGTGTTCGAGAGGAGCAATTGTTTCTGAGAGAATTCTATTTCTTCTATGTTAGTGCCGTTCATGGGCAATGGCAAGGATGGTATGTTTAGCTTTAACGGCAGAAGACAGCATTGAGTTGTCGAAGCATTAAACTCCAGACGATTTCTTTTAACCCATTTGACAATGCTGTGTAAATCGGAGTTTAATGAGCTTAACATATGTTTTCATTGCGATTGCACGTCCGAAGGCGGTTTAGTTGATTAGAAGTAACAGGCAGAAGATTATTTATAAAAATGAGGCAAAGAGTCGGAGTTAGAACGGAACCCACCAGCTTTTATTTTGTGGGAGTCAGACATGAATCCCTCCAATACAACTTGTATTGAACGCTCCAGAAGATAGCTTCTTATCCAAAGAACAAGAGTATCATCGATCTCAAAAGCACGCATTTTCGATAAGAGAGCTTCAAGACAAACTCTATCAAAAGTCTGGGAAATATCAAGAGCAATAATCCTACTTTCACCAAAGCGATGTTAAGATTTGTGTCACAGTTCGGTGAGATATGCCATTATCATCGCATCTTTTATCTTATTTGAGCCTGATAGCCTCCTTACACTCAGAGTTAAACCAGGACTTTTGTTTGGATTTAATATTTTTTTCTTTGTTAGGAATAAAAGCACGTATCCTTAGAAGAATCACATTTGTGACCATTTCATCACTGGCATAAATGTCACTATAAAAGGAAGCCTAGTGACCAGTTGTAGTTACGAAAAAAATATTTAGGCCTTAAAGAGTCGGTTTAATCGTATTGTCAAACGGTCCCGGAGGGAAGTTTTTCTTTAACTGGAGGAGTGGAGGACTAGAAATTTGCTGAATGACACAATGGTCAGAAACGCCAAATGGAGTAGTTACACTAATGGTATACTTATCAGGGTGAGTACATCGATTAGTTGGGTAAGGTGATGTAACCCGGCAAAGAGCTCGACATACCTTCCCTCGGGTCTTGTGGGACTAGAACAGCGTTGCCAATTGGAATTGTGTACATTGAAATCGCCCGCAATAACGATTTCATTGTGAGAACAAAGAGAAACAATTTTCTTGGAATCAGACTCCTGTAAACAAAACAATAATGAATGATATGCTTGCAGACTGTGAATTTGGGCCACAAGAAGTTAAAGTCCGTGTTGGAACATTGCCCATATTGGGGAAGGCTCTGGCAAGCAATATAATTCCTAACATAGACCACGAGACCATGATGGGAAAAGAGTAATGGCACCAAGCTATCACCATGTACAGCAAATTCTGATAAATCAGTATTTACTATAACCTGGGTTTCACTGGCCTGTATTGAACAGTGTAAACGTACACGTGAAAGAAATTCTTTTTTAGGCCGCGAAAATTAGAATATACGACACGAAAATCACTTACCATTAAAATATACATACTTACATACAAAACACAATTCTGACTAAGTCGAACCATGCAGTGAAAATCCAAATTAATTTCTGTAATAAACAAACTGTCTTAGGTGTTATGCCCATAATACAATTTACATAAAAAATATTAATTCAAGCAAACATCACAATAAAACACAAAAAAAGTTGGCCTTTATCACAGCATCATCATATAAAAATAATAAATAAAATAAATAAATAAATATAAACATACAATAATGCAGTGTTTAGTAAAGAGCAGTTAAGCATTGGGTGAATATGGATGGGGAAGAGATAAACGTCGCGAGTGGTAGGTATTTAGCGTGTTCAGATATATTTTTACTTGCGATTATAGGTACCATAATGCAAGCTATGCATTCGTGCAAAAAACTAATTTGAGATAACAATCAAACACCACCTTACGATCATAGAGAAACATATTTGAGTTACTGGCAAAATTCTGTCCCTCTGTCTGTCTGTACGGATGTATTTTGGACTGTAGCCTAAACTGTTGGGCCAATAATCTTCAAATTTAGAACTTAACAAAAATTTAATATGGAGGGCTATCTACAATGTGACCGCACATATGAGCAAGTACGTGCGATCCAGTCGTGCAATTTATTTTTCACAAAACATAAACCACGTTTGCTGTTGTTGCGCGTGGATCAACACTGTTTTTTAATAATCGTGTGTATACTTTGATTAAATGAATTAAATTGGGGTTTTTGTAATGCGCTTTGACATTATAGATCCATTGTGCCCCCTGCTTTAATAAGTGTTATTTCTAATTTATAATACTTCGTCCAATTTGATTTTCTTAATGAAGCTAAGGATCTCGGCTATGTTAAGGGAATTAAGATCCTTTTCTTCTTTGTAATATGAACATAAGAGTTTCTTTCTTTGGTATATGAAAGCTTCGCAGAGATTTTTCCTGTTCGTTACATTTTCTACATCTTCTCTCTCAACTCCTAGTATTTAGAGATGTTTTCTTAGTTGTTAATGCTCAAATTGATGAAGTCTACAAACCGTTTTTTGTTAAAAGTACCAAGTAAGAGCTTTTCCTGACGCAATTTTGGAAGGTCATTCCAGTATTTTGCCCGTTTTTCTTCCTCCGCCTTTTTGAGTTTCTCCTGGATAGAACCATATCCAGAAGAAACTCAAAAAAAAAAAAGCTGTTAAGCAACAGAAAGGTTCTGGTTCTCTGAGAGTATATGTTCTTCCTATTTTCGCCAGGTCATCATAGGTCATATAGGGTTTCCTCGAATTTTCCACATGCAAATAGTGTTATAACATCCGCAAAGCCAATGCATTTGATATCTATTGCTGTTAATTTTTAGAGTAATCCATCTACTACCAGACTCCACAAACAAGGTGGTTATTTTGTACCACGGAATCTGTGCCTGGACCTTTTTGTATACTTTATGTATATCCATTATTATTTATCACCATTTAATGCCTTACAAAATCTATCCCGAATCTTAGCGCCCCAAACAAATAATAACTTAACTCTTCATTTCTATGTGAATGCTTCATTGTATGTTCACCGAGGGTAATTTCACAAACATTATATTATAATGAAAAATATATGAATATAAACAATCAATATAAAGATCTTTACTATAAACCACTTAAAAATAACCTTACCCTCGAGAAATTAAAATTTAATATTATGTAACTTATGTACATGTTTACATGTATGTATCTTTACATACTCAAATTTATTAATGTTGGAGTTTATGTAGATCATCCAATGTAATTCCATTACTATCTCTACAGACTTTTGTGAGTTTTTTTTGCCTTGGCACGTTCTTCAATATCTTCGATCACGCGCTTCTCATGTTTTCTCTTTTTCTTTTGATGAAGAGTTCTTCCCGTCTTTTCTGAACATGTAGCTCGCGAGCAGCTTTCGTCCTTCTTTGCATCGCCTCTTTATATGCCCCTTGTTTGGCTTTATTAGCCTCCCTGTATTCGTCATCGAACCAGAGGTTTCGTAGTGGTGGTTTGGTGAAACCTATCGTATCACTTGCGGAATCTTTGATGCTGGCGGCAATGGATTTCTTGAGAGGTTATAGGATATTCGATCGACATAGGTTTTGGCGGCCTCTTGCGATTGCAGTTTTACGATGTCATAGTTTCTCACAGTATTACTCCGTTGTTGTGGCGCTTGGGTTAATCGCATTCTTACCTTGGCTGCAACAAGGTAGTGATCCTCCGCTAGTTGGTCGGCTGTACGTGGTCTAATAAGAGTTCTAACATTACACCTGCGGATCTTTAGATTGTCCTTAATTCTTTAATTCGTTTCTCCGTGTCGTCAACAGTTAATCCGCCCTTTTCCGAGGCTATAGATCGCTTCGGAACTTTTTATTTATCCTTTGTGGGATTGTTAACCCCACGCACAACCTCCAGTCTGGAGGTCTAGATCCTTTGTTGGATTCCTTGAACAAAAGGAACCGTAGAGTCCGGAGTCAGTAACCCGCTTTTGTTGACTGTTGAAGCCACCGTTGGTCCAATTGATTGGGTTCATCCGCCGTATGTCCTCTATATGAAGGGGCTCGGACAAGACTTTTGCGAATTGATCAAAAAAGTCATTATTACTAATTTGGAATTTTTTATGTGTGCAACACTCGCGTTTATAAGTTAAATAGGAATGTCCGGATGAACAGACCAGTACCCGGTTGTTACCACAAGGAGGTTAAATAAGCACAATTGATGCGTACGAGGTACATACTTACAACACTGTGCATCGCCTGGTTGATGCCGATCAGTGCTGTTCCTATTCATACAACACCCAACCACCCAGCATTTCATATACCCACCTAAAAATGGTAATCGGAGTGTTTTTCCTCTGAAGTGATTTGTTGACTGCCTCATGGCACCCTCAAAGTCTGAGAAACGGCACAGAGCCCTTTTTTTTGAGTTTATTACCGGATGTTTGTTGTTAGTTGATAAAGGGCCGTTTCTGTAGATTTCTCTGCTTTGTATTCATGCAGTCTTGAGTTCAACAGATTTTTGACAAATATTTTTGTTTTGAAGAAATTGTCAATAACTTTCTGCATTGTCCTCAATACAAAAGAATTAAGGCTTATTGGTCAAAGTATTTTGGATGGGTTGTATCTTTTATACACGCTTTTGGGATAATGTTTTTTAGCTCTCTTCCATGGTTTTGTATATAACCTAAAGCCAGGCTGCTTCGGATAATTTAAAACAGATGAGATAAAATAAAAAAAAACTGTTTGTAGCAAAGAATGTATTACCTACACTACAATTTTCTGGGCATTTTTGTAAAGTGAATTCTGAAAGATACTCACCCTTTTAATTTGTGTTTGTGCACTCTACCAGTACATGTAGCCTCTTACTTTGGCAGTACTTCTACTTCCCTAGGAAGGATTTTGGCGTCCTCTCCTGCGAAGTAGACTGATGCGATTACCACGGATCTGGTTAAGCCCTCTATGGTGAGTAAGGTTTGGGGTTGAACCGGATTCCTCGCTCTGAAAGACAAATATGATTAAGTTAATGTCTTACAATAATTGCTACTCTGGAAGAGTTTGACCTCTTATCCCATAGTACCTTTGCATCTTTAATGATGAGACCTCTTATTTGAAACCCAAAGGTCCAGGGTTCTTGGATTAGCTCAAGCCCAAAGCCTTCTTTTGCCATTTTCCTTGGGACGATGGCCGATGCGGCTTTGGCGTAATATCGTCCGGGTCGTTTTCCTCCTCCATTGTTATAGGGGTTTCTTCTCCTACTTTGTCTGCCACAATTTCCATACTTTCCAGTATGGTCGGTAGTGGGACGGGTTTTGGAGGAGGAAGCTTCGGTGGTGTCACCGATTTTTCCTGCTTTAGGTTTGGGTTGGAGGCTTGGTTTGGAATTTCGGAATTTTGTGGCAGTCTCTTTGTCAAGAGGAGTACCTACATTCGTAGTAGATGGTGTTGTTGGTCCCTCTTGTCTACATTCATTCTTCAGTCCATGAACTTGGACCTTACCAAATCTTAACTGGATGCTGGATGAGGATGAAATAATAACATCTTTTACTTTGACCTATAGCTCAATAAATTTGTAATCAGATCATTGAAAACAACAAAGGTCACAAAAAAAGCTGCTCAAATTTTAAATTCCTCTAATTACAAGAACACAAAATTATGGACATTTTCAACTAAGACCTTACTAATGTGTCGATCTTAAGCTCGCTAAGGCCGGACGTCGAGGTGCGTGCGCAAATAATTGAAAATAAAAGACCTTTGTGCCAAGACCTTTGTGCTTAACTGCATCTTTTCTAACTACTGTAGGCATCGTATGACAATCTAATGCTCGCGGTAAATAAGGGCATCTGAATTTGTCCTATTGTGCTGAATGTTTAAATTGATTTTTGTATGCAAGCTGTCTTATGGCCATAACACCTAAGACAGTTTGTTTATTACAGTAATTAATTTGGATTTTCACTGCAGAGTTCGACTTAGTCAGAGTTGTGTTTTATATGTAAGTATTTTTAAATGGTAAGTGATTTTTGTGGCGTGTATTCTAATGTTCGCGGTTTAAGAATGAATTTCTTTACGTGTACGTTTACACTGCTCAATACAGGCCAGCTGTTTTGGCATTAAGTGAATCTCATATTTAAGTAAATACAGATTTATCCGAATTTGCTCTACATGGGTATAGCTTGGTGCCATTACACTTTTCCCATCATGGTTTCGTGGCCTATGTTAAGAATGATGTTGCTTGCCAGAGCCTTCCCCAATATGGGCAATGTTCCAATACTCACTTTAACTTCTTGTGGCTCAAATTCACTATCCGCAAGCATATCATTCATTATTGTTTTATTGACAAGAGTCCAAATGTCAACAGTAAATCGACTCGTAACGAGTTTGATGCGCTGTCTGATTCCATCTTGAAAATCATTTCCCTTTGTCCTTGCCCTGAAATTGTTATT
Organism: Platycheirus rosarum; assembly: GCA_963971375.1. Classification (NCBI taxonomy): domain Eukaryota; kingdom Metazoa; phylum Arthropoda; class Insecta; order Diptera; family Syrphidae; genus Platycheirus; species Platycheirus rosarum. Next base: position 35,996,816 of record OZ020509.1, on the reverse strand, counting down.
GCGGGCGGTTTCAATTTACACAATTCCAATTGGCTCCCCTTTTCAGGTCAGACAACACCCGAAGGAAGGTATGTTGAGTTCTTTGCCGGGTTACATCACCCTACCCAACTGTTAGATGTGCCAACGCGAAAACGGGATGTTGCTGGGTAAGCCGCCCATAATCTTAACGTGTTTCTTACTTCTCACCCTGATAAATATACCATTAGTGTAACTTATCCATTTGGCACTTCAGACCATTGTGTCATATCAGCTAATTTCTCATCCTCCATCCATTATAGTTATATAGTTACAGTTATAGAAAAATTTCCCACCAGGACCGTTTGGCAATATGAGAAAGCCAAATGGGACGTCCTGAATATTTTTTTCCGAAGTTAAAGAACTGGTCACTATGCTTCCTCGATAGCGACATTGATGCCAGTGCTGAAATGGTCACAAATGTGATTCTTCTAGGGATGCGTGATTTTGTTCCTAACAGAGTAAAAAGCATCAAGCCTAAAGAAGATCCTGGTTTAATTCTAAGTGTAAAGAAGCTATAAGGCTCAAAGAAGTAAATTTACGATCTTACAAAGCCAACCCTATAGAGGAAAATCGGAAAAAGTACAAACAATCAAGGAACTCATGCAACTCCGTTAATGAAAGATCCAAATTTTTATGGTAAAAAATTCTGCAGTGTCCAAAGGCAGTACAAATTTTTTGTCATTTGTAAAATATATTAAAAACTCCTCCATATCTTCGTTTTCAACGCTCATCGACAATAACAAACTAATTGTTTACTCTTCAGAGAAAGCAAACTTGCTCGCCGCCCATTTTGCTTTCACCTCCACGCTGCCTCACAACAACGTTGCCCCTCCTGTATTTGAGAATATAAATTTTTCCATGGGACAGATTTTTTTCCGCACTCGTACAATAGCAAGAGTTCTCACAGATCTCGATATATACAAACCCGCTGGCCCGGATGGTATAACCCCGATTCTTCCGAAGAGGTGTTCTTCCACACTGGCAAAACCACAGCGTAAGCTTTTCCATCGCTCCTACTCTTCTGGAATCTTTCCTCGTAGATGGAAAACAGCATTTGTCAAGCCTGTCCCTAAGAAAGGTAACCCATCCTCCCCTTCCTCCTACCGACCCATAGCACTAACATCCCTTCTTTCTAAGGTCATGAAAACGCTAATTAACCGTCAGCTTAAGGAATATCTCGAAAATCGAAAGTTTCTCCATGGCCGTCAGTATGGCTTCCGCAGCAACCGTTCCACTGGTGATATGATGGCATATCTCACCGACAGATCTTTACATGGCTTTGGCGAAAGTAAGATTATTGCTCTTGATATCTCCAAGACATTTGATAGAGTTTGGCATGAAGCTCTCTTATCGAAAAAGCGTGCTTTAGGGATCGATGATACTCTTGTTCGTTTGATTAGAAGCTATCTTCTGGACCGTTCAATATAAGTTGTATTGGAAGGATTCAAGTCTGATTCCCACAAAATAAATTATGGTGTGCCCCAGGGCTCTGTTCTATCTCCGACTCTTTTCCTATTTTTTTTATAAATGATCTTCTGTCTGATACTTATAATCCACTTAACTGTTTTGCTGACGACTCTACCTTCAGCTTTTCATATTCGTTGGATAATGCACGTCCCTCGCTTTTGGACGTACAATTGCAACGGTATGTCAAGCTTATATAAACTCCGATTTATACAGCATTGTTAAATGGGGTAATAGGAATCGTGTGGAGTTTAATGCTTCGAAAACTCAATGCTGTCTTCTGTTGTTAAAGCTAAACATACCCCCAATGCCATTATCTATGAATGGCACTTACATCGAAGAAGCCGAAAAGCTCTCAGTACTCGGTATGTGTTTCAACGACGACCTCCGTTGGAACGACAATATATTTGAGATCACTAAGAATGCTGCTAAGTGCTTAGGTTTTCTCTATCTGTGTAAGAGTATTTTTCCCCATTTGATCTGGCTACAATTTATAAAGCGTTTATACGCCCTAAACTTGAGTATAACTTCCACCTCCGGGCAGGTTCTTCACAAACATAGCTTATCCTGTTTGATAGATAACAAAATCGAGTGTTAAAATTGATAGAAAATTGAACTCCTGCTGAAACAATTGCTCCTCTCGAACACCGACGCAATGTTTCATGTCTTTCCTTATTTTATCGTTTCTTTTATAAAAAATGGTCACTCAAAGTAGCCAGCTGCATTCCTCCCCTTTAAACTTTCGCCCGTAATACTCGTCTTGCAAGGAATGCTCATCAGTTGCACCTACTTTATTATTAACAACAGATCCTTATCAACTGAAACCAAACTCCATATTTAGTGTCAATAAATCACAATCACCAATCAAAGGATTTTGGACTTTGTTCTGCACCGGGCCCGCGCAGTGTGCTCTACATTAAAAGGGAAACAAATAATCCCTTGTGCGTGCGTCAATTATAAAAAAAAATCTTCCACCCATGCGAAATTCGCAAAAAAATTAATAACAAAATTCATTCTCACAAAGGTGACATTTATAGGAATGTTAACTCTGATAGTAATAAGCGTAATAATAAGTCGTCTTACAAGGCTATCAAGCTAGGCACAGGGCTTTTGTCTTTATTGGTCCAATAAACAACGAGTGAAAAAGATCGGGTAGTTTTAAATTCTTGGTATGATGTTTGGGATGCCCAGTAGACACAAAAAAAACATTTTAAAACCACGCCCCCTTACCCCCTTTTCGATCAGGTAAAAATAACTGATGGTCGGTCCTTTTTACTTGCGAATATAGGTACTACAACTATAAGGCAAGTTTAGTATGCATGAATATAAAAAAAATTGAGATAACAATAAAACAAGATTACGATCATCATCGAAAAGCTTAAAAGAGTTATTTACATAAATGTCTGTCTGTCTATCCGTCTGTTAGTCTGTCTGTCCGTCTGTATGTATATTAATCTACAACCTAAACGGTTAAATTGATTACTTTAAAATTTGGTATGTGTCTTTTGACATTCCCCAGAATTCAAATTTATTTTTAGGTCTAAAAATAACGGTACCTGACATATAACCCGTAATGAAAAAATTATTTTTCTCGAAAACGGCTCAAACGATTTTAATGAAATTTTTTGATATTTTTTTTGGTATTAACTATCATTTCATCGAAACATTTTTGGGTTTAAAATTAATTGTTAAATTTTATTTTTGAAAATTCAATATTTTTTAAAACTATTAACAAAATAATTTTAAATTTAAGGATTAGCTCTTTATTAATAAATTCTAAAAAACTGCATACCAAAATATCCAATAAATTGTTTTTTTTTTTCAAAACACTAAAACTACAAAAACAGAATTTTATTAAAATCTGTCCTGCAATTTTCGAAACACTTTTATCATAAATGCAATCATATTTAAGATGACTTACTTCATTTTTAATAAAAAACGTTAATTGTTGTGGTTTTCGCACTTTTTATAGGTTCAGACCGTGTGATTTTTCTATGTATATGTTACTTGTTGCTGGTAAAGATCTTGTCTTTCAATGTGATAAGGAAAACTGTTGCATTTTAGTGCAAATGATTTTATAAAGTTTTATTTTAGTACAACCAATAGCAAAGGAACTATGAAACAACCCAAAATGCTAAAATTTGGGTACTTTTCCAAATTTTCAGTTTCTTTTACTTTTCGTTATTTATCTGGCTATAAACACACAAATATCGTTATTGGTCGCATTTATGGGTTAATGAAAACTTCGGCATTTGGCTTACTTTACTTCTGTTGATATCAAGAAGTAATTAATGTTTTCCTTAGTCATGCCCTTTATACTATCATATGCTGAGATCGTGTACTGTAAGCTCGACTAACTTTCTCAAGGCAAACTTCAGATAGTGTGATGAAGCTGGTCGCTTTGTTTATGGGCTTCGAAGATGTGATCATGTTTCTGACTTCTCCAAACAATTTCTGGTTTGTACACTACAGCAACACATCAATTCAAGAAACTGTATTTTCTTGCACAAATTTAATATATCTTTAGTCTCCTGTATATTTATTAAATAAAAATATTATTTTGACTTAAAATAAAATAAGTTTTTAAGGCGTTTATTTTATCAAGCATAACAATTGGTGTTAGATGTGGAGCAAACAACGATCGATATCCTAATCCTAACGGAATCTATACCACGTGACAAGCATGTCTGAAAATGAAAATATGCCGCACAGATTGTAACAAATTCTTCATTAAATGGAAGACCAACTTAAATTACTAATGAAACAATCCACCGTCGGTGATTGTCTTCAGACTTTGTTGTAAGATATAAGTACTCTAGTTGCACTAGTTGAATCAACTGAACATGGATCTCGGAAAAATTCTAGCGATCCTCCTTCTAATTATTCTACTCCTACAGGTAATACTGGTGTAGTCCCCAGACAGGCTATAGATGATGGAATTACAGTCCAACATTCCATCCTTCACAGGGCACCAGCAGCCAGCTCTGCAATGAGTTCCCACCTGGTGGACACTCATCATCCACACTGCCTTGAGTTAAGACGCTAAGTAAGGGTCCAGTAGTTCTTTCTCACCAACAGTGAACACAAGCCGCGGTTACGAACGCAATGCTCGGGACACCGCAGCGCCTTAAAATAAATCCACGTGAGTTCAACGGAAAAATGCCGTGGCGCACATATCGACTTCATTTTGATGCGGTGGTAAAGGTGAACTGCTGGACTACTGAACTGAAAGCACTTTACCTGATCTCTTATCTGAGAGGAACTGCGTTGGCTTATTTCGATACACTCCAACCGCATATCCGAGAAGATTTTTCTCATCTGGATATGAGCTTAACTCTGCGATTTGGAAATTAATATGAGAAATCCACTGCTCATTCTGATCTACGTGGCCGTGTACAGAAACCAAAAGAATCTGTAAGCGAGTTGGCGACTGATGTTCAGCGTTTTTTTTTCTATCCATTCCAGACTGCCCTTAACAAGCCAAAGTCCGCATCGTCTTAATACAGTTTATAGATGGAATTTTTGGTGCAGATTTACAGCCAAGAGTGAGAGATTCAGCTCTTGAAACGCTAGAGAAGGCCATATCAGCAGCTGTTCGAGTGGAAGCCAGCCGTGTAGCCACTAGACTTAGCCGTTGACAAATTAGAGTTGCAGAAGTTGTGCTTTCCGTTAATGATGATTTCTATCCCCAATTACAGTCGGGAAAGTAAATCGCCGAGCTTAAAGGAGCAAAAGTTGCCACGAAGAACATCAAGACCCCCGACAGTAAACAAAAAAACAAATAACTCCAATTTCCCGCCTCGATGAAAAATTGACAAAGCCAAGAATAATAGAGTCAGGAGTTAGGGAAACAATTAAATTCATCCATCGGACTGGTTATGGATTTGTTCGAAGGGATGACAAAAATGAAGTCGTTTATGTACCCTGTAGCGAGCTTTGCAAAAATCCTAAACTTGGTCAAGAAGGGTAAACGGTTTCTTTTGATTTTGAAGAAGAACATATTGGCCCTGGTTCTATCAACCTTTAAATTCCTGTAGACACAACGCAACTCATTTTGGGTAGGTCCTCAAGTATCAGTAAATCCAGCCTGTGAACTTCATCAGTCGGGAAAAATCAACCCACTTTTTCTTCAGATGCAGAATTATTGGACAAAACCAACGCCTCTACAATACATGTTGTATCGTTCAGTCGATACTTGTCGCCCGCATTAAAACCAATGAGGTCACTTGTCTCGCTATACTAGACAGAGGTGCTACCCAAACAATCCTACACCGAGTAGTTGAAACAATTATTACCCGCCCGGTGATTGAAACGTCACATGCAACCATTCAAACTGCTCGAGTAGAAGGAATTGTTGAAATCCGAGTGTAGGTAGGACAGTTTTCCAACCAACATTCCATGTACGTTGCTTCAATCTTTAATGACATCATAGGACTTACTGCGTCGGTATTCTTGTGATATAAATCTAAAACATAACACTTTGCAGTTAGGTGAGGAGGTAATTTATTTAAACCAAAAAAACAATCAGCATGTTTTTGCTTCCAATGCCTGTGATGTTCGAATTGCCGCTTTATCAGATTGTTCGATATCCTTGATGAATCCTGCACCCGATGAGGGCACCGTACTCGCCACAGCAGTAAAAGTCTTTAATGACATCATAGGACTTTCTGCGTCGGTATTCCTGTCAACACTTTGCAGTTAGGTGAGGAGGTATTTTATTTAAACCAAACAATTTTGCTTCCGAAGTCTGTGAGGTTCGAATTGCTAAAATTATTGATTTTCCATATTCCGTGTGCCGTATTCAACAGGGAGCGATTCGTCTGTGTGTCACAAATATATCTGAGGAGGATATTTGGATTCCAAGAAATACCACACTAGCTCAAATCGAATCAAAACCAGAGATGTTTAGATGTGGATGTTTTACAGATTCAGAGACAGGCAATATTTTACCTGCAATACGAGATATGCTTAAAAGAAGTGCTACCAGTCTCACCGACAAGTACTTCTCGTATTCAGCACCACATCAACACGGGTCATACAAGTTACATAAAACAACCACTTAAAAAATTGCCAATCGTACGCCGAGCAAAAGCTGAATCCGTGTTAGACGAAATGCAGTCAAATAAAATTGTGCAGCCATCAACCAGTCCATGGTGTTTCCCTGTAGTTTTTATTCACAATAAAGATGGTTCGTTGATGTTTTGCGTGGACTATCGCAAACTAAATGCGACTAAGAAAGACTCATACCCTTTGCCATGCATCGATCACGCCCTTGGGGGATCATCATGGTTTGCTAAGCTTGACCTTCAACCTGGCTACTAGCAGGTGGAAATGGCAGCTAATGACAAAGAAAAGACTTAATTTTCCATTGGAACTGGTCTTTATGAATTCAATGTCATACCTTTTGGACTTACCAATGCCCCCGTAACTTTTCAGCGCCTCATGGATGTAGTGCTTCTAGGTCTCTCTTCTAGGTTGCCTTATTTACTTAGACGACATCATCGTCCACAGCAAATCTTTTGCCGAATTGTTGCAAAACTTAGACTCGGTATTTCACAGACTGCGACAAGCAGCACCTAAACTTTCCGCCAAAAATTGTTGTCGGTGTTGGTAAAAAAGAATTGCATTTCTTAGGACACATTCTATCTGCTTCTGGAATTGCAGCTGACTCTACAAAAATGTCGGTTGTTCAAAGTTGGCCCAAACTTAAAAATAAGACAGAAGTTCAATTTTTTTTGGGAATACGCGCTTATAATCGTTGTTTCATAAGCGATTTTTCGGCCATTGTCAAACCTTTGACTGCTTTGATGAAGAAAGGTAAGCAACTCACATTGACCACGTCCTGCGACAGTGCAATACACTCAAAGAAAAACTTACGAACGATCTGTTTATCCTCGACACAGATGCTAGTCAACATGCATGTGGATCTGTTTTATCACAACTTCAAGGGGGATTTGATTTTACAATCGAACACCGTTCAGGTAAAAATCATCAAAATTCTGACGCTCTGCTTCTTTGCCCTTGGGAGCTTGCGGACTGTCGAAGATGAAGTCCGGGTCTTTAATCCAATGGTTAAGGCTTACTGGGGCATGTTTGATGTTCTCGAATGTAAAACTGGAGTTTTGGGCATTTTGGCGTTAAGAAAACTTTGGAGAAGACTAAAAAGCGGTATTGTTAGTTCGGGTGCTCTCAAGATGTAGAAAAGAATTGTAGAACATGTTTAACTTGTCAAAAAGAAGGGGGCCAGCGTAGGTGCCCCATTTGAGTTCGTCGCAATAGATATTTTGAGGCCTCTCAAGGTAGCAAGTACGTTTTAGTTTTGTGTGACTATTTTACAAAGTGAAAACCAAAGAGTCTGAGATACACATCTTCTTATCCGACAGCTATAAATGAAGCAACGAAACAAACACCTGCATTCTTAACGCATGGGCGTGAACTGCGTTTGCCCTTGGATTTATTTACTTCAGGGCAATTGGCAAAGTCCTTACAGTGTATTAGCTAAGCTAGGTGATTTGTGGATCTTGTAGGTTCAGCATGAGTTTATTTCTTTCAGACCAACATGAGATCTAATTGTCGGATTCAGATTCATTTCATTTAGGCCGACAGCATTTAACTTGATAGATAATAAACTTTCGAAGAAGAATTGTAGCATGTGGTTGTATATGTTGAATTGATTGTATCTAAATGAATCAATGATAAAGAAACAATTTTTTTTTGAGTTTGTTTCCATCCGCTTCACTTACGCAGAGGTTTTTGCCTTTGAGACTCCTATACGACGTAGATTATTCAACAGATTTATTCTCCTCAACGATGAATTTAATCTCTTAGAGTATATTTGATGCTTCGCGGAGTGTACTGCTATTACCACTTCGTTATGAAGTAAACGATATGCATTTCCAGCGTATATATGCGAGATCAAAGTCACAATTAAGGGTCGAATTTTATGGGAAACCCAAGGACTTGTATTTTCATTGCAACTTCTTGTAAATAATGGCACATTTCTGTTAAATAATGTGAAAATGCCTTCATTTAAGAAACTTAGTTTTTGGTAGGTCGTGTAAAGGTTAAATTTCGTGTATCTTGTTCCAATAAAACACAGTTAATATTTAAAAATTCTTTAAATTTGATATTCTGTATTACAAGAGTTGTTTTATAATAAAAGGTCATCTAAATCAAATCATAGCTGGGAAAATCGACAGCTGGTCGTATAATTTTACTTTGCTCAAAGCACTCACCCAAAGATAAGCAAAAAATAATGTATTGTGGGAAAAATGTGTTGCATTAGTTGTTTTACCGGCGTATGAATGTACCTATTTAATTATTAAGTAGTGAATGAGCAACCAATAAATTTGAATTAAAATCGACACCCATAATGATATTGGAGCTATACAAGCTTAATTCTTACATTAGAGATAAGAAGTAAGATATATCAGTATTTCTGTTGGGCATATAAACACTGCCCAATAAAAGCTAGTAATCTTCTCCTGTGGCACTCACGGAAGACGAGGTGCACTTTAACCTAGAAACTATACTCTCTTTAACAAAAATCGCAACGCCACCACCCATACGAGCTTTTCTTTCGAATCAAGCACATGTATACTCTTGAAGCTACACCAATTATCTCTTAGGATCCCAACCAGCTCCATTTATGTCACGTAATAACAACACAAAATTAAATTACTTTTTATTACCTTACCTTACCTAAGGTGGCGCTACAGTATGGGTTTGGACCTAAGCCTCAATCATCAAGCTTCTTCTGCCAGCTAAGTACCTAGCTAGCTGCCTCCAGTTTCGCACGTAGTGAAGTAGGTTGAGGTCCTCTTCTACTTGTGTGCGCCACCTGAGTATCTTCCTCTACTGCTCCGTCCCTCTGGGGTGGAATCGAAGATTTTTCGGGCTGAAGCATTGATGTCCATCTGCTTTATATGAACCAGCCATCTGATACGTCGAATTTTAGCTCTTTTGACTAGGTCTGTGCTGCTCTACAGCCCGTACAGCTAGTTCTTCGTTGTTTCTTCTTATCCACTCTCTATCAATGCATACTGGACCAAAAATCACCCGGAGAATCTTTCTATCGAAGCAACCTTAAGCGTCTTCATCCACTTTTGACAACGCCCATGCGTCTTTTTTTTTTTTTTTTTATAATTAACGCGCGCACAAGGGATTATGTGTTTCCCTTTTAATGTAGAACACACTGCGCGGGCATTACGAAGATAGGGAGGGGAGAGATAGGAGGTGCCGATTAACATTGGTTTTGAATGTTTGCAGATCAAAATGGCAAGGGAAAATCCCGCCGGGTAAACTATTCCAGATTCGTGTCGTTCGGCTAAAAAAAGAATCCCTATATTTCACGGTACGTCCGAAATTAGGCTCAAGGGTGAACTGATGAGCATTCCATGCGAGACGAGTATTACGGGAGAAACTTTTAAGGGGAGGAATGCAACTGGCTACTTCGAGTGAACATTTTTTGTAAAAGAAACGATAAAATAAGGAAAGACATGAAACATTGCGTCGGTGTTCGAGTGGGGCAATTGTTTCAGCGGCAGTTCTATTACCTATCAATCTTAACGCTCGATTTTGTATTTTATCAAGCAGGTGAAGCGATGTTTGCGAAGCACCTGCCCAGAGGTGGGAGTTATACTCGAGTTTAGGGCGTATAAACGCTTTATAAATTGTAGCCAGATCAGATGGGGAAAAATACTTCTTACACCGATACAGAAAACCTAAGCACTTTGCAGCATTCTTAGCGATCTCAAATATATGGTCGTTCCAACGGAGGTCGTCGTTGACACACATACCGAGTACTGAGAGCTTTTCGGTTTCTTCGATGTAAGTGCCATTCATGGACAATGGCGTTAGGGGTATGTTAAGCCTTAACGACAGAAGACAGCATTGAGTTTTCGAAGCATTAAACTCCACACGATTCCTATTACCCCATTTGTCAATGCTGTATAAATCGGAGTTTAATGAGCTTGACATACGGCACCGTTGCAATTGTACGTCCGAAGGCGAAGGACGTGAATTATCGAACGAATATGAAAAGCTGAGGGTAGAGTCGTCAGCAAAACAGTTAAGTGGATTAGAAGTAACAGACAGAAGATCATTTATAAAAATGAGGAAAAGAGTCGGAGACAGAACAGAGCCCTGGGGCACACCAGCATTTATTTTATGTGAATCAGACTTGAATCCTTCCAATACAACTTGTATTGAACGGTCCAGAAGATAGCTTCTAATCCAACGAACAAGAGTATTATCGATCCCAAAAGCACGCATTTTCGATAAGAGAGCTTCATGCCAAACTCTATCAAATGCCTTGGAGATATCAAGAGCAATAATCTTACTTTCACCAAAGCGATGTAAAGATTTGTTCCACTGTTCGGTGAGATATGCCATCAGATCACCAGTGGAACGGTTGCTGCGGAAGCCATACTGACGGTCATGGAGAAGCTTACGATCTTCGAGATATTCCTTAAGCTGACGGTTAATCAGTGTTTCCATGACCTTAGAAAGAAGGGATGTCAGTGCTATGGGTCGGTAGGAGGAGGGGGAGGATGGGTCACCTTTCTTAGGGACAGGCTGGACAAATGCTGTTTTCCATCTTCTAGGAAAGATTCCAGAAGAGTAGGAGCGATGGAAAAGCTTACGCAGTGGCTTTGCCAGTGTGGAAGAACACCTCTTCAGAAGAATCGGGGGTATACCATCCGGGCCAGCGGATTTGTGTATATCGAGATCTTTGAGAACTCTTGCTACTGTACGAGTGCGGAAAAAAATGTGTCCCATGGAAAAATTTACATTCTCAAGTACAGGAGGGGCAACGTTGCTTTGAGGCAGCGTGGAGCTGGCAGCGAAATGGGCGGCGAGCAAGTTTGCCTTCTCTGAAGAGTAAACTATTGGTTTGTTATTGTCGATGAGCGTTGGAACCGAAGATGTCGAGGAGTTTTTATGTTTTTTACAAATGACCAAAAATTTTTACTGCCTTTGGGACACTGCAGAATTTTTTGCCGTAATTTTTGGTCATGCAAAAATTTGGTTCTTTCTATAACGGAGTTGCATGAGTTCCTTGCTTGTTTGTGCTTTTTCCGATTTTCCTCTGTAGGGTTGGCTTTGTAAGATCGGAAACTTACTTCTTTGAGCCTGATAGCTTCTTTACACTCAGAATTAAACCAAGACTTTTCTTTAGGTTTGATGCTTTTTACTCTGTTAGGAATAAAAGCACGCATCCCTAGAAGAATCACATTTGTGATCATTTCAGCACTGGCATCAATGTCACTATCGAGGAAGCATAGTGACCAGTTAAAGTTTCGGAAAAAGAAATTCAGGCCGTCCCAGTTGGCTTTCTCGTATTGCCAAACGGTCCTGGTGGGAAGTTTTTCTTTAACTGGATGGGTGGGGGATGAGAAATTAGCTGAAATGATACAATGGTCTGAAGTGCCAAATGGAGAAGTTACACTAATGGTATATTTATCAGGGTGAGAAGTAAGAAACAAGTCAAGAGTATGGGCTGCTTGCCCAGCAACATCCGGTATACGCGTTGGCACATCGATCAGTTGGGTAAGGTGATGTAACCCGGCAAAGAGCTCGACATACCTTCCTTCGGGTGTTGTCTGACCAGAATAGCGGAGCCAGTTGGAATTGTGTACATTGAAATCGCCCGCAATAACGATTTCAGTGCGAGGACAAAGGGAAACAATTTTCGAGATGGAATCAGACAGTACATCAAACTCGTTACAAGTCGAATTACTGTCAAGATTTGGACTCCTGTAAATAAAACAATAATGAATGACATGCTTGCGGACAGTGAATTTGAGCCATAAGAAGTTAAAGTCCGTGTTGGAACATTGCCCATATTGGGTAAGGCTCTGGCAAGCAATATCATTCCTAACATAGACCACGAGACCATGATGAGAAAAGAGTAATGGCACCAAGCTATACCCATGTAGAGCAAATTCTGATAAATCAGTATTTGCTCCAACCTGAGTTTCACTTAATGCCAAAACAGCTGGCCTGTGTTGAACAGTGTAGACGTACACGTGAAAGAAATTCTTTCTTAAACCACGAACATTTGAATACACGACACAAAAATCACTTACCATTTAAAAATACTTACATACAAAACACAACTCTGATTAAGTCGAACTGCGCAGTGAAAATCAAAATTAACTTCTGTAATAATCAAACTGTCTTAGGTGTTATGCCCATAAGACAGCCTGTTTACAAAAAATCAATCCAAACTTTCAGCACAATAAGACAAATTCAGATGCCCTTATCTATTTACCGCAAGCATTGTATGGTCATACGATACCTACAGTAGATAAGAAAGAGGCAGTTAAGCACAAAGGTCTTGGGACAGAATAGAGGATAATTTGTTATGCGAATGCGTTTTATTTATTTTTTTTTTCTTCTTCAGCGCGAGTGGGCATCTTTTTCATTCATCCTACGACGCGAGTGAACACTATTATATTTTTTTTTACAGCACACGCGAGGGGTTTTTTTCTAATTTCTCAACGAGCGTGTATTATTTTTTTTCCTTAAAGCACTCGCGATAACAACGCGCAACAATTATTTGTTTGGACTTCGTTTAACTAATTGTGCGCGCACCTCGACATCCGTCTTCAACGAGCTTAGGATCGTCTGCATCATAGAGCAAGACTGCGATGATAAAAGTCTTGTAAAGTGACAATTTAGTTGCCCGAGAGAGGGCTTTGCTACTCAATTACCTTCTAAGCTCGAAGAAGCAGCGATTGGGAAGAGTTATTCTTCGTTTGATTTCCGCGCTGGTGTTGTTGTCTGAGTAAATAGCGCAGCCCGAGTATACAAAGCCACTAACAACCTCAAAGTCATAGTTGTCTATCGTGATGTTTTGTCCAAGACGTCGATGTTGAGTATCTCTTCTTGATGACAGCATAAACTTGGTTTTTCCCTCATTGACTGCTAAGCCCATCTTCGCCGCTTCCGTCTTAATACTCACAAAAGCGCTACTGACATCACGTTGTGTTCTTTCGATTATGTCATTATTATTATTATTATTCAAGTATGGTATTGAAAAAGTCGCATGACAGCGCATGACTTTGTCTAAATCCTTTTTTACTTCAAAGGTGTCGGTAAGGTCTGTACCGACCCTGAAGGAACAGCATGCGTTTTTCATTGTCGAGTTTGGCAGGGATGCCCAAACTGCATATTGGTTTATATAAATCGTCTCTGTAAATGTTCCAAGATCTGCCGTAATGTAAATAATTGGTCAATATTGGACGTTCCTGTCCTAAAACCGCAATGATATGAAATTATCAGGTTGTTGACGAATGGCTTTAGGCATTCAGACAATACAGTACACAAGATCTTGAAGGCAATTTTGAACAAACTGATACATTTGTAGTTGGTGCAGTTCAGAGGCTCTCGTTTTTTAAGAATCGGGCAAATTATGCTGATATTAAATTCTTCGAGCATGCTTAAATGGATCATTCTGCCTGAGAGCGGAATTCGTTTCGTCATCGCCGTGTGCAGAAATGGTTTTTCCATATCCTTAGCTTCGACTGCGATTCCAACATGATGTTCCCTTGATCGTCTTTGCAGGCTTTAGTTTGAGTTTTGTAGCTTTGACAGTTTTTTTTAACTTTGGTAAAACATTCGAACTTAATTCTTGCAAAAACAGCAATGTCATAGCTAGGTCACTGTTCAAATGTTTTGTCCAGGAGCTCAAAAAACATTTCGTCATTATCTTTTCTTCTGTGAGGGCATGAACATAAGTCTTAAATGAGCTCCTAATGGCTTGGTTGTTATCAAGGAAGAAAACATAGCTCCGAATGAATGGCGTCTTGTTCGAACCATTAGAATGTATCCAGGACCCGAAAAAAGAATCCGTGTTGCTAAAAAGACCGGTTACGTAATTAACTTACATTAAACCAATTTAAATTGCACTTATCGTTTAGCTAAGTGGGCTTTAGATTTAAGATATTGTGATATGGCAACAAAATTATTAGATATTCGGAGGACACATCTTTGTAAATTAACCGAATCTGTGGGATTCATTGTGTACAACTACCAACATTTATTGTGTACAACAACCATGTTTCTAAAAGTATGCTACATATTTGCAATATATTTTGACAGGGTACTAAATCGAACTTGAAGTACTAATTCGAGACTCGAATAAGTACTGAAAGCTTAGATTTTGCAGAACCAGACGGAAGCTTCCAGAAGCTTGTAAATTTGTATAAATAAAAGAGTAGATGGCATTGAAAGTTCTGTTTATTTTCGAAAGTGAAATTGTTAACAACTGGAAGCGTTAGTAAAAAGTGATTGAATTGAGATTAAATAAAAAGTGTTGAATTATAAAAACGAATTTGAATTGTGAATAAGTGGAATAAGTTTAACTTGGTGTTATTTAAACTGAAAGACGTTGTGTTTCATTAAATAAAGAGATTTGTTGTATTATTTTGGAATTTTGATTGAGTTTTATTTGTCGAACCCCAGGCCAAAACTTCACATTGATGTCAGAAATTGGAGATAAAACTCAGTAAAGTGCTATAAAATTCCAAAGTGACATTTTCTAAAACAGTTTCGGTGACTCATATAATTGTGAAAGTGGAATTTTCCAGAAACTATTGAACTGATTGTGCTTTAAAACTGTGAATAGCGAATATTTTTGTTAAAAATAGTGTTTAAAAAAAGATTTTCTAGAAGAGACATTCAAATAAAACTGACTGTGTTGCGAAAATTGTGTTTCGGTTATATAAAATGGGTCGCAAATTAGAACAATTGACAACAGCTGAGTTGAAAGAAGAATAAGGAAAACGAAATCTTCAGACTTCGGGGCTGAAAAAGAACTATTGCTCCGACTTCAGAATGCTATCACTCAGGATGGTAGAGACCACGATATCATGTTGTTCGATATTGAAAAACAAGGGAAAGAAAGCACAGTAAGTACAGCCGATGAAATGCCTGCTTTCATGAAGTTGCTTCTGTCAAAATGCTCTGGAAAGTTCCTCGAAAGAACAAAAGAATCCGTCAGAAATGCTGCAGAAGCAACTCAGCGAACAGAAGAACTTTCTCGAAAAACAGCAGAACGTTCCTGAAGAACGGGGACCTGCGGCTTGCTTTACCTCCACGTGGTGGTCCCCGGGCAATGATTTGTGTATATTTTTGTACACAAATTAGCAAAAATTGCAAGCACTTCCTAAGGGTTGGCGAGGGGCTAGTAACCTCTCCCGTAAAAAAATATTACTCAGAACCCGACAACAAGCCTCGGAAATATACTGATTTCTCAACGACGAACCAAGCAACGACAACGGCTAAATGATTTAAGATTTTTGTCATGGAACGTCAGAACGCTCTATAGAGCTCGAGCTGCACCACACCTAGCTGATGTCTTGGCCATGTATAAAGATGACATAACAGCACTTCAGGAAGTGAGATGGCAAGGGAATGGTGTTTTGCAGAAAAATGAATACGACATATATTTTAGCGGTCACTCAAAACACCATGTGCTCGGGGTAGGCTTCCTAGTCAGCCAAAAAATGAAGCCTACCGTCATCGGCTTTAACGCAATAAATGAAAGGCTATGCACCCTTCGCGTGCGAGGCAAATTCAATAACATCAGCCTCATAAACATTCACGCACCTACTGAGGAGTCCGAAGAAGAAGAAAAAGATTCCTACTACGAACTTGTAGAGAGGACCCTCAATGCCCAAGGTATGACGTTAAAATCATCCTTGGTGACTTCAACGCAAAATAAGGTAGGGAGCCAGTATTTAGGCAGTACATAGGATCCCATATTTTGCATGAGAACACTAATGACAACGGACTACCAGTCATAGAAATGGCAGCATCAACAAAATTGGTCGTTGCGAGTACCAGCCTCCCGCGTTAGGATATCCACAAAGTCACTTGGGTATCGGCTGATGGAGTCACTCGTAACCACATTGACCACGTGTTGATAGATCGCCGCCACTACTCGAGCCTGAGGACGTTATATATATGTTACTTGTTGCTGGTAAAGATCTTGTCTTTCAATGTGATAAGGAAAACTGTTGCATTTTAGTGCAAAAGTTTTATTTTAGTACAACCAATAGCAAAGGAACTATGAAACAACCCAAAATGCTAAAATTTGGGTACTTTTCCAAATTTTCAGTTTCTTTTACTTTTCGTTATTTATCTGGCTATAAACACAGAAATATCGTTATTGGTCGCATTTATGGGTTAATGAAAACTTCGGCATTTGGCTTACTTTACTTCTGTTGATATCAAGAAGTAATTAATGTTTTCCTTAGTCATGCCCTTTATACTATCATATGCTGAGATCGTGTACTGTAAGCTCGACTAACTTTCTCAAGGCAAACTTCAGATAGTGTGATGAAGCTGGTCGCTTTGTTTATGGGCTTCGAAGATATGATCATGTTTCTGACTTCTCCAAACAATTTCTGGTTTGTACACTACAGCAACACATCAATTCAAGAAACTGTATTTTCTTGCACAAATTTAATATATCTTTAGTCTCCTGTATATTTATTAAATAAAAATATTATTTTGACTTAAAATAAAATAAGTTTTTAAGGCGTTTATTTTATCAAGCATAACAATTGGTGTCAGATGTGGAGCAAACAACGATCGATATCCTAATCCTAACGGAATCTATACCACGTGACAAGCATGTCTGAAAATGAAAATATGCCGCACAGATTGTAACAAATTCTTCATTAAATGGAAGACCAACTTAAATTACTAATGAAACAATCCACCGTCGGTGATTGTCTTCAGACTTTGTTGTAAGATATAAGTACTCTAGTTGCACTAGTTGAATCAACTGAACATGGATCTCGGAACAATTCTAGCGATCCTCCTTCTAATTATTCTACTCCTACAGGTAATACTGGTGTAGTCCCCAGACAGGCTATAGATGATGGAATTACAGTCCAACATTCCATCCTTCACAGGGCACCAGCAGCCAGCTCTGCAATGAGTTCCCACCTGGTGGACACTCATCATCCACACTGCCTTGAGTTAAGTCGCTAAGTAAGGGTCCAGTAGTTCTTTCTCACCAACAGTGAACACAAGCCGCGGTTACGAACGCAATGCTCGGGACACCGCAGCGCCTTAAAATAAATCCACGTGAGTTCAACGGAAAAATGCCGTGGCGCACATATCGACTTCATTTTGATGCGGTGGTAAAGGTGAACTGCTGGACTACTGAACTGAAAGCACTTTACCTGATCTCTTATCTGAGAGGAACTGCGTTGGCTTATTTCGATACACTCCAACCGCATATCCGAGAAGATTTTCCTCATCTGGATATGAGCTTAACTCTGCGATTTGGAAATTAATATGAGAAATCCACTGCTCATTCTGATCTACGTGGCCGTGTACAGAAACCAAAAGAATCTGTAAGCGAGTTGGCGACTGATGTTCAGCGTTTTTTTTTCTATCCATTCCAGACTGCCCTGAACAAGCCAAAGTCCGCATCGTCTTAGTACAGTTTATTGATGGAATTTTTGGTGCAGATTTACAGCCAAGAGTGAGAGATTCAGCTCTTGAAACGCTAGAGAAGGCCATATCAGCAGCTGTTCGAGTGGAAGCCAGCCGTGTAGCCACTAGACTTAGCCGTTGACAAATTAGAGTTGCAGAAGTTGTGCTTTCCGTTAATGATGATTTCTATCCCCAATTACAGTCGGGAAAGTAAATCGCCGAGCTTAAAGGAGCAAAAGTTGCCACGAAGAACATCAAGACCCCCGATAATAAACAAAAAAACAAATAACTCCAATTTCCCGCCTCGATGAAAAATTGACAAAGCCAAGAATAATAGATTCAGGAGTTAGGGAAACAATTAAATTCATCCATCGGACTGGTTATGGATTTGTTCGAAGGGATGACAAAAATGAAGTCGTTTATGTACCCTGTAGCGAGCTTTGCAAAAATCCTAAACTTGGTCAAGAAGGGTAAACGGTTTCTTTTGATTTTGAAGAAGAACATATTGGCCCTGGTTCTATCAACCTTTAAATTCCTGTAGACACAACGCAACTCATTTTGGGTAGGTCCTCAAGTATCAGTAAATCCAGCCTGTGAACTTCATCAGTCGGGAAAAATCAACCCACTTTTTCTTCAGATGCAGAATTATTGGACAAAACCAACGCCTCTACAATACATGTTGTATCGTTCAGTCGATACTTGTCGCCCGCATTAAAACCAATGAGGTCACTTGTCTCGCTATACTAGACAGAGGTGCTACCCAAACAATCCTACACCGAGTAGTTGAAACAATTATTACCCGCCCGGTGATTGAAACGTCACATGCAACCATTCAAACTGCTCGAGTAGAAGGAATTGTTGAAATCCGAGTGTAGGTAGGACAGTTTTCCAACCAACATTCCATGTACGTTGCTTCAATCTTTAATGACATCATAGGACTTACTGCGTCGGTATTCTTGTGATATAAATCTAAAACATAACACTTTGCAGTTAGGTGAGGAGGTAATTTATTTAAACCAAAAAAACAATCAGCATTTTTTTGCTTCCAATGCCTGTGATGTTCGAATTGCCGCTTTATCAGATTGTTCGATATCCTTGATGAATCCTGCACCCGATGAGGGCACCGTACTCGCCACAGCAGTAAAAGTCTTTAATGACATCATAGGACTTTCTGCGTCGGTATTCCTGTCAACACTTTGCAGTTAGGTGAGGAGGTATTTTATTTAAACCAAACAATTTTGCTTCCGAAGTCTGTGAGGTTCGAATTGCTAAAATTATTGATTTTCCATATTCCGTGTGC
This sequence comes from Platycheirus rosarum, assembly GCA_963971375.1. Lineage (NCBI taxonomy): Eukaryota > Metazoa > Arthropoda > Insecta > Diptera > Syrphidae > Platycheirus > Platycheirus rosarum. The sequence goes on along the minus strand of OZ020509.1, from coordinate 35,977,576 downwards.
CGTATTCAACAGGGAGCGATTCGTCTGTGTGTCACAAATATATCTGAGGAGGATATTTGGATTCCAAGAAATACCACACTAGCTCAAATCGAATCAAAACCAGAGATGTTTAGATGTGGATGTTTTACAGATTCAGAGACAGGCAATATTTTACCTGCAATACGAGATATGCTTAAAAGAAGTGCTACCAGTCTCACCGACAAGTACTTCTCGTATTCAGCACCACATCAACACGGGTCATACAAGTTACATAAAACAACCACTTAAAAAATTGCCAATCGTACGCCGAGCAAAAGCTGAATCCGTGTTAGACGAAATGCAGTCAAATAAAGTTGTGCAGCCATCAACCAGTCCATGGTGTTTCCCTGTAGTTTTTATTCACAATAAAGATGGTTCGTTGATGTTTTGCGTGGACTATCGCAAACTAAATGCGACTAAGAAAGACTCATACCCTTTGCCATGCATCGATCACGCCCTTGGGGGATCATCATGGTTTGCTAAGCTTGACCTTCAACCTGGCTACTAGCAGGTGGAAATGGCAGCTAATGACAAAGAAAAGACTTAATTTTCCATTGGAACTGGTCTTTATGAATTCAATGTCATACCTTTTGGACTTACCAATGCCCCCGTAACTTTTCAGCGCCTCATGGATGTAGTGCTTCTAGGTCTCTCTTCTAGGTTGTCTTATTTACTAAGACGACATCATCGTCCACAGCAAATCTTTTGCCGAATTGTTGCAAAACTTAGACTCGGTATTTCACAGACTGCGACAAGCAGCACCTAAACTTTCCGCCAAAAAGTGTTGTCGGTGTTGGTAAAAAAGAATTGCATTTCTTAGGACACATTCTATCTGCTTCTGGAATTGCAGCTGACTCTACAAAAATGTCGGTTGTTCAAAGTTGGCCAAAACCTAAAAATAAGACAGAAGTTCAATTTTTTTTGGGAATACGCGCTTATAATCGTTGTTTCATAAGCGATTTTTCGGCCATTGTCAAACCTTTGACTGCTTTGATGAAGAAAGGTAAGCAACTCACATTGACCACGTCCTGCGACAGTGCAATAAACTCAAAGAAAAACTTACCATAGCACCTGTTTTGGACCAGCCGAACGAGAACGATCTGTTTATCCTCGACACAGATGCTAGTCAACATGCATGTGGATCTGTTTTATCACAACTTCAAGGGGGATTTGATTTTACAATCGAACACCGTTCAGGTAAAAATCATCAAAATTCTGACGCTCTGCTTCTTTGCCCTTGGGAGCTTGCGGACTGTCGAAGATGAAGTCCGGGTCTTTAATCCAATGGTTAAGGCTTACTGGGGCATGTTTGATGTTCTCGAATGTAAAACTGGAGTTTTGGGCATTTTGGCGTTAAGAAAACTTTGGAGAAGACTAAAAAGCGGTATTGTTAGTTCGGGTGCTCTCAAGATGTAGAAAAGAATTGTAGAACATGTTTAACTTGTCAAAAAGAAGGGGGCCAGCGTAGGTGCCCCATTTGAGTTCGTCGCAATAGATATTTTGAGGCCTCTCAAGGTAGCAAGTACGTTTTAGTTTTGTGTGACTATTTTACAAAGTGAAAACCAAAGAGTCTGAGATACACATCTTCTTATCCGACAGCTATAAATGAAGCTACGAAACAAACACCTGCATTCTTAACGCATGGGCGTGAACTGCGTTTGCCCTTGGATTTATTTACTTCAGGGCAATTGGCAAAGTCCTTACAGTGTATTAGCTAAGCTAGGTGATTTGTGGATCTTGTAGGTTCAGCATGAGTTTATTTCTTTCAGACCAACATGAGATCTAATTGTCGGATTCAGATTCATTTCATTTAGGCCGACAGCATTTAACTTGATAGATAATAAACTTTCGAAGAAGAATTGTAGCATGTGGTTGTATATGTTGAATTGATTGTATCTAAATGAATCAATGATAAAGAAACAATTTTTTTTTTGAGTTTGTTTCCATCCGCTTCACTTACGCAGAGGTTTTTGCCTTTGAGACTCCTATACGACGTAGATTATTCAACAGATTTATTCTCCTCAACGATGAATTTAATCTCTTAGAGTATATTTGATGCTTCGCGGAGTGTACTGCTATTACCACTTGGTTATGAAGTAAAGGATATGCATTTCCAGCGTATATATGCGAGATCAAATTCACAATTAAGGGTCGAATTTTATGGGAAACCCAAGGACTTGTATTTTCATTGCAACTTCTTGTAAATAATGGCACATTTCTGTTAAATAATTTGAAAATACCTTCATTTAAGAAACTTAGTTTTTGGTAGGTCGTGGAAAGGTTAAATTTCGTGTATCTTGTTCCAATAAAACACAGTTAATATTTAAAAATTCTTTAAATTTGATATTCTGTATTACAAGAGTTGTTTTATAATAAAAGGTCATCTAAATCAAATCATAGCTGGGAAAAACGACAGCTGGTCGTACAATTTTACTTTGCTCAAAGCACTCACCCAAAGATAAGCAAAAAATAATGTATTGTGGGAAAAATGTGTTGCATTAGTTGTTTTACCGGCGTATGAATGTACCTATTTAATTATTAAGTAGTGAATGAGCAACCAATAAATTTGAATTAAAATCGACACCCATAATGATATTGGAACTATACAAGCTTCATTCTTACATTAGAGATAAGAAGTAAGATATATCAGTATTTCTGTTGGGCATATAAACACTGCCCAATAAAAGCTAGTAATCTTCTCCTGTGGCACTCACGGAAGACGAGGTGCACTTTAACCTAGAAACTATACTCTCTTTAACAAAAATCGCAACGCCACCACCCATACGAGCTTTTCTTTCGAATCAAGCACATGTATACTCTTGAAGCTACACCAATTATCTCTTAGGATCCCAACCAGCTCCATTTATGTCACGTAATAACAACACAAAATTAAATTACTTTTTATTACCTTACCTTACCTAAGGTGGCGCTACAGTATGGGTTTGGACCTAAGCCTCAATCATCAAGCTTCTTCTGCCAGCTCGGTACCTAGCTAGCTGCCTCCAGTTTCGCACGTAGTGAAGTAGGTTGAGGTCCTCTTCTACTTGTGTGCGCCACCTGAGTATATTCCTCTACTGCTCCGTCCCTCTGGGGTGGAATCGAAGATTTTTCGGGCTGAAGCATTGATGTCCATCTGCTTTATATGAACCAGCCATCTGATACGTCGAATTTTAGCTCTTTTGACTAGGTCTGTGCTGCTCTACAGCCCGTACAGCTAGTTCTTCGTTGTTTCTTCTTATCCACTCTCTATCAATGCATACTGGACCAAAAATCACCCGGAGAATCTTTCTATTGAAGCAACCTTAAGCGTCTTCATCCACTTTTGACAACGCCCATGCGTCTGCATCATAGAGCAAGACTGCGATGATAAAAGTCTTGTAAAGTGACAATTTAGTTGCCCGAGAGAGGGCTTTGCTACTCAATTACCTTCTAAGCTCGAAGAAGCAGCGATTGGGAAGAGTTATTCTTCGTTTATTTCCGCGCTGGTGTTGTTGTCTGAGTAAATAGCGCAGCCCGAGTATACAAAGCCACTAACAACCTCAAAGTCATAGTTGTCTATCGTGATGTTTTGTCCAAGACGTCGATGTTGAGTATCTCTTCTTGATGACAGCATAAACTTGGTTTTTCCCTCATTGACTGCTAAGCCCATCTTCGCCGCTTCCGTCTTAATACTCACAAAAGCGCTACTGACATCACGTTGTGTTCTTTCGATTATGTCATTATTATTATTATTATTCAAGTATGGTATTGAAAAAGTCGAATGACAGCGCATGACTTTGTCTAAATCCTTTTTTACTTCAAAGGTGTCGGTAAGGTCTGTACCGACCCTGAAGGAACAGCATGCGTTTTTCATTGTCGAGTTTGGCAGGGATGCCCAAACTGCATATTGGTTTATATAAATCGTCTCTGTAAATGTTCCAAGATCTGCCGTAATGTAAATAATTGGTCAATAGTGGACGTTCCTGTCCTAAAACCGCAATGATATGAACTTATCAGGTTGTTGACGAATGGCTTTAGGCATTCAGACAATACAGTACACAAGATCTTGAAGGCAATTTTGAACAAACTGATACATTTGTAGTTGGTGCAGTTCAGAGGCTCTCGTTTTTTAAGAATCGGGCAAATTATGCTGATATTAAATTCTTCGAGCATGCTTAAATGGATCATTCTGCCTGAGAGCGGAATTCGTTTCGTCATCGCCGTGTGCAGAAATGGTTTTTCCATATCCTTAGCTTCGACTGCGATTCCAACATGATGTTCCCTTGATCGTCTTTGCAGGCTTTAGTTTGAGTTTTGTAGCTTTGACAGTTTTTTTTAACTTTGGTAAAACATTCGAACTTAATTCTTGCAAAAACAGCAATGTCATAGCTAGGTCACTGTTCAAATGTTTTGTCCAGGAGCTCAAAAAACATTTCGTCATTATCTTTTCTTCTGTGAGGGCATGAACATAAGTCTTAAATGAGCTCCTAATGGCTTGGTTGTTATCAAGGAAGAAAACATAGCTCCGAATGAATGGCGTCTTGTTGGAACCATTAGAATGTATCCAGGACCCGAAAAAAGAATCCGTGTTGCTAAAAAGACCGGTTACGTAATTAACTTACATTAAACCAATTTAAATTGCACTTATCGTATTTTTGTATTTTTTTTCTTTGTAAATTAACCGCATCTGTGGGATTCATTGTGTACAACTACCAACATTTATTGTGTACAACAACCATGTTTCTAAAAGTATGCTACATATTTGCAATATATTTTGACAGGGTACTAAATCGAACTTGAAGTACTAATTCGAGACTCGAATAAGTACTGAAAGCTTAGATTTTGCAGAACCAGACGGAAGCTTCCAGAAGCTTGTAAATTTGTATAAATAAAAGAGTAGATGGCATTGAAAGTTCTGTTTATTTTCGAAAGTGAAATTGTTAACAACTGGAAGCGTTAGTAAAAAGTGATTGAATTGAGATTAAAGAAAAAGTGTTGAATTATAAAAACGAATTTGAATTGTGAATAAGTGGAATAAGTTTAACTTGGTGTTATTTAAACTGAAAGACGTTGTGTTTCATTAAATAAAGAGATTTGTTGTATTATTTTGGAATTTTGATTGAGTTTTATTTGTCGAACCCCAGGCCAAAACTTCACATTGATGTCAGAAATTGGAGATAAAACTCAGTAAAGTGCTATAAAATTCCAAAGTGACATTTTCTAAAACAGTTTCGGTGACTCATATAATTGTGAAAGTGGAATTTTCCAGAAACTATTGAACTGATTGTGCTTTAAAACTGTGAATAGCGAATATTTTTGTTAAAAATAGTGTTTAAAAAAAGATTTTCTAGAAGAGACATTCAAATAAAACTGACTGTGTTGCGAAAATTGTGTTTCGGTTATATAAAATGGGTCGCAAATTAGAACAATTGACAACAGCTGAGTTGAAAGAAGAATAAGGAAACGAAATCTTCAGACTTCGGGGCTGAAAAGGAACTATTGCTCCGACTTCAGAATGCTATCACTCAGGATGGTAGAGACCACGATATCATGTTGTTCGATGTTGAAAAACAAGGGAAAGAAAGCACAGTAAGTACAGCCGATGAAATGCCTGCTTTCATGAAGTTGCTTCTGTCAAAATGCTCTGGAAAGTTCCTCGAAAGAACAAAAGAATCCGTCAGAAATGCTGCAGAAGCAACTCAGCGAACAGAAGAACTTTCTCGAAAAACAGCAGAACGTTCCTGAAGAACGGGGACCTGCGGCTTGCTTTACCTCCACTTGGTGGTCCCCGGGCAATGATTTATGTATATTTTTGTACACAAATTAGCAAAAATTGCAAGCACTTCCTAAGAGTTGGCGAGGGGCTAGTAACCTCTCCCGTAAAAAAATATTACTCAGAACCCGACAACAAGCCTCGGAAATATACTGATTTCTCAACGACGAACCAAGCAACGACAACGGCTAAATGATTTAAGATTTTTGTCATGGAACGTCAGAACGCTCTATAGAGCTCGAGCTGCACCACACCTAGCTGATGTCTTGGCCATGTATAAAGATGACATAACAGCACTTCAGGAAGTGAGATGGCAAGGGAATGGTGTTTTGCAGAAAAATGAATACGACATATATTTTAGCGGTCACTCAAAACACCATGTGCTCGGGGTAGGCTTCCTAGTCAGCCAAAAAATGAAGCCTACCGTCATCGGCTTTAACGCAATAAATGAAAGGCTATGCACCCTTCGCGTGCGAGGCAAATTCAATAACATCAGCCTCATTCACGCACCTACTGAGGAGTCCGAAGAAGAAGAAAAAGATTCCTACTACGAACTTGTAGAGAGGACCCTCAATGCCCAAGGTATGACGTTAAAATCATCCTTGGTGACTTCAACGCAAAATAAGGTAGGGAGCCAGTATTTAGGCAGTACATAGGATCCCATATTTTGCATGAGAACACTAATGACAACGGACTACCAGTCATAGAAATGGCAGCATCAACAAAATTGGTCGTTGCGAGTACCAGCCTCCCGCGTAAGGATATCCACAAAGTCACTTGGGTATCGGCTGATGGAGTCACTCGTAACCACATTGACCACGTGTTGATAGATCGCCGCCACTACTCGAGCCTGAGGACGTTATAAATATGTTACTTGTTGCTGGTAAAGATCTTGTCTTTCAATGTGATAAGGAAAACTGTTGCATTTTAGTGCAAATGATTTTATAAAGTTTTATTTTAGTACAACCAATAGCAAAGGAACTATGAAACAACCCAAAATGCTAAAATTTGGGTACTTTTCCAAATTTTCAGTTTCTTTTACTTTTCGTTATTTATCTGGCTATAAACACACAAATATCGTTATTGGTCGCATTTATGGGTTAATGAAAACTTCGGCATTTGGCTTACTTTACTTCTGTTGATATCAAGAAGTAATTAATGTTTTCCTTAGTCATGCCCTTTATACTATCATATGCTGAGATCGTGTACTGTAAGCTCGACTAACTTTCTCAAGGCAAACTTCAGATAGTGTGATGAAGCTGGTCGCTTTGTTTATGGGCTTCGAAGATATGATCATGTTTCTGACTTCTCCAAACAATTTCTGGTTTGTACACTACAGCAACACATCAATTCAAGAAACTGTATTTTCTTGCACAAATTTAATATATCTTTAGTCTCCTGTATATTTATTAAATAAAAATATTATTTTGACTTAAAATAAAATAAGTTTTTAAGGCGTTTATTTTATCAAGCATAACAATTGGTGTCAGATGTGGAGCAAACAACGTTCGATATCCTAATCCTAACGGAATCTATACCACGTGACAAGCATGTCTGAAAATGAAAATATGCCGCAAAGATTGTAACAAATTCTTCATTAAATGGAAGACCAACTTAAATTACTAATGAAACAATCCACCGTCGGTGATTGTCTTCAGACTTTGTTGTAAGATATAAGTACTCTAGTTGCACTAGTTGAATCAACTGAACATGGATCTCGGAACAATTCTAGCGATCCTCCTTCTAATTATTCTACTCCTACAGGTAATACTGGTGTAGTCCCCAGACAGCCTATAGATGATGGAATTACAGTCCAACATTCCATCCTTCACAGGGCACCAGCAGCCAGCTCTGCAATGAGTTCCCACCTGGTGGACACTCATCATCCACACTGCCTTGAGTTAAGACGCTAAGTAAGGGTCCAGTAGTTCTTTCTCACCAACAGTGAACACAAGCCGCGGTTACGAACGCAATGCTCGGGACACCGCAGCGCCTTAAAATAAATCCACGTGAAGTCAACGGAAAAATGCCGTGGCGCACATATCGACTTCATTTTGATGCGGTGGTAAAGGTGAACTGCTGGACTACTGAACTGAAAGCACTTTACCTGATCTCTTATCTGAGAGGAACTGCGTTGGCTTATTTCGATACACTCCAACCGCATATCCGAGAAGATTTTTCTCATCTGGATATGAGCTTAACTCTGCGATTTGGAAATTAATATGAGAAATCCACAGCTCATTCTGATCTACGTGGCCGTGTACAGAAACCAAAAGAATCTGTAAGCGAGTTGGCGACTGATGTTCAGCGTTTTTTTTTCTATCCATTCCAGACTGCCCTGAACAAGCCAAAGTCCGCATCGTCTTAGTACAGTTTAAAGATGGAATTTTTGGTGCAGATTTACAGCCAAGAGTGAGAGATTCAGCTCTTGAAACGCTAGAGAAGGCCATATCAGCAGCTGTTCGAGTGGAAGCCAGCCGTGTAGCCACTAGACTTAGCCGTTGACAAATTAGAGTTGCAGAAGTTGTGCTTTCCGTTAATGATGATTTCTATCCCCAATTACAGTCGGGAAAGTAAATCGCCGAGCTTAAAGGAGCAAAAGTTGCCACGAAGAACATCAAGACCCCCGACAGTAAACAAAAAAACAAATAACTCCAATTTCCCGCCTCGATGAAAAATTGACAAAGCCAAGAATAATAGAGTCAGGAGTTAGGGAAACAATCAAATTCATCCATCGGACTGGTTATGGATTTGTTCGAAGGGATGACAAAAATGAAGTCGTTTATGTACCCTGTAGCGAGCTTTGCAAAAATCCTAAACTTGGTCAAGAAGGGTAAACGGTTTCTTTTGATTTTGAAGAAGAACATATTGGCCGTGATTCTATCAACCTTTAAATTCCTGTAGACACAACGCAACTCATTTTGGGTAGGTCCTCAAGTATCAGTAAATCCAGCCTGTGAACTTCATCAGTCGGGAAAAATCAACCCACTTTTTCTTCAGATGCAGAATTATTGGACAAAACCAACGCCTCTACAATACATGTTGTATCGTTCAGTCGATACTTGTCGCCCGCATTAAAACCAATGAGGTCACTTGTCTCGCTATACTAGACAGAGGTGCTACCCAAACAATCCTACACCGAGTAGTTGAAACAATTATTACCCGCCCGGTGATTGAAACGTCACATGCAACCATTCAAACTGCTCGAGTAGAAGGAATTGTTGAAATCCGAGTGTAGGTAGGACAGTTTTCCAACCAACATTCCATGTACGTTGCTTCAATCTTTAATGACATCATAGGACTTACTGCGTCGGTATTCTTGTGATATAAATCTAAAACATAACACTTTGCAGTTAGGTGAGGAGGTAATTTATTTAAACCAAAAAAACAATCAGCATGTTTTTGCTTCCAATGCCTGTGATGTTCGAATTGCCGCTTTATCAGATTGTTCGATATCCTTGATGAATCCTGCACCCGATGAGGGCACCGTACTCGCCACAGCAGTAAAAGTCTTTAATGACATCATAGGACTTTCTGCGTCGGTATTCCTGTCAACACTTTGCAGTTAGGTGAGGAGGTATTTTATTTAAACCAAACAATTTTGCTTCCGAAGTCTGTGAGGTTCGAATTGCTAAAATTATTGATTTTCCATATTCCGTGTGCCGTATTCAACAGGGAGCGATTCGTCTGTGTGTCACAAATATATCTGATGAGGATATTTGGATTCCCAGAAATACCACACTAGCTCAAATCGAATCAAAACCAGAGATGTTTAGATGTGGATGTTTTACAGATTCAGAGACAGGCAATATTTTACCTGCAATACGAGATATGCTTAAAAGAAGTGCTACCAGTCTCACCGACAAGTACTTCTCGTATTCAGCACCACATCAACACGGGTCATACAAGTTACATAAAACAACCACTTAAAAAATTGCCAATCGTACGCCGAGCAAAAGCTGAATCCGTGTTAGACGAAATGCAGTCAAATAAAGTTGTGCAGCCATCAACCAGTCCATGGTGTTTCCCTGTAGTTTTTATTCACAATAAAGATGGTTCGTTGATGTTTTGCGTGGACTATCGCAAACTAAATGCGACTAAGAAAGACTCATACCCTTTGCCATGCATCGATCACGCCCTTGGGGGATCATCATGGTTTGCTAAGCTTGACCTTCAACCTGGCTACTAGCAGGTGGAAATGGCAGCTAATGACAAAGAAAAGACTTAATTTTCCATTGGAACTGGTCTTTATGAATTCAATGTCATACCTTTTGGACTTACCAATGCCCCCGTAACTTTTCAGCGCCTCATGGATGTAGTGCTTCTAGGTCTCTCTTCTAGGTTGTCTTATTTACTAAGACGACATCATCGTCCACAGCAAATCTTTTGCCGAATTGTTGCAAAACTTAGACTCGGTATTTCACAGACTGCGACAAGCAGCACCTAAACTTTCCGCCAAAAAGTGTTGTCGGTGTTGGTAAAAAAGAATTGCATTTCTTAGGACACATTCTATCTGCTTCTGGAATTGCAGCTGACTCTACAAAAATGTCGGTTGTTCAAAGTTGGCCAAAACCTAAAAATAAGACAGAAGTTCAATTTTTTTTGGGAATACGCGCTTATAATCGTTGTTTCATAAGCGATTTTTCGGCCATTGTCAAACCTTTGACTGCTTTGATGAAGAAAGGTAAGCAACTCACATTGACCACGTCCTGCGACAGTGCAATACACTCAAAGAAAAACTTACCATAGCACCTGTTTTGGACCAGCCGAACGAGAACGATCTGTTTATCCTCGACACAGATGCTAGTCAACATGCATGTGGATCTGTTTTATCACAACTTCAAGGGGGATTTGATTTTACAATCGAACACCGTTCAGGTAAAAATCATCAAAATTCTGACGCTCTGCTTCTTTGCCCTTGGGAGCTTGCGGACTGTCGAAGATGAAGTCCGGGTCTTTAATCCAATGGTTAAGGCTTACTGGGGCATGTTTGATGTTCTCGAATGTAAAACTGGAGTTTTGGGCATTTTGGCGTTAAGAAAACTTTGGAGAAGACTAAAAAGCGGTATTGTTAGTTCGGGTGCTCTCAAGATGTAGAAAAGAATTGTAGAACATGTTTAACTTGTCAAAAAGAAGGGGGCCAGCGTAGGTGCCCCATTTGAGTTCGTCGCAATAGATATTTTGAGGCCTCTCAAGGTAGCAAGTACGTTTTAGTTTTGTGTGACTATTTTACAAAGTGAAAACCAAAGAGTCTGAGATACACATCTTCTTATCCGACAGCTATAAATGAAGCAACGAAACAAACACCTACATTCTTAACGCATGGGCGTGAACTGCGTTTGCCCTTGGATTTATTTACTTCAGGGCAATTGGCAAAGTCCTTACAGTGTATTAGCTAAGCTAGGTGATTTGTGGATCTTGTAGGTTCAGCATGAGTTTATTTCTTTCAGACCAACATGAGATCTAATTGTCGGATTCAGATTCATTTCATTTAGGCCGACAGCATTTAACTTGATAGATAATAAACTTTCGAAGAAGAATTGTAGCATGTGGTTGTATATGTTGAATTGATTGTATCTAAATGAATCAATGATAAAGAAACAATTTTTTTTTGAGTTTGTTTCCATCCGCTTCACTTACGCAGAGGTTTTTGCCTTTGAGACTCCTATACGACGTAGATTATTCAACAGATTTATTCTCCTCAACGATGAGTTTAATCTCTTAGAGTATATTTGATGCTTCGCGGAGTGTACTGCTATTACCACTTGGTTATGAAGTAAACGATATGCATTTCCAGCGTATATATGCGAGATCAAAGTCACAATTAAGGGTCGAATTTTATGGGAAACCCAAGGACTTGTATTTTCATTGCAACTTCTTGTAAATAATGGCACATTTCTGTTAAATAATGTGAAAATACCTTCATTTAAGAAACTTAGTTTTTGGTAGGTCGTGGAAAGGTTAAATTTCGTGTATCTTGTTCCAATAAAACACAGTTAATATTTAAAAATTCTTTAAATTTGATATTCTGTATTACAAGAGTTGTTTTATAATAAAAGGTCATCTAAATCAAATCATAGCTGGGAAAAACGACAGCTGGTCGTACAATTTTACTTTGCTCAAAGCACTCACCCAAAGATAAGCAAAAAATAATGTATTGTGGGAAAAATGTGTTGCATTAGTTGTTTTACCGGCGTATGAATGTACCTATTTAATTATTAAGTAGTGAATGAGCAACCAATAAATTTGAATTAAAATCGACACCCATAATGATATTGGAACTATACAAGCTTCATTCTTACATTAGAGATAAGAAGTAAGATATATCAGTATTTCTGTTGGGCATATAAACACTGCCCAATAAAAGCTAGTTATCTTCTCCTGTGGCACTCACGGAAGACGAGGTGCACTTTAACCTAGAAACTATACTCTCTTTAACAAAAATCGCAACGCCACCACCCATACGAGCTTTTCTTTCGAATCAAGCACATGTATACTCTTGAAGCTACACCAATTATCTCTTAGGATCCCAACCAGCTCCATTTATGTCACGTAATAACAACACAAAATTAAATTACTTTTTATTACCTTACCTTACCTAAGGTGGCGCTACAGTATGGGTTTGGACCTAAGCCTCAATCATCAAGCTTCTTCTGCCAGCTCGGTACCTAGCTAGCTGCCTCCAGTTTCGCACGTAGTGAAGTAGGTTGAGGTCCTCTTCTACTTGTGTGCGCCACCTGAGTATCTTCCTCTACTGCTCCGTCCCTCTGGGGTGGAATCGAAGATTTTTCGGGCTGAAGCATTGATGTCCATCTGCTTTATATGAACCAGCCATCTGATACGTCGAATTTTAGCTCTTTTGACTAGGTCTGTGCTGCTCTACAGCCCGTACAGCTAGTTCTTCGTTGTTTCTTCTTATCCACTCTCTATCAATGCATACTGGACCAAAAATCACCCGGAGAATCTTTCTATTGAAGCAACCTTAAGCGTCTTCATCCACTTTTGACAACGCCCATGCGTCTGCATCATAGAGCAAGACTGCGATGATAAAAGTCTTGTAAAGTGACAATTTAGTTGCCCGAGAGAGGGCTTTGCTACTCAATTACCTTCTAAGCTCGAAGAAGCAGCGATTGGGAAGAGTTATTCTTCGTTTGATTTCCGCGCTGGTGTTGTTGTCTGAGTAAATAGCGCAGCCCGAGTATACAAAGCCACTAACAACCTCAAAGTCATAGTTGTCTATCGTGATGTTTTGTCCAAGACGTCGATGTTGAGTATCTCTTCTTGATGACAGCATAAACTTGGTTTTTCCCTCATTGACTGCTAAGCCCATCTTCGCCGCTTCCGTCTTAATACTCACAAAAGCGCTACTGACATCACGTTGTGTTCTTTGGATTATGTCATTATTATTATTATTATTCAAGTATGGTATTGGGTGGTTGGGTGCTGTATGAATAGGGTAGGCACTGAAAGGCATCAAACTGGTGATGCACAGTCGCTGCAACTATATCGTACACATCAATTGTGCTTATTTTACCTCCCCGCGGTAACCACCGGGTACTGGTCTGTCCATCCGGACATTCCTGCTAAACTTATAAGCGCGAGTGTTGAACACAGAAAAAATAGCAACACTATAATGCTCTGCTTTAATGACTGTTCTGATCGATTCGCAGAAGTCTTGCACGAGCCCTTCAGAAAGAGGACGTACGGCGGATGAGCCCAACCAACTGGACCAACGGTGGCGTCAACAGTCAACGAAGCAGACGCCCTAATGAGCTACTTTGACTTATTTGGAGATAAGGTCATTAGGACAATATAATGCAAGTCAGGGCATTGAAATAGAGATGGTGGCGGATGAACCCTTAATGGGCCAACGGCAGCGCTCATATCCCCGAAGTGGGTTACTGACTCCGGATTCTCCGGTTCCTTTTGTCCAAGGAATCCAACAAAGGACCTGGCCCTCCAGGTTGGGGGTTGTGCGTGGGGTTAACAACCCTGCCACGGAAAAAAGAAAAAGTTACGAAGCGACCAATAGCCTCGGAAAAGGACGGATTTACTGTTGACGACCCGGAAAAACGAATCAAGGACAACGACCTTCGGATCTGCACGTGGAATGTTAGAACTCTTAACAGACCACGTGCATCCAAACAACTAGCGGAGGCCCTAGACTGCTACAGAGCAGGAATTACTGCCATCCAGGAAGTGCGATGGAATGGGCCGGGCAAAAGGAGGATGAAAAACTGTGACGTGTACTACGGTGATTGCGCAAGAAGACCACAGCGTTTATTTGGGTGCGGATTCGTCATAAGCGGTAGACTTAGGCAAGAAGTCTTGGGCTTTCGACACGTAAGTGAGCGACTTGTGACAATCCGTATCAAGGCTAAATTCGCCAACATTAGCCTAATATGCGCTCATGCCCCCACAGAGGACAAAGATGACGCCACCAAGGATGACTTCTATGAGCTCCTCGACAAAACCTATGAGCAATGCCCTAAATACGACGTTAAGATCGTACTAGGCGATTTTAATGCCAAAATAGGTAAAGAGGAAATCTTTGGTAGGACTGTCGGAAAACATAGCCTACACGACACAACGTCTGAAAACGGACTTAGGCTAATTGACTTCGCAGCGGCACATAACGTCACCATTGCAAGCACACGGTTTCCTCATCTCGATATACACAAAGGGACTTGGCGACACCCAGATCAAAGAACCGTCAATCAGATTGATCACGTTGCGATCGATGCAAGACACGCCTCCAGTATCTTGGATGTTCGCACCTTCCGAGCAGCTAACATCGACTCGGATCACTACCTTGTTGCAGCAAAGGTAAGAATGCGAATAACCCGAACTCCACAACAACGGAGTAATACTGTGAGGAAGTATGACGTCGGAAAGCTGCAATCGCAAGAAACCGCCAGAACCTATGCCGATCGAATATCCCGTAACCTCTCAAGAAATCCAGTACCGCCAGCATCAAGTGCCGAAGATCAGTGGCAACACTGCCAACAAGCCATCAGAGATGCCGCAACTGATGTGCTAGGTTTCACCAGACCACCACCACGAAACCTCTGGTTTGATGACGAATGCAGGCAGGCCCATGCAGCCAAACAAGAGGCATATAAAGCGGCGCTGCAAAGAAAGACGAGAGCTGCTCGCGAGCTCTATGAGCAGAAAAGACGGGAAGAACACCGGCTTCTCCAAAAGAAAAAGAGAGAGCATGAGAAGCGCGCGATCGAAGATATTGAGAGATGCTACTCCACGAACAACGTGCGGAAGTTTTACCAACAGGTAAAAAGAACATGCCAAGGAAAAAAATCCCTCACAGAAGCCTGTAGAGATAGGAATGGAAACCTCGTAGTAGAGTCACAGTCGGTGCTGAGTACATGGAAGGACCATTTCTGCAGACTGTTAAACGGCGATGAAGGCCAAAATCCCGCTGTCAGGCAGAATGAACCATTCAACATGGATGATGACAGACAAAACTTCCGTCCACCTGACCAAAATGAAGTAAGGATAGCAATATCTAAACTCAAAAACAACAAAGCTGCTGGACTCGACGGATTACCCGCCGAACTTTTTAAAGCGGCCGGAGATGACCTGGTGGAGTGCATACACCAACTCATCTCTAAAGTTTGGTCAGAAGAAAGTATGCCTGATGGAACCTCAGCATCGTTTGCCCGATCCACAAGAAAGGAGACCCTCTAAACTGCGCCAACTATAGAGGAATAAGTCTCCTGAATATCGCCTACAAGATCCTCTCTGCCGTACTATGTGAACGCCTGAAACCTTTCGTCAGCAACCTGATTGGCCCCTATCAGTGTGGTTTCAGACCTGGAAAGTCCACAATCGATCAAATGTTCACGCTACGGCAGATCCTGGAAACCACCCAAGAATTCCAAATCGATACTCACCACCTCTTTATCGATTTTAAGGCCGCGTACGATAGCATTTATAGAGACGAGCTATACAGAGCCATGTCAGGTTTTGGCATTCCCACAAAACTCGTCCGACTGTGCAGGATGACGATGGAGAACTCTCGCTGCTCCGTCAAGGTTGGTTCTGACCTCACAGAAGCTTTTGACGTCAAAAAAGGATTCCGACAAGGTGATGCGCTATCGTGCGATTTCTTCAACTTAATACTTGAAAAAATTATAAGAAACTCGCAAGTCAATTGTAGTGGGACAATTTTTTTCAAGTCTGTGCAATTGCTAGCATACGCTGACGACATAGACATCATTGGCAGAACTCGGCGAGCTGTCAGTGGAACGTTTGCTAGCATTGAAGCTGAAGCGGCTAAGATGGGACTAGCAGTCAATGAGGCCAAAACGAAGTACCTGCTGTCCACAAAAAGGGACACACAACACCGGCGGATTGGACAAAACATCACAATAGACAGGTACAACTTTGAGGTAGTTAGGGACTTTGTGTACCTCGGATCCGCTATAACATCTGACAACAACATCTCGTCAGAAATAAAGCGAAGAATTACTCTTGCCAATCGCTGTTTCTATGGGCTAGGAAGGCAATTGAGTAGCAAAGCCCTCTCTCGAAAGACAAAGGAGACTCTGTATAAGACCCTAATCATCCCAGTCCTGCTCTATGGCGCCGAGGCATGGACTCTATCTAAAGCGGATGAAGATATCCTTAGTCGTTTCGAGCGTAAGATTCTTCGGAAGATTTTTGGCCCTATCTGCGTTAACGGGCTTTGGAGGAGAAGGTTCAACCAAGAACTATACGAGCTGTACAGCGACATTGACCTGGTCAAAAAAATACGCATATCACGTTTAAGATGGCTAGGTCATGTAGAGCGAATGGACAACAATGCTCCGGCTCGCAGGATCTTCGATTCCATCCCAGAGGGTAGACGCAGTCAAGGAAGACCTCGCCTTAGGTGGCGCGCTCAAGTGGAGGACGACCTCAACCAACTTGGAGTGCAAAACTGGAGGCAGCTAGCCAAAGACCGAGTTGGCTGGAGAGGCATGTTGGTTGAGGCCCAGGTTCGTCCCGAACTGTAGCGCCACCTAAGTAAGTAAGTATGGTATTGAAAAAGTCGCATGACAGCGCATGACTTTGTCTAAATCCTTTTTTACTTCAAAGGTGTCGGTAAGGTCTGTACCGACCCTGAAGGAACAGCATGCGTTTTTCATTGTCGAGTTTGGCAGGGATGCCCAAACTGCATATTGGTTTATATAAATCGTCTCTGTAAATGTTCCAAGATCTGCCGTAATGTAAATAATTGGTCAATAGTGGACGTTCCTGTCCTAAAACCGCAATGATATGAACTTATCAGGTTGTTGACGAATGGCTTTAGGCATTCAGACAATACAGTACACAAGATCTTGAAGGCAATTTTGAACAAACTGATACATTTGTAGTTGGTGCAGTTCAGAGGCTCTCGTTTTTTAAGAATCGGGCAAATTATGCTGATATTAAATTCTTCGAGCATGCTTAAATGGATCATTCTGCCTGAGAGCGGAATTCGTTTCGTCATCGCCGTGTGCAGAAATGGTTTTTCCATATCCTTAGCTTCGACTGCGATTCCAACATGATGTTCCCTTGATCGTCTTTGCAGGCTTTAGTTTGAGTTTTGTAGCTTTGACAGTTTTTTTTAACTTTGGTAAAACATTCGAACTTAATTCTTGCAAAAACAGCAATGTCATAGCTAGGTCACTGTTCAAATGTTTTGTCCAGGAGCTCAAAAAACATTTCGTCATTATCTTTTCTTCTGTGAGGGCATGAACATAAGTCTTAAATGAGCTCCTAATGGCTTGGTTGTTATCAAGGAAGAAAACATAGCTCCGAATGAATGGCGTCTTGTTGGAACCATTAGAATGTATCCAGGACCCGAAAAAAGAATCCGTGTTGCTAAAAAGACCGGTTACGTAATTAACTTACATTAAACCAATTTAAATTGCACTTATCGTTTAGCTAAGTGGGCTTTAGATTTAAGATATTGTGATATGGCAACAAAATTATTAGATATTCTTTGTAAATTAACCGCATCTGTGGGATTCATTGTGTACAACTACCAACATTTATTGTGTACAACAACCATGTTTCTAAAAGTATGCTACATATTTGCAATATATTTTGACAGGGTACTAAATCGAACTTGAAGTACTAATTCGAGACTCGAATAAGTACTGAAAGCTTAGATTTTGCAGAACCAGACGGAAGCTTCCAGAAGCTTGTAAATTTGTATAAATAAAAGAGTAGATGGCATTGAAAGTTCTGTTTATTTTCGAAAGTGAAATTGTTAACAACTGGAAGCGTTAGTAAAAAGTGATTGAATTGAGATTAAATAAAAAGTGTTGAATTATAAAAACGAATTTGAATTGTGAATAAGTGGAATAAGTTTAACTTGGTGTTATTTAAACTGAAAGACGTTGTGTTTCATTAAATAAAGAGATTTGTTGTATTATTTTGTAATTTTGATTGAGTTTTATTTGTCGAACCCCAGGCCAAAACTTCACATTGATGTCAGAAATTGGAGATAAAACTCAGTAAAGTGCTATAAAATTCCAAAGTGACATTTTCTAAAACAGTTTCGGTGACTCATATAATTGTGAAAGTGGAATTTTCCAGAAACTATTGAACTGATTGTGCTTTAAAACTGTGAATAGCGAATATTTTTGTTAAAAATAGTGTTTAAAAAAAGATTTTCTAGAAGAGACATTCAAATAAAACTGACTGTGTTGCGAAAATTGTGTTTCGGTTATATAAAATGGGTCGCAAATTAGAACAATTGACAACAGCTGAGTTGAAAGAAGAATAGGGAAAACGAAATCTTCAGACTTCGGGGCTGAAAAAGAACTATTGCTCCGACTTCAGAATGCTATCACTCAGGATGGTAGAGACCACGATATCATGTTGTTCGATGTTGAAAAACAAGGGAAAGAAAGCACAGTAAGTACAGCCGATGAAATGCCTGCTTTCATGAAGTTGCTTCTGTCAAAATGCTCTGGAAAGTTCCTCGAAAGAACAAAAGAATCCGTCAGAAATGCTGCAGAAGCAACTCAGCGAACAGAAGAACTTTCTCGAAAAACAGCAGAACGTTCCTGAAGAACGGGGACCTGCGGCTTGCTTTACCTCCACGTGGTGGTCCCCGGGCAATGATTTGTGTATATTTTTGTACACAAATTAGCAAAAATTGCAAGCACTTCCTAAGGGTTGGCGAGGGGCTAGTAACCTCTCCCGTAAAAAAATATTACTCAGAACCCGACAACAAGCCTCGGAAATATACTGATTTCTCAACGACGAACCAAGCAACGACAACGGCTAAATGATTTAAGATTTTTGTCATGGAACGTCAGAACGCTCTATAGAGCTCGAGCTGCACCACACCTAGCTGATGTCTTGGCCATGTATAAAGATGACATAACAGCACTTCAGGAAGTGAGATGGCAAGGGAATGGTGTTTTGCAGAAAAATGAATACGACATATATTTTAGCGGTCACTCAAAACACCATGTGCTCGGGGTAGGCTTCCTAGTCAGCCAAAAAATGAAGCCTACCGTCATCGGCTTTAACGCAATAAATGAAAGGCTATGCACCCTTCGCGTGCGAGGCAAATTCAATAACATCAGCCTCATAAACATTCACGCACCTACTGAGGAGTCCGAAGAAGAAGAAAAAGATTCCTACTACGAACTTGTAGAGAGGACCCTCAATGCCCAAGGTATGACGTTAAAATCATCCTTGGTGACTTCAACGCAAAATAAGGTAGGGAGCCAGTATTTAGGCAGTACATAGGATCCCATATTTTGCATGAGAACACTAATGACAACGGACTACCAGTCATAGAAATGGCAGCATCAACAAAATTGGTCGTTGCGAGTACCAGCCTCCCGCGTAAGGATATCCACAAAGTCACTTGGGTATCGGCTGATGGAGTCACTCGTAACCACATTGACCACGTGTTGATAGATCGCCGCCACTACTCGAGCCTGAGGACGATACGAACGTATCGAGGTGCCAACATCGACTCGGACCACTATCTCGTTGGTATGGTGTTCCGAGGGCGGATTGCTATGCGAAGAAGTATTGCATCCGCTGGTCAGGCTCGAATCAACACGGCTGCCCTACGCGATGAATGCAAAAGCAACCAATACAGTCGCGCACTAAGGCTCGCCCTCGGAGAGCTCGATGGGGGAAGAGTAAGTCCTGGGGACAGAATGCCGGGCGTAGAGGAAAAATGGTCACGCCTTAAGAACAAAGTCATTAGTACTGCTGATACCATCTTAGGCAGTAGTCGCAGAGATCGGAGCGACTGGTTTGATGATGAATGCAAACTAGCGTCTGAACGTAAGAATGCTGCATACCGAGCAATGCAATAGTCTCATAGAACGCGGGCATGCGAAGATGAATATAAAGAGCTCAGAATAGAAAAAAGACTTCACAGACGAAAAAAGGCAGCCTGGGAAAAAAACATTGTCTGTGAAATGGAAAGAAATAGAGAGCGAGGTCCGCACCAGGCGCGGAAGTTCTACCAATCCGTCAGAAACATGTCGCAATACACACCACGCTGTACATATTGTAAAAACGGAGAGGGTAATCTGATCACCGATCCTGAAGGCATTCTGGAGCGATGGGAAGTATACTTTAATGAACTGCTGAACGGTCAGCTCACGGAAGAAATGGAGACTCCAACAATTCAAGAAGAAGATCTCATGCTGCAGCCACCAAGCATTGAGGAGATAAAACAGGCGATTAATCGGCTCAAGAATAATAAGGCCAGCAACTATAGGGGTATAACATTGTTGAGTACATCCTATAAGATATTCTCCTCTATCCTGCACGAACGGATAGCCCCATACGCTAATACCATAATCGGCAAATATCAATGTGGTTTTATACCAGGCAAATCAACAATTGATCAGATCTTTACGCTTAGGCAGGTGATGGGAAAAAGTCTGGAATTTAATATCTCAACATGCCATCTTTTTATAGACTTTAAAGCCGCCTACGATAGCATAGCCAGGGTAGAACTTAATAAGGCCATGAGAGAATTCGGCATCCCAAATAAATTGACACGACTATGTAGGCTGACCATGACCAACATCACAAGCCAAGTAAAAGTAGCCGGTTTGCTATCCAGACCAATCAACATCTTTAATGGACTCCGACAAGGGGATGGTCTGGCTTGCATCCTCTTCAACCTGGCGTTGGAGAAAGCAATCCGTGACTCTGGTACGTCAACAAGAAGGACTATCGTCACCAAGTCCAGCCAGATACTAGCTACAAAACCTACTATAGTCTGTCAAGGCTCTTTAAATCCAGAAACCTTACCATAAAAACCAAACTGCTGCTGTACAAGACTATGGTCTTACCAGTACTCACATACGGATCCGAGACTTGGGTGCTTACAAAAAGGCACTCTGATCTCTTATCCGCGTTCGAGAGAAAAGTCTTACGGAGAATTGTTGGCCCCGTGTGTGAGGAAGAACGATTCCGGAGAAGATACAATCATGAATTGTACGAAATCTATCTCGAAGCAGATGTTGTTGAAAAAATAAAGCTCGGTAGACTCCGGTAGAAGACAACGTGGCAGACCTTGCTTACGTTGGAAGGATGGCGTAGACCAGGACGCCCGAAGCCTTGGGGTGCGCAATTGGATGGCGTCGGCCATCAATCGGGATGTATGGAAGAATTTGTTAAAGGAGGCCCGGACCGGACCCCGGTTGTTGCGCCGATGATGATGATGTTCTCGAAGAACAAAAGAACATTCTCTACAGCAAATTTGATGGTCTCGAAAACAAACTAGTTGCATAGAATGTTCTCTTCGACAAAAGATTTCAGACAATCGATCAGAAATTCGAAGCCAAAATAGAAAACTTGGAAGAAAAGTTCGGAAAGCAAGTAGAAAGTGTAGAGCAACAGTACGAACATCTGGCTAAGGAATTTGATTCTTTGAAAAAGCATAAGGTTCGGGAATATTCTAGCAACGGTCCACGAAGAAAGGAAATGCAGCCCCCTGTCTTCGATGGTCAAACATATCATGGCCAATTTATAAGAGGCAGTTCGAAGCTGCCGCCTTGACGAACAAATGGGACAACGAAGACAAATCAATTGCTCTTACGCTTGCGCTCTGAGGAACAGCTGCCGAATTGCTACAGACCATTTCTGAAGACAAACATCATGGTTGTGATGCTATGGTCAAGGCAATCGAGATGAGGGAGGTTCGGCAACGACCACATGCAGCAAGTTTACCGAGTCCAGGCAAGAGGTGAAACGCTACAACAATTGCAAGCTGACATCGAGCGCTTGGAAAATTTGTCTTATCCAAATACCAGCAGGGAAATCATAAACGAGCTGGCGACCGATGCGTTCATTAATGCCATTGCAGATGGAAAACTACAAACGGCTGTAAGAATGGCAGGCAAGAAAACGCTCGCTGAGGCTTAAGAAGGACGAAAGTATTTTTGTTCAGAGACTAAGGGCTGAACCTGTAAAGGGTTGGACTGCGGAAGAACTTCGTAATGCACAAAAGGAAGATCCTGACATCGAGCCGATTCTTGTATGGAAGGAATCTATGGAGAAGCCGAATGCAAGAGAATCTCCGACAGAAGTGCTACCTTAAAGGCATACTGGGACTCTCTCTATGTTAAAGATGGTGTTTTGTGGAGAAAATGGGAAATGCCGAATGAAAGCTCCTTTAAGATGCAGCTTGTGGTTCCATGGTCGAAAGTGGAGGAAATTTTAAGGGAAATGCACGATAAAGAATCTGGCGGGTACTTAGGAATCAACAAGACACGGAAAAAGGAACGTGCAAAGCTAGTAAAGGACCCAAAGTCAAAACAAGCGCTAAAATGCAGCAGAACAAAGTGAGCACCCCCATTAAAGTGATCAACGACACACACCAAAGAACCCAAAGCAATATAAACATTGTGAGAGACCGCCTGAGGACCAAATACGATGAGCGAGCAACAGCACCTGAATTCAATGAGGGAGATCTGGTATGGCTTTACAAACCACATCGCAGATAGGGAAAATCGCCCAAGCTACAGCAGGACTGGGAAGGTCCCTACCAAGTAGTTACGCGCATTAATGAAGTCGTTTTTCGAATCAAACGAGGACCAAGAGCAAAAATGAAAATTGTCCATGTGGATCGCCTCCATCGTTACCACAGAAACAATGATGATGTGCTTGTTCGGGACGAACAAAACTAAGAGGGGGACAATGTGATGTGGCAACAAAATTATTAGATATTCGAAGGACACATCTTTGTAAATTAACGACATCTGTGGGATTCATTGTGTACAACTACCAACGTTTATTGTGTACAACAACCATGTTTCTAAAAGTATGCTACATATTTGCAATATATTTTGACAGGGTACTAAATCGAACTTAAAGTAACTAATTCGAGACTCGAATAAGTACTGAAAGCTTAGATTATGCCAGAACCAGACGGAAGCTTCCAGAAGCTTGTAAATTTGTATAAATACAAGAGTAGATGGCATTGAAAGTTCTGTTTATTTTCGAAAGTGAAATTGTTAACAACTGGAAGCGTTAGTAAAAAGTGATTGAATTGAGATTAAATAAAAAGTGTTGAATTATAAAAACGAATTTGAATTGTGAATAAGTGGAATAAGTTTAACTTGGTGTTATTTAAACTGAAAGACGTTGTGTTTCATTAAATAAAGAGATTTGTTGTATTATTTTGGAATTTTGATTGAGTTTTATTTGTCGAACACCAGGCCAAAACTTCACAATATATTGCATTTTCATATAATATGCTTTATAACCTCTGGTATCATATGTGTACTGTACATGTTTGAATTGTAATTAATTGGACTGAGTGCTACTCCTTTTTCAATTTTGCAAGTATATTATTATTTTTTTTAATAATGTTTTTATATTTTTTTGTATTTTTTGTGTTTTTACAATTTTTGTTTGGTGCCACCGCAACTGCCCTACCTAACTTATAGGTATATAAGACATATGTAAGTTGACCATAGGGGATATTTTGTCTATGTCAATATCAAGATCTTACTGAGACACCAAAATTAGAGGACCTTTCTTCCGATCCCGGTCCAGCACGGCTCTACTGTACCGGAGGAGCTCTGCATCACTCCCAGCAACTATGTATTGTTCGTAAAGGAGCCGCCTATAGACTGTTCTGCGGCTGACGTGGTAGATCAACGAAACTGCGGATCACATACATGAGACAGGACGAATTCCCTATTATTTGGTAGATCATTAATAAAAAGTAAAAGTAAATGACTTCCTTCAGATACTCCAGAGGTAACTTGGTAACTTTTTATCATTAGTGGTTGACCATACTATATTCTCACAAATAAAATCGCCAAGAACACAAATATAATAATTAGCATATTCCGGAAAGGAAGCTACTCTAGCAATTTTCATTAAGTGTTTTTTGAAAGTTAAAAAATAACTTTAAGGTGGAACATAACATAAAAATATAAGTAAGCCTCTGCAATTAGCATCAACACGCACGCAAAGTTGATCGGTATGCAATTCTTCAGAAACGCGAACGACAGCAAGGCCCACTGCAACGGCTCCAAATGTTTGCCTCAAGGCAATAAAAACACCATCTCCGCAAGACCTAGTAACATTGATGCGATCATGGTGAAAGAAAGAGTATAATAACGTATCAAAAAAATCTTCTCCATAGATGCCTTCATAAAGCCAAGCAGAGTTACTTCTGAAATTTTTTTGAAGAAGTCAGAAAAAAGAGTCCTGGCTGAAAAAAAGAGTCCTATATCAACTATTAGAAATACATACATAATTAGACATCAAATTATATTTTGATTAATTTTATAAACATGAAACAAAAGAATAAATCATATTTTTCAACAAACAAGTAATTATACGTAAAAACTTAAAATATTTCAAATTATTTGTTTATAATTAAACAAAATTAAAAAAATAATAAAAGCTTATAAATATTAGATGTTTGGATGATTTTACCTATAGTTCTGAACTAAAATTGTGTCATGAACCCAATCTTCGAGCTGCTTATCTTTTGATACATTTAGGGCAGAAAACATTGATTAGCGAGAATCTACTTTTCGTCGGTTTGTTTAAATAAGTAATTTTTTTTTCATGGTTAGTTTTAAAAACATACACAATTTTTTTAGTAAAATCATATAAAAGTTGACACAAAAAGTTTCAAATGGTTTTTCAAATTACCGATTTCAAACAAAAAAGGCTTAGTTCAGAGAAGAATGCAAGCAAAGAAAAGTATTAAACGAAAATTGTTTATTATACCACAATTAATTAAATTGTTAAAAAGAGTCCTAAATTTGTAAAAGGAGTCCATTTTCAATTATTTAGAAAAGTGGCAACCCGGAGTCCAAGCTTCAAAAAGGAGCCAAAATGACGCAAAAGAATCCCAAAAGTAACCCTGAAACCAAGTCTCAGTAAAAGCAAAGATGCCAGACTGTTATGTATTGATGGCGAAAGATAGTTCTCTTAGTTTGGAAGAAAAACCGTTCATATTTTGGTAGTATCTATATACTATACATATTTATTTCTGTATGGTTGTGCTGCTGTAAGTATAGACTATGGGTTAGTTTAGCGATTGGAGAGATTTTTAAGTTGTTTGTGTTTGGTTTGGGTTTTTTAGAAAAAACTTAAACATTCTCACATACACATTCAAATGCCAGTTGTTAACTGCTTAGTAAGTTTGACTGCAGGAACACCAACAAAAAAATTTTAAACAATTAAAACCTACTCTAAATCAATTTTAAAATGGGCGTCGGCTCTAAAAACAAAATGTAAAACGAAGGTCTGCTCTATGTTAATTTTAAACGACATAAAGTATACTTTAACGTTAAACAACTTGTCTAACCTTAAAACGAACAAACCACTTGTTTATCTTTTTAAAGTAAACTTTAACCAGACGACATTTTGTAATTTAATAAGAGTGTCTTATTTTGTCAATAGTAAGCCGTGTAGATTTTCAATCCGTGAAACTGTGAAATGGAAATTTTGTTGACGTTTTGAAGTTAAATTCGATTCTAGATGTATGAAAAAAGAAAAACAAGCGTTAAAAATTTTCAAAATGGTGAATTACTTTCCGCAACCAAAATATCCCTTGAAGAGCTCCGCAGTTTTGAGATCAAGCAACGATGTATTGCGAAGCAAAACGATGGTGGACCGATTTATTCTACTGCAATTTCCATTCTTTTTTTTCTTTATTTACTTAATTATATTATTATTTTTATTCTTTTACGACATTTGTTAATGTTAAATTACTAAATTTTGATTAATAACACTTCCAACGCATTATGATAAGTTTTTATCTTTTCACATTTTCACAGATCGGGAATTGACCTCCTGGAAAAAATTGTTTACATTACGTTACGTAACCACACACCACACTAGTTGTCAGGGTTGTTTATCTTGTTTAAAACTGAGAAAATGTTAAACAAGGGCTCGTATCTAAAGAACTTCGTTAACTAGGGTCGGTTCTATTGCTAAAATGAATAATGTTTAAAATTTTGCGCCAATGTATTTAAGCTTTGTTATGATCTTTCTTTTTTTAACAATTTGAACCCTGAATTTCATTAAATTTATTTGAAAAGTATTTTTTAATTGTTGTTCAGATGTTGAAACAGAGAATTTGGAAACGTGTAGCCATTTTATTGGGGTAGCATTGGCAGGTTGACAACACCAACTACAACATTTTGAGCGCACAGGGTTTTTTGGCATTTTATATAAACAATATTTAACTGTCTCATTAGATTATCGTTCGCCGGCAATATGTTATTTACATCAGAATTTCACAAAAGTGTGGGAGTTAACTCTGAACAGACATCTTTAATGGGATTTTGCAAGGCACATAATACAGGGGCTACCTGAGGCTGGTCTGGTTTTAGGGTGTCTATGTATGGATCACTAATATCTTTAGAAAAAAAAAATATTTTTGTTGGATGTAGTAGACGAATTATTTTAATAATTCACTCAATTTGTGGTGAAGAGAATCAAAATCACACAACTTTTTGGTAATAATATCTACCACAAAAACTTAGTCAATTACTTTAGTACATAGCTCTCTAACTGAAAATTTAAAACACTCAAAGCAATGAAAAAAGAAATTTAAATGGAATTTTCCGATTCCTTTAATAGCAGCTTCAGAAATCCCAGTGCAGATTTTATGAAATGCATTTCCACAAAATAGACCGCACTTAATTATCTCATCAAGCAGGAGATTTTGGAATATTGCACACTTTAAGTTAACTTTATTTGTCATACTTAGATAACACAACCGCACAGGTTCACGACTCAATCAACTCTTGACTTGACTCCGTTGTATAATAGTGTTTCTCCGACTCTGGTGTTCTGTAAAGACCAACACAAGTGCGAAGACACTGTCTCTTAAACACCCTAATCTTTTCCATAAGAGATGGTGTAATGTGAACAACCATGGCGTCCGTAGGCAATCATCGGCCTGATGAGGGCCATGTAGCAAATCACTTTCACCCTGCTATCAAGGCGGCTCCTATAAAACAACCGTGTTATCAGGGCAAAGCTCCACTAGCCCTGGCCAAAGCAGCCTCTACACGTCGATTAAAATAAAGATACTGATCCAACCAGATACCAAGGTACTTTATCATTTCTTTACTCGTGAGTGGATTCCCATGTGGAACAGCAATTACTAGCTTGGTTTAAATACTATAGAGAATGAGCGAATTCACAACTCCCTCTTGCAGACCGTTTTTAATGTCAAACGTTGTGGTAAATATACTTTTCTACCATTAAGCATGGCGTAAAGCATATATAGTGGTTTAATTATGCGCCATCTCATTAGCTTCAGATAAAGACCTTCTAACCATACGGTGTCGAAAGCCTTCTCTAAATAAACCAGACAGGTAACCTGGACCAGCTTAGACGCGGCATGAATCGTGTCATGTTCCGCCTTAAATTCGAACTGCGTATCTGGAATCATATTTTTGTCCTCCCCCACTTGGACAGAGTTCTATTGAGAACTTTTTGAATATCTTGCTGATACTTGGAAGAAGACTTATCGACCGGAGATTTTCCGGATTGGAATTATCCTTCCCTTTTTCGGGAGAGGGTGTACAACAGATGTCTTCCAACTTACTGGACAATATGCATTATTCATTGCATCCTCAGCGAGATGTCGTAGTTCAACATTGGGTATACCATCCCCTCCTGCTGACTTATTTTTCTTTAATGATTCGAAGATCATTTGGAGTTCGACCTTCCAGATGAGCTTGGCCCATTTTGCTTGGCGATGGTGGTGTTTGCCAGATTGTCTTTATTGAACCGACTAAAACTAAGATTCTCAGATCACCATTGCGTGATGCTATTTCGAATTTAAAAGTGAACCCCCTGTATCAACTTTGTCCAAGGATCTTCGATCACAAAGAAATCGTCGTCCAAGACGGCGTTCGCCAGTAGTATTCATGCAGACAGGAATATGTTTTCGTTGTCTCTCGTTCTCTGAAGTTTAAGATACCGAAGATTGTTTTGATTATTCTTTTTGAAGATTTTATTAATGTCAGGAAACATACTCCGGTCGCTAGAATTAACGGCTCGAATTCTTTTATCCCAGTATGAGTTAATTGACAATCTGTAATTTTGCTTTATTAGCGAGTTGGCATTTTTGATTGACGACTTCAGTATTTTAATCTCCAAATCCGATTATATTTAACAGCTAACGCTGCAAGGCGGGCGGGGTTCAAATGAAAAAAACTAAACACGCTACAGTATTATTATATTGCCACTCTTAGCAAATTTTGAAGTTATATCAAGTTTTAAACATCGATGTCGTGAAAAGTATACTAAACGAACAAATTCACTCAGCATTTTTAAAAAAAGTAATTGCTCATTTTATTTTACTGTCGATAATTAAGACCAAGGAATCAATAAAAGATTACCAAGTTTGTAATCTTCAAAAATTCTGTGTGTTTTTTTTTATTTAAACCATCAGGGGCTTCACCCCAACAGTGGGTGTTCAGAAACAAGATTGACGGAAAAGAGGAGTGAGCGAAGGGTTGTGATTTTAATTAAGTGACGTATGTGGTAATTTGCTCGACTGTGCTTTTGACGTTTTGTAAGTTTGTGTAGACTGGTTTAGTTTCTTCAGCTATTTTTCAGGTATTTTTGAACCTTGATTTATTTGACTGTTTCATCGATTTTGTTGACAACCTTTGTTTCAATAAATTCAAATTTTAATTAAATATTAGCAATAGACTCACTTTGGTGATTAAATTGCTTCTGGATCTCGGCTATGATGTTGCTAGAAGAGGCGTTGTTTTGCCTCGGGCTTGGGTGAGCTGGAAGCAGATTTCCGTGGAGCAACTTGTTGATGGGGAACGGTTGATATCATATTTGTATGTATATGTAATTTTGCAAATTTTGTGTGTATGTTTTTGATTAAGTATAGCTGTTTAACCGCACAAAGTTAAACAGCTATACTTTATACAAAATCGGTAATTTAACAATTAAAGTTTACTTTTTTGGAGAATTCACTAGTATATTGAAACTTTAAAATAAAGTAAAACTCTTTATATATTAGGCTAATAACAAAATCTTTTTCTAACTAGAATTTTCCATTCCAACCCATACAGTAGTTGCGTACTATTACCCTACAACAGATGACATGTTTTAAGCTTTCTTAAGTTATGTTCAGAAACCTTTCCTTTAAAGAGGGCTTAAGATGAACAAATAATTCAGAATCATTTCAGTTTTCTTTGATTTTATTTAAATTGTACCCCTAAAAACTCTTCTTTCATATGACATACCCTAGGAGTGTGTATATTACATACCTGGTCACCTAATATGTGTGGTTTATTGAGCTATGCGATTTGTGCTAATGTTGTGCCCTGCATTTAGGTCACATAACCGGAGTTGAACTCAGTCTAGCCAGTTCAATGTGTAGTGACATTATGATGATTGCAATTGGCACAAGAAGGAAACAACCCGGAAATGCTGCGTCTAATATTTTAATGGCGCGGCGGTTCAGCGTTAACCAAAGTTTCGATCCGAATCATGGCGAGTGAGTTTAAGTAAAGAAAGCAAAGGCAACAGTTGTGTTTCTTTCTGGAAAATAAAGAATAAAAATAAATAAACTAAACATTTGGCAGCCAGTTTTCAAATCTCGTTCATAAGTGTAAAAAAGTTAAAAAGATATTTGATTTCATTTTTGAACATTTAAATTTATACAAAAAATCTTATTTCACGTTTTTTTTTGAATAATTTTTGTTGTCTGCTTGTAGATCGAGTTAATAATAATTTTCAAGTGTGATTTGTGCCAGTATTCAAATAATTTTTCGGGGTCGAAATAGGTTCAAAAACTTAAAGAGGTGGTGCTAAAATGCAAGTTGTAAATACAGTTATTACAACTTTAAAAATAGAACTTATCAATCCATTTCTTCTGAAGATGCTCAAAAACGTTTGTTGCTAATTCAACCGCGCTAACCAAAAAATCATGCTTAGGTAAAGAAGACATACAATAAAGGCAATACTTGAAAATTAATTGCTTAGCCAATCTTCGCAGAATGTCGACAGAAGAAGGGCAAACTCTTAAGTGAAATAATAAAGACATAAGTTTCAATGATGGCGAAAGTAAAAGGACTTTACAAATTAATAATAAACATTCAGTGATGCTGTTAGTTCAAAGATCACTTTAATAATGCGGTAATGTGTATTTGACACACGGATGTTGATATATGTAGTACATAGGTTATTTGTATTTGACATTAGTTACAGACTTCACGATTCCATCTTTTCTAGGTGGAACAATAACGACTCGACCAAATCGCCACTTATAAAGGAGGTACATTTTTTTCCTCTATAACCACAACGTCACCGATGCAGAAGGATTCGCCTTGTTTTGTCCACTTCGAGCTATACTGTAAACTACCGACCTCCGGTTTCAGAATTTTTGCAAATACCACTGAAGCCTTTGATAGCGTTGAAGTCGGTTGAAATGTGTTAACTGAAGATTTGGCTATGGGATGGCATTTAACGCCTATTTAACCTTTTATTAATTGTGTCCAGGTGTAATAGCGGAATGATACTAGGATTTTCAGGAACAGGTGTGATAGGGCTGGAATTATGAACAGACTCAAATTGAATGATTAGTGTGTTAAATAAAAATTCGGTAAAATTTGTTTTTGATGAAACTTAGTCGATTTAACAGCCGCCCCCACAAACCACCGTAATGGGGAGAGCTTGAAGGAAAGCTATGCCCATTGATGAGCTGTTGCTTAGTGCTTAACAGGTTTCTTAGATGCTGCTTGTCTTGAAAAAAAAGTTTGTAAAAAACATAGTTCATTTTTTGCGCCAACAACATTTGTAGCGTTATGGATGTATATTGTAGAGCACGAACCGCGGCGATCAGTGAAACCTTTTAGTGCCCCCAGAAAAGCTGCCGTTGTAAGGTTTTCAACTAATTCCCTTTGATGAAAAACAAATAAATACAGTTTAATAGCCTTTGGTTAATGTAATTAAAATATATTTGAAAACAACAGTAAAAGTCAATGCTTATGACACTATTTCTTATGGCTATTTCTGGATGCGAAGCTTGGGTAGATCGCCCATAACATGTTCTTGTTTCATTGGATTTCTTCGAATGCAGGCAATGCAACTGCGAAAAATTGATGAACATATTATTTTTTCCATTAATTGGCTCAATCAGGTTTGAGAGATAGTATAATGATTTACAATGCCGAAGTAAAACATACGTAAAAATGTTCCTTTTTGGTAGCAATATGGAGTGTTTGCTATTAAAGTCCAGCCCGATTATATGATTCAGAAAAGAGTTCTGAAAATTATAGTCGACCAAATATTAACAGAAACATTTCCATCTCTTGAGCACAGACGTAATGTTTCTTGCCTTTCATTATTTTATCGCTCCTTCCATAAGCAATGCTGTAGCGAAATAGAAATGATTCAACCGTAAACTTGCACTGCAAGAAATGCCCATCAGTATACCCTTGAGCCCAACTTCAGACTCACCGTCAAGTACAGGGATTTTTCTTTAGTCGTACCACGCGAATGTGGAATGCTTTGCTTGACTCTGTTTTTTCCTTTCATTTTGACTTGCAGAATTTTAAAATAAATATGCATCGTTACCTCCTTTTACATTCTTTCTTATTTTCTAAACACCTTTATACTAAGAAAAAAAAGTGAACACTTTTTTTGCAAGTGCAAACCTTGGTTTTGCGCATAATAAATGTACTCTTATTTCCTTAAGATTATCAATTGAACTAATATAAATGCAAAAACTATATGAAACTTCGGAAGCTAGATAATGTCATATGTAATGCTCTCTATTGCCCTAATCTTCATGAGGCGGATCAATACATAAATACAATCCATGAAGGCCTAGAAACTGATGGAATTTTGTTATTGGAAAGCTCTTATGAAATTTAGTATCAATATTGAATTTAGATTATTCATATGATTTGTTTTGTATTTATATTTGTTTGTGCATAATTTTCGCTTCAATTACAGCAACATTCAAGTAGTGGGAAAGATTTTCTATTCCGCGTTCCACCACACTGCGAAATTCAGGCCAGGTGTTTTGGCACTGAGTGAAGCCCAATTCTGATCCCTTGGAA
Organism: Platycheirus rosarum; assembly: GCA_963971375.1. NCBI lineage: Eukaryota > Metazoa > Arthropoda > Insecta > Diptera > Syrphidae > Platycheirus > Platycheirus rosarum. Next base: position 35,945,245 of record OZ020509.1, on the reverse strand, counting down.
TTTGTCCTACATGGGTCCAGCTTAGTGGCATGTCTATATTGTCAGTGACCTTAATATCATGTGGTTAAAATTCAACCTCCAAAAGCACAACACATACATGTTTTATATGTAGAAGTCCGAATCTGGACAGTAATTCGACTTCTGATGAATTCAATGTGCTGTCTGGATCCATTCAAATAATTATTTCTAAATATACTCACATTGAAATCGTTACTACCGGTGATTTCCTACAACAACCGAAGGAAGGTATGCCGAGATCTTCACAGAGCTTAGCGATTTGACTCCGTTTGTTGACGAGTCAACAACAATACCTGACATTGCAAGTCTCTCCACATACATCTAAGAATTGTTTCTTTCATCTCATCCTAAACGTCAGACCATTGTATCACGGCAATTTTCTCGTGCTCCATCTTACATTGTTGGCCATTCGTAAAAAACTGGTTGCTCTACTACATGTTCGGTTCGGACTCTTGTTCATTATGACATTTCTGTGGTCAACTGCTAAACGAAAGCTGATTTATTCGCAACATTGCTTGCAGCTTATTCGATTCCTCTTGTACATGATAACGTAAATAATATTATGGGACAAATCTTCTTTCACGCTCCCTCAGTTGCAAGAGTTCTTGAGGATCTAGATATTCATAAATCCGCTTACCCCGATAGTATTTCCCCTGCAGTTTTAAAGAGGTGTGCTTCCATGCTGGAAAAACCACTGTGTAAGCTTTTCCATCTGTCCTATTCTAAAGGTCTCTATGCGTGTAGATTGAAAACAGCATTTGTCCAGCCAGTACTTAAAAAAGCCGTATTTTCATCGCCCTCAAACTACCGACCAATTGCCATTACATCCTTTCTGTCCAAGGTCATAGAAACACTGATAAACTATCAGAATAAGAAATATCTTGAGACACGGAAACTTCTTAATGACCGGCAATATGGTTTTCGTAGCAACCATTTCCACTGGCGATATGATGGTATATCTTACTGAACAGTGGAACCATCTTTACATCGTTTTGGAAAAACGGACCGTTCCATTCATGTTGTTTTGGATGGCTTCCAGTGTGATAGTCACAAAATAAATGCTGGTTTACCCCAAAACACCGTTCTGTCTTCGACACTCTTCTTCATTTTTATCAATGATCTCTTGTCAAAGACTTCTAATCCATTAAATTGTTTTGCTGATGATAGTTCCCTTAGCTTCTCATATTTGTTTGCAGATTCACTTGCCTGTTCTTAGGATATGAAACTGCAACAGCAGCTTATGATTAAATTCCGCGTGGAATTTAATGCTTCATACACGCAATGCTGCCTTCTGTCGATTAAACATAACCTACTAGTCATGCCACCATCCATGTGTGGTACTTGCATCTAGGTATGTATATCATAAATGTTTTTTTGTAACACATATATGAAATCGACAAAAATACTGCAAAATGTTAGGTTTTTAAGACGATGTAAGAAATATTTCTTCCCGCTAGATCTGGCTACAATTAATAAGGCCCGGAGTTTCAGTTTGTTCCTTATACCTGAGCAGGTACCCCTGTTACTCACTTGCTTTTCCTGGATACAATTCAGAAGAGTGCCTTAAAAATGACGGGACAGGAATATAACATAAACATTTGATTCGTTAGAACATCTTCGAAATTTGTCTTGTCTTTCCTTATTCCATCACTTTTTCTATAAATAATGCTCTAGCGAAATAGCCATAGGTTTGAAGGTTATTTTACTCGCAACTAAAATCACACCGTTTGTTTTGAGTCACGGCAAGACTCTCAATATATATTTTCCACTTATTTTGAGTCCGTTGTCCCCTGCGAGTTTTCGACTCGAGGATTGCAAAGCAGGTCTTTTTTCATCGGTTGGTGCCAGCCGATGAAATGGAAACTTCTCTGCAACTTTTTGCAAATGCTTCGTGCAAAGCCAACGGATGAGCTCGAGACTCACATACAACTTTGATTAACCCAACAGATGAGCTGGGCGCTCGTACGTTAATGAGGTGCTCAGCACAACACAACACAACACAACACAACGCAACACAACACAACAACAACAACACAAAGTGAGTTTGAGATCAGTTGAGTCGACGTGTTTTGTTTCGGCTCCTGGTGTTTCGCATATTAACAGTTCAGTATATTGTCAAAAAACTTGTTGCAAATACTTTCCTTAAGACTATATGTATGTTACCAGTAACATTAATTGTATGTCATGAAGAAGCTTTCGGTCTTCGAGATATTCCTTAAGCTGATGGTTAATCAGCGTTTCCATGACCTTAGAAAGAGAGGACGAAAGTACTATGGGTCGGTAGGAGTAGGGGGAGGATGGGTCACCTTTCTTAGGGACAGGCTGACAAATTTTGTTTTCCATCTTCTAGCAAAAATTCCAGAAGAGTAGGAGCGATGAAAAAGCTTACGCAGTGGGTTTTCCAGCATGGAAGAACTGTTTGCCTCTGTTAGGAATAAAAGCACGCATCCCTAGAAGAATCACATTTGAGCACTGGCATCAATGTCACTATCGAGGAAGCATAGTGACCAGTTAAAATTATGGAACAAAAGTATTCAGGCCGCCCCAGCGTCCACAGTGCGAGTGGGTATATTCATCTGTCTTCCAACGACGCGAGTGGGTATTATTTTATATTTCACAACACACGCGAGTGGTATTTGTTTATTTTTCTCAACGAGTGCCTCTTTTTTAACACTCACGACAACAATGCGCAAATAATAGCAAATAGGGCATTGCGCCCTCATCTTGATATGCATATGTATGTACCATGGATCCAGCCGCATCAGACAAACAATTCTGTGTTTTCAACATCCGAATGACGATACAGGGTGCATGAAGGCTGTGGAAAAATATTAGAATCTAAACTCGGTTCTGATGGAGAAAAATAATCATTCATGTGTTTATATTTATTATTGTGAAGTAATTTATGATGATTGCGCTGGCATCCACCAATGTTACAAATTACCTTGTTTCTGCATGTAAATGTTTTGTCCTTGTCTTTAACAAGAAAAACAAAGTTTCGATACCTTCACTTTATTCCAGCGATCGTCTACGGACATTTCAGCAAATCTATCATACACTGCCAACGAATGATCTTGATTACACAGGATGCATATGGATCTTTGAATGTTGTTTAAGTCAATGTGCATAAAAAAGTTCTTTCTTGCTTCAATCGGGCTTTGAGGGCTATATGATGTAACAATATTAACATTTTAACTATGGGTCTGTAAGGCACAATGCCTTTTAGAATACAACCGGATGTTGCACGACACTAGATAGAAGAATTGGAGAGCTAGGAACGAATTTTTGTCGACGCAAAGATCGAGAATTAGGTGACTATTTTCTCGCTTAAAACCCAGGGACGACTCTAGCCTTCACTACGACTTAGAAAAATTGCTTCCCAAACGGAGAGTCGAATTTAGGATTTCTCGCTTAACATGCAAACATTTCATCGACTGTACCACTGCCGCCCGCAATATGTTGTTGTTTTACCACGTTCGCTTCCAAGTCCAATAATTTGGACTGTGTCCACTCCAAACGCATCTTGAAGATCAATTTCGAACATTACTCATCAAGCAAAGACGGATTGCTCATATAGTGGGCAGCGTTAGATGTTTCCATAAAAATGGCCAAGCCTTTCACCTTGACAGCGAGTGATACAATTTTAATTTTGATAGTTGACTTCGTCTTGAATCGGGTTGATGATGTTGTGTTTTTGGTGTTGGATGGTACAAATGTGGATGGTATGAATGTAGCAAAAGGTTGTAACTTATGTAAAAATCGCACCTGGTGAAACTCTGAAGGCTCTGGCAGTGAAAATTGAGGTTCGAAAATTTGTGGATTGTATGTCGGATGTGGTTGGTATAACTATACCTTCGATGATAACTGGGTCTGTGCTCGTAGCGGCTGGTTTAACTATATTAGCGGCGTCCTTTAGACATGGGGCAAAGACGGCTGTGGCGAACACTGTGGATGTGACGGCTGTTGATAAGACTGCAACTCTTTGTATGGCGGCATTGATGAGAAGGGCAACATTGCAGTTTTAGAGATTTGAATCTGAACCTGGGCAAGTGGATAGAAGGTGGAATGTCAATTACCCGATTTGTTAGCTTAATGGCGTTGAACATTGTCAAAAATTTTGTTCCGTTTCTTCAAGTAATTTCTGGAATACCTCTTGCATATTCCCATATTTTTTTTATGAGTAGATCATCAGCATCATATGGTTTGACGCTCACATTTACATATATCTTCCTCTCCATGGTCATCATGGTCGCTTTGTTCCTTTTTTGCATCAGACATTTTGGGGTTGAGGCGGTCACTTTTTCTTGGGTTTTTCTGTGGCATGTGCAAGGCGATGACTTCGATAACAATCGAAAATAAATATATTGAAGATAAAAAACGTGGAAAAATTAAACTTGTAACGAAATGTTTATTTTCTGGAAATAAAATGTTTGTGTTACAATATCGTTATTTATATAGGATTTCGTTTCATTTATCAATTGAAAAAACTACAATGGCTTACAACTTCCAAGTTTTTTAAATGACATGGCACCAATCAAAAAATTCAGTTTTTAAAACAAAATGAAATTAAATGGCACAATAGCCAACATACATATTTCGGGTACTAATTTTCTCTTAAAAACGGCTGGATCAACGTATTAGTTATTGTTTTATAAAACTAATTTCCTTAAAAATGCTCGAATTTGCTGATATTTGGAAAAATAACCCACACGTAAAATATAAAAAAACATGTGTTTTTGTACTCTTTTTTGGGAAAAATGACAACAAGAGTGGTTTCCAAAAAATAAAAATTTATTTAATATTTTACTATCTAAGTTTATTTTTACTTGTGTGAATTTATAAAATACATGTTTACTTATTTAACTAGTATGTATCAAAACTTTCACTTCCTTTCCTAACAAGGTCGTATTTTATGTAATTCTTCTCTTTCAGAGTTCCACATCTAAAAAGGATTTCGGCTTCAACATTATTACTAACATGATTGTGCTCCTGCGCATAGCACTAAAGAGGTTAAGAATCGCTAGAAGTAAAAAAACGGTGATAATATGAAATAACACGTTCATATAACTTTGGAGAGCATATCCTCGAAGCATCTTCACAAATGAGGCATAGGTTCGCTTCAATAATTTGAAAAATGCTAAATATAATGTGCACATATAATTACTTGTTAAGCACCAGAACAGGCATAAGAACGAAATATCTAGAGTTTGATATGGCCAAATAACCTGACAAAAATTTTGTTTTCAGAACTCACTGTCGGCAGGTGCGTTAGTGCCAACGAAGATGGCTCTAAGCCAAACATTTGTTATTTTATTTATTATTAACTTAATATTGTTTATAGTATTTTCTTAAAAATATGGATCGTTTAAACGCGGTTCTAATTATGTAGTAGCAATCGGGTCTCAAATTTTTTTAAGCTCCCTTACCTGCTTTAAAGGTCTGCAGATAAAAGAAGGATTATTTAATAGTTTAAAGGATTGATTAGTGTTTTGAAATAAGAAAAAAGTATTGAATTGGGCTGAACGCGGCCCTTGAGTTACAGAACCAGCAGAATATGGGTTCGACATCAGTTGCACATAGCAAAGATGGCATAGTGTGCATTGACTGCTAAGTCTTGACTCACATAAGTGCAAAGAGATAGCAAATTCGAAAGTTGAGAAGAAAAAACATTTTACCCTATTAGTCGAGGGTAATGTTTTCATTGACTTTTTTTTTTATCATTGTGTTGCTTCATTATGTCTTCGGTGCTTGTAGAGTCGTTTTCGCTGTAAGCCATCTCTATTATATTTGTTTATGCTTTTTTATTACATATTTCCCCGAAAAAAATATTTGTGTTTTGTTGAACAGATAATACGACATTTTAAAATTTAAAAAAAACATCAACCGTTAAACGAGATTATATTCCGTTTATTTTAAAGAGCCACATTTATTCTTCTTTTATCACTTCTGACCAAGTTTTCTTCAACATACACTTATATAACTTGTAATCAATTTTATTCAAACCATTTTAAAACGTTGCTTGAAAATATTTTAACTCGTTTAAAAATATAATTCTCCTTCAGGGGCATAATTAATTAACATTTTTTTTTATAAACATAAGTATACATATGTATATATTTCGGCTTCGGCCTTCTGGGTTTTCTTAAAAGGTTTTCCCAGATACCTTCCGATTTTTAATTGCGATTATAGGGACTATAAGGCAAGTTTAGGATTCGTGAATATTAAAAATAATTAGATAACAATCAAACATGACATTACGATAATAGAGAAGTCAAAAAAAGTGATCGAGAAAAAATGTCTGTCTGTCTGTCAGTTGGTATAACGAGCTGCAGCCTAAACGGCTTAAGCGATTATCTTCAAACTTGGTGTATGTGATTCTTTTGGCATTCCCCAGAGGGTAAATTAAAATTTTATGTTTGGCCTAAAAATAACGGTATTTTTCTCGAAAACGGCTCCAACGATTTTAATCAAATTTGTTGGGAATTTGTTTGTTGGTATTGGCTATAATTTGATTAATACCACATATACGGGAAAAGTCTATTAACGGGACCTTAAATATAACGGTATTTTTAATTTTTGGCTTTCTCGGTTACGGCTTTTTGGATTTCTGTCAAATTTTATATTTAGGAAGATCTAGGTAGCCCAATTAATTTTGCATATCAAAAATTTTAATAACTTTTTTTTCTAATTAAAATTAATTTTTGAATTTTTTTTTTCAAAAATCAATATTTTGAAAACTTATCCAAAAAAAAATATTTTAAATTTTGTAATCACATGTATTTTAATAAATTCTAAAAACTGCATACCAAATTTTAAAATATATTTTTTTTTTCAAAAAACTAAAAATAAAAAACCGGATTTTATCAAAACCGGTCTTACAATTTTCGAAATACATTTTTCATAAATTCTTTGTTATTTAAGACGTGTGATAATGAAGTATGCCACATTTTTACTAAAAACCGTTAAGTATTTTGGTCTTTAATACTTTTTATAAGTTCAAACTGTGTTGTTGTCAACGCAAATGTTAACTGTTTCTGCCAAAGATCTTGTTTTCCAATGTAAGTAAGCACATAAGAGCAAGTACGTGCGTACCAGATGTGCCCATTTTTTCATTAGTTTGTATATTTTCAAACAAATATACTGGCGCTCAACTTTTCACCTAGTGTAACATTATCCATTCCTATTATTATAATTTATTGAAATAAGATAATGGCACTTAAAATAAATCTTTTTTGAAAAATTACTATTTTTAAAACTAATCAAAAAAAAAACTATTTGAAATTTAAAAATCACATGTATATTGTGATGTGGTAACAAGTTTAGATATTCGGAGGATACATTTTGTAAAATAACGACATCTGTTGGTTTCATTGTGTACAACAATCAACATTTATTGTGTACAACAACCATGCCCCTAAAAGTATGCTACCTATTTTTATTATGTTTTGACTGAGTACTAAATCGAACTTGGAGTACTATTTCGAGACTCGAATGCCATCTACAAGAGCAGATGGCATTGAAAGTTCAATTTATTTTCGAAAGTGGAATTGTTAACAACTGGAAGCGTTAGTAAAAAGTGATTGAATTGAGATTAAATAAAAAGTGTTGCATTATAAAAACGTATTTGAATTGTGAATAAGTGGAATAAGTTAAATTTGGTGTTATTTAAACTGAAAGACGTTGTGTTTCATAAAATAAAGAGATTTGTTGTATTGTTTTGGAATTTTGATTGAGTTTTATTTGTCGAACCCCAGGCTAAAACTTCACATTTTTAATATTTAATATTTGTATTTACTATTTTTATCTAAGTGTGTTAACTACATAAGTATAAAACTGTGAATAGCGAATATTTTTGTTAATAATAGTGTTTGAAAAAGATTTTTCTAGAAGATACATTAAAATAAAACTGACTGTGTTGCGAAAATTGTGTTTCGGGTACATAAAATGGGTCGAAAATTAAAACAATTGACAACAGCCGAGTTGAAAGAAGAATTAGGAAAAAGAAATCTTCAGACTTAAGAATGCTAATACTCAGGATGGTGGAGACCTCGATACCATGTTGTTCGATGTTGAAGAACCAGAGAGAGAAGGCGCAGTAAGTACAGCCGATGAAATGCCTGCTTTGATGAAGTTGCTTCTGTCGAAATTCGAAGAACAAAAGAACAGTCTCGAAGAACAAACGAATGAGCAAAAGAATTCATTAGAAGTTCTCCAGAAGCAACTAAGCGAACAAAAAAACGTTCTCGAAGAACAAAAAAACGTTTTCGAAAGTAAATTCGACGAACGAATGAGCAGAAGAATTCTTTAGAAGTTCTTCAGAAGCCACTAAGCGAACCAAGGGATGCACTCTAAAATAAGCACGATGTGTGGCCACTATCGATACGGGTGCCACGGCCTCCATAATTAGAAGAGACCTTGTCCAGACGTCCTGGCTACACAACACCAGCTGGAACAGTCTGAAGGCAGTCACGGGAGAAGTAGCAAAAGTATATGGGTAGGTACTTCTGAAGATAGAACTGGCAGGGCTGATCTTCTCACATGCATTCTCGGTAGCTGACATATGCGACGCCTGCATCCTAGGTGTGGATTTTATGAAGGCACATGAGGTAGTCCTAGACTTTCGAATGCATGTGTTAAGGTATTCAATCGTCGAGATTCCAATGGTGTACGGAAACGAGAATGCTGTAAATCTTCGGACGACTATAAGCAGTGATGAAATCCTACGGCTGTCTTCAGAAACAGCGTATCCTAGATTTTTGAACGCTAAGAAGAATGAAAGTATTTCTGCACAGAGACTAAGGGCCGAACCTGTAAAGGGTTGGACTGCGGAAGATTTTCGTATGGCACAAAAGGAAGATCCTGACATCGAGCCGATTCTTGTATGGAAGGAATATATGGAGAAGCCAAACGCAAGAGACATTTCTGACAGAAGTCCTACCTTAAAGGCATACTGGGTGCTGTGGGACTCTCTCCATGTAAAAGATGGTGTTTTGTGGAGAAAATGGGAAATGTCGAATGAAAGATCCTTTATTTATTTATTTATTTATTTACTGCTTAATTCAAGCAGTCTTAAAACTAACATTTAATTCTTAAAATACTAAACTTTAATCAACAATTGTGGGGTTAAGGTTATAAGGATTCAGGTACATAAATTAGGAATGGTACGAATGGTAGGAGGAAGGGAAGTTTTATTGGTATTCTTGGTACAGTGGAAGTCGAATGAGAAGATCATATTGTTAGTTGTACGTAACATTCGGTTCAAGGCTCGTTATTTCCATAATTTGAACGATGACAATTTATAATAAAAAGTGAAACCGGTCTAACATTTCTAGGGTTGGTATTAAGGGATATTTTCTGCAGAAGTGAAGGGCAGTCAATATTATTAGTTAGAAGTTGGTTAACAAAGATGATATCAGCAACTTGGCGACGTTTTTCCAGAGTTTGCAAATCAAGCAGCTTAAGACGGTTTTCATATGGTGGGAGATTATATCTATCTGACCAAGGGAGGGAACGGAGGGCGCAGCGAAGAAATCTACGTTAAACAGCTTCGATACGAAAGGAATGGGTTGGGTAATAAGGTGACCAGACTTGGCTGGCATATTCTAGAAGAGGTCGGATAAATGAAGGTATAAGGATTTAGTAACATATGGATCGGAAAATTCTTTGGACCATCGTTTAACGAAGGCAAGAGCTGAATTAGCCCTCCTTATGAAACGAAAGTTCTCGCAGCACCGAGATCGCAAAGGGAGTCCGCTTGCTGAACAGGTTCATTGTTTAATAAATAAAATCTTGGAGGCAGTGGGATGGTTTTACGGGAGTATGTAATAGTTTGACATTTGCTAACATTTAGCTCCAGAAAGTTTTTTTTGACACCATATACAAAAGTTATTCAAATAATTTTGAAGCATGACATGAGTAAGAATACAGATTAAAGGACCAATATGGCTACCTTGGGGAACATTAGAAGTTGCAGGGTAAGGGTCAGATAAAGACGATCGGAAAAGAAGTTCATAGAGACGATCTTTTAAATAAGAATAAATCCATTGGATGAAATCGATTGGAAATCCAAGAGCTTTAAGTTTGAAGAGGATCAATGGATGGGAGATTTTATCGAAGGCTTTACTTAGGTCAGTTGTAATGACATCAACTTCTTGACCGTTTTCCATGTCACAAATGGTGCCGGAGACAAAGTTTATTAGATTGGTGGTTGTGGATCTACCTCTTAAAAATCCATGTTGGTTAGGGGAGAAAATATGTTTACAGGGAAAAACCATTGTATCATAAACAATACTTTCAAAAAGTTTAGATATGCATGACTATTTGGCAATGGGGCGGTAGTTAGAAATATCATTCTTAGGACCTTTTTTATGAATGGGGATTATAAAAGATTTTTTCCTTATAGAAGGGAAGAAAATAGTAGTCAGGGGTGCGTGGAATTGCTTGGCAGAACAATACTAAAAATGACTCACCACAGAAGGTAAGTCTGAGTGTAGATTAGAGTTTTCGTATATGCTGTAAGTTGAAGTCCGCATCACAGTCACCAGTAAGTTTCAGCAGTTGAAGCACAGGTAGGTGATGATGACCGAGATATGCATTCAATCTACTAATTATTGCACAGGCCAGGCACTCAGCGATGTGTGGTCAATATAATGCATGGAAGTGTGGGCAAAAAAAATTGGGATACAAAAATGTATGTAGCTTCAATTTTGATTCATAGGCAAAGCATAAACAAAAAATGTTTCACTCACCGGGCAAGAAGGAAATAAAGGTATTAGCGGGAGTAATCAAAAGTTGCAATGAGAAAAAAAATCGAACCCCAGGCTAAAACTTCACATTTTTAATATTTATTATTTTTATTTAATATTTTTAACTAAGTGTGTTAACTACATAAGTATAAAACTGTGAATATCGAATATTTTTGTTAATAATAGTGTTTGAAAAAGATTTTTCTAGAAGATACATTAAAATAAAACTGACTGTGTTGCGAAAATTAATACATAAAATGGGTCGAAAATTAAAACAATTGACAACAGCCGAATTGAAAGAAGAATTAGGAAAAAGAAATCTTCAGACTTCGGGCTGAAAAAGGATCTATTGCTCCGACTTCAGAATGCTAATACTCAGCATGGTGGAGACCTCGATACCATGTTGTTCGATGTTGAAGAACCAGAGAGAGAAGGCGCAGTAAGTACAGCCGATGAAATGCCTGCTTTCATGAAGTTGCTTCTGTCGAAATTCGAAGAACAAAAGAACAGTCTCGAAGAACAAACGAATGAGCAAAAGAATTCATTAGAAGTTCTCCAGAAGCAACTAAGTGAACAAAAAAACGTCCTCGAAGAACAAAAAAACGTTTTCGAAAGTAAATTCGACGAACGAAAGAATGAGCAGAAGAATTCTTTAGAAGTTCTTCAGAAGCCACTAAGCGAACAAAGGGAGGCACTCGAAAATAAGCACGATGCACGGAATGTTCTCTTCGACAAAAAACTCCAAATAGTAGACCAGAAAACAGAAAACTTAAAAGAAAAGTTCGGAAAGCAAGTAGAAAGGGTAGAGCAAGAGTACGAACATCTGGCTAGAGAATTTGATTCTTTGAAGAAGGAGAATGTTCGGGAATATTCTAGCGAAGGTTCACGAAAAAAAGAAATGCAGCTCCCTGTCTTCGATGGTCAAACATCGTGACCACTTTATAAGAGGCAGTTCGAAGCTGCCGCATTGACGAACAACTGGGTCAATGAAGACAATTCAATTGCTCTTACGCTTGCGCATCAGAGGAACAGCAGCCGAATTGCTACAGACCATTTCTGAAGACAAACATCATGGTTATGATGCTATGCTCAAGGCAATCGAGATGAGGTTCGGCAACGACCACATGCAGCAAGTTTACCGAGTCCAGTTACGCCGAAGGGTCCAGGCAAGAGGTGAAACGCTACAACAATTGCAAGCTCACATCGAGCGCTTGGAAAATTTGTCTTATCCAAATACCACAGGGAAATCATAAACGAGCTGGCGACCGATGCGTTCATTAATGCCATTGCAGATGGAAAACTACCAACGGCTGTAAGAATGGCAGGCAAGAAAACGCTCCCTGAGGCTTTAGCATTTGCCCTGACAATGGAAGCAGCAGACCAAGCTTCTCAAGGTACCCATCGCGTCAGGGAAATGGCTACGCTAGAGTGCTCATGTCAACGTATCGACATTGAAAGACAAAACCCGAACACTGCTTGAGGTCAAATGAGATGCTGGAATTGCAACAAGCTAGGACACCTACAGCGACAATGCAGATTTCCACCTAGACAGGTAAGCTGCCCACATAGCGCGAGAAAAAGGCCTACTTACAGGGATATCGCTTACCCTACCGGGCATGATTTGGTGATACATCAGTGGGGAAAGCGCGTAAGAACCAACTTTGCAGAGCAGAAGTCGGTCGATGAAATGAACGCCCCAGGACCATTATCCAAGTTGCGCAAACGAAACGCTGCAACCAGAGTTTGACAGTGGAGACAGTCATCGCCAATAGAAAATGTGTGGCCACTATCGATACGGGTGCCACGGCCTCCATAATTAGAAGAGACCTTGTCCAGACGTCCTGGCTACACAACACCAGCTGGAACAGTCTGAAGGCAGTCACGGGAGAAGTAGCAAAAGTATATGGGTAGGTACTTCTGAAGATAGAACTGGCAGGGCTGACCTTCTCACATGCATTCTCGGTAGCTGACATATGCGACGCCTGCATCCTAGGTGTGGATTTTATGAAGGCACATGAGGTAGTCCTAGACTTTCGAATGCATGTGTGAAGGTATTCAATCGTCGAGATTCCAATGGTGTACGGAAACGAGAATGCTGTAAATCTTCGGACGACTATAAGCAGTGATGAAATCCTACGGCTGTCTTCAGAAACAGCGTATCCTAGATTTTTGAACGCTAAGAAGAATGAAAGTATTTCTGCACAGAGACTAAGGGCCGAACCTGTAAAGGGTTGGACTGCGGAAGATTTTCGTATGGCACAAAAGGAAGATCCTGACATCGAGCCGATTCTGGTATGGAAGGAATATATGGAGAAGCCAAACGCAAGAGACATTTCTGACAGAAGTCCTACCTTAAAGGCATACTGGGTGCTGTGGGACTCTCTACATGTAAAAGATGGTGTTTTGTGGAGAAAATGGGAAATGTCGAATGAAAGATCCTTTATTTATTTATTTATTTATTTACTGCTTAATTCAAGCAGTCTTAAAACTAACATTTAATTCTTAAAATACTAAACTTTAATCAACAATTGTGGGGTTAAGGTAATAAGGATTCAGGTACATAAATTAGGAATGGTACGAATGGTAGGAGGAAGGGAAGTTTTAATGGTATTCTTGGTACAGTGGAAGTCGAATGAGAAGATCATATTGTTAGTTGTACGTAACATTCGGTTCAAGGCTCGTTATTTCCATAATTTGAACGATGACAATTTATAATAAAAAGTGAAACCGGTCTAACATTTCTAGGGTTGGTATTAAGGGATATTTTCTGCAGAAGTGAAGGGCAGTCAATATTATTAGTTAGAAGTTGGTAAACAAAGATGATATCAGCAACTTGGCGACGTTTTTCCAGAGTTTGCAAATCAAGCAGCTTAAGACGGTTTTCATATGGTGGGAGATTATATCTATCTGACCAAGGGAGGGAACGGAGGGCGCAGCGAAGAAATCTACGTTAAACAGCTTCGATACGAAAGGAATGGGTTGGGTAATAAGGTGACCAGACTTGGCTGGCATATTCTAGAAGAGGTCGGATAAATGAAGGTATAAGGATTTAGTAACATATGGATCGGAAAATTCTTTGGACCATCGTTTAACGAAGGCAAGAGCTGAATTAGCCCTCCTTATGAAACGAAAGTTCTCGCAGCACCGAGATCGCAAAGGGAGTCCGCTTGCTGAACAGGTTCATTGTTTAATAAATAAAATCTTGGAGGCAGTGGGATGGTTTTACGGGAGTATGTAATAGTTTGACATTTGCTAACATTTAGCTCCAGAAAGTTTTTTTTGACACCATATACAAAAGTTATTCAAATAATTTTGAAGCATGACATGAGTAAGAATACAGATTAAAGGACCAATATGGCTACCTTGGGGAACATTAGAAGTTGCAGGGTAAGGGTCAGATAAAGACGATCGGAAAAGAAGTTCATAGAGACGATCTTTTAAATAAGAATAAATCCATTGGATGAAATCGATTGGAAATCCAAGAGCTTTAAGTTTGAAGAGGATCAATGGATGGGAGATTTTATCGAAGGCTTTACTTAGGTCAGTTGTAATGACATCAACTTCTTGACCGTTTTCCATGTCACAAATGGTGCCGGAGACAAAGTTTATTAGATTGGTGGTTGTGGATCTACCTCTTAAAAATCCATGTTGGTTAGGGGAGAAAATATGTTTACAGGGAAAAACCATTGTATCATAAACAATACTTTCAAAAAGTTTAGATATGCATGACTATTTGGCAATGGGGCGGTAGTTAGAAATATCATTCTTAGGACCTTTTTTATGAATGGGGATTATAAAAGATTTTTTCCTTATAGAAGGGAAGAAAATAGTAGTCAGGGGTGCGTGGAATTGCTTGGCAGAACAATACTAAAAATGACTCACCACAGAAGGTAAGTCTGAGTGTAGATTAGAGTTTTCGTATATGCTGTAAGTTGAAGTCCGCATCACAGTCACCAGTAAGTTTCAGCAGTTGAAGCACAGGTAGGTGATGATGACCGAGATATGCATTCAATCTACTAATTATTGCACAGGCCAGGCACTCAGCGATGTGTGGTCAATATAATGCATGGAAGTGTGGGCAAAAAAAATTGGGATACAAAAATGTATGTAGCTTCAATTTTGATTCATAGGCAAAGCATAAACAAAAAATGTTTCACTCACCGGGCAAGAAGGAAATAAAGGTATTAGCGGGAGCAATCAAAAGTTGCAATGAGAAAAAAAATCGAACCCCAGGCTAAAACTTCACATTTTTAATATTTATTATTTTTATTTAATATTTTTAACTAAGTGTGTTAACTACATAAGTATAAAACTGTGAATATCGAATATTTTTGTTAATAATAGTGTTTGAAAAAGATTTTTCTAGAAGATACATTAAAATAAAACTGACTGTGTTGCGAAAATTAATACATAAAATGGGTCGAAAATTAAAACAATTGACAACAGCCGAATTGAAAGAAGAATTAGGAAAAAGAAATCTTCAGACTTCGGGCTGAAAAAGGATCTATTGCTCCGACTTCAGAATGCTAATACTCAGGATGGTGGAGACCTCGATACCATGTTGTTCGATGTTGAAGAACCAGAGAGAGAAGGCGCAGTAAGTACAGCCGATGAAATGCCTGCTTTCATGAAGTTGCTTCTGTCGAAATTCGAAGAACAAAAGAACAGTCTCGAAGAAAAAACGAATGAGCAAAAGAATTCATTAGAAGTTCTCCAGAAGCAACTAAGTGAACAAAAAAACGTCCTCGAAGAACAAAAAAACGTTTTCGAAAGTAAATTCGACGAACGAAAGAATGAGCAGAAGAATTCTTTAGAAGTTCTTCAGAAGCCACTAAGCGAACAAAGGGAGGCACTCGAAAATAAGCACGATGCACGGAATGTTCTCTTCGACAAAAAACTCCAAATAGTAGACCAGAAAACAGGAAACTTAAAAGAAAAGTTCGGAAAGCAAGTAGAAAGTGTAGAGCAAGAGTACGAACATCTGGCTAGAGAATTTGATTCTTTGAAGAAGGAGAATGTTCGGGAATATTCTAGCGAAGGTTCACGAAAAAAAGAAATGCAGCTCCCTGTCTTCGATGGTCAAACATCGTGACCACTTTATAAGAGGCAGTTCGAAGCTGTCGCATTGACGAACAACTGGGTCAATGAAGACAATTCAATTGCTCTTACGCTTGCGCATCAGAGGAACAGCAGCCGAATTGCTACAGACCATTTCTGAAGACAAACATCATGGTTATGATGCTATGCTCAAGGCAATCGAGATGAGGTTCGGCAACGACCACATGCAGCAAGTTTACCGAGTCCAGTTACGCCGAAGGGTCCAGGCAAGAGGTGAAACGCTACAACAATTGCAAGCTCACATCGAGCGCTTGGAAAATTTGTCTTATCCAAATACCACAGGGAAATCATAAACGAGCTGGCGACCGATGCGTTCATTAATGCCATTGCAGATGGAAAACTACCAACGGCTGTAAGAATGGCAGGCAAGAAAACGCTCCCTGAGGCTTTAGCATTTGCCCTGACAATGGAAGCAGCAGACCAAGCTTCTCAAGGTACCCATCGCGTCAGGGAAATGGCTACGCTAGAGTGCTCATGTCAACGTATCGACATTGAAAGACAAAACCCGAACACTGCTTGAGGTCAAATGAGATGCTGGAATTGCAACAAGCTAGGACACCTACAGCGACAATGCAGATTTCCACCTAGACAGGTAAGCTGCCCACATAGCGCGAGAAAAAGGCCTACTTACAGGGATATCGCTTACCCTACCGGGCATGATTTGGTGATACATCAGTGGGGAAAGCGCGTAAGAACCAACTTTGCAGAGCAGAAGTCGGTCGATGAAATGAACGCCCCAGGACCATTATCCAAGTTGCGCAAACGAAACGCTGCAACCAGAGTTTGACAGTGGAGACAGTCATCGCCAATAGAAAATGTGTGGCCACTATCGATACGGGTGCCACGGCCTCCATAATTAGAAGAGACCTTGTCCAGACGTCCTGGCTACACAACACCAGCTGGAACAGTCTGAAGGCAGTCACGGGAGAAGTAGCAAAAGTATATGGGTAGGTACTTCTGAAGATAGAACTGGCAGGGCTGACCTTCTCACATGCATTCTCGGTAGCTGACATATGCGACGCCTGCATCCTAGGTGTGGATTTTATGAAGGCACATGAGGTAGTCCTAGACTTTCGAATGCATGTGTGAAGGTATTCAATCGTCGAGATTCCAATGGTGTACGGAAACGAGAATGCTGTAAATCTTCGGACGACTATAAGCAGTGATGAAATCCTACGGCTGTCTTCAGAAACAGCGTATCCTAGATTTTTGAACGCTAAGAAGAATGAAAGTATTTCTGCACAGAGACTAAGGGCCGAACCTGTAAAGGGTTGGACTGCGGAAGATTTTCGTATGGCACAAAAGGAAGATCCTGACATCGAGCCGATTCTGGTATGGAAGGAATATATGGAGAAGCCAAACGCAAGAGACATTTCTGACAGAAGTCCTACCTTAAAGGCATACTGGGTGCTGTGGGACTCTCTACATGTAAAAGATGGTGTTTTGTGGAGAAAATGGGAAATGTCGAATGAAAGATCCTTTATTTATTTATTTATTTATTTACTGCTTAATTCAAGCAGTCTTAAAACTAACATTTAATTCTTAAAATACTAAACTTTAATCAACAATTGTGGGGTTAAGGTAATAAGGATTCAGGTACATAAATTAGGAATGGTACGAATGGTAGGAGGAAGGGAAGTTTTAATGGTATTCTTGGTACAGTGGAAGTCGAATGAGAAGATCATATTGTTAGTTGTACGTTACATTCGGTTCAAGGCTCGTTATTTCCATAATTTGAACGATGACAATTTATAATAAAAAGTGAAACCGGTCTAACATTTCTAGGGTTGGTATTAAGGGATATTTTCTGCAGAAGTGAAGGGCAGTCAATATTATTAGTTAGAAGTTGGTAAACAAAGATGATATCAGCAACTTGGCGACGTTTTTCCAGAGTTTGCAAATCAAGCAGCTTAAGACGGTTTTCATATGGTGGGAGATTATATCTATCTGACCAAGGGAGGGAACGGAGGGCGCAGCGAAGAAATCTACGTTAAACAGCTTCGATACGAAAGGAATGGGTTGGGTAATAAGGTGACCAGACTTGGCTGGCATATTCTAGAAGAGGTCGGATAAATGAAGGTATAAGGATTTAGTAACATATGGATCGGAAAATTCTTTGGACCATCGTTTAACGAAGGCAAGAGCTGAATTAGCCCTCCTTATGAAACGAAAGTTCTCGCAGCACCGAGATCGCAAAGGGAGTCCGCTTGCTGAACAGGTTCATTGTTTAATAAATAAAATCTTGGAGGCAGTGGGATGGTTTTACGGGAGTATGTAATAGTTTGACATTTGCTAACATTTAGCTCCAGAAAGTTTTTTTTGACACCATATACAAAAGTTATTCAAATAATTTTGAAGCATGACATGAGTAAGAATACAGATTAAAGGACCAATATGGCTACCTTGGGGAACATTAGAAGTTGCAGGGTAAGGGTCAGATAAAGACGATCGGAAAAGAAGTTCATAGAGACGATCTTTTAAATAAGAATAAATCCATTGGATGAAATCGATTGGAAATCCAAGAGCTTTAAGTTTGAAGAGGATCAATGGATGGGAGATTTTATCGAAGGCTTTACTTAGGTCAGTTGTAATGACATCAACTTCTTGACCGTTTTCCATGTCACAAATGGTGCCGGAGACAAAGTTTATTAGATTGGTGGTTGTGGATCTACCTCTTAAAAATCCATGTTGGTTAGGGGAGAAAATATGTTTACAGGGAAAAACCATTGTATCATAAACAATACTTTCAAAAAGTTTAGATATGCATGACTATTTGGCAATGGGGCGGTAGTTAGAAATATCATTCTTAGGACCTTTTTTATGAATGGGGATTATAAAAGATTTTTTCCTTATAGAAGGGAAGAAAATAGTAGTCAGGGGTGCGTGGAATTGCTTGGCAGAACAATACTAAAAATGACTCACCACAGAAGGTAAGTCTGAGTGTAGATTAGAGTTTTCGTATATGCTGTAAGTTGAAGTCCGCATCACAGTCACCAGTAAGTTTCAGCAGTTGAAGCACAGGTAGGTGATGATGACCGAGATATGCATTCAATCTACTAATTATTGCACAGGCCAGGCACTCAGCGATGTGTGGTCAATATAATGCATGGAAGTGTGGGCAAAAAAAATTGGGATACAAAAATGTATGTAGCTTCAATTTTGATTCATAGGCAAAGCATAAACAAAAAATGTTTCACTCACCGGGCAAGAAGGAAATAAAGGTATTAGCGGGAGCAATCAAAAGTTGCAATGAGAAAAAAAATCGAACCCCAGGCTAAAACTTCACATTTTTAATATTTATTATTTTTATTTAATATTTTTAACTAAGTGTGTTAACTACATAAGTATAAAACTGTGAATATCGAATATTTTTGTTAATAATAGTGTTTGAAAAAGATTTTTCTAGAAGATACATTAAAATAAAACTGACTGTGTTGCGAAAATTAATACATAAAATGGGTCGAAAATTAAAACAATTGACAACAGCCGAATTGAAAGAAGAATTAGGAAAAAGAAATCTTCAGACTTCGGGCTGAAAAAGGATCTATTGCTCCGACTTCAGAATGCTAATACTCAGGATGGTGGAGACCTCGATACCATGTTGTTCGATGTTGAAGAACCAGAGAGAGAAGGCGCAGTAAGTACAGCCGATGAAATGCCTGCTTTCATGAAGTTGCTTCTGTCGAAATTCGAAGAACAAAAGAACAGTCTCGAAGAAAAAACGAATGAGCAAAAGAATTCATTAGAAGTTCTCCAGAAGCAACTAAGTGAACAAAAAAACGTCCTCGAAGAACAAAAAAACGTTTTCGAAAGTAAATTCGACGAACGAAAGAATGAGCAGAAGAATTCTTTAGAAGTTCTTCAGAAGCCACTAAGCGAACAAAGGGAGGCACTCGAAAATAAGCACGATGCACGGAATGTTCTCTTCGACAAAAAACTCCAAATAGTAGACCAGAAAACAGGAAACTTAAAAGAAAAGTTCGGAAAGCAAGTAGAAAGTGTAGAGCAAGAGTACGAACATCTGGCTAGAGAATTTGATTCTTTGAAGAAGGAGAATGTTCGGGAATATTCTAGCGAAGGTTCACGAAAAAAAGAAATGCAGCTCCCTGTCTTCGATGGTCAAACATCGTGACCACTTTATAAGAGGCAGTTCGAAGCTGTCGCATTGACGAACAACTGGGTCAATGAAGACAATTCAATTGCTCTTACGCTTGCGCATCAGAGGAACAGCAGCCGAATTGCTACAGACCATTTCTGAACACAAACATCATGGTTATGATGCTATGCTCAAGGCAATCGAGATGAGGTTCGGCAACGACCACATGCAGCAAGTTAACCGAGTCCAGTTACGCCGAAGGGTCCAGGCAAAAGGTGAAACGCTACAACAATTGCAAGCTCACATCGAGCGCTTGGAAAATTTGTCTTATCCAAATACCACAGGGAAATCATAAACGAGCTGGCGACCGATGCGTTCATTAATGCCATTGCAGATTGAAAACTACCAACGGCTGTAAGAATGGCAGGCAAGAAAACGCTCCCTGAGGCTTTAGCATTTGCCCTGACAATGGAAGCAGCAGACCAAGCTTCGCAAGGTAGCCATCGCGTCAGGGAAATGGCTACGCTAGAGTGCTCATGTCAACGTATCGACATTGAAAGACAAAACCCGAACACTGCTTGAGGTCAAATGAGATGCTGGAATTGCAACAAGCTAGGACACCTACAGCGACAATGCAGATCTCCACCTAGACAGGTAAGCTGCCCACATAGCGCGAGAAAAAGGCCTACTTACAGGGATATCGCTTACCCTACCGGGCATGATTTGGTGATACATCAGTGGGGAAAGCGCGTAAGAACCAACTTTGCAGAGCAGAAGTCGGTCGATGAAATGAACGCCCCAGGACCATTATCCAAGTTGCGCAAACGAAACGCTGCAACCAGAGTTTGACAGTGGAGACAGTCATCGCCAATAGAAAATGTGTGGCCACTATCGATACGGGTGCCACGGCCTCCATAATTAGAAGAGACCTTGTCCAGACGTCCTGGCTACACAACACCAGCTGGAACAGTCTGAAGGCAGTCACGGGAGAAGTAGCAAAAGTATATGGGTAGGTACTTCTGAAGATAGAACTGGCAGGGCTGACCTTCTCACATGCATTCTCGGTAGCTGACATATGCGACGCCTGCATCCTAGGTGTGGATTTTATGAAGGCACATGAGGTAGTCCTAGACTTTCGAATGCATGTGTTAAGGTATTCAATCGTCGAGATTCCAATGGTGTACGGAAACGAGAATGCTGTAAATCTTCGGACGACTATAAGCAGTGATGAAATCCTACGGCTGTCTTCAGAAACAGCGTATCCTAGATTTTTTAACGCTAAGAAGAATGAAAGTATTTCTGCACAGAGACTAAGGGCCGAACCTGTAAAGGGTTGGACTGCGGAAGATTTTCGTATGGCACAAAAGGAAGATCCTGACATCGAGCCGATTCTGGTATGGAAGGAATATATGGAGAAGCCAAACGCAAGAGACATTTCTGACAGAAGTCCTACCTTAAAGGCATACTGGGTGCTGTGGGACTCTACATGTAAAAGATGGTGTTTTGTGGAGAAAATGGGAAATGTCGAATGAAAGATCCTTTATTTATTTATTTACTGCTTAATTCAAGCAGTCTTAAAACTAACATTTAATTCTTAAAATACTAAACTTTAATCAACAATTGTAGGGTTAAGGTTATAAGGATTCAGGTACATAAATTAGGAATGGTACGAATGGTAGGAGGAAGGGAAGTTTTAATGGTATTCTTGGTACAGTGGAAGTCGAATGAGAAGATCATATTGTTAGTTGTACGTAACATTCGGTTCAAGGCTCGTTATTTCCATAATTTGAACGATGACAATTTATAATAAAAAGTGAAACCGGTCTAACATTTCTAGGGTTGGTATTAAGGGATATTTTCTGCAGAAGTGAAGGGCAGTCAATATTATTAGTTAGAAGTTGGTAAACAAAGATGATATCAGCAACTTGGCGACGTTTTTCCAGAGTTTGCAAATCAAGCAGCTTAAGACGGTTTTCATATGGTGGGAGATTATATCTATCTGACAAGGGAGGGAACGGAGGGCGCAGCGAAGAAATCTACGTTAAACAGCTTCGATACGAAAGGAATGGGTTGGGTAATAAGGTGACCAGACTTGGCTGGCATATTCTAGAAGATGTCGGATAATTGAAGGTAAAAGGATTTAGTAACATATGGATCGGAAAATTCTTTGGACCATCGTTTAACGAAGGCAAGAGCTGAATTAGCCCTCCTTATGGAACGAAAGTTCTCGCAGCACCGAGATCGCAAAGGGAGTGTGGGCAAAAAAAATTGGGATACAAAAATGTATGTAGCTTCAATTTTGATTCATAGGCAAAGCATAAACAAAAAATGTTTCACTCACCGGGCAAGAAGGAAATAAAGGTATTAGCGGGAGCAATCAAAAGTTGCAATGAGAAAAAAAATCGAACCCCAGGCTAAAACTTCACATTTTTAATATTTATTATTTTTATTTAATATTTTTAACTAAGTGTGTTAACTACATAAGTATAAAACTGTGAATATCGAATATTTTTGTTAATAATAGTGTTTGAAAAAGATTTTTCTAGAAGATACATTAAAATAAAACTGACTGTGTTGCGAAAATTAATACATAAAATGGGTCGAAAATTAAAACAATTGACAACAGCCGAATTGAAAGAAGAATTAGGAAAAAGAAATCTTCAGACTTCGGGCTGAAAAAGGATCTATTGCTCCGACTTCAGAATGCTAATACTCAGGATGGTGGAGACCTCGATACCATGTTGTTCGATGTTGAAGAACCAGAGAGAGAAGGCGCAGTAAGTACAGCCGATGAAATGCCTGCTTTCATGAAGTTGCTTCTGTCGAAATTCGAAGAACAAAAGAACAGTCTCGAAGAACAAACGAATGAGCAAAAGAATTCATTAGAAGTTCTCCAGAAGCAACTAAGTGAACAAAAAAACGTCCTCGAAGAACAAAAAAACGTTTTCGAAAGTAAATTCGACGAACGAAAGAATGAGCAGAAGAATTCTTTAGAAGTTCTTCAGAAGCCACTAAGCGAACAAAGGGAGGCACTCGAAAATAAGCACGATGCAGGGAATGTTCTCTTCGACAAAAAACTCCAAATAGTAGACCAGAAAACAGAAAACTTAAAAGAAAAGTTCGGAAAGCAAGTAGAAAGTGTAGAGCAAGAGTACGAACATCTGGCTAGAGAATTTGATTCTTTGAAGAAGGAGAATGTTCGGGAATATTCTAGCGAAGGTTCACGAAAAAAAGAAATGCAGCTCCCTGTCTTCGATGGTCAAACATCGTGACCACTTTATAAGTGGCAGTTCGAAGCTGCCGCATTGACGAACAACTGGGACAATGAAGACAATTCAATTGCTCTTACGCTTGCGCATCAGAGGAACAGCAGCCGAATTGCTACAGACCATTTCTGAAGACAAACATCATGGTTATGATGCTATGCTCAAGGCAATCGAGATGAGGTTCGGCAACGACCACATGCAGCAAGTTTACCGAGTCCAGTTACGCCGAAGGGTCCAGGCAAGAGGTGAAACGCTACAACAATTGCAAGCTCACATCGAGCGCTTGGAAAATTTGTCTTATCCAAATACCACAGGGAAATCATAAACGAGCTGGCGACCGATGCGTTCATTAATGCCATTGCAGATGGAAAACTACCAACGGCTGTAAGAATGGCAGGCAAGAAAACGCTCCCTGAGGCTTTAGCATTTGCCCTGACAATGGAAGCAGCAGACCAAGCTTCGCAAGGTAGCCATCGCGTCAGGGAAATGGCTACGCTAGAGTGCTCATGTCAACGTATCGACATTGAAAGAAAAAACCCGAACACTGCTTGAGGTCAAATGAGATGCTGGAATTGCAACAAGCTAGGACACCTACAGCGACAATGCAGATCTCCACCTAGACAGGTAAGCTGCCCACATAGCGCGAGAAAAAGGCCTACTGACAGGGATATCGCTTACCCTACCGGGCATGATTTGGAGATACATCAGTGGGGAAAGCGCGTAAGAACCAACTTTGCAGAGCAGAAGTCAGTCGATGAAATGAACGCCCCAGGACCATTATCCAAGTTGCGCAAACGAAACGCTGCAACCAGAGTTTGACAGTGGAGACAGTCATCGCCAATAGCAAATGTGTGGCCACTATCGATACGGGTGCCACGGCCTCAATAATTAGAAGAGACCTTGTCCAGACGTCCTGGCTACACAAAACCAGCTGGAACAGTCTTTTTGAACGCTAAGAAGAATGAAAGTATTTCTGCACAGAGACTAAGGGCCGAACCTGTAAAGGGTTGGACTGCTCGATCGGAAAATTCTTTGGACCATCGTTTAACGAAGGCAAGAGCTGAATTAGTCCTCCTTATGGAACGAAAGTTTAGCTCTCTATCGCAGCACCGAGATCGCAAAGGGAGTCCGCTTGCTGAACAGGTTCATTGTTTAATAAATAAAATCTTGGAGGCAGTGGGATGGTTTTACGGGAGTATGTAATAGTTTGACATTTGCTAACATTTAGCTCCAGAAAGTTTTTTTTGACACCATATACAAAAGTTATTCAAATAATTTTGAAGCATGACTGAATCAAAAGGAGAGGATATGCACTTAAAAATTTTCTTATCATCAGCGTAAATCGAGACATATGAGTTTTTGATGACACAGTCGACGTCATTAATTGTAAGAATACAGATTAAAGGACCAATATGGCTACCTTGGGGAACATTAGAAGTTGCAGGGTAAGGGTCAGATAAAGACGATCGGAAAAGAAGTTCATAGAGACGATCTTTTAAATAAGAATAAATCCATTGGATGAAATCGATTGGAAATCCAAGAGCTTTAAGTTTGAAGAGGATCAATGGATGGGAGATTTTATCGAAGGCTTTACTTAGGTCAGTTGTAATGACATCAACTTCTTGACCGTTTTCCATGTCACAAATGGTGCCGGAGACAAAGTTTATTAGATTGGTGGTTGTAGATCTACCTCTTAAAAATCCATGTTGGTTAGGGGAGAAAATATGTTTACAGGGAAAAACCATTGTATCATAAACAATACTTTCAAAAAGTTTAGATATGCATGACTATTTGGCAATGGGGCGGTATTTAGAAATATCATTCTTAGGACCTTTTTTATGAATGGGGATTATAAAAGATTTTGTCCTAATAGAAGGGAAGAAAATAGTAGTCAGGGGTGCGTGGAATTGCTTGGCAGAACAATACTAAAAATGACTCACCACAGAAGGTAAGTCTGAGTGTAGATTAGAGTTTTCGTATATGCTGTAAGTTGAAGTCCGCATCACAGTCACCAGTAAGTTTCAGCAGTTGAAGCACAGGTAGGTGATGATGACCGAGATATGCATTCAATCTACTAACTATTGCACAGGCCAGGCACTCAGCGATGTGTGGTCAATTTAATGCATGGAAGTGTGGGCAAAAAAAATTGGGATACAAAAATGTATGTAGCTTCAATTTTGATTCATAGGCAAAGCATAAACAAAAAATGTTTCACTCACCGGGCAAGAAGGAAATAAAGGTATTAGCGGGAGCAATCAAAAGTTGCAATGAGAAAAAAAATCGAACCCCAGGCTAAAACTTCACATTTTTAATATTTATTATTTTTATTTAATATTTTTAACTAAGTGTGTTAACTACATAAGTATAAAACTGTGAATATCGAATATTTTTGTTAATAATAGTGTTTGAAAAAGATTTTTCTAGAAGATACATTAAAATAAAACTGACTGTGTTGCGAAAATTAATACATAAAATGGGTCGAAAATTAAAACAATTGACAACAGCCGAATTGAAAGAAGAATTAGGAAAAAGAAATCTTCAGACTTCGGGCTGAAAAAGGATCTATTGCTCCGACTTCAGAATGCTAATACTCAGGATGGTGGAGACCTCGATACCATGTTGTTCGATGTTGAAGAACCAGAGAGAGAAGGCGCAGTAAGTACAGCCGATGAAATGCCTGCTTTCATGAAGTTGCTTCTGTCGAAATTCGAAGAACAAAAGAACAGTCTCGAAGAAAAAACGAATGAGCAAAAGAATTCATTAGAAGTTCTCCAGAAGCAACTAAGTGAACAAAAAAACGTCCTCGAAGAACAAAAAAACGTTTTCGAAAGTAAATTCGACGAACGAAAGAATGAGCAGAAGAATTCTTTAGAAGTTCTTCAGAAGCCACTAAGCGAACAAAGGGAGGCACTCGAAAATAAGCACGATGCACGGAATGTTCTCTTCGACAAAAAACTCCAAATAGTAGACCAGAAAACAGGAAACTTAAAAGAAAAGTTCGGAAAGCAAGTAGAAAGTGTAGAGCAAGAGTACGAACATCTGGCTAGAGAATTTGATTCTTTGAAGAAGGAGAATGTTCGGGAATATTCTAGCGAAGGTTCACGAAAAAAAGAAATGCAGCTCCCTGTCTTCGATGGTCAAACATCGTGACCACTTTATAAGAGGCAGTTCGAAGCTGTCGCATTGACGAACAACTGGGTCAATGAAGACAATTCAATTGCTCTTACGCTTGCGCATCAGAGGAACAGCAGCCGAATTGCTACAGACCATTTCTGAACACAAACATCATGGTTATGATGCTATGCTCAAGGCAATCGAGATGAGGTTCGGCAACGACCACATGCAGCAAGTTAACCGAGTCCAGTTACGCCGAAGGGTCCAGGCAAAAGGTGAAACGCTACAACAATTGCAAGCTCACATCGAGCGCTTGGAAAATTTGTCTTATCCAAATACCACAGGGAAATCATAAACGAGCTGGCGACCGATGCGTTCATTAATGCCATTGCAGATTGAAAACTACCAACGGCTGTAAGAATGGCAGGCAAGAAAACGCTCCCTGAGGCTTTAGCATTTGCCCTGACAATGGAAGCAGCAGACCAAGCTTCGCAAGGTAGCCATCGCGTCAGGGAAATGGCTACGCTAGAGTGCTCATGTCAACGTATCGACATTGAAAGACAAAACCCGAACACTGCTTGAGGTCAAATGAGATGCTGGAATTGCAACAAGCTAGGACACCTACAGCGACAATGCAGATCTCCACCTAGACAGGTAAGCTGCCCACATAGCGCGAGAAAAAGGCCTACTTACAGGGATATCGCTTACCCTACCGGGCATGATTTGGTGATACATCAGTGGGGAAAGCGCGTAAGAACCAACTTTGCAGAGCAGAAGTCGGTCGATGAAATGAACGCCCCAGGACCATTATCCAAGTTGCGCAAACGAAACGCTGCAACCAGAGTTTGACAGTGGAGACAGTCATCGCCAATAGAAAATGTGTGGCCACTATCGATACGGGTGCCACGGCCTCCATAATTAGAAGAGACCTTGTCCAGACGTCCTGGCTACACAACACCAGCTGGAACAGTCTGAAGGCAGTCACGGGAGAAGTAGCAAAAGTATATGGGTAGGTACTTCTGAAGATAGAACTGGCAGGGCTGACCTTCTCACATGCATTCTCGGTAGCTGACATATGCGACGCCTGCATCCTAGGTGTGGATTTTATGAAGGCACATGAGGTAGTCCTAGACTTTCGAATGCATGTGTTAAGGTATTCAATCGTCGAGATTCCAATGGTGTACGGAAACGAGAATGCTGTAAATCTTCGGACGACTATAAGCAGTGATGAAATCCTACGGCTGTCTTCAGAAACAGCGTATCCTAGATTTTTTAACGCTAAGAAGAATGAAAGTATTTCTGCACAGAGACTAAGGGCCGAACCTGTAAAGGGTTGGACTGCGGAAGATTTTCGTATGGCACAAAAGGAAGATCCTGACATCGAGCCGATTCTGGTATGGAAGGAATATATGGAGAAGCCAAACGCAAGAGACATTTCTGACAGAAGTCCTACCTTAAAGGCATACTGGGTGCTGTGGGACTCTACATGTAAAAGATGGTGTTTTGTGGAGAAAATGGGAAATGTCGAATGAAAGATCCTTTATTTATTTATTTATTTATTTACTGCTTAATTCAAGCAGTCTTAAAACTAACATTTAATTCTTAAAATACTAAACTTTAATCAACAATTGTAGGGTTAAGGTTATAAGGATTCAGGTACATAAATTAGGAATGGTACGAATGGTAGGAGGAAGGGAAGTTTTAATGGTATTCTTGGTACAGTGGAAGTCGAATGAGAAGATCATATTGTTAGTTGTACGTAACATTCGGTTCAAGGCTCGTTTCCATAATTTGAACGATGACAATTTATAATAAAAAGTGAAACCGGTCTAACATTTCTAGGGTTGGTATTAAGGGATATTTTCTGCAGAAGTGAAGGGCAGTCAATATTATTAGTTAGAAGTTGGTAAACAAAGATGATATCAGCAACTTGGCGACGTTTTTCCAGAGTTTGCAAATCAAGCAGCTTAAGACGGTTTTCATATGGTGGGAGATTATATCTATCTGACCAAGGGAGGGAACGGAGGGCGCAGCGAAGAAATCTACGTTAAACAGCTTCGATACGAAAGGAATGGGTTGGGTAATAAGGTGACCAGACTTGGCTGGCATATTCTAGAAGATGTCGGATAATTGAAGGTAAAAGGATTTAGTAACATATGGATCGGAAAATTCTTTGGACCATCGTTTAACGAAGGCAAGAGCTGAATTAGCCCTCCTTATGGAACGAAAGTTCTCGCAGCACCGAGATCGCAAAGGGAGTGTGGGCAAAAAAAATTGGGATACAAAAATGTATGTAGCTTCAATTTTGATTCATAGGCAAAGCATAAACAAAAAATGTTTCACTCACCGGGCAAGAAGGAAATAAAGGTATTAGCGGGAGCAATCAAAAGTTGCAATGAGAAAAAAAATCGAACCCCAGGCTAAAACTTCACATTTTTAATATTTATTATTTTTATTTAATATTTTTAACTAAGTGTGTTAACTACATAAGTATAAAACTGTGAATATCGAATATTTTTGTTAATAATAGTGTTTGAAAAAGATTTTTCTAGAAGATACATTAAAATAAAACTGACTGTGTTGCGAAAATTAATACATAAAATGGGTCGAAAATTAAAACAATTGACAACAGCCGAATTGAAAGAAGAATTAGGAAAAAGAAATCTTCAGACTTCGGGCTGAAAAAGGATCTATTGCTCCGACTTCAGAATGCTAATACTCAGGATGGTGGAGACCTCGATACCATGTTGTTCGATGTTGAAGAACCAGAGAGAGAAGGCGCAGTAAGTACAGCCGATGAAATGCCTGCTTTCATGAAGTTGCTTCTGTCGAAATTCGAAGAACAAAAGAACAGTCTCGAAGAACAAACGAATGAGCAAAAGAATTCATTAGAAGTTCTCCAGAAGCAACTAAGTGAACAAAAAAACGTCCTCGAAGAACAAAAAAACGTTTTCGAAAGTAAATTCGACGAACGAAAGAATGAGCAGAAGAATTCTTTAGAAGTTCTTCAGAAGCCACTAAGCGAACAAAGGGAGGCACTCGAAAATAAGCACGATGCAGGGAATGTTCTCTTCGACAAAAAACTCCAAATAGTAGACCAGAAAACAGAAAACTTAAAAGAAAAGTTCGGAAAGCAAGTAGAAAGTGTAGAGCAAGAGTACGAACATTTGGCTAGAGAATTTGATTCTTTGAAGAAGGAGAATGTTCGGGAATATTCTAGCGAAGGTTCACGAAAAAAAGAAATGCAGCTCCCTGTCTTCGATGGTCAAACATCGTGACCACTTTATAAGTGGCAGTTCGAAGCTGCCGCATTGACGAACAACTGGGACAATGAAGACAATTCAATTGCTCTTACGCTTGCGCATCAGAGGAACAGCAGCCGAATTGCTACAGACCATTTCTGAAGACAAACATCATGGTTATGATGCTATGCTCAAGGCAATCGAGATGAGGTTCGGCAACGACCACATGCAGCAAGTTTACCGAGTCCAGTTACGCCGAAGGGTCCAGGCAAGAGGTGAAACGCTACAACAATTGCAAGCTCACATCGAGCGCTTGGAAAATTTGTCTTATCCAAATACCACAGGGAAATCATAAACGAGCTGGCGACCGATGCGTTCATTAATGCCATTGCAGATGGAAAACTACCAACGGCTGTAAGAATGGCAGGCAAGAAAACGCTCCCTGAGGCTTTAGCATTTGCCCTGACAATGGAAGCAGCAGACCAAGCTTCGCAAGGTAGCCATCGCGTCAGGGAAATGGCTACGCTAGAGTGCTCATGTCAACGTATCGACATTGAAAGAAAAAACCCGAACACTGCTTGAGGTCAAATGAGATGCTGGAATTGCAACAAGCTAGGACACCTACAGCGACAATGCAGATCTCCACCTAGACAGGTAAGCTGCCCACATAGCGCGAGAAAAAGGCCTACTGACAGGGATATCGCTTACCCTACCGGGCATGATTTGGAGATACATCAGTGGGGAAAGCGCGTAAGAACCAACTTTGCAGAGCAGAAGTCAGTCGATGAAATGAACGCCCCAGGACCATTATCCAAGTTGCGCAAACGAAACGCTGCAACCAGAGTTTGACAGTGGAGACAGTCATCGCCAATAGCAAATGTGTGGCCACTATCGATACGGGTGCCACGGCCTCAATAATTAGAAGAGACCTTGTCCAGACGTCCTGGCTACACAAAACCAGCTGGAACAGTCTTTTTGAACGCTAAGAAGAATGAAAGTATTTCTGCACAGAGACTAAGGGCCGAACCTGTAAAGGGTTGGACTGCTCGATCGGAAAATTCTTTGGACCATCGTTTAACGAAGGCAAGAGCTGAATTAGTCCTCCTTATGGAACGAAAGTTTAGCTCTCTATCGCAGCACCGAGATCGCAAAGGGAGTCCGCTTGCTGAACAGGTTCATTGTTTAATAAATAAAATCTTGGAGGCAGTGGGATGGTTTTACGGGAGTATGTAATAGTTTGACATTTGCTAACATTTAGCTCCAGAAAGTTTTTTTTGACACCATATACAAAAGTTATTCAAATAATTTTGAAGCATGACTGAATCAAAAGGAGAGGATATGCACTTAAAAATTTTCTTATCATCAGCGTAAATCGAGACATATGAGTTTTTGATGACACAGTCGACGTCATTAATTGTAAGAATACAGATTAAAGGACCAATATGGCTACCTTGGGGAACATTAGAAGTTGCAGGGTAAGGGTCAGATAAAGACGATCGGAAAAGAAGTTCATAGAGACGATCTTTTAAATAAGAATAAATCCATTGGATGAAATCGATTGGAAATCCAAGAGCTTTAAGTTTGAAGAGGATCAATGGATGGGAGATTTTATCGAAGGCTTTACTTAGGTCAGTTGTAATGACATCAACTTCTTGACCGTTTTCCATGTCACAAATGGTGCCGGAGACAAAGTTTATTAGATTGGTGGTTGTAGATCTACCTCTTAAAAATCCATGTTGGTTAGGGGAGAAAATATGTTTACAGGGAAAAACCATTGTATCATAAACAATACTTTCAAAAAGTTTAGATATGCATGACTATTTGGCAATGGGGCGGTAGTTAGAAATATCATTCTTAGGACCTTTTTTATGAATGGGGATTATAAAAGATTTTGTCCTAATAGAAGGGAAGAAAATAGTAGTCAGGGGTGCGTGGAATTGCTTGGCAGAACAATACTAAAAATGACTCACCACAGAAGGTAAGTCTGAGTGTAGATTAGAGTTTTCGTATATGCTGTAAGTTGAAGTCCGCATCACAGTCACCAGTAAGTTTCAGCAGTTGAAGCACAGGTAGGTGATGATGACCGAGATATGCATTCAATCTACTAACTATTGCACAGGCCAGGCACTCAGCGATGTGTGGTCAATTTAATGCATGGAAGTGTGGGCAAAAAAAATTGGGATACAAAAATGTATGTAGCTTCAATTTTGATTCATAGGCAAAGCATAAACAAAAAATGTTTCACTCACCGGGCAAGAAGGAAATAAAGGTATTAGCGGGAGCAATCAAAAGTTGCAATGAGAAAAAAAATCGAACCCCAGGCTAAAACTTCACATTTTTAATATTTATTATTTTTATTTAATATTTTTAACTAAGTGTGTTAACTACATAAGTATAAAACTGTGAATATCGAATATTTTTGTTAATAATAGTGTTTGAAAAAGATTTTTCTAGAAGATACATTAAAATAAAACTGACTGTGTTGCGAAAATTAATACATAAAATGGGTCGAAAATTAAAACAATTGACAACAGCCGAATTGAAAGAAGAATTAGGAAAAAGAAATCTTCAGACTTCGGGCTGAAAAAGGATCTATTGCTCCGACTTCAGAATGCTAATACTCAGGATGGTGGAGACCTCGATACCATGTTGTTCGATGTTGAAGAACCAGAGAGAGAAGGCGCAGTAAGTACAGCCGATGAAATGCCTGCTTTCATGAAGTTGCTTCTGTCGAAATTCGAAGAACAAAAGAACAGTCTCGAAGAACAAACGAATGAGCAAAAGAATTCATTAGAAGTTCTCCAGAAGCAACTAAGTGAACAAAAAAACGTCCTCGAAGAACAAAAAAACGTTTTCGAAAGTAAATTCGACGAACGAAAGAATGAGCAGAAGAATTCTTTAGAAGTTCTTCAGAAGCCACTAAGCGAACAAAGGGAGGCACTCGAAAATAAGCACGATGCACGGAATGTTCTCTTCGACAAAAAACTCCAAATAGTAGACCAGAAAACAGAAAACTTAAAAGAAAAGTTCGGAAAGCAAGTAGAAAGTGTAGAGCAAGAGTACGAACATCTGGCTAGAGAATTTGATTCTTTGAAGAAGGAGAATGTTCGGGAATATTCTAGCGAAGGTTCACGAAAAAAAGAAATGCAGCTCCCTGTCTTCGATGGTCAAACATCGTGACCACTTTATAAGAGGCAGTTCGAAGCTGCCGCATTGACGAACAACTGGGTCAATGAAGACAATTCAATTGCTCTTACGCTTGCGCATCAGAGGAACAGCAGCCGAATTGCTACAGACCATTTCTGAAGACAAACATCATGGTTATGATGCTATGCTCAAGGCAATCGAGATGAGGTTCGGCAACGACCACATGCAGCAAGTTTACCGAGTCCAGTTACGCCGAAGGGTCCAGGCAAGAAGTGAAACGCTACAACAATTGCAAGCTCACATCGAGCGCTTGGAAAATTTGTCTTATCCAAATACCACAGGGAAATCATAAACGAGCTGGCGACCGATGCGTTCATTAATGCCATTGCAGATGGAAAACTACCAACGGCTGTAAGAATGGCAGGCAAGAAAACGCTCCCTGAGGCTTTAGCATTTGCCCTGACAATGGAAGCAGCAGACCAAGCTTCGCAAGGTAGCCATCGCGTCAGGGAAATGGCTACGCTAGAGTGCTCATGTCAACGTATCGACATTGAAAGACAAAACCCGAACACTGCTTGAGGTCAAATGAGATGCTGGAATTGCAACAAGCTAGGACACCTACAGCGACAATGCAGATCTCCACCTAGACAGGTAAGCTGCCCACATAGCGCGAGAAAAAGGCCTACTTACAGGGATATCGCTTACCCTACCGGGCATGATTTGGAGATACATCAGTGGGGAAAGCGCGTAAGAACCAACTTTGCAGAGCAGAAGTCAGTCGATGAAATGAACGCCCCAGGACCATTATCCAAGTTGCGCAAACGAAACGCTGCAACCAGAGTTTGACAGTGGAGACAGTCATCGCCAATAGAAAATGTGTGGCCACTATCGATACGGGTGCCACGGCCTCCATAATTAGAAGAGACCTTGTCCAGACGTCCTGGCTACACAACACCAGCTGGAACAGTCTGAAGGCAGTCACGGGAGAAGTAGCAAAAGTATATGGGTAGGTACTTCTGAAGATAGAACTGGCAGGGCTGACCTTCTCACATGCATTCTCGGTAGCTGACATATGCGACGCCTGCATCCTAGGTGTGGATTTTATGAAGGCACATGAGGTAGTCCTAGACTTTCGAATGCATGTGTTAAGGTATTCAATCGTCGAGATTCCAATGGTGTACGGAAACGAGAATGCTGTAAATCTTCGGACGACTATAAGCAGTGAAGAAATCCTACGGCTGTCTTCAGAAACAGCGTATCCTAGATTTTTGAACGCTAAGAAGAATGAAAGTATTTCTGCACAGAGACTAAGGGCCGAACCTGTAAAGGGTTGGACTGCGGAAGATTTTCGTATGGCACAAAAGGAAGATCTTGACATCGAGCCGATTCTGGTATGGAAGGAATATATGGAGAAGCCAAACGCAAGAGACATTTCTGACAGAAGTCCTACCTTAAAGGCATACTGGGTGCTGTGGGACTCTCTACATGTAAAAGATGGTGTTTTGTGGAGAAAATGGGA
The DNA here is from genome assembly GCA_963971375.1 of Platycheirus rosarum. Lineage (NCBI taxonomy): Eukaryota > Metazoa > Arthropoda > Insecta > Diptera > Syrphidae > Platycheirus > Platycheirus rosarum. The sequence continues at coordinate 35,910,980 of OZ020509.1, read as the reverse complement.
AATGTCGAATGAAAGATCCTTTATTTATTTATTTATTTATTTACTGCTTAATTCAAGCAGTCTTAAAACTAACATTTAATTCTTAAAATACTAAACTTTAATCAACAATTGTGGGGTTAAGGTTATAAGGATTCAGGTACATAAATTAGGAATGGTACGAATGGTAGGAGGAAGGGAAGTTTTAATGGTATTCTTGGTACAGTGGAAGTCGAATGAGAAGATCATATTGTTAGTTGTACGTAACATTCGGTTCAAGGCTCGTTATTTCCATAATTTGAACGATGACAATTTATAATAAAAAGTGAAACCGGTCTAACATTTCTAGGGTTGGTATTAAGGGATATTTTCTGCAGAAGTGAAGGGCAGTCAATATTATTAGTTAGAAGTTGGTAAACAAAGATGATATCAGCAACTTGGCGACGTTTTTCCAGAGTTTGCAAATCAAGCAGCTTAAGACGGTTTTCATATGGTGGGAGATTATATCTATCTGACCAAGGGAGGGAACGGAGGGCGCAGCGAAGAAATCTACGTTAAACAGCTTCGATACGAAAGGAATGGGTTGGGTAATAAGGTGACCAGACTTGGCTGGCATATTCTAGAAGAGGTCGGATAATTGAAGGTAAAAGGATTTAGTAACATATGGATCGGAAAATTCTTTGGACCATCGTTTAACGAAGGCAAGAGCTGAATTAGCCCTCCTTATGGAACGAAAGTTCTCGCAGCACCGAGATCGCAAAGGGAGTCCGCTTGCTGAACAGGTTCATTGTTTAATAAATAAAATCTTGGAGGCAGTGGGATGGTTTAACGGGAGTATGTAATAGTTTGACATTTGCTAACATTTAGCTCCAGAAAGTTTTTTTTGACACCATATACAAAAGTTATTCAAATAATTTTGAAGCATGACTGAACCAAAAGGAGAGGATATGCACTTAAAAATTTTCTTATCATCGGCGTAAATCGAGATATATGAGTTTTTAATGACACAGTCGACGTCATTAATTGTAAGAATACAGATTAAAGGACCAATATCGCTACCTTGGGGAACACCAGAAGTTGCAGGGTAAGGGTCAGATAAAGACGATCGGAAAAGAACTTCATAGAGACGATCTTTTAAATAAGAATAAATCCATTGGATGAAATCGATTGGAAATCCAAGAGCTTTAAGTTTGAAGAGGATCAATGGATGGGAGATTTTATCGAAGGCTTTACTTAGGTCAGTTGTAATGACATCAACTTCTTGACCGTTTTCCATGTCACAAATGGTGCCGGAGACAAAGTTTATTAGATTGGTGGTTGTGGATCTACCTCTTAAAAATCCATGTTGGTTAGGGGAGAAAATATGTTTACAGGGAAAAACCATTGTATCATAAACAATACTTTCAAAAAGTTTAGATATGCATGACTATTTGGCAATGGGGCGGTAGTTAGAAATATCATTCTTAGGACCTTTTTTATGAATGGGGATTATAAAAGATTTTTTCCTTATAGAAGGGAAGAAAATAGTAGTCAGGGGTGCGTGGAATTGCTTGGCAGAACAATACTAAAAATGACTCACCACAGAAGGTAAGTCTGAGTGTAGATTAGAGTTTTCGTATATGCTGTAAGTTGAAGTCCGCATCACAGTCACCAGTAAGTTTCAGCAGTTGAAGCACAGGTAGGTGATGATGACCGAGATATGCATTCAATCTACTAATTATTGCACAGGCCAGGCACTCAGCGATGTGTGGTCAATATAATGCATGGAAGTGTGGGCAAAAAAAATTGGGATACAAAAATGTATGTAGCTTCAATTTTGATTCATAGGCAAAGCATAAACAAAAAATGTTTCACTCACCGGGCAAGAAGGAAATAAAGGTATTAGCGGGAGCAATCAAAAGTTGCAATGAGATAAAAAATCGAACCCCAGGCTAAAACTTCACATTTTTAATATTTATTATTTTTAACTAAGTGTGTTAACTACATAAGTATAAAACTGTGAATATCGAATATTTTTGTTAATAATAGTGTTTGAAAAAGATTTTTCTAGAAGATACATTAAAATAAAACTGACTGTGTTGCGAAAATTAATACATAAAATGGGTCGAAAATTAAAACAATTGACAACAGCCGAATTGAAAGAAGAATTAGGAAAAAGAAATCTTCAGACTTCGGGCTGAAAAAGAATCTATTGCTCCGACTTCAGAATGCTAATACTCAGGATGGTGGAGACCTCGATACCATGTTGTTCGATGTTGAAGAACCAGAGAGAGAAGGCGCAGTAAGTACAGCCGATGAAATGCCTGCTTTCATGAAGTTGCTTCTGTCGAAATTCGAAGAACAAAAGAACAGTCTCGAAGAACAAACGAATGAGCAAAAGAATTCATTAGAAGTTCTCCAGAAGCAACTAAGTGAACAAAAAAACGTCCTCGAAGAACAAAAAAACGTTTTCGAAAGTAAATTCGACGAACGAAAGAATGAGCAGAAGAATTCTTTAGAAGTTCTTCAGAAGCCACTAAGCGAACAAAGGGAGGCACTCGAAAATAAGCACGATGCACGGAATGTTCTCTTCGACAAAAAACTCCAAATAGTAGACCAGAAAACAGAAAACTTAAAAGAAAAGTTCGGAAAGCAAGTAGAAAGTGTAGAGCAAGAGTACCAACATCTGGCTAGAGAATTTGATTCTTTGAAGAAAGAGAATGTTCGGGAATATTCTAGCGAAGGTTCACGAAAAAAAGAAATGCAGCTCCCTGTCTTCGATGATCAAACATCGTGACCACTTTATAAGAGGCAGTTCGAAGCTGCCGCATTGACGAACAACTGGGACAATGAAGACAATTCAATTGCTCTTACGCTTGCGCATCAGAGGAACAGCAGCCGAATTGCTACAGACCATTTCTGAAGACAAACATCATGGTTATGATGCTATGCTCAAGGCAATCGAGATGAGGTTCGGCAACGACCACATGCAGCAAGTTTACCGAGTCCAGTTACGCCGAAGGGTCCAGGCAAGAGGTGAAACGCTACAACAATTGCAAGCTCACATCGAGCGCTTGGAAAATTTGTCTTATCCAAATGATGGAAATGAAATAATGCGTTCATTAATGCCATTGCAGATGGAAAACTACCAACGGCTGTAAGAATGGCAGGCAAGAAAACGCTCCCTGAGGCTTTAGCATTTGCCCTGACAATGGAAGCAGCAGACCAAGCTTCGCAAGGTAGCCATCGCGTCAGGGAAATGGCTACGCTAGAGTTATAAGAAAACGAATCCTTTAGCGTTGACCACTGTAATCTTAGAAGTTTTATCGAGTTGCACTCTTCAATATCCTTAGGAGATATGTAACTCTCGTTGTTTTTCTGGAATGCTAACGAGTAAGAGCAAACAATTTGTGGTCCATTTTTGAAGATTGAATACACCCGATTGTAGAAGGTTGACTAGCTCTTAACGCAACGAAATTACCTCTTCTATTGAATCTGCCCCAGTCATGACATCGTCCATTAAAAAATCATTGAGAAGAATTTCTGCCTATGTACAACATGAAACTGGTCCCATGATTTCAGAAACTACCCATCTAAATATGGTAGGAACAAAATCTGGTAACCCTGCACAGCTGAGCCATTGAAAATGCTGAAAACCTTATCAGCTCCTGCGAGAACGTCAACGTTGCCCGGCACGTTGAAGTTAGGTTCTGCGAGTGAATACGATCCCAAGGTCTTACGATCAGAAGTTGATATTTCAGACGCAGGTACGACGGATGTTAATTTTATTTTACTAAAGCAGTGTATATTTATTGAAGCTTGTGAATAACGTGAGAAAAGTTGAAGTGTCACAACTCCATTTGTAGCACCTGTGCCAGTGAAACCAAAACCTAAGCGCCTTCCTTCTAACAAGTCTTAACCTCTGAACAGTTTGTTCCGTAATAAAGAATACCTGGGATTCTGAATTGAGCAGCAAGCGAACACAAGGGCAGTATCAAGCCCTTGGTTTTTCAGGATGCGTGCCACAGCAGTAGGCGATAAAGTTTGGGAAACATGATTTGACAAAGCAAAGCGATAAATATGAATTTGTTGTTTTCGGTTGTTTTGAAGAAGATGATATTGGAATTATTTACAGGAAAATGATCTGTAGTTTTAACAGGCGACGATAACGAGGGCGACGAAGATGATGATGAGTGATGGCATAATCGACATGTTTTACAGCGCCTGTCGGATGTACATCTATCAGAACAATGACCTGATCGAAAGCAATTGAAACTCAAAGATTGCTCTTTAACAAATATAACGTGACCATCAAGAGCAAGAGAAAGAAATTGTTTACAGTTGTTAAGTGGGTGCTCTTCCTGGCAAAGAGGAAAGCTTATGGTACATAATTATTAGGATTATTGGATTTAAGTGTTTCACTCACTATTATATGTAAAGAAGCTAAGCAGTTCTAAAAAGCTAAGGTATGCAAAAAGGCAATGCTAAAGTTGATAAAGTAAAATTAGCGGATGATTAAGGGGTTAAAGTAGTTAATTCACCAAATGCAATTAGAGGAAAAGTAGTCAAATTGAAGTGTCTTGTCATTCTTCAATTGCCTCAGCAAAGGATATTGGACCCTATCGGGCAAAGACCCAGATTTTAAATCCAGAGAGTGGAGTTTTTCAAATCATATCTGCTTGGTTTCTATAGTAGAGGGACATACTCCCAGATTTAGATGAGACAAACAGACAGGTGTTAGAAATTCTTTTTTAAAGAAGTTTTTGAGAAAGTGTGTGATGAATCAGGATGCATAAATATGATGGATCATAAAATAAAAACAAGTGCGACAAATAAATCAAAGGTATTATCTGGTTTCGCCAGTAGTTGAAAAAGATATTAATGAGTAGCTGAGGAAGGTTTTAAAGAACGCGGTTATTGAAAAGTCCAGTTGTGCATGGCCTTATAGATTTTGTGTTGTTTACAGGAAACTGAATTTTTTTTATAATTGGCCCGCGCAAAAGGGAAAAAGGGAGGAGGGGTATAAAAGGAGATATCGATGTACATTTGTTTTAAAGTTCGGCAAGTCATAATGGGAGGGAAAAACAGAGTCTGGCAAGGCATTCCACATTCGCGTGGTACGGCTAAAGAAAGAATCTCTGTATTTAACTGTACGTCCGAAGTTGGGCTCAAGGGTAAATTTATGGGCATTCCTAGCGGCGCGAGTATTACGGTTGAATTGTTTCAGGGGAGGAATGCAGCTGGCTATTTCGCTAGAGCATTGATTGTAAAAATAACGGTAAAATAACGAAAGGCACGAAACATTACGATAGTGCTCAAGAGATGAAAATGTTTCTGTTATTGTTCGGTCGCCTATCATTTTCAAAGCTCTTTTTTGTATTCTGTCTAAGAAACTCAAGTGTGTAATAGGAGCATCTGCCCAAATATGGGAATTATACTCAAGTTTTGGACGAATATACGCTTTATAGACCGTAGCCAGATAAGAAGGGGTAAAAAATGTCGTGCATCTTCGAAGGAAACCTAGACACCTAGCAGCATTTTTGGCGACTTAGAATATGTGGTCGTTCCACAGAAGGTGGTCTGAAACGCACATACCGAGAACTGGTGTTTTGTTTCTTCGATACAAGTGCCACTCATCGATAGTGGCAATGGGGGTATGTTTGGCTTTAACGACAAAAGACAACATTGAGTTTTTGAAGCATTGAATTCAACACGATTTCTTATTCCCCATTGTACAATGCTGTAAAGATCAGAATTTAATGAACTAATCATACGCTGCCGTTGCAGTTCCACATCCGAAGCACATGGATGGGAGTCTGGAAACGAATATGAAAAGCTGAGAGTGCTGTCGTCAGCGAAACAAATAATTGGATTAGTAGTTTCAGATAATAAGTCGTTGATAAAAATCAGGAAGAGAGTTGGAGATAAAGCAGAGCCCTGGGGCACACCAGCATTTATTTTGTGGGTATCAGACTTGAATCCGTCCAACACAACTTGTATTGACCGGTTCGAAAGGTAATTACTAATCCAACGAAGAAGAGATTCGTCGAGTCCAAATGCACGCATTTTCGATAAAAGGGCTTGATGCCAAACTCTATCAAATGCCTTTGAAATATCAAGTGCAATGATCTTACTTTCACCAAAACGGTGAAGAGATTGATTCCACTTTTCGGTGAGATAAACCATCAAATCATCAGTGGATCTATTGCTGCGAAAGCCGTATTGCCGGTCATTAAGAAGCTTTCGGTCCTCAAGATATTTCTTTAGCTGAAAGTTAATCAGCGTTTCCATGACCTTAGAAAGAAGGGACGTAAGTGCGATTGGTCGATCGTTTGAGGGAGAGGAGGATTCGCCTTTTTTAGGGACAGGCTGGACAAATGCTGTTTTCCATCCGCTCGGAAAGAGCCCAGAGGAATAGGACAGATGCAAAAGCTTACGCAATGGTTTTGCCAGCGTTGAAGAACACCTCTTCAGAACAATAGCGGGGATACTATCTGGGCCAGCGGATTTGTGAATGTTAAGATCTTTTAAGACCCTTGCAACTAAACGAGTGCGGAAAAAAATTGGTCCCATAATGTCATTTACGTTCTCGATTACAGGGGGATTGATAACTCGGGTTGGCTCGTCAATGAGCTGAGTTAGTTGGTTGAGCTCAGCATAGATAGAGATGTTTACCATGTCCTTTATATTTAAGCAATTTCAGATAAACTGAACAACGCTATGTTCTTGCGTTTGTTAGACATAAGACCTGCTTACTGGCAGATCCCAACGGAAGGGACTTCCTGTCCGTATACATTCTTCACGGTTCCTGGACGAGAGTTGCTTCAGTTTAAAACAATGCCTTTTTGATAACTTAATGCACTTGCCACATGGCGACGCTTTATAGATGTAATGTTAAGGCCATAGGTAGAACTATTTGTTATCTTGATGATAAAAGCATTGTTACTGATACATTTAAGAAACATGTGAATATTTTAAAGGAAGTTTTTAAAAGATAAGCAAATATCTTGTATAAATTGTAGGTCCTTCCATTCTTGTACATTCACAACACACACAAAGGAATGGTTGAGAGTATCAGCACTAGGAGCTGTGGTGCCAATAAATTTAATTTAAAGAAGTTATATCGTATTTATGTAGGTCCTTAAGTAAGTGTGAGCGGAACTATATGACAACAGGGAAAGAATGTCTTGCGGTACTTTGGCCAATAGATTTTTTTGATGAATACTAAGAATCCTGTAGGTAAGCTAGCGCGATGGTCTGTACGCTTACAGCTTTTCGATTTTATCATTGTTCATAGCAGGGATAAGGAACATGGGGCACCATATAAAATTTCTATAAGTTTATCAATTTTGTCTGGGATTTCTGGCGACAGTCCTGAATTTTGGATTGAGGTGATGATTAAAAGAGTGGAAGAAAACCCATTTGTTTTTTTTCTGCGTGGTGAGCAGAAGGAGATAAATGATACATATTCGTGAATGCTAAACACACTTTAGTTCATGGGCGCAATGAATGGAAGAGAATAGTTACCAAGAACGATTTTTTTATAATTAACGCGCACACAAGGGATTATCTGTTTCCCTTCTAATGTATGTAAGTACACTGCGCGAGCATTATGATAATTGGGAGTGGAGGAACAAAAGGTGTCGATTAACATAGGTTTTGAATGCTTGCAAATCAAAATGGCAAGGGAAAATATTACCGGGTAAACTTTTCCAAATTCGTGTTGTTCGGCTAAAAAAAATAATCTCTATATTTTACGGTACGTCCAAAATCAGGCTCAAATGTGAACTGATGAGCATTCCTTGCGAGACGAGTATTACGGCTGGCTATTTCGATTGAACATTTTTTTATAAAAGAACCGATGAAGTAAGGAAAGACATAAAACATTGCGTCGGTGTTCCAGAAGGGCAATTGTTTCAGCGGCAGTTCTATTTCCTATCAATCTTAACGCTCGATTTTGCATTCTATCAAGCAGGTGAAGCGATGTTTGCGAAGTACCTGCCCAGAGCTGGGAGTTATACTCGAGTTTAGGGCGTATAAACGCTTTATAAATTGAAGGCATATCTGAAGGTGAAAAATATTTCTTACACCGATACAGAAAACTTAAGCACTTAGCAGCATTTTTAGGAATCGGAGGTCGTCGTTGATACACATACCGAGTACTGAGAGCTTTTCGGTTTCTTCGATGCAAGTAGCATTTATGAACAATGGCATTGGGGGTATGTTTAGCTTTAACGCCAGAAGACAGCATTGAGATTGAGTTGAAGCATTAAACTCCACACGATTCCTTTTACTCCATTTGACAATGCTGTATAAATCGGAGTTTAATGAGCTTGAGATACGGTATCGGTGGAATTGCATGTCCGAAGGCGGAGAACGTGAATTATCGAACGAATACATAAAGCTAAGGGTAGGGTCGTCAGCAAAACAGTTAAGAGATTAGAAGTAACAGACAAAAGATCATTTGTAAAAATGAGGAAAAAGGTCGGAGACAGAAGAGAGCCTTGGGCACACCAGCATTTATTTTGTGGGAATCAGACTTGAATCCGTCCAATATAAATTGTATTGAATGGTCCAGAGAATAGCTTCTAATCCAACGAACAAGAGTATCATCGATCCCAAAAGCACGCATTTTCGATAAGAGAGCTTCATGCTAAACTCTATCAAGTGCCTTGGAGATATCAAGAGCAATAATCTCATTTTCACCAAAGTTAAGATTTGTTTCTAGGGAGAGGCTGAACAAATGCTGTTTTCCATCTTCTAGAAAATATTCTAGAAGAATAGGAGCGATGGAAAAGCTTACGCAATTGCTTTGCCAGTGTGAAAGAACACCTCTTCAGAAGAATCGGGTTATACCTTCTGGGCCAGCGGATTTCTGTATATACAGATCTTTTAAAACTCTTGCTACTATACGAATGCGGAAAAAATCTGTCATAAGGCGCAACGTTGCTATAAAGCAGCGAAGTGGGCTGCGAGCAAGTTTACCTTCTCTGAAGAGAAGACAATAGGTTTTTCATGCAAACGTAATTTTTGCCGTAATTTTTGGTCATGCAAAAATTTGGTTCTTTCAATAGCTTGAGTTCCCTGCTTGTTTGTGCTTTTTTCCAAATTTCCTCTGTAGGGTTGGGTTTGTAAGATCGGAAACTTACTTCTTTGAACCTGATAGCTTCTTCACATTCAGAATTAAGCCAGGACTTTTCTTTAAGCTTGATTCTTATTACTCTGTGGGGATCATAGCCCCTATTGGGGAAGGCTCTGGCAAGCAACATCATTCATTAACATTGACCTCGAGACCATGATGTGAAAAGAGTAATGCACCAATCTATACCCATGCAGAACAAATTCTGATAAACCAGTATTTACTTCAACCTGAGTTTCACTTAATGGCAAAACAGCTGGCCTGTACTGAAACAGTGTAGACGTACACGTACTTACACATAAAACACAACTCTGACTAAGTCGAACTGTGCAGTGAAAGTCCAAATTAATTACCGTAATAAACAGACTGTCTTAGGTGTTATGCCCATAAGATACAAAAAATCAATTTAAACATTCAGCACTTTCAGATGCCCTTATCTATTTACCGCAAACATTGGATGTTACAATTCCTACAGTAGATAAGAAAGAGGCAGTTAAGCACAAAGGTTTTGGAGCAGATAAGAAGATGTATATGCGACGCGATTGTGTAATTTTTTTCTTCCACAGAGCGAGTGGATATATTTATCTGTCTTCCAACGACGCGAGTGGGTATTATTTTATTCTTAACAACACACGCGAGTGGCATTTGTTTCTTTTTCTAAACGAGTGCGTACTTTTTTTTTAAAAACACTCGCGACAACAATGCTCAAATTATTATTTTTTTTTGTGCGCGCACCTCACACGGCTGTCTTCAGCGAGCTTAAGATCAAGACCTCAATAGGATAGAATGGACGGAGAGGAAAAGGGAAAACGGTAACCAATTGGCATAGTAAGCCCACTCTCAAAATCAAGTTTCGTGTATAATACTTACGGTGGGCGATTACTTCGCTTAATTTCCGTTATTGGTTTCCCTTAGTTCTTCAACGTTGAAAGATTTTTGTTAGACATTGGAAGATAACATTTTCTTGTTGTTCTTGCTTCCTAGATTTATTGTGTTTGATAATGGTCCAGAGTTTAAAAGTATGGAATTTAAGCAGCTGTTTGGTAACTACGATTCGACAAAACGGTTTATGGCAATTGACAACAGCCGAATTGAAAGAAGAATTAGGAAAAAGAAATCTTCAGATTTCGGGCTGAAAAAGAATCTATTGCTCCGACTTCAGAATGCTAATACTCAGGATGGTGGAGACCTCGATACCATGTTGTTCGATGTTGAAGAACCAGAGAGAGAAGGCGCAGTAAGTACAGCCGATGAAATGCCTGCTTTCATGAAGTTGCTTCTGTCGAAATTCGAAGAACAAAAGAACAGTCTCGAAGAACAAACGAATGAGCAAAAGAATTCATTAGAAGTTCTCCAGAAGCAACTAAGTGAACAAAAAAACGTCCTCGAAGAACAAAAAAACGTTTTCGAAAGTAAATTCGACGAACGAAAGAATGAGCAGAAGAATTCTTTAGAAGTTCTTCAGAAGCCACTAAGCGAACAAAGGGAGGCACTCGAAAATAAGCACGATGCACGGAATGTTCTCTTCGACAAAAAACTCCAAATAGTAGACCAGAAAACAGAAAACTTAAAAGAAAAGTTCGGAAAGCAAGTAGAAAGTGTAGAGCAAGAGTACCAACATCTGGCTAGAGAATTTGATTCTTTGAAGAAGGAGAATGTTCGGGAATATTCTAGCGAAGGTTCACGAAAAAAAGAAATGCAGCTCCCTGTCTTCGATGATCAAACATCGTGACCACTTTATAAGAGGCAGTTCGAAGCTGCCGCATTGACGAACAACTGGGACAATGAAGACAATTCAATTGCTCTTACGCTTGCGCATCAGAGGAACAGCAGCCGAATTGCTACAGACCATTTCTGAAGACAAACATCATGGTTATGATGCTATGCTCAAGGCAATCGAGATGAGGTTCGGCAACGACCACATGCAGCAAGTTTACCGAGTCCAGTTACGCCGAAGGGTCCAGGCAAGAGGTGAAACGCTACAACAATTGCAAGCTCACATCGAGCGCTTGGAAAATTTGTCTTATCCAAATGATGGAAATGAAATAATGCGTTCATTAATGCCATTGCAGATGGAAAACTACCAACGGCTGTAAGAATGGCAGGCAAGAAAACGCTCCCTGAGGCTTTAGCATTTGCCCTGACAATGGAAGCAGCAGACCAAGCTTCGCAAGGTAGCCATCGCGTCAGGGAAATGGCTACGCTAGAGTTATAAGAAAACGAATCCTTTAGCGTTGACCACTGTAATCTTAGAAGTTTTATCGAGTTGCACTCTTCAATATCCTTAGGAGATATGTAACTCTCGTTGTTTTTCTGGAATGCTAACGAGTAAGAGCAAACAATTTGTGGTCCATTTTTGAAGATTGAATACACCCGATTGTAGAAGGTTGACTAGCTCTTAACGCAACGAAATTACCTCTTCTATTGAATCTGCCCCAGTCATGACATCGTCCATTAAAAAATCATTGAGAAGAATTTCTGCCTATGTACAACATGAAACTGGTCCCATGATTTCAGAAACTACCCATCTAAATATGGTAGGAACAAAATCTGGTAACCCTGCACAGCTGAGCCATTGAAAATGCTGAAAACCTTATCAGCTCCTGCGAGAACGTCAACGTTGCCCGGCACGTTGAAGTTAGGTTCTGCGAGTGAATACGATCCCAAGGTCTTACGATCAGAAGTTGATATTTCAGACGCAGGTACGACGGATGTTAATTTTATTTTACTAAAGCAGTGTATATTTATTGAAGCTTGTGAATAACGTGAGAAAAGTTGAAGTGTCACAACTCCATTTGTAGCACCTGTGCCAGTGAAACCAAAACCTAAGCGCCTTCCTTCTAACAAGTCTTAACCTCTGAACAGTTTGTTCCGTAATAAAGAATACCTGGGATTCTGAATTGAGCAGCAAGCGAACACAAGGGCAGTATCAAGCCCTTGGTTTTTCAGGATGCGTGCCACAGCAGTAGGCGATAAAGTTTGGGAAACATGATTTGACAAAGCAAAGCGATAAATATGAATTTGTTGTTTTCGGTTGTTTTGAAGAAGATGATATTGGAATTATTTACAGGAAAATGATCTGTAGTTTTAACAGGCGACGATAACGAGGGCGACGAAGATGATGATGAGTGATGGCATAATCGACATGTTTTACAGCGCCTGTCGGATGTACATCTATCAGAACAATGACCTGATCGAAAGCAATTGAAACTCAAAGATTGCTCTTTAACAAATATAACGTGACCATCAAGAGCAAGAGAAAGAAATTGTTTACAGTTGTTAAGTGGGTGCTCTTCCTGGCAAAGAGGAAAGCTTATGGTACATAATTATTAGGATTATTGGATTTAAGTGTTTCACTCACTATTATATGTAAAGAAGCTAAGCAGTTCTAAAAAGCTAAGGTATGCAAAAAGGCAATGCTAAAGTTGATAAAGTAAAATTAGCGGATGATTAAGGGGTTAAAGTAGTTAATTCACCAAATGCAATTAGAGGAAAAGTAGTCAAATTGAAGTGTCTTGTCATTCTTCAATTGCCTCAGCAAAGGATATTGGACCCTATCGGGCAAAGACCCAGATTTTAAATCCAGAGAGTGGAGTTTTTCAAATCATATCTGCTTGGTTTCTATAGTAGAGGGACATACTCCCAGATTTAGATGAGACAAACAGACAGGTGTTAGAAATTCTTTTTTAAAGAAGTTTTTGAGAAAGTGTGTGATGAATCAGGATGCATAAATATGATGGATCATAAAATAAAAACAAGTGCGACAAATAAATCAAAGGTATTATCTGGTTTCGCCAGTAGTTGAAAAAGATATTAATGAGTAGCTGAGGAAGGTTTTAAAGAACGCGGTTATTGAAAAGTCCAGTTGTGCATGGCCTTATAGATTTTGTGTTGTTTACAGGAAACTGAATTTTTTTTATAATTGGCCCGCGCAAAAGGGAAAAAGGGAGGAGGGGTATAAAAGGAGATATCGATGTACATTTGTTTTAAAGTTCGGCAAGTCATAATGGGAGGGAAAAACAGAGTCTGGCAAGGCATTCCACATTCGCGTGGTACGGCTAAAGAAAGAATCTCTGTATTTAACTGTACGTCCGAAGTTGGGCTCAAGGGTAAATTTATGGGCATTCCTAGCGGCGCGAGTATTACGGTTGAATTGTTTCAGGGGAGGAATGCAGCTGGCTATTTCGCTAGAGCATTGATTGTAAAAATAACGGTAAAATAACGAAAGGCACGAAACATTACGACAGTGCTCAAGAGATGAAAATGTTTCTGTTATTGTTCGGTCGCCTATCATTTTCAAAGCTCTTTTTTGTATTCTGTCTAAGAAACTCAAGTGTGTAATAGGAGCATCTGCCCAAATATGGGAATTATACTCAAGTTTTGGACGAATATACGCTTTATAGACCGTAGCCAGATAAGAAGGGGTAAAAAATGTCGTGCATCTTCGAAGGAAACCTAGACACCTAGCAGCATTTTTGGCGACTTAGAATATGTGGTCGTTCCACAGAAGGTGGTCTGAAACGCACATACCGAGAACTGGTGTTTTGTTTCTTCGATACAAGTGCCACTCATCGATAGTGGCAATGGGGGTATGTTTGGCTTTAACGACAAAAGACAACATTGAGTTTTTGAAGCATTGAATTCAACACGATTTCTTATTCCCCATTGTACAATGCTGTAAAGATCAGAATTTAATGAACTAATCATACGCTGCCGTTGCAGTTCCACATCCGAAGCACATGGATGGGAGTCTGGAAACGAATATGAAAAGCTGAGAGTGCTGTCGTCAGCGAAACAAATAATTGGATTAGTAGTTTCAGATAATAAGTCGTTGATAAAAATCAGGAAGAGAGTTGGAGATAAAGCAGAGCCCTGGGGCACACCAGCATTTATTTTGTGGGTATCAGACTTGAATCCGTCCAACACAACTTGTATTGACCGGTTCGAAAGGTAATTACTAATCCAACGAAGAAGAGATTCGTCGAGTCCAAATGCACGCATTTTCGATAAAAGGGCTTGATGCCAAACTCTATCAAATGCCTTTGAAATATCAAGTGCAATGATCTTACTTTCACCAAAACGGTGAAGAGATTGATTCCACTTTTCGGTGAGATAAACCATCAAATCAACAGTGGATCTATTGCTGCGAAAGCCGTATTGCCGGTCATTAAGAAGCTTTCGGTCCTCAAGATATTTCTTTAGCTGAAAGTTAATCAGCGTTTCCATGACCTTAGAAAGAAGGGACGTAAGTGCGATTGGTCGATCGTTTGAGGGAGAGGAGGATTCGCCTTTTTTAGGGACAGGCTGGACAAATGCTGTTTTCCATCCGCTCGGAAAGAGCCCAGAGGAATAGGACAGATGCAAAAGCTTACGCAATGGTTTTGCCAGCGTTGAAGAACACCTCTTCAGAACAATAGCGGGGATACTATCTGGGCCAGCGGATTTGTGAATGTTAAGATCTTTTAAGACCCTTGCAACTAAACGAGTGCGGAAAAAAATTGGTCCCATAATGTCATTTACGTTCTCGATTACAGGGGGATTGATAACTCGGGTTGGCTCGTCAATGAGCTGAGTTAGTTGGTTGAGCTCAGCATAGATAGAGATGTTTACCATGTCCTTTATATTTAAGCAATTTCAGATAAACTGAACAACGCTATGTTCTTGCGTTTGTTAGACATAAGACCTGCTTACTGGCAGATCCCAACGGAACGGACTTCCTGTCCGTATACATTCTTCACGGTTCCTGGACGAGAGTTGCTTCAGTTTAAAACAATGCCTTTTTGATAACTTAATGCACTTGCCACATGGCGACGCTTTATAGATGTAATGTTAAGGCCATAGGTAGAACTATTTGTTATCTTGATGATAAAAGCATTGTTACTGATACATTTAAGAAACATGTGAATATTTTAAAGGAAGTTTTTAAAAGATAAGCAAATATCTTGTATAAATTGTAGGTCCTTCCATTCTTGTACATTCACAACACACACAAAGGAATGGTTGAGAGTATCAGCACTAGGAGCTGTGGTGCCAATAAATTTAATTTAAAGAAGTTATATCGTATTTATGTAGGTCCTTAAATAAGTGTGAGCGGAACTATATGACAACAGGGAAAGAATGTCTTGCGGTACTTTGGCCAATAGATTTTTTTGATGAATACTAAGAATCCTGTAGGTAAGCTAGCGCGATGGTCTGTACGCTTACAGCTTTTCGATTTTATCATTGTTCATAGCAGGGATAAGGAACATGGGGCACCATATAAAATTTCTATAAGTTTATCAATTTTGTCTGGGATTTCTGGCGACAGTCCTGAATTTTGGATTGAGGTGATGATTAAAAGAGTGGAAGAAAACCCATTTGTTTTTTTTCTGCGTGGTGAGCAGAAGGAGATAAATGATACATATTCGTGAATGCTAAACACACTTTAGTTCATGGGCGCAATGAATGGAAGAGAATAGTTACCAAGAACGATTTTTTTATAATTAACGCGCACACAAGGGATTATCTGTTTCCCTTCTAATGTATGTAAGTACACTGCGCGAGCATTATGATAATTGGGAGTGGAGGAACAAAAGGTGTCGATTAACATAGGTTTTGAATGCTTGCAAATCAAAATGGCAAGGGAAAATATTACCGGGTAAACTTTTCCAAATTCGTGTTGTTCGGCTAAAAAAAATAATCTCTATATTTTACGGTACGTCCAAAATCAGGCTCAAATGTGAACTGATGAGCATTCCTTGCGAGACGAGTATTACGGCTGGCTATTTCGATTGAACATTTTTTTATAAAAGAACCGATGAAGTAAGGAAAGACATAAAACATTGCGTCGGTGTTCCAGAAGGGCAATTGTTTCAGCGGCAGTTCTATTTCCTATCAATCTTAACGCTCGATTTTGCATTCTATCAAGCAGGTGAAGCGATGTTTGCGAAGTACCTGCCCAGAGCTGGGAGTTATACTCGAGTTTAGGGCGTATAAACGCTTTATAAATTGAAGGCATATCTGAAGGTGAAAAATATTTCTTACACCGATACAGAAAACTTAAGCACTTAGCAGCATTTTTAGGAATCGGAGGTCGTCGTTGATACACATACCGAGTACTGAGAGCTTTTCGGTTTCTTCGATGCAAGTAGCATTTATGAACAATGGCATTGGGGGTATGTTTAGCTTTAACGCCAGAAGACAGCATTGAGATTGAGTTGAAGCATTAAACTCCACACGATTCCTTTTACTCCATTTGACAATGCTGTATAAATCGGAGTTTAATGAGCTTGAGATACGGTATCGGTGGAATTGCATGTCCGAAGGCGGAGAACGTGAATTATCGAACGAATACATAAAGCTAAGGGTAGGGTCGTCAGCAAAACAGTTAAGAGATTAGAAGTAACAGACAAAAGATCATTTGTAAAAATGAGGAAAAAGGTCGGAGACAGAAGAGAGCCTTGGGCACACCAGCATTTATTTTGTGGGAATCAGACTTGAATCCGTCCAATATAAATTGTATTGAATGGTCCAGAGAATAGCTTCTAATCCAACGAACAAGAGTATCATCGATCCCAAAAGCACGCATTTTCGATAAGAGAGCTTCATGCTAAACTCTATCAAGTGCCTTGGAGATATCAAGAGCAATAATCTCATTTTCACCAAAGTTAAGATTTGTTTCTAGGGAGAGGCTGAACAAATGCTGTTTTCCATCTTCTAGAAAATATTCTAGAAGAATAGGAGCGATGGAAAAGCTTACGCAATTGCTTTGCCAGTGTGAAAGAACACCTCTTCAGAAGAATCGGGTTATACCTTCTGGGCCAGCGGATTTCTGTATATACAGATCTTTTAAAACTCTTGCTACTATACGAATGCGGAAAAAATCTGTCATAAGGCGCAACGTTGCTATAAAGCAGCGAAGTGGGCTGCGAGCAAGTTTACCTTCTCTGAAGAGAAGACAATAGGTTTTTCATGCAAACGTAATTTTTGCCGTAATTTTTGGTCATGCAAAAATTTGGTTCTTTCAATAGCTTGAGTTCCCTGCTTGTTTGTGCTTTTTTCCAAATTTCCTCTGTAGGGTTGGGTTTGTAAGATCGGAAACTTACTTCTTTGAACCTGATAGCTTCTTCACATTCAGAATTAAGCCAGGACTTTTCTTTAAGCTTGATTCTTATTACTCTGTGGGGATCATAGCCCCTATTGGGGAAGGCTCTGGCAAGCAACATCATTCATTAACATTGACCTCGAGACCATGATGTGAAAAGAGTAATGCACCAATCTATACCCATGCAGAACAAATTCTGATAAACCAGTATTTACTTCAACCTGAGTTTCACTTAATGGCAAAACAGCTGGCCTGTACTGAAACAGTGTAGACGTACACGTACTTACACATAAAACACAACTCTGACTAAGTCGAACTGTGCAGTGAAAGTCCAAATTAATTACCGTAATAAACAGACTGTCTTAGGTGTTATGCCCATAAGATACAAAAAATCAATTTAAACATTCAGCACTTTCAGATGCCCTTATCTATTTACCGCAAACATTGGATGTTACAATTCCTACAGTAGATAAGAAAGAGGCAGTTAAGCACAAAGGTTTTGGAGCAGATAAGAAGATGTATATGCGACGCGATTGTGTAATTTTTTTCTTCCACAGAGCGAGTGGATATATTTATCTGTCTTCCAACGACGCGAGTGGGTATTATTTTATTCTTAACAACACACGCGAGTGGCATTTGTTTCTTTTTCTAAACGAGTGCGTACTTTTTTTTTAAAAACACTCGCGACAACAATGCTCAAATTATTATTTTTTTTTGTGCGCGCACCTCACACGGCTGTCTTCAGCGAGCTTAAGATCAAGACCTCAATAGGATAGAATGGACGGAGAGGAAAAGGGAAAACGGTAACCAATTGGCATAGTAAGCCCACTCTCAAAATCAAGTTTCGTGTATAATACTTACGGTGGGCGATTACTTCGCTTAATTTCCGTTATTGGTTTCCCTTAGTTCTTCAACGTTGAAAGATTTTTGTTAGACATTGGAAGATAACATTTTCTTGTTGTTCTTGCTTCCTAGATTTATTGTGTTTGATAATGGTCCAGAGTTTAAAAGTATGGAATTTAAGCAGCTGTTTGGTAACTACGATTCGACAAAACGGTTTATGGCTTATAAGCGTCCTCAGGGAAATCCAGCGTAACGGATTAATTAAATCAAAAAACAACTCTTAGAAAGCTTATGATTCCAAAAATCATTAAGATTTGGATATTCCATTAGTGAAAGTAGCGTATAGTATACGCACTTCACAACCTAAAGTTTTGGGCGTATCACCATATCACAAATTTCGGACGAGGACTGGTGACTTTTTTATGCGAAATTCCCTTCCACTCTTACAGATGTTGGCGGAAATATGGCGGTTTCAAAAAGAGCGGCGAAAACTCATAATTTCAGGAGAATAGATGTCTAGTATCTACCAAAGGAATTGGTTTGGAGAAGGAATTTTTGTATTATCAGATGCGGTGACAATATACGCACGACAAAGACGGATTGTGCAAAGAGATAGTGAGAGTCTTCGATTTCTGTGATGTTTTCTTTTAACACTTGCAGAGAGCATTCGAAATTTGCGGTAACATTCTTTTAATGTAAATTTCTTAATTTTTATGTTTTCTGTTACTATAAACATCCATTTTTCCAATGTTTGTCTTGTATATTTCTGTCGAATGCCTACTCACTGCCTTGGAGAAAAGGATGGAGTTTGTTTTTTTCTGGCTCACCTTTTTCCTTCCCATCCCACTTGCTTTCCACTTTACAGGTAAATCTAAACAAGAAAGAGGGTATGGCAAAAAAGTAACTTAAAGCACTGTAGACAGGTGTGTTTTGTTTTCTTCAAATTTTCTTTTATTCTTCCCTTGTTTGTATATCTATTTCCAAACAAATATACTAGCGCTCAACTTTACGTTCAGTGTAACATTATCCAATCAAATTATTATAATTGCAATTAAAATAATTGCACTTAATGGAATTGCTGCTGTTGTCAACATCTTTAGTAATTTGTTTGTATAAATACATAGCTGTTTGTTTGTCAGTTGTTCTTTTTTTCCTTTAAAAGATGGTGATAACTGATAACTACTTAAAGGAAAAGTATGATACTGTTTCTTCTAAATAGAAAGCTTTTCACCACGTTTATATATCTATTTCAGCCATAGTTATGTTCGTTAACATGGATCAGCGTGAAGTTTCATACAAAATACAGCAGACCAGCCAAAACCTTTTTGGTTACATAATTCAATAATACGTGTTTTATTTTAACAAACATCAACCGAAACACCAACAGAGACCGAGATGCGATAAATAATTGTATGACAACTCAAATTCATTCAAATTGTAGATAAATAAATATGTAGATAATATATGTATTTTAAAGTAATAAGAAGATTAAAGTTTAACATTAAATTATATTAAATCACAAAAATATAAAAATTGCAACCATATAAAACTTAGCTTTTCCTAAAAACAATGTTTTAAGGTGATTATTGTTATCAAATAAAAAAATACAAATACACAAAAAATTAACAAAATCGGGATTTTGGGTTTTCTGTTTCACTTGGTACGCTTTCGGAAAAAATATTACTGAACTTAATTGAATTGAATTTGTTGTTATTTCCATGTTTTTTATCCTTGTTAATTATATATAAGACTTCTTATCTCAGTCAAATAGAAAAATAACAAAGCTCCAATTATCGACAAAGAAACATTTTTCTGTTATTTTGTTTTGCCACATTCGGTGTGCTTTGCACCATAATAGCGAGTTTCATTCAAATTTCAAAAATTTGATCTGAAATTCGAGATTTGCTCTTTCGAATAAAACTTGTTTCATCTTTTAATCCTAGTATTGGTCATTCACTGACGAGCATACACAGTATATGATGTCACGCACAAAAATACCAGGCATGTACAGTTGATATATTCAAAATGCCAAATTTGTATTTTCTCACTTCAAAAACACGTGTTATTGTTATTTTGTATATATAATGGATATTTGTTAATTTTTTGGCTAAGCAAGGGCTGGCACAAGTTCACATCCAACAACAAATAACAAAATATTTTCCAATTTACGTTTGACCGAAAGACTATTTATGTACATGTATGGGTGCATTCAGATCAAATCTGCCAACCCATCAGAGATCAAATCATTCGTGCTGAGATTTGATATAGCTTTGCTCTTTTTCTTGCAATGCAAATCTCGAAATTAAAAAAGATCAAATCTTTTGACAGAAAGAGCAAATCTTTTCTTGAATGAAACTCGTAATAAGAGAGTGTGCAGTTGCAGACAACAACGATGGTTTACAAAATATTTGTTTTATTTGGTGCGTGTTGTGTTCACCCTATGCAAAACCATTTATCTACGAAAAAAAAGCGTTTTCACTAATCTGGATCTGGTGTGTTTTCAGTAATGTCGAAATTGGAGACGGACTCACTCTCTCTCAGGACCGAGTCTTCTATGATCTCATCAACTTTTTCCTCACTTTAATTAATTTTACCAAATTTAAAAATTTGGAATTTTAATTGACAAATGTACAAACCATCATTTTCTCCCAGCATTAAAATATGATTTAAAACAATTTTCTCATACAATTTCACAAATTTCCTTTTATTATTTGTTTTGGACACAACGTTTAATAAACAGCTGGATAATTTACGACATAGTTTACGACATTTGCGAAAAGGGGCGTCCATGAAACGAGCATTCCGATTTTATGACTTCGGAAAATTTACGACGTTGCATGAATACCCTTTTATTTTTTGTCAGTTTCTGTAGCTACCATTTAAAATTGTTGGAAGCAGTCCTAGCTGAGAATAAAAGTTATTAATACGTAAAGTGGGAAAAACTATTTATGTTAGTTAAATTTGTA
This sequence comes from Platycheirus rosarum, assembly GCA_963971375.1. Taxonomy (NCBI): domain Eukaryota; kingdom Metazoa; phylum Arthropoda; class Insecta; order Diptera; family Syrphidae; genus Platycheirus; species Platycheirus rosarum. The sequence continues at coordinate 35,889,994 of OZ020509.1, read as the reverse complement.
TACTCGTAGTACAATAAAACTTACCAGTGCAAAGTAAGCTGATTGAGTTTCAAAAAAAAACATAATTAGTGCTCTTAAAAAATTGATTCATCATACTTCAAGTTTTAATATTATTTTACTTTAAAAAATTGAGGTTGAAAGATAAAAAAATATTAATACGTAGCCTCTAGCCTGTAACAGTTTTAGTTTTCAATTAATAGAAATTAATGTTGATTGAAGAATTAGTATGCTGTGCCATGTTGAAGATGATGAAGCTTTTAAGGAATTCATGTTGATTGGTGTTCAGAAGTGTTCACGTTGAAAACATAATTCATACTTATGAGGATTTTGAAATTGTAAAAATATGTGTCATTTAAGAAAGTAGATTTACTAATAATTTATTAAGATATCAATAAATGTTTATAATGTATAACCAAACGAGAAGTGATAATTATTTTCAGTTAAACATTTTTACGTTTCACACTAGCATATTGAAGAAACGCTAAAATATATATATGTATCCTAGTTCTCTAATTAAAATTAAAATAATTTTTTTGTAAAAAATTTCAACCACACTGACGTGTTCCCCCGCGCAATTCTGCCCCATCATATATATTTAAGTTATGTTGACGGGAGTAATTATTCACAACAAGTTGGCCTATTAATTTGCATTTTTTACAAATTGCTTTTGGTTTTCTACTGTCACCTTAGAAATATTATTGACTTGTTAATATTACCTTCATCAATTCTTCTAGAAGCCTCTTCTATATCAGCCTTGGCATCCTTCAGTATAACGTACATAAGCGGCATCATTTCCCAAGGATATTGGAATTTTTCTAAAAGCTTCTGACAACATTCTAAGAACATCTCTGCGCTTTGCCCTTCAAAAAGAAAGCAATGCAAAAATATTGATTATTTTCCATATTAAATATGCTGGCTTAGGAGAAAAAAAAATTAATATAATTCTGTTGGTGTTCCCGATATTTATTCGCAGAAATATCCCAGCTGTCACATTTTTAGTGGAGGGGATATTTTCTCTCTTAGAGAGATTCTGCGAACAAAGTACGGGAACGCTTTAAGCCAAAAAATTTGCAGCATTCTTTCCTAGCATCATATAGTACCGATATTATCGATAATTTTATCATATGGATAGGCAAAAGCAAATTATAAAACATTTAAAACCTACTATTAAAGGCGCATTTCTATAATAGAACAAATTTAAAATACAATTTAAATTATTCATAATTTTTAATTCTGAAGATGACAATAGCTATGTTTTATTATCTTCGGATCTGGATCTGGATTATGTCTTAGCACGTATTACAATACCAATTTTAAATTCTGCTTTCTATCTGCATCTATTTCTAGATCCAAGAATTAGTACTAATTGTGAAAAACAGATGGCCTTTTTGCAGTATTGTAATAGGAATTTAACACATAATAATGCATGCTCTGGATCTAGATCTGGATCGTTTTATTTATCGACAAAGATCCATATGGATCTAGTTCAATTCCCATTACAATATTGTAAAAGGGCCATCTGTTTTTTCAGAATAAGTACTGGTTCTTGGATCTTGAAATAGATCCAGATAGATAGCAGGATTTCAAATTGTTATTGTAATACGTGTTAAGACAAAATCCAGGGGTTGAATCAGCTGAGGTGATATATGAATATGATAAGTGATTGTCACAATCAACAAATTCAGTCTGCGTAAGGTGATTGTGAAAGGTGATAGTCCCATTTTTGTGACTTTTTCTTGTGATTGCTATTTAGGTGTCACTTTCTTATTGAACACCGAGGTGAAACAGAAACCACAAAATATGAAATTGTAGAATAAAGAAAACGACTGTCTTTTCGCAAAAGAACGAATTTCTATTTTAGGATTTTCATTCTTTTTTTTTATTTGGTTTTCTTTTTAGCGAGCTCTTCGAATTTTCGTTAATTCTTTGTTTTTTGTTTACTACAATTATGTACATAATAAGAAGAGCAATCGTTTTATTAATTTTCAAAAACTACAAAGCACAATAATTTTCATTTTCAACAAAACAGCAAAAGAAATAAGATGGCTTACAACATTTTTTCCAAAGAAACGTTACGTATTTTAAAGTATTTTTCATCATCATAAAAGCACAGAATAAATAAGGAAGCCTTTGATAAACACACAAAAACAACTAGCAAATAAAAAAAATATTCGATTACTACTGAATGCAAAAATTTCAATCGAGAAAACAAAAGTTTACACCTTCCTATAAATAAACAAAAGCACTGTGTTAACTTTTAATATTGTCTCTATACCTACTGGCTTAACAGTAGTTGGAACACGTATCTTAATTTTAGTACCTACCTTCCTTCCAACCTTATTATAGGTACCTAAATCCTTTATAAATGCCATTGGTCCCATATTGGGACGTATAAAGGTCCCTTTACCTAGCATTATTGCCATACTGCTGATTCCGACGAATCTTTATGCCAGTTGTTCAAATTTTTCCATACCAAAATGAAAATTTAACTGAAAAAAGTCCTTTGTATCTTTCTATTAGCAAATTATATTATAAACAGTAAGCAGCAAGTGGAAAGATAATACTACACTAAAAAACTGCAAAAGCTAACAATCCTATATATTTATGTGTTTATCCCTTTGTCGTGACGCATGTTCGTTCGAGCTTCACCCCAAAACGATTCTAAGGAAGTTGCACGTCATACAAAAAATATTAAAATAAAATCTTTGTCAAAAAGACGCCTGCACTTAAAAAGGATTAGCACATAAGAGCAAGTACGTGCGACCCAGTCGTGCCTTTTATTTCTTTGTGCTTTTGGTTGGAATTTTGGTCACTCGAGATCCAGAATTCAGGGCATATATTCTCCTTTCGTGGATGAAACCTGTGGGAGATAAAAGAATTAGGAAATGATACATCACCAGGAGGAACCGAGTAATTACTCGCTCTGCGAAAAATAAGTTTTTAAATTAATGTTTGGGAATGGCACCGGTAAGACGCACTCCAATAACAAAGAAGTCGAATCAAGAGGGTCCAACCAAGAGCAGAAGCAACCCAGATCATCTTCCTCCATCACCCTCAACGTGACGTGCCAGAGTCCCTAGCAGTGGCATGCCGTGGTATCCATATAACCCGATTCCTACCGAGTTACCTTTTGAAATTGAACTTTCCATACAATGTTTGCTAAAATCAAATCAAAACAATACTTTTTTAATAATTAAACCTGCAAATGCAACATTATACTCGCCTAACCAACAAAACAAAACATTGTCCTGCGTCCCAGGCAGTCCGAAACTAGGGGAGGATACCAAAACGGGAATATGGGATGGTGCCGAAGCAGACCAGTCGGCCTTCGAGCCATTACGACTAAGTGAGCCTCCAACCCAACATGGACAAACTTCGCCGTGAAGGTCAGAGTAAAGGTCAGTTATTAACTAAGCGGTGGCGGTGGCTGTGGCCTATGACTCCTACAGTAACTCCATGCGGGCACCGAAATTGCCGAGTCTCTTAAAGTTGATATAAAGCGGCACTTCCTTGAATTCATGGAGATATCAATAGAACTATTAACCCGAAGCCAACTCTTGAGGAGAGGTCTAATACCAAATTATGGACCATCGAGTATGCCGAGATCTCAAGTCAGTTCCCAAAGGCATAAGCAACGGGATTCTAATTCTGGGCTTGATAATTCGACAGGATCTAGATATGGAGAATGGCCAACTGAGAGCGAGGAGGAACGAATGGGGTATATCATGTATATAATGGCTTTTAGACAAGGCCTTGGAAATCGAAAAGAGGAGTGATCGAATTATTGATTGTACTCAACATGCTGGTTAAAAGTTCATTGAGACAATAGGAAGAACGATCGTGAAGAAAGTAAAAAAGACGCGATGATCTTTAGTTGCATGGGTAAGTGTTAGACGAGATGAGATGAAAAATAGGGGAACAGTCAGTGGCACCTGTAAGAAGTCGATGAATGAAAATGACACATTCATCTACACATAGGAGGTGTAGATTTATAAATGTAGGTCAAGGTAGGGTGGCAGAGGGTTTTTAGAGTCATAAGGATCTCGGGCAGCAAAAAGCAGAAATGGGTTCCTTACGTTCTCAACTTTTGCAAAAGAAGTCGTTGTTGTTTATGTTGGTGTTAAAGTTTTCGTTGCTTTTATTGTTGTTCTTATTGTTGGTGTTGTTGTGTTTGTTGTTGCTGTTGTTCCTGCAGTTGTTGTTGCTGTTGTTGTTGATTTAGTGGTTCCTGTTGTTGTTGTTGTTGCTACTTTTGCTGTTGTTGTTGTTGCGGTAGTTGTTGTTGATGTTTTTGTTAATGTTGTTGATTTTGTTGTTGTTGTTGTTTTAAATTAAGTTGTTGCTGTTGTTGTTGTTGTTGTTGTTATTGCTGCTGTTGTTGTTGTTTCTGCTGTTGTTGTTTCTGATGTTGTTGTTGTTCCTGTTGATGCTATTGTTGTTGTTGACCTTGATCTCGTCGTTGCTGTTGATCTTGATCTTGTTGTTGTTGTTTTTGGTAGAAATGTGTGGGTAAAGGAGTCAAAAGTATTAGGGGTTTGTGTGAAGATATGTTCGTAGACAAAATATTAGGTTCAGTGATTTAAAAAAAATTGACATAATATCGTTTTTTGAGGTGTCAAAATCAAAAACATCTTTGAGTTCACCAAAAATGGAGTAAGCACCATTAAAAAGTTTTTTAATTTTACTATTTTCCAATAAATTTTATTAATTGAAATTTTGTCATGAACTTTACAATAAAATTTAAGTCCAGGAACAGAAACGAATTTGTCTGCATCCATTCTTTTAATACCAATACATTTTGCATGGGCTTACGGATTACTAAAGGCAAATGGCACAAGACACCGTCATGCCATTCGAGTCCTTTTTGCATACAGTTCAAATCATTCATTTTCATCGATTTGAAAAAGTAGATAAATGGGCATTTAACATGAGTGACACAACAAATATAAAAATTATTCAGAGGTTTACCAAGAAAAATGTGACGGCAACCATTGACTTTGTCGCTGTCAAATTTGTATTACTTATTGTTTCAAACTCTAATTAACGAGTCTTTTATTGTATTGTATTTACCTTAGAAATTAATTAAAACTCAATAACTTTAGATCTATAAATCTCACAGTAAACTGTAACCACTTTTTGTGAAGCTTGTAATAGTTTTCAAAATGTTCTGATGGAATTAGCAAATAAAAATAATGCGAAACATAATCACACCAGAATAGAAAAAATATTACGGTACTATTTTAAAATGTATTTAATTTCACTAAGGTACTAAATGAATTAATCAAATGATTACAACAGTACAGAGTTTCAATACACTTTCAGTTTATTATGATGCACGTACAGTTCATGAATTTTTTACCGGATTTCAAGTAGAAATTCTTTATTCATTGTCATCTGGAATCGGGGCAGCTCTCTTCCAGAACAACGAACAGGACGTTGAGTTTTTTGTCGCTTATTTTTCCGAAAAACTCAGTTCTTGTAAACAAAACTACATTGTTACCGAAAGAGAGTGATCATGGCGATAAAAAGGCCCTATGTCGAATATATGGACTTCACAGTAATCATTGATTACTCCAGCCCAATATGCACCACAGTCGCACGCCTTGAAGAGATTTAATAGAACGCTATAAGCTGCCATAGGTCCATATCTTAAAGATGATCAATGCGACTGGGATGTTCACCTTAGTGACACAACAAGCGCGTTGAGAAGTTCCGTACACTCTTCGACCAGCAAGTCACCATACTTTGCACTTTTTGGGGTGAATATGATGACTCACGGCCAGAGCTACTAACTTATCAATCGGCAAGAACATGTACGGATTAGAAAACCTAAACGGAAAAAGGATAGTAATTTTTCATGCCAAAACTTAGCAATACAAATCTGTGATAACACTTCTAATACCTGAGTTGCATTTAGAAATCAAAAAATTTTAGTACAAAATACTTCTCATAGTAAATAAGAACACGAATTTCAACCTCAACTTAAGAGGCCTCCGTACAAAATGTAGAACTCAAATTCGAAAACCAGCAATTTTGAAACCAAGCAAAAAAAAATTGCTCATCACCGAATTTCGAAAGAAATATCTACATCCTCCTTTCATTTCATTTGTTGTCAGTATGCATCTGTTGTTTTGTTTAAATCTGTAATAAGAGTGTTGTTTAGCTATGCAAGGCTGGATATTTCGTGTAGTATTTTTTTCATTCAAAGAGGACAAAGCAAGAGTTACCTATCATAATAGCATAACTGGTTATTTAGATGTGTTTATTTGCATATTCATAAGCAAAGCATGTCAGACAAATTATCTTGTTCACAATACCAACATACACAGTGTGGGCCAAAAGAAGTCATCCATCAGATGTTGTTTGGCTCTCTTTTTTTTTCTAAATGAAAAACTTTGATTCTGTTTTTTATTACGTTTATTTGAACCTTTAGAATTGTATTGTTCAAGTCGGGAAGATGATATCGGCCAAATGGGCGCCGTCACAATTGATTGCCATACAGGCTCGTTTTATGGCATTTTTCATCACTTCAGCGAGAACTTCGGGCGACAGATTCTCGCACTCGTGTCGAATGTTGTCCTTGAGGGCTTCCAGAGTCTCGGGCTTGTTCACGTAAACACGGGACTTCAAAAAACCCACACATAAAAGTCTGAAACGGTTATATCGGGCAATCTTGTGGGCCAGTGCAAATCGCCAAAACGAGAGATGAGGCGACCCGGGAACGCCGCCTATATGGGTTCATGTCGGTTCATGTATCGCTCCGTGGCTTGTTCACTTGATAAATTGGTATCACAGTGTATACCTAGTAAAAAGTACTAAGTAAATAATAAATGCTCTAGATTTTTTCAGATTTATTTATTGTTTCCAATGCTTCGGATTAATTAATCAATATATATTAATTTCACATTCAAAGAGGGCGTGAAATTATTCAAAAAATAATTTAGTATAGTAAATAAAAAAAAAATACCAGAGACTGCTGGAGAATCGATCGGTCTGCCACCTAGGTATAAAATGTTCCTAGAGAAATGAACCTTTGTACTACCCCGTGGGTGAACTAAACTAAAGGTTTCACATATGTAATAAATACAACCGATCCGAAATCACTTTCCGAATCATGATTGTGCCAAGGTTTATACTACATTGGTAATATATTGCAGAACAAAAGGAAACAAAAAATCACAAGAATGACTGAACACAGTGAATGATTCTACATACCGTATAAGGTTTTAATTTTTTACTTGCGATTATAGGGACTATAAGGCAAGTTTAGGATTCGTGAATATAAAAAAATTGAGATAGCAGTCAAACATGACATTACGATCATAGTGTTGAATGCTGCCCATGTTTTTACATCTGAACGTGCCCATTTCATGTCCCAAATAGTAAATGTCAAATGTCATGTATTCGTAAACACATTTAAAGAATTATGTATATTAAAGAATTCATAAAGGTCAAGTGAAAGTTAAACGGAATTGTAAATTATGTAAAATAAAACCTATTTCAAGTACTGTTTTAGCAGCCATCTTCTAGAACAAGTTGTTTTATTTTTTGCTCGCGATTTTGCCCACACATTTTTGAACCCAGTTTAATTTTTGACTCAGTTTTTTCTATGCTTTGTGTACCTTTTGATCAAACATTTTGGTCCTTCGAGCCCTTTTAAAAGAACCACAAAAGAAACGAAAGCCATAAAAACATTAAACAATTATCGAATGGTTTTACCAAACCCAGTGAATACTTAAAAGTCACATAATAGTGTACCAACCCCACATTTTTTTTAAATTCAAGACTATTTAGACACTTTGCCGGAATTTTCGTTTTATTTAATACAATTTGATTTGTTTCAAAATCTAACAATAATTAAATTACATTGCATTAAAACAAAACAAATAAATAAAATAAAATAAGCCGCCAACGCCAACACCATCTCCATCGTCATCAACTCATCGCCATCCGTTAACATCCATCGCCTTCAATTTCTGCAAGAACGAAGAAAAACTCAAAGTGAGTACAATTTCCTTTTTCTTTTTCAATATAAAATATATTTATTAATTAAAAAAAAAAAAAAACAAAATGAATGCTGCAAAATTAATAGAAAAAATAAGCTCCCAAATCTCGAAAGATTTCGAGAATTTTAAAAAGACTGTGAATCCTAGTCGGAGAACGAAAAATTACGTCTCCACACGTCTCGATAATCTTGAGCAAAACTGGACGAATATCAGTCAACAATATGAAACCCTTATTTGTACTAGTGATAAATTAGAGGAAGACATGTTAAACACCGCAGAAGATAATCATGGCGAAGCAAAAGAAATCTATTACCAGTACAGATCGAGTCTTCTAGATGAGTTAGATAAATTTGCTGAAGCCGCAGCTCAAGCAGCAGCAACTGCAACAGCAAACGCATCATCACTTATCGGTGAACAACAAACGCCACTCGATCAAAGGCAACACGATGTACGTTTACCCAAAATTCATCCACCGATATTCACAGGTGAATACCAAAATTGGCGTTCTTTTCACGACCAATTTGTGTCATTAGTTCACAATAATGCATCTTTAACACAAATTGAAAAATTGCATTATTTAAAGTCTTGTTGCAAGGAGGGTGCCGGAGTCTTGCTAGAACATATTAACGTAGACGATGCAAGCTACGATAAGGCTTGGCAATTATTGACATCACGTTATGATTTTAAACGCATACTCGTCAATAATGAACTTAAGTTATTATACGAGTTGCCTAACGTTGCTGATGAAAATCCAAAAGGGATTCGGGAGTTATTAGACAATTCAACAAAAATCTTGCATGCACTGAAAAATCTGGAAATACCAGTACAACATTGGGATGCAATTATTATTTTTTTGTTATTGAAAAAATTGCCTGTTTCACTCCAATCAAAATGGGAAATAACCCTTGGAACACAGAAAGAGATTCCAACGTTTATCAAATTTTCTAATTTCTTAGAAACGATGTTCCGAACACTGGAAATGGTCGACCAACAACAAAACGTGAAACCAGTCTCATACAAAAGACAACAAAAAAATGTTTTCCATATGAATTCTGAATTCACAGAGTCATTTGTTTGCAAAGTTTGCAACAATGGCGCACATTCGCTACGTACATGCACGAAATTTTTGCAAATGAACATCAATGCAAGACAACGAATTGTCAAACAACATGGTAATTGTTTCAATTGCTTAGCATACAGCCACAGAACAAGAAATTGTCCAAGCAATTATAAATGCCATTATTGCCAAAAACCACACAACTCGCTATTACACTACGATACTACACAAAACCCAAATAACATCTCAAATTTTAACAACAATAATCATCATTCATTCCCACACAATCAACAAAACCCATTTAGACAACAAGTCATACAACCAAACCAACGCAACTCAAACACTATAAATTCAAACACGCGATCTCAACAGCCACCAAACTCATTCACTCATACACAGCAAAATAAGAATCGACACTCATACAATCAGTCCAATGCAAATCGATCACAAACACACCACATATCAACAGAACTGAACCCAAATGCAACATCTTTTGAACAATACGATGAACCAACCTCAACATCAAACTGTTTTCATTTAAATGAATTCAGAAATACACACATCTTACTCGCAACCGCAATCGTTAAAGTAAAATCTGTCAGAGGAGACTTCATAAAATTAAGAGCTCTCGTAGATCCGGGATCACAAGCAACATTTATCACAGAATCTGCAGTGCAACTATTGGGCTTGAAAAAACATCGTACTTCGTTCAACGTTTCAGTTTTGGGCCAGAACAAGAGTGATTCTTGTCAAAACTTTGTCGAGTTAAATTTAAAATCAATCCATTCAGACTTTTCGACGTCTACAAGAGGTTATGTTTACAAAACCTTGACAGGATGGCTACCAAGTCATCAATTAGATGTAACCAAGTTGAAACACATTCAGGGCCTGAATTTGGCCGATCCCACTTTTAATAGACCCTCAAATATAGATATTTTATTGGGTAGTGACATCTATTGTGAAATTGTGCAGAATGAAGTTATTCGAAGTAAAGAACTGATCGCCCCTATAGCTCAAAAAACTGAACTAGGATGGTTAATTTTGGGTAAGGTGCCACAAGAAACAAATCGTTCTATCCAGGTCTATTCTCAGGTTGTTGATATAGACACTCAAATAAGAAAATTCTGGGAAATAGAAGAAACACCCCACGAGAAGGCAGAAAATCAAGAAAACGTTGATTGCGAATCACATTTTCTACACACTACCAAGAGGGCGCCGGGAGGGCGTTTTGAAGTGTCTTTACCTTTCAAAGAATTGGTTCGCCCGAAACTCCAATCAACAAAACAAACAACATTAAACATGTTCTTGAGACAAGAGAAAAAACTTCTAAGTAACCCAACTCAATACATGGAATACAATAAAAGTTTAGAAGAATATGTTCAACTCGATCAAATGGAAAAGGTAAACATCGATGAAGACAATATATTGAACTCACCCTTTCACTATGTCGTACCACATCATGCTGTAGTAAAGGAGTCAAGTACAACAACTAAATTAAGAGTTGTTTTCAATGCGTCATTTCGAACTTCGGACGGAAGTTCATTGAATGACCATCTTATGACTGGACCTAAGACCCAAACAGATATCACTGCAATTGTTCTGAGGTGGAGAACACACAAAATAACATTTACATCTGATATCGAAAAAATGTATCGGCAGATACAGATACATCCAGAAGATGCTTATTATCAACTAATTTACTGGCGTGACGATCCAACACAATCGATAAAAATTTATAAAATCAAAGTTCTGATGTTTGGCACTGCTCCAGCTCCGTATTTAGCAAATCGGACACTTAAGAAACTTGCTTCAGACGAAGAACTTGCTTATCCATTAGCAGCTCAAATGATCCGTGAGGATATGTACATTGACGATTTGGTCTCAGGTGCAGATTCTTTAGAATTAGCGAAACAAAAATACCAACAAATTTCTCAACTGCTGTCTTCTGCTGGATTTCATCTCCGAAAATGGATGAGTAACGACAAAGAATTTCTCGAATCTGTTCCAGAAGAAGATCGAGAAACAAGCATATCACTAGCGTTTGGATCTCCGGATCATACAAAAACTCTCGGAATTCGTTGGTTTCCGTCGACTGATACTTTCTCGTTTCAGAAAATCATAATTGATAACATAACTACAAAACGAACAATACTATCTACAGTAGCTCGTCTGTTTGATCCGTTAGGATGGATCTCACCCTTTGTTATCAAAGCGAAGATAATCATGCAACAATTATGGTTACAAGGTCTGTCATGGGATGAAGATGTCCCAGTTGAAATACAAAAGGAGTGGCTTTCATTCCAAGAAGAACTAGAGTTCTTAGATGATATTTACCTTCCAAGATGGATTAACACCCAAGAGGATGTCCAAGAGCTACAGTTGCATGGATTCAGTGATGCATCTATGAAAGCTTATGGAGCAGTCGTTTATCTAAGAGTCCGCGACTACAACAACTGTATCAGTACACACTTGCTTATCTCAAAAACCAAGGTGGCTCCAGTTAACACAGTGTCTTTGCCCAGGCTAGAACTATGTGGAGCTGTCATTCTGGCAAAACTCTTACACTACACTCAAACCATTCTACCATTCACAAACGTCAAAATATTTGCATGGACTGATTCTTCAATAACTCTTTCGTGGATTATTGGATTGCCTTCAAGATGGAAGACATTTGTCGCCAACCGTGTCACCGAAATCCAACGGTTGACGAATGTGAGCATGTGGAGACATATTCCAACGAAACTCAACCCAGCAGATTTATCATCCCGTGGTATATCGTTATCGAAGTTGAAGAACAACAGTTTGTGGTGGAATGGACCGCAGTTTCTTCAAGATAATTGGGAATTCTCAGTTCCAATACAACCCACTCAAATCGAAACGGATGAAGAACGGAGAGAAATCAAAACTCATGTCGCCGTAGAACAAACTAACAGCATTATTGACGTAATTTGCAAACAGTCCAAACTCATTAAAGCATTGAGAATAATAGCAACAGTTCGTAGATTTGTGCATAATTTGAAAAGGGATACACGTGTTAGAATGACATCAGTTTTATCACCATTTGAAATTGAGTCTGCGTTACATTGTGCTGTTAAAAACGTTCAGCAAGTCATGTTTGAGGAAGTCATAAAAGAACTTAACAAAACTAAAACGACCAAACTGAACCAATCACTCAACCTTTTTATCGACCCATTTGGCATAGTTAGAATCGGAGGCCGACTTCAAAATGCCAATCTTACCTATGATCAGAAACATCCGATTGTTTTAAAACCTAACCATAACATGTCAAGACTCATAATCGAGCATGCCCATGAGAAGACCTTACACGGTGGAATTCAGCAGGTAATGTCGTACGTTCGGAACAAATTTTGGATCTTCAACATGAAGAGAACCGTGAAGAAATACATTAAAAAATGTGTCATTTGTTTTAAAAGCCAACCCTCATCAATGCAACAATTAATGGGATGTCTACCAGCCCCAAGAGTGAATGTTTCTCGACCCTTCGCTCACACCGGAGTCGACTACGCAGGACCGATAGAAGTTAAAGCCTGGAAAGGACGTGGATCCAAGGTATTTAAAGGCTATTTCGCCATCTTTATCTGTCTTTCGACAAAGGCTATACATTTGGAAGCTGTAACGGATCTGACAACCCAAGCTTTTATTGCCGCATTCCGTAGATTCACATCGCGACGAGGGATCTGTTCCAATGTTTATAGCGACTGTGGGACTAATTTTAAAGGCGCAAACGCGGAACTACAAAAGATGTTGAGTGCTGCTAAGTACGATTACTCCGAAGTTGCTGAAGAACTAAGTCTATTGGGGACTAAATGGAATTTCATCCCTCCAGCTTCTCCACACTTTGGTGGTCTGTGGGAAGCAGGGGTCAAATCGGTTAAATACCATTTGAAGCGAGTCGCCCGGAGCCAAGCTCTGACATTTGAGGAATTGAGTACGCTGCTAGCGCAAATAGAAGTTTGTCTCAACTCGAGACCCCTCTGCCCAGTTACCGATAGCTTGGATGATTTGAACGCCCTAACACCAGCTCATTTTTTAATTGGCACATCATTGCATATAGTTCCCGAAGCAAGTTTAATGAATACTAAGATTGGCTATCTCGATCGATGGAAAATTCTTCAAGCGTCTCTACAAACATTCTGGAAAGAATGGAGTGGCGAGTATTTGACAAGACTACAAAATCGACCGAAATGGTTGAAGATCGAAGAAAAACCGAAAGTTGGAGATTTGGTCTTATTAAAAGACGAACGACTTCCACCATCAAGATGGGCAATGGCGAGAATAAGTGAAACATACACTGGAAAAGATGACCTTATCCGTGTGGTAAAAGTTAGAACCCAATACAACGAGATGAAAAGACCCATTACGAAAATATGTCCGCTACCGTCTAACGACACTAATGAGGAAAACACACTAATTTAAATTCAAAACTATCAACATAAATTCGAAAAGTAAAATCAACACATTCATACTTCAGAACTTCATTTTTTTTTAAACTCAATACATTCACACTAAAATAAACTCAATACATTCACACTAAAACAAACTCAATACATTCACACTAAAACAAACAAAATTAATATAATCATATTAAACACAAAATAATAATAACATAATTCGCTCAAAACATTTGACCACATTCAACAACTCATAAATCATACAGTCCGCTAATAATTCGTAAAATTCACTCAAAATTTCTTCTAAAGAAACTAAACAATAAAACAACTTGCAAGAAAAGGAAAAGAAAATAATATAAATATGAAACAAAATCGCGAGAATCAATAAATAAAATAAATGAAGTTATAAAACATAATAAAGATTAAAATTATATTAAAACTAACTTAAAATTATATTAAAATATATATTATATATACTAAAATTATAACACACACACACACTTACACATATACACACATACACATACACCCATACACCGAAGTGCGTGCACACATACATATTCATGCGTCCCCAACAATAAACTCACACTAATATTAAAATATTATTATTCTATTTACCAAAATCTGAATTATCTTCAGATGATTTAAACAAATTAAAATAATTATCATGATGTAAAATCTGAAAAACAAAAAAAACAACTGGATTATGTGGTCAATGGAAATAATATGCAACTCACCCAAAGGTAAAACTAAATTGTAGGCATCAACACACCAATTAAATTGGAAATGCAACAACAAAATTCGCTCTGCAATGAAATGAAATTACAACAATTAGGTACAATACGCGTTTACGAAATGAAATTTGATACAGCAATATAAACAACATTTAAGAAATAATCATATTAAAGAAACACAAATAATACTCACCACATTAAATTCAAACGATTAAACATTTTAAATCACATTATAAATTATTTATAACACGACACAACATAAAATAAAATGAAAAGCTATCAATAAACACGATCAAAACCACGATGGATATAAGATTATGAAGAAGAAGAATGACGTTTATTCATGAATGTAGCTGCGAGTCTCGATCGACTTAAAGCTAAGGTCGTCTGCTAATCCGAGTTGTTAGTTGCTGCTAGTTGGCGCATAGATGGTGCTAATAATATTATTTTGAAATGTTCACATAATTTTGAAACTCTTGTATATATTTAATACATATTTATTAACAATTTCTTTCTTTTTATGTGAGACAAACATACATGAAGGACATAACAACAATCCGAATGCCAAACATCATAGTATGCGAAACATCGTTCACTGTGCTCACTGGGTGGGGAGAATGTTGAATGCTGCCCATGTTTTTACATCTGAACGTGCCCATTTCATGTCCCAAATAGTAAATGTCAAATGTCATGTATTCGTAAACACATTTAAAGAATTATGTATATTAAAGAATTCATAAAGGTCAAGTGAAAGTTAAACGGAATTGTAAATTATGTAAAATAAAACCTATTTCAAGTACTGTTTTAGCAGCCATCTTCTAGAACAAGTTGTTTTATTTTTTGCTCGCGATTTTGCCCACACATTTTTGAACCCAGTTTAATTTTTGACTCAGTTTTTTCTATGCTTTGTGTACCTTTTGATCAAACACATAGAGAAGCCTAAAAAAGTCATTGGCAAAAAATGTCCGTCTGTCTGTCTGTCCGGGTGTATATCGAACTGCAGCCTAAACGGGTTAAGCGATTTCCTTCAAATTTGGTATGTGTGTATCTTTTGGCATTCCTCGAGGGGAAATTGAATTTTTATTTTTAGGGCTGAAATAACGGTACTTGCGACGGACCGCTTAGGAAAAGCTTATTTTTCTCGACAACGGCTCAAACGATTTTGATGAAAATTTTTGAGAATTTTTTTGTTGGTATTGGCTATCATTTGATTAGAACCACATATGTATACGGGACAAGTCTTCAAAAGGGACATTTCATATAACGTTTTTTTTTAATTCTTGGCTTGCTCGGTAACGGCTCTATGGATTTCTGTCAAATTTTATATTTGTGAAGATCTAGATAGCCAAATTAATTTTGCATATCAAAATTTTGAATAACTTTTTTTCCTAATAAAAATTAATTTTTGATTTTTTTTTTCAAAATCAATATTTTTAAAACTAATCAAGGAAAATTATTTTAAATTTTATAATCACATGTATATTAATAAACTCTAAGAAACTGCATACCAATATTAAAAATTGTTTTTTTCAAAAAACTAAAAATAAAAAAAGGATTTTATCAAAATCCGTCCTACAATTTTCGAAAAACTTTTTTCATAAATTCTTTGTTATTTAAGACGTGTGATGGCGTACTTCATTTTTACTAAAAATCGTTTAGTTTTGTGGTTTTGATAGTTTTTATAAGTTCAAACTGTGTTATTTTCAACGTAAATGTTTTTTTTTTTTGTCAAAGATCTTGCCGTCCAATGTAATTAGGCACATAAGAGCAAGTACATGCGACCCAGTCGTGCCCATTTTTTAACGGTGTATGTTATATTTCTAGAAAGTTATCAGTTAGAATGGATAAAAGCATTTGCAGGAATAATGAATGAACGAGTGAAAGGTTCAAAAAGTGGCACTACTCATATGGTATGGTAGAGTAAGGGTTGTTTCCCTTTGATTTTTCGTAAACAAACCAAGATTGTGCGTATTCAATTATTTTTTGGATTTTGCATTTTTCAAGAAAATTTTGTTAATTCTGTAGCTTATACCGAAATCACATACCAATTTGCCATATTCGGATTTGACTCTTTAAATTTTTAATGTATTTTGTTCAATTTCGAATGTAATAATGAATTGATTTTTTTTTTATTTAAACGTTCCTATTAACTTTTCTGTTGAAGGAAACAATAGTTAAAGTTAATGTTTATTAAAAACGGTATTTTACTGCTTACGATCGTACATAGGTACGATACGGTCTATGGTTTCGTGAATTTTTTTTTTGAAAGAAAAATTAAAAATCCAGAATTTTTTTTTATTTTTCAAACTTCTATTTTACGGCTCGAAAAATGTTAACCATTTTTTGAAGATACCCAAAAGCAATAACATAGGTACAAACATGTGCAAACGATGTGTTTTATTTGTAAAATAAGTAACTAGGTAGGTACTTCAACTCAAATTTATTTTTTGCACACTAAACAATTTGATATAATAAATTAAACATGGTAATCATATGTATATTTGCAAAGCAGCAAATTCGTCAAACGTGGCAATGAAGAAAGATAAAGATTACGAGTTTCGTACATACATATAAATTGTAATATTTGACTTAAAAAAAAGAAATTGCGATTTTCATAGAGCAAGGCTCATTCTTTATTCAACTATATTAATGAGAGTTCTTATATTACTTGTAGCGAATTCTACGTCAATTTAAGATCTGTCTATTGTTCTCCACTTGGACTTATTTCTAACAGTTTTATAGGTATCGTATTGTGGATGTGCGTACGTGCCTTTCTTCACGGAAGTCCGTTTAGACTAGATAAGAATAATCTTTTTTTTTTTATAATTGGCCCGCGCAAAAGGGATTTTGGCTACCCTTATAATGTTAAACACAGCAGGGGCGTTAGGAAAATAGGGAGGGGTATAAAAGGATATATCGATGCACATTTGTTTTAAAGTTCGGCAAGTCATAATGGGAGGGAAAAACAGAGTCTGGCAAGGCATTCCACATTCGCGTGGTACGGCTAAAGAAAGAATCTCTGTATTTAACTGTACGTCCGAAGTTGGGCTCAAGGGTAAATTTATGGGCATTATTATTATTATTATTACGGTTAAGTTGTTTCAGGGGAAGAATGCAGCTGGCTATTTCGCTAGAGCATTGATTGTACAAATAACGGTAAAATAACGAAAGGCACGAAACATTACGACAGTGCTCAAGAGATGAAAATGTTTCTGTTATTGTTCGGTCGCCTAACATTTTCAAAGCTCTTTTTTGTATTCTGTCTAAGAAACTCAAGTGTGTAATAGGAGCATCTGCCCAAATATGGGAATTATACTCAAGTTTTGGACGAATATACGCTTTATAGACCGTAGCCAGATAAGAAGGGGTAAAAAATTTCTTGCATCTTCGAAGGAAAAAGGTAATTACTAATCCAACGAAGAAGAGATTCGTCGAGTCCAAATGCATGCATTTTCGATAAAAGGGCTTGATGCCAAACTCTATCAAATGCCTTTGAAATATCAAGTGCAATGATCTTACTTTCACCAAAACGGTGAAGAGATTGATTCCACTTTTCGGTGAGATAAACCATCAAATCATCAGTGGATCTATTGCTGCGAAAGCCGTATTGCCGGTCATTAAGAAGCTTTCGGTCCTCAAGATATTTCTTTAGCTGAAAGTTAATCAGCGTTTCCATGACCTTAGAAAGAAGGGACGTAAGTGCAATTGGTCGATAGTTTGAGGGAGAGGAGGATTCGCCTTTTTAGGGACAGGCTGGACAAATGCTGTTTTCCATCCGCTCGGAAAGAGCCCAGAGGAATAGGACAGATGGAAAAGCTTACGCAATGGTTTTGCCAGCGTTGAAGAACACCTCTTCAGAACAATAGCGGGGATACTATCCGGGCCAGCGGATTTGTGAATGTTAAGATCTTTTAAGACCCTTGCAATTGAACGAGTGCGGAGTGGAGTGGTCCCATAATGTCATTTACTTTCTCAATTACAGGGGGATTGATAACACCTGCCGGAAGCATTGAGTTTGCTGCAAATAGGGCTGCAAGCAGATTTGCTTTTTCTTGGGAATCGACAACAGATGTATCGTTAAAGACGAGCGTAGGAACCGATGATGACGAAGAATTCCGAATGTTTTTCACAAAAGACCAAAAATATTTACTTCCTTTGGGACATTGAAGAATTTTTTGACGAATTTTTTGCTCATGTAAAAATTTCGTCTTGCGAATGTGAGCATTGCAGGCCTTCCTAGCTTGTTGAAACTTTTTCCGGTTTTCATCGGTAGTGTTGGCTTTGTAACAACGGAAACTTACATCTTTCAACCTAATAACCTCTTGCAGCTCGCATCGAACCATGAGTTATTTTTAGGTTTGATATTCTTTGACCTATTTGGTATAAAATTTCTCATTCCTAAAAGAATAATATTTATTACCAGATCTGCACTGGAGTCTACGTCACTACCAAGGAAGCATAGTGACCAGTTAAAAGTCCTTAAAAAATTATTGAGACCCAGTTGGCTTTCTCGTATTGCCAGAGGGATTTTTCCATTAACTTTGTTTTCTTGACACGAGAAATTTGCAGAAATGATCAGATGTGCCTAGAGGTGAAAAAACACGAACAGTGTATTTATCCGGATCGGATGTAAGAAACAAGTCTAGGCTGTTGGGAGTTTGACCTGCAATGTCAGGAACTCGGGTTGGCTCGTCAATGAGCTGAGTTAGTTGGTTGAGCTCAGCAAAAATCTCAACATACCTTCCTTCGGGTGTTGTCTGCCCAGAATAGCGGAGCCAACTAGAATTGTGTACATTGAAATCGGCCGTAATAACGATTTCAGTGTGAGGATAATGGGCAACAATTCTCTGGGTGGAGTCAGACAGAGCATCAAATTCATTTGAAGTTGACACACTGCCTAAATTTGGGCTCCTGTATATAAAACAAGTGTGAATGATGCGCTTGTTAACCGTGAATTTCAACTACATGACATTCTGAGTTAGAACACAGACCGTATTTTGGTTGAAGTTGGTATGCAACATCATTCCTAACATAAACGACGAGGCCGTGGTGGGCAAAGAATAATGGCACTAAATTATATCCATGCAGATTAAAATCCGTGTGGTCGGTATTTTCACCTACCTAGGTTTCACTAAGTGCTAAAACAGCTGGCCTGTTTAAGGTAGTGTAGACGTATACAGAACAAAAATTCTTCCTTAACCCACGAATATTTGCGTAGTCAACCCACCATTTTAAAAAACAAAACTTAAAAAAAAGAGGATTATTGTTGATTTTGTTACTTTGTTTCTCATCTCTAACATGAATTGTATTTCTGTTTGTATAGGTCTTGTTCGTGATATTTAAGTTGTTCAGAACAGACTTACTTTATGTAAAGGTTCATTGGATAAAACTTATATACATACATACAGTCTGAGTGATGTATATTGCTAGCGAAGCTGCATAAGAAAAAAAAACATTCATTATTTCTTTTTTTGTCTGATGACAGAGGAAAATCATGAGTAGGGTGCCCGTAATAAGGACTTATTTTCTTCAATAGTTTTTGGTCGATCTCTTACTTGTTTAAATTCAATATTGAAAGACTATAAAAGTGTTGTCTTGTTTGTCGGTTTTAATTTTATTTTTGTTTAGTTGAGTTAATGATACTTTATGTCGCGTTTATTGCGTAGAATGAACAAACTTCAGAATTTTTTTTTCAAATACTCCCTTCTATAAATTACAAAAATGTTGAGGTATATAAGAATTAAATTGGATCTTTTTGTTTGCATTTTTCAAATTTTCCTTGGCAAACAAAAAAAATCAAAATCTTTTCCCTTAAGGTTCTTAATACAATGTCAGTCATTTTGCACTCCTTCCTTGTGTGAATATTTCGTCATCCCTCAATACCGGCAATTACCGTTATTTGTAGCCCCAAAATAAAATTTCAATGTCTTCTCTGAGGAATGCCAGGAGATTAACATATACTAACTTTGATGGCAATCGCTTGTCCCGTTTAGGCTGCAGCTCCATATACATCCGGACAGACAGACAGACAGAAAGACGGAATTTTTTTGCCAATGACTTCTTTACGCTTCTCTATGATCGTAATGTCATGTTTGATTGTTATCTCAATTTTTTTATATTCACGAATCCTAAACTTACCTTATATTCCCTATAATCGCAAGTAAAAATGAGGAATAGAGTCGGAGACACAACGGAGCTCTGATGCGGTTCCGTTGGTGGGATTACTAAAAAAAATTTTTAGTCATTTCCTACCGACAAAAAATTTGGCAAACTATAACTTATCCATTATCTTGAAGAAAAAAAGAGTCAGACTGTCGCAAGATGGATTGTGCGTCAGCTGCATGCTTGAACATGCAAACAAAATTTTATTTTCAGTGATTTCCTCTCAGCTAAAATTTAGCCAGATGATAGCTTGTACAAAACTGTAAATGAATATAAATATCAACTGGATTTACTTCGGTGGAAAGATCGTCAGCAGATACTTTGATAGTTATAACGCACAAGTTAAGCGTGATTGAGTATTGCTAGATTTTTTCATAATTGCATAGAAATTCTTAAAGATATTGTAAACTCGATCTCTTATAAAAAAAACTTTAGAATGAATTCCTTATTTTGATCATTACAGCGATTGTATTCACATAATTTTTTTAATAATATAAAAAATTCGCATTTCAAAATTATAAAAATAAATAAATTTAGAAAATTGGAAATAAAATGTTGGTAGAGATTCTCTAACGCATCTTAAATTATTTTGTGGTGGCCTTGTCAAACTCGCACCCTCATATTCCTTGAAATCTGTAAATATGGAGGAAATATTATGTTGGTGGCTCAATTGCAGTTATGTTTTTGACGGTATTGTTTTTAAATATAGCCCGCAAAATAAAACGCATTTTTACTACCGAAGTCAAGGGTTTTCTAATCAGATTCGGATTAAAAAATCAAAAGAATAAATTCGTCCTCATTCTTTTCTTTTTGATTTAATTTGCATATGAACATACAAAAGTTCCAAACTTTAAGTTGGTTGCCAGTTTTCTTCGTCTTCGACCTTTTGAATGCACATGAAGCACCTATACTGGCAAGGGTACAAATACCAGCTGAAACGGTTGAACTTATTGATTGAGATGCAAGTCTGTCCCGATCTTAAGTCTATTAAGACCAATAAAATTTCCTCCTTGGTCTGAAATTAGCTCAGTTAGTTAATAAACATAATATTTGAGTTAAATTAATTGTTCTTACTAAGCATAAGACCTATATACATCGATATTTCTTTTCAATTTCACATATTGCATTATTGTCGTATTGCACAAATGAGCGATAAAAACAAAATTTCTTACCTTTCTATATTTTCCGGCACTTCAAAATATTTAACACCAGAATTTACACATTCTTTTCGACCGCATGGCAAACACTTTAAATAATGTTTTCACATTTTCATGTTTCAATTTTATTTCAATCACTTTTTAAATAAACAAGTCCCATTTTATTCTATTCACTAAAATTTGAAAAACTACAACACAAATTATAAACATTCGGATCGGATCGCCTTTAAAAATCCATTTTAAAAAAAAACAAACCCAACCTCACCCTTACTTACCTTTTAGAGTTACCTGTTCCTTTAAATACAAAAATATATAATACACGCAAAAGGTAAAAAATATTGTTTCTTATACTACGCTAAAAATATCTTATTATAAACAAAACAAAGATGAATTGGTAATTTTCATATTTCTGAGCATTATACGTATACCTTGTAACTAAAAAAAAGTGAAACATAATAGTAAAACGAAGAGTAGAACCTGGTCACATTAAATTGATTGATTGGCTCCAGCTAACGATTAATTGGACGGCTTTTAGACCTTGCAATATTTTAGCTGCGATTCTCTTTTGGTTCTCCTTCCAAATTCGAATCACTTTTAAATGCTACGATTTCACACAAAGTTTACATTCTTTATTTCTACTATATTTCAGACCAACCAACAACAACAACCCCTAAATTCAGAACAGAACGTACAAATGATGAATGGAGACAAAAATAGATTTACACAAAATCAGGATAACACAAAAAAGAATGGCTGATAAACTAGTTCGGTGTTCAGCCCGAGTAATTTTTGAACCCCCGCTACGTATCAGAAAATCTCAGGGGAAAATCGCAAGGTCTAAAAGCAGACTTACATTCATATGCATATGCCCGGCGTGTTTATGGGGGTTTCTTCCTTACTTTTTGTCTTATTCTAACGTGGAACCTTTGCCATTGTTTCTAAATCGGAGTTTCTTCTTGGACCAGGTGGTTTGTTACAGATTACGGTAAAGTAAACACAAATTTAAATTAGACAGACCTTTATGTATGTTTTAATACCTACCTTGTCAGGTTAATGACATCCCCATCCGGAATAGTTCTGCAATTTATGCGAAACCTGAGCACGATTTCTCACAAAAAAAATCTGAACTTAGCTGCCAAAAAAAGGGAACACAAATACTTTTTGGATTTGTTTGTATGGTTCATCATAGGCAGAGATGCAGGCGTTTTTTTGCTTGAAAGTTATGTTCATTATGTAGTTTTTTTTTCTATCAAAAGTAACTAAAACATTTTTTGAGCACTCCGTAGTCTCAGGAACCTGAACTGGTTTTATGGATCCCTTTGCTTAGCAAATAAAAATAAAAAAAGGGGAATTTGGACTCTTGGGCCAACAGGGCAAAAGTGCCGTCCAAATTAATGAGGTCGCCTGGTGACAATCGGTTGTCTAATTTAATATTTTGAGTTTAAAGAAATTTTAGTTTTCAGCATCCGTTCGTCATTCATTAAACATTGCAAAATTAATCTCGTTTATCATACTGACTGACCAATTCTAAGTCGGCAACTCAAAAATTAATTCTTAAGGTTTTAATGCAAAAATTATTGTGAAATATGAATTAAGATACTTACTGTCAAAAAAGCTCAATAAAATTTACTGCTATTACTAATACGTTTATTTATTGTTGAGAACGTACCTACGTACATAGTTGCTAGAGGACTAAGGCGAACTACGTTTTCTGCGATCAAAATAAAAAAAAAAATTATTACTGCGCTCTAAAGTTTGCAAAAGTTAATAAAACGATTGCTTGTTCCCAAAAGTTTATATACATCGATGCTCCAAGTATAAGTAAATCTTTAACAATTTATACCGTCGTCGCTGTGTCATCACTCATAATAAAAAAAAAAATAACCAACGAAAATTCACAGATTTCGCCTCGAAACAAGAGAAATTAATTGATGAGCTACTCTGTGAAGAACCAAATAAAAAAAAAGATAAAAATCCTAAAACAAAAATTCGCTCTCTTGCGAAGAGGCAGTCGTTTTCTTCGTTTTACAATTTCATATGTTGTGTGTAAAAGTGACACCTAAATAGCAATCACAAGAAAAAGTCTCAAAAATTTGCCCAAACCTGCATTTCTTGTGGGGGTTGGTAGTACCCTTCGTCCTTCTTCTGGTAAGGCTTCCGTCCCTTGCTGATGGCAGGCAGTGTCAATAATCGGTACGTAGGTTGTCGAGATTTTCATTCTCAATGTCGCCTCCATAAACTGACAGCTGTTCTCCAGCTTTTTACTTGCGATTATAGGTACTAAATACAAGTTATGCATTCGTGCAAAAAAAAATGTTGATAACAATCAAACATTACATTACGATGATAGAGAAACATATTTGAGTTACTTCCGTCCGTCTGTCTGTCTGTTTGATTTTTTTTGCTCAAAAATTAACGGTACCTGTCATATAACTGTTATGTAAAAGCTTATTTTTTCGGAAACGGCTCCAAGAATTTTTATAAAAAAATCAGTGTAGTACTGTAGGTATGCATTAAAATTTGGTGAAAAAAAAATGTAATATGGGGGGCTAAAAACGGTACCCCCCATAGGACCGTTTTTATTTTCCCCGACTTTCTCGAAAACTGGTGATCCGATTACTATCAAAATTTATATTCAGAAAGATCTAGGAGCCTAAGGAATTTAACGTACATTTTTTTCGACAACTTTTTTTTTAAATTTGTTATTTTTGGGATTAAGTTTGTATTCTTGAATATTTTTTTAATTTTTTAAAAAAAGTTGTTAAAAAAAAACTGTTTTATTTTAAGACCGCTCCTACGATTTTGAAAAAAATCACACTTTTTAACATTTCCTAAAGAAATAAAATGGCGTTTAAATTATTTCACACAATATAATTTAACGTACTTTATTCGAACAATCAAGTCAAAAAAATCGAATAAATCCTTTGATGTTCACTTCAATTTTCTTAAATTTTATTCTACAATGTGACCGCACATATGAACAAGTACGTGCGATCCAGTTGTGCAACTTATTTCACATACATATAAGAGCAAAAGGAGGCAACTTATCTCATTGCTAAAATAATGACGACAAATTTATGTCAGTTCGCAAGCTGGCAAATTGTGCCAAAGATGAAGAGAAAAACATTACTGCGAGATTGTTAAACAATGACGCATAGAATTCTGACCTAGCGATGCCAGGCAGGGCAATCGCAGGGGGCAGCATGGCTGTTTTTATACCGTATACTTAGTAAACTAATTATAAATATGTTTTTACGTAAATACCAAACAAATTATAAAAAAGTAAGATAGTAATTTCCAATGTTCTCAAAATCCAGTAGTCATAGAAGCTTCTTATTTTCAGTGTCCGATAAATAAATCAATAGGAGTAATAAAAATAATAATAAAAGAAAAATCGTTACAATTTTTTTAATTAAAAAAAATTTAAATAGTTTTTTTTTTTAATTTTTTTCCAAAATGTCAAGTTTGAAATAATTTTGGTTAATAATAATTAATAGAAATTACTTAATTAAAAATTATATAAGAGTGCAGGTATTTGGTTTTGAATAAAAGTAAGCACATTGTTGTTAATATTGCCGTTATTTCTAAATATATTTTTTTCTCACTCAAGTGTTTTTTTTAGAAAATTATTCCTCTTTCCTAAATGGGGGTTGATAGATACCGTCCAGTAGTAGAAAATATTTGTTTTTTGTGTTTCTTCAGTAATCCGGTATTATTTTGCGACCCCAAAGCCATCGTAGTTTGTGAGTTTTTCTATAACGGTTACATATACCTATACATGCCAGCTACTATTAATATTTGAGCTTTGAAAAAAGTCCTTTGTGGAATTTGAAAATAGTCTTATGTAGTTTTATATAAATGCATCCAGACAGACAGAACTTTGCCACAAGCTCAAATAAGTTTATTAATCATTGTAATGTCATGTTTGATTAATATTTCATATTTTTTATTTGAATGAATGGAACGAATGGCAGTAAAATGGAGAAAAATAAAAATGGTTAAACAACCTGTTAATTGTTAAATGCAAACTTATAAATTTGTGAAGAAGGAATTAATAATAATAATTTGTATCTAAACTGATTTTTTTAGTAATGAAGATTTTATCTTTGAATAACGTATATCTTTTTGCATTCATCAAGAAACAAACAATTATGCACCTTACTCGAACATCAAGTAGGTAAGTACTATAATGCAAGTTATGCATTACAAAGATAGAGAAACATTTTTTAGTTACTGGCAAAATTCTGTCTTTCTGTTTGTATGTATTTTCGACTACATCCTAAACGGTTGGGCCAATCGTCTTCAAATTTAGAATTAAGGTTATTTTGACATTTAACAGAGGACTTTTTTTTTAATTTTTTTTACTCTCAAATATTAACGGTATCTGTCAAATACTATTTTACATACTTTTTCGACCAATCAAAAGTCCGAAAAATCGAATGAAAACTTTGAAGTTCCCTTAATATTTTTCAAATTTTATTCGAGGCTGAAACCGCATAAGAGCAAGTACTTGCGACCCAGTCATGCAATTTATTTTTCTTTGACCTTGCCAAGAACAGAGAAATGAAACTAAAATTTTTTAAACACAATACACAAAAATTAATATGAAGTGTCTGTTTTTAATAATAAAATAACACCTTTTTACAAGATAAGATACATATATGAAAGTATACACAGTACTTATAACAAAAACACAATTTTTAATTTTTTTGTCTGTCTTTCTGTCAGTTTTAACCGGCTAATATTAGGAACGGCTGCACTGATTTTGACGGGACTTTCTCTGGTAGATTGCTCATTTTCTTAGGAAAAATAAATTTTTCCATTGAAAACTTTTTAAGTACTTTTGTCTGTCGAACAATTAAAACTCACAAAATCCAATAAAAACTTTGAAATTCCCTTAATACAGCCAAACTTCCCTTTAACGAACTTCTATAAAACAAAGATCTCTCTCCTACGAATTAATTTCAAGTACAAAGCTTTTTCGTTACGTTTACCTCCTTATAACGATTTTCCATAAAGCGATTTTTTCTCTATAACGAACAAATTTTGTTGCTGTAAATCCAAATCTCATAAGTTTTCTTTTTCATATAACGATTTTTTCAAATAATCTACCTACTTCAATCAACCTACTTCAAAGTGTTTTTATAGAGGGTGTCCTTAAATTCGTTTTTAAGATTTAAGGGTATGATGCTTGTTTCTAATTGTTTCTAATTTGAACCCAAAGTCAAAAAATTAGAATGGGCAAAAAATGGGGCAGAACTGGATATCTTAAAACTGAGATAAGAAATAAGATATAAAATTAATTTAAACGCATTTACAAAGGCTATTATTTCTTTGAATATTAAATCCTAAACGAAGTTTCTATCATTAGTAATAACAGAGCAATTATCGTTAACATGGGTCAAAGTGCACTAAAGTAAGCCTTTGCATGGGGGTCATGGACTCATGGTTCTACTAGATTTTCCTGCTTGGTCTAGTGACAATTGTATGAAACTTAATCCCGCTAAGTCTGTTGCCTTGTTATGCGCTAGGGGTGAGTCATTTTATGTATCTGCAATTCGTTTGTGGAACATGTTTCCAAATGAATTGCAAGGAACTACCTCACCAGCAGCATTTTAAGAGTAAACTGTTTTTGCATTTCTCTAATCAAATATAAACTTACTGTATGGTTTGCCTATTTTTTTTTATATTATTATATAAATAACTTAATTTCGTAAATTAATTACAAAGTTTGAATTATTATTAACCATTTAAGCTTGTATTCATAACAGTTTATTTTAATAAACAAAAATATATCAAAATTGGAAATAGGCCCTTACTGTAAAACGAATTTGTTAGAAAACTATTTTTCCCTTGTACTGCAACTTTAAGATACACTACGCGACGGTGACGACCGACAACGATTCGTTAATAGATTGTTATTGTAACTAAAATAATAACACAAATTTCGCTTAGCAAAAAAATACTCCTCGACATAGGTACACTTTTTGGCTTCAATAAAAATGAATCAAGAGCTGGTGTTATAAATTTTTAATTGTTAAATAGAATCGGTGTGTAAGACTGCTGTAGATTGACGTTTCTTCGATTTGCTCTCTAAAAAAAATATTTTGTTCATTAATCAGCCAGCCGAGTCTTCAAGTAGTTTCAGCAGCCAAACGGACTATAACCTCTTGATTAAACACTAGTTCACAATCTGTCGCAAGGAGCTCCATCAGCCAGCTGCAGCTGGTAGCCAAAGCCGTTTGCCAATCGATTGATTTCGCCACAAACGGTGGAAGTCAGTACTTATAGCTAAAGGCGAAATTTTGGTACATACCGATTTGCTCTGATCGGGTGAAGTGATTGCGTATCATCGAAAGAGTTAATTTTATTAGAAGTTTAGCTCAATTCGCTGTAAACGGGAGAAGTCAGTACCTTTCATCAAGGGAGGCATCTTTGTTGTAAGATAAACCTATTGCATAATATTTTCCTGATCAGTTATCTCCTATTATAATTATACGTGCCTTCGAAGGAGATTGGCTTGTATTGTAATGGCAGATGCATTAATTTCGCCTTAACGGGATAAGCTAATATTTTTTGTCGAGGAATAACCAAACACTTCTAAGAGTTTTCAGGCAGTTCTTAGAAAGCCCTTAAAGTTGATATGGCATCAGATGATGAGTTGGACACAATTTTTTTTTATAATTAACGCGCGCACAAGGGACTATTTGTTTCCCTGTTAATGTAACACACAGCGCGGGCATTACGAAGATAGGGAGGGGAGAGATAGGAAGTGTCGATTAACATTGGTTTTTAATGTTTGCAGATCAAAATGACAAGGGAAAATCTCGCCGGGTAAACTATTCCATATTCGTGTTGTTCGGCTAAAAAAAAGAATCCCTATGTTTCGCGGTACGTGAACTGATGGGCATTCCTTGCGAGACGAGTATTACGGGAGGAATGCAGCTGGCTATTTCGAGTGAAATTTTTTTATAAAAGACGATAAAATAAGGAAAGACATGAAACATTGCGTCGTTGTTCGAATGTTTCAGCGGCAGTTCTATTTCCTATCAATCTTACTGAGAGCTTTTCGGTTTCTTCGATGTAAGTGCCATTCATTGACAATGGCATTGGGGGTATGTTTAGCTTTAACGACAGAA